>CM021102.1:731976167-732155718 GCA_007115665.2 Sequoiadendron giganteum
ATCTCTTAGATAAGATCCATATTGATAGATCAACCATCCAACCTTCCTCCTTATCCCTCACTGGATTTGACAGTATCAAGCAAAAGTCACTTGGTGTGATCACTTTACCTCTTATAGTTGGAGTAGTCACATTAAACACATTGATCCATGTTATGCCAAATGATGTTTCATCTAACCTCATTTTGGGCAAGCCATGGATTCATGCAATGAATGGTGTGCCTTCCACAGTTCATCGAAAGATGAAGTACATCTACAACAACAAATTGTACACAATTGACGATGATCTTGAACCTTACAGTGTCTTACACCTTGAGCAAGCCAAATCCAAACCCTTCACCACTACACCCACCAAGCCAGTAGAACTCATAAAACAAAATTCCTTTGACGATGGTAGGGGTTCCTTAAACTTCACCCCTCCCCTAATGAAAAAAACCAAGACCAACAGCAAAGACTCTCCAAAGGGAAATGTAGTCTTTTTAATACAAGACTCAGTCGATCCTTCAATAGCATCCACCTCAACTACTTTAGCCACCAATTCAAACAATGATCCATCACCCGACCCAAAGAAGATGAAAAATCTTTATGGAAAAGGTTATGAGATCATGAAGAAACTTGGCTATAGTGGACAAGGTTGTGGTTCTAATTAACAAGGTATTCGCAACCCTATCGAGCCTCATACGCAAATATCCAACCATGGTCTTGGATTTTTCCCTTTCATTGAAATCATCAAACCTTCCTCCAACACCAACTCTATCCCTCATCACTATTCTAGCCCACCCTTCACAAGTGATCCTTTGACATCAACAAAGGACTCTTTTCTTAACACCATGTCATCTCACAACCTCCTCTTGATGTAGATTTTACACACTCCTCCAAAGGAGTATATAAAATCTCGCAATCTATAGAGCCTTGCGTAGGTATGCCATCCTATACTAAGAAAGACCCTTCCTTGTCCCAAACCAAAGGATCCCCTTATACCTTTGATCAAGAGTAAATATTGTTGATACTCCTCCAAGATCACTTGATATCCCTTCCTCCTCGAACTCAAAAGAAATTTTTCAACAAACATTCCTTTTGTGCTTACCACCAAGTTCATGGTCATCACACCAATAAGTGTAAGGCCTTGAGTTGTAACATCCAACATATTAAGGATTTTGGTGCTCTTTCTTCTGTGGGGGCACCTCATTCCTCCAATTGATACCAATTTTCACTAACCCTTGCATTCCCTTAAACCTTTTGGCTCACTCTTGTCCTGCACTAAGTGGGGGCAAGAGGTTCATTAGCCTTTTCCCTCGTATGTCACTTTTTGTTGTCTCTCTCAGCTTATCGTTAACCTTTAATGAACATATAAGAGAAAGCTTTGTATGTGGATGACATGTCTTAAATTTGACTCACATGTGACATACACCGCTCCTCCTTCATGATGCAACTTACTTCAAAATCATATGACTCAACATAGGGCTTTCTGAACAAGCTCTCTTGTCCCCTTCCTTTCTTCTACTTTAAAGTAATTGTTCACAGTACGATGATTCACAATTCCTTTAAAGTGGGGGCATACATCACCACTCACATTTCATTGTGTGATCTTCTTTTTCTTGTGATTCCTTTTCTTGAAAATATTACACACAATATCATTCAGGATGAGACATCTGCATTTTTCCTCTTTTGCATACAAGATGAGCCATTTCCTCTCTTGCATACAAGATGAGTACAATTGCACTTTGCCTCTCTTGGTTACATTATGCATAATGTTCCTTAAGATGAGACATCGCATGAACAAAGAAAACTCCCTTTGAACAAAATCATATCAAACATTACTCTTTTTTTTGGTGCATTATCAAAGTTATCATGAGGTATAACTTTGGTATGGTTAAGCAAGAAGCCAACAAGTGACACGACTTTACCCATAGCCACCTTTGTGAGTACATACCAACCATTTGTATGTTTCTCACCTTTCGGGGCAACTCACCCCACAGACGATCGATGTTATGTGGCCCTAGAGTGAGCACATACTTTTCACCCTTTCCATTCTCTTCACACTAAACCTTGTTGTCGCATGATCATGTATCTTGTCTTGTTGTAATGCATTCACCCTTGAATGTCTTTGGAATCAATTTCAAGTTGACTTATAATCTTGAATCATTGGGGGCTTGACCACCTCCTTCATCTTTCCCATTCTTCTTCTTTGTCATTCTTCACCATCTGAATCATGAGGCTACTTTAGTGTGAGTCGGAAGCAAGTTCATATTCTCACTAAAGTGGGGGATAAATGTGTTGCCAAAAAGTGTATACTTTGACACTTTTCACTCATTTGGACCTTGGCCTATGATCTTGGACATTTTTCAACCCATTTTTACCCATTTCCAAGCCTTGTGATGAAGTGTTGTAAAACATTTTCACACTCTCTTAGGCTTGTCATCACCAAATTAACCCCTTGTTATGACAAATTGACCCCCTAATACACATATAAATCCTATCTTAGTGTGTTTTGATGAGACAATCCTAACAAACATAAATAATCACACTTTAAGTACCAACAACCACTCAAATTTTCCCAGGTGGACTAGGTCGCCACCTTGGGTGACCTAGTCCCATGTGGAATAAATTTCAAAATTAACTTTTCTTTCAAGATTCTTGTCTCTAAAACCCTAAGGTCAGCTTGCATGGTGTTATTTCGAAAAAATTAGGGCATAACTTGTATAAATAAGCTTAGAAACCCTAATTTTTCATTATGCATCACTCATTTTTTCTCCTCAACACACATTCTTCTCATCTCTCATCTCTCCTTATTCTTCTCAAGCAAGCTAGGGTTTCAGATTCTAGGTCAACAAGACATCATTGCTAAAGCATTCAAGGGCTAAACCTCCATTGCTACAACTCAAGATGAACCATCATGACAAGGTAACTAAGTACATTGCTTCACATTTCATGCTTTCTTGTCTTATTTCATCATTTTATTTGATTATCTACAAAGGATCTTGACCAAGACAAGCCCCTAAAATCTAACAATCAACATTTCTTCTTTCTCTTTGTGTGGACTTCCACAAGACCAGAATCTTCACTTTCAAGACCAGATACCTTGAGGAGCAAAAAACATAGATCAAAGGCCTCAAATCCCATCTTCTGGTTCACAAAAATTTAGAAGAGGACTAGGTCGCCACTTTTCTAGAAATTTTGGTAGATCTGGATACCCTTTTGGTTGAAATGGACTCTAAAGCAGTTTTCCAGAATTCACCCGAAGGACTAGATCGCCCAACTTGGCACAAGTGTCCCTTTTGGATTCAACATCAAATTCAACAGTATTTCTAGCCCCTACAAGATTCTAGGTGCACACTTCTTCAATCTCATCCATTTTTGTAATAGTTTATGTATATTTATTAAGTCATTTTTATATGTTTGTATATCTCAATGTGTTTTCTAGCATAGTTACATTTCATAGTTTATTGCATTTCATTCTTAGTTAGCTTTCATTTTGTGTTCATTACATTTAGGTCACAATCACACACATTCACTCTAAACCCATAACTCCCTCTTTGAATGAAATCCAATCATATCATTAGGTGAAAGAGAGTCATTCTTCCAAAGTTAGCTTTTAGGGTGAAAACCCTAGAAGCTCATTGGGGAATCCTCTTCCCCTTCTTGTATATGCTTTTGGTGGTTCAAGGTGAAAAAGAGTACCATGCCTAGTATAAACATACTCACCCAGATACATTAGAATAGTTTTTTTGGTCACTCGAGTTGTAGAACGAAATTTGCACCACTTTGCATCTTTACACTACTTGCATTTGACAACTTTTTCCCCAAGTGAAAAATTGTCACCACAAGAAAAAACCTTCGAGATAGAAAAAATTGAGAAAGGTTATTGTAGAGGGGCTTAACATGATATGATAGGTTTAGATGAGAAGTTTCTAAGTGTCATGGTGTCCGAGTAACAACCCATCGAAGATTGCAGCCATTTTGCACTTTGAACTCATAAGGGATTATGTCAGTTGAACATAGCTTGAAGTGATTCAACATGTTTGGGTGTGAAAAAGGACCATGAATAGCATAAAAATACCCACTCAGATGTGTTGGAATGGTTCATTTGGTCTCTTGAGTTGTAGAATGAAAGTTGCAGCACTTTGTAACTTTACACTACTTGCATTTGACAACTTTTTCCCTATGTGAAAAGTCCTCACCACGAGAAAATGCCTCTAAGTTAGTGAAAACCAAGAGATATTATTGTAGAGGGGATCAACACAATCTGATAGGCTCAAAAAATAAGTTTCTAAGCGTAATAGTGTTTGAGTAACAACTCGTCGAAGATTGCAACCATTTTGTAGTTTAGACAAATAAGGGATTCTATCGGTTGAACATAGCTCAGAATGATTCAGCATCTTTGTGTGTGAAAGAGTACCATACTTAGAATAAACGTACCCACCTAGATGTTTTGGAATAGTTAATTTGGTCACTCGAGTTGCAGAACGAAAGTTGCACCACTTCGCAACTTTACACTACTTGTATTCGACAACTTTTCTCCCAAGTGAAAAGTCGCCACCACGGGAAAACGCCTCTGAGATAGAAAAAATAAAGAGAGGTTATTGTAGAAGGGACCAAAATGATCCCATAGTCTTGGATGAAAAGTTTCTAAGCGTCAATGTCTCCAAGTAACAACCTGTCGAAGATTGCAACCATTTTGCACTTTGGACTCTTAAGGGATTTTGTCGGTTGAACATAGCTCAGAGCGATTTGATGTATTTGGGAGAAAAAGAGGACCATTACTAGTGTAAAAATACCCATATAGATGTTTTGGAATAGTTCTTTTGGTCATTTGAGTTGTGGAATGAAAGTTGCACCACTTTGCAACTTTATACTACTTGAGTTTGACATCTTTTTCCCCCAAGTGAGAAGTCACCACCATGAGAAAACACCTCCGATATAGAAAAATATGAGAGAGGTTATTATAGAGGGTCCCAACACGGTCCCATAGGCTTAGAATAGAAGTTTATAAGTGTCATGGTGTCCAAGTAACAACCTGTCAAAGATTGCAGTCATTTTGCACTTTGGACTCTTAAGGGATTATGTCGATTGAACATAGATCAAAGCAATTCGACGTGTTTGGGTGAAAAAGAGGACCATTAATAGTGTAAAAGTACCCACCTAGATGTGTTGGAATTATTTTTTTGGTCACTTGAATTGAAGAACGAAATTTGCACCACTTTGTAACTTTACACTACTTGCATTTAACAACTTTTTCCCTAAGTGAAAATTTTCCACCATAGGAAAAAACCTTTGAGATAGAAAAACCTAAGAGAGTTTATTGTAGAGGGTCCCAACACAATCGCATAGGCTGAGGTGAGAATTTTCTAAGCATCACGATGTTTGAGTAACAACCTATCAAAGATTGCATCTATTTTGTACTTTAAAGTCTTAAAGGATTTTGTTGGTTGAACATAGCTCGAAGTGATTCAACGTGTTTGTGTGCAAAAGAGGATCATTCCTAGTGTAAACGTACCCACCCAGATGCATTGGAACAGTTTGTTTGGTCACTCAAGTTGCAGAATGAAAGTTGCACCACTTTGCAACTTTACACTACTCTCATTTGACAAATTTTTCTCATAAGCATCACGGTGTCTGAGTAACAACCCGTCAAAGATTGCAGTCATTTTGCACTTTGGACTCTTAATGGATTATGTCGATTGAACATAGCTCAAAGTGATTCAACATGTTTGGGAATGAAAGAGGACCATGTCTAGCATAAATGTACCCATCTAGATGTTTTGGAACAGTTTGTTTGGTCACTTGAGTTGCAAAATAAAAGTTGCATCACTTTGCAACTTTACACTACTTGCATTTGACAACTTTTTTCCAAGTGAAAAGTCGCCACCACAAGAAAAAGCCTCTGAGATAGTGCAAACCAAGAGATTTTATTGTAGAGGGGCCCAACACAATACCATAGCCTGAGACAAGAAGTTTCTAAGTGTCACGGTGTCTGAGTAACAACTCATCGAAGATTGCATCCATTTTGCACTTTGGACTCATAAGAGATTATGTCGGTTGACCTTAGCTCAGAACAATTTGGCGTAGCTCAGAGCGATTAAAATTTTTTAATGACTACCACTTTTCCATCACTTAATTTTTTTGTTTCAATTTCACTTTAACAAACACATTTCCATGGAGATTAATAAAAAGCAATAAATTGACATCAGCATGAGACCAAATTTCTTTGAGGCATTCTTTCAAACAAGTCACTGCCTTATTCTATGCTACCACATTTTTTGAACATATATACCAATGCATCTTATCAAACATGTCTATGCTACAATATTTTTCATACATTTTTACCTCCATACTGCAAGAAAAGTAAGTAATGCATTTTTTCAAACATATCCATGTACCGCTAATTACATTGCATTTTATAAAACACACCAAGCATTTTATGAAACATATTCATATTGTTGATTACATTGCATTGCATATCTTTAAAACTCAAAGCATTAATTTACATTGCATAACTAATGTAGCTTATCAAACATTACATATCTTATCAAACATTAATGTCCCCAACCTAGGGTTTATAGCGAGCTTAAAAAAAAACCATAACTTTTGATGCATCTAGTGAAAATATATGAAACTTGGTACTAGTTTTATGTAGGCCTATATGCATGTGCTGACAAAAGGACGGTTGCTAAATCATCATTTAATGTGATTTATTGAGGACAATTTGTTTCTTTTTGCAGCTATACTGTGTAAAACCTAGTAGTTTCAGGGATTTGTACAAAATTACTTCATGTAAGCATTGATCAATGTGAAGAAGGGTTTGAGGGGAGTATTTGGAGTGTGGATACGTTCTTAGCAACAAAGAAGTGTCAAACCCAGGCTATAAGTTGTTGCCACCTTTGGAAACTAGAGAATATTGTGCTTATTGTTGTCAAAACCACATTGTGATTGTCAACCAAGCCATGAAGAGCATGAATTCAAAGAAGGGTTTGTGATGCTATATCTTTAAAATATTCACTATTTCTTTGGCAATGAGGTAACTTAGAAAGACAAAAATCATTTTCAATTGCACAAAATTTTCCCTTTTTTTATTTCTTAGAAAGGTAAATGGTATGAATGAATGGAAACTTGCATTAACAACTATGCCAAGTCACTTGAATTTATCTAAGCACATGATGAAGGTGATTATTTTATGGCACAAAAAAATTAATGGAAAATTGCATTAACATTTATGAAAGCTCTTAGGTTTTCCAAATTAGTTGAAAACAAAAGTTTTCCCACAACCATCACTAATAATGAATTTATATCTATTATGTCATGTTTTCCATTTTTTATCTTCAAGATCCTAAAAAGTAAACTTTTACATGCATCATCCATCTAATTTAATGTTGAATTCTATGTGTAACAATGAAGATTAATAAAATCATCAAATGAATGGTCTATAAATTGTCAAAACAAAACAAAAAAACTCAATATAAACATCTACCTAAAATGAAATAGAGTGAATTCCACTAGCCATGCTGGAAATGGACTACTATAAGCAATGCAAATAGAATTCATAAGCAAATTTGTGTTAAGTTAATGTCATTTATATAAGTTTAAACATGAATTCATCACTATTATGTCATGTTTTTCAAAAAAATTCTTCAAACTCATAAAAATTAAACCTTTTTTATGCAACTCCAATCTAATTCTATGTTGAATTCTATGTCCAATTGTTATGATTAATAAAATTATGAAAGGAATTTAGTTTATATTATCAAAAACAAACAAATATACTAAATATAAACATTTCAACATTACCAAAATGAATATATTACCTAAGATAATGTAAAATTATTTAGAAACGTCAAAATGTCTTCTTCTACATTGTCTAACATGCAAATTGGTGGTAAAAAGGTGATAGATCAAGCATAGATTGGTACAAAAGGGAGTCAACTACATAAAAAAAGGTGTTTCTAAGTCCGATAAAGCGTTGAACCAGGAAAATCTAGAAGCATGTGAGCTTGAATCACGGATCCAACCCCTATTTTATTGTTTCAAGGTAAAAACACATTTGGTGCTCGCCAAATTTGGCGAGTGCCAAATGTGTTGCTTTGAAGTGTTTTCCAAATATAGAGAGGAAGGGAATGAGACTTGAGATAGAGAGAGAGGGGATATGAGTGAGAGATATTATTCTAGGTAGGTGATCCCACAATAGTGGTTTACAATTTTTGGCCAAACTGGACACTGAAATTATTATTTTTAACTAAATCTTCATATTCGGGCACCTATAGCGGTTAAACCATGAGGAATTTGAAGATGATGCAAACTAGAGTCTCATCACATTTTTTCTGTAGATTCTAAAAATATTTTTTTCAATTTTTTTTTAATCAGATTGCACTTCTTTTTCCATCTCCCATGAAAACTATTTTTTTTCAGAAAACAACATTTTTAAAAAGTGACGCTCACCGTATACAACATAAATTTTTTTGTATGAAAAATAAAATTCTAATTTTTTCGAATTTAGATTTGTAACTATGATATCTAGCACTTTCATTTGGTCTCATAGTTTTTTATTGAATATTTTTTCCTTAATTAAGTTTCGAAGTCATACCAATTTCAATTCAGACATAGGTGGACTATATACAACATAAATTTTTTTGTATGTATCGAAATTCTTTTTTTTTTTTAATGGATCAAGGACATAAATACCCAGCACAAACATATTTTTTAAAATTTTATTTTGATAATCTACTATTTTTCCACATGTGCAAAACATAGAGCTTGATTTTCGATGAAAAACCTATGTTTAATCAAACTGAAAAAACACATACATAATAAAACCAAAACATATTAAAATTATATTCGTTGGATAGTTCATTATAAGGAATACCATCTTCCAGTTGGGTCTGTGAATTCTCCTCCATTTTCATCCTCAACCCGAGCTTCGAAGAGCAAAATTCTGCTAAAATTTGGTGGAAGAGGGGGAGAAGGGCAAAAAAGGGGGGTTCACACAAACCCCCCTTTGCTCGAAAGGGTGAAGGGGGGTTCGTGCAAACCCCCTAGTTTGAATGAACCTTTTAAAACATGAAATTTTGAATGTGAGATGTT
Source organism: Sequoiadendron giganteum (assembly GCA_007115665.2). Lineage (NCBI taxonomy): Eukaryota > Viridiplantae > Streptophyta > Pinopsida > Cupressales > Cupressaceae > Sequoiadendron > Sequoiadendron giganteum. The sequence goes on from CM021102.1 coordinate 731,985,240, forward strand.
TTACAGATTTCCTTCCTCATCAAAATTGTAAACCACTATTATGGGTTTACCCAGGTAGCATGGTAGGGAGTGAGACTTAAGAGTGATAGAGACTTGAGAGGGATAGAGAGAGTTATCCAGTTAGGGTGGGGGGGAAATACCTGACAATGCGAGAGGGGTTGGCAGGGATGAGACCTGAGAGATACAAAAAGACCAAAGGGGAAGAGAGAGAGTGTGGCAGAGGGGGTTGGAGTTAAATATATTTTCCTAGGTATGGTGAGAGGTACGTGAGACCCGATAGAGAGGGAGTGTGAGAGGGGATTGGGGTGATACAAATTAGTATAGGTAACGTGGGAGGGACTGAGACCTAAGAGAGAGACATACTTGAGAGGGAGAGAGAGTTATTCAATTACGGTGGGGAGAAACCTAAGAGATGGAGTGGAAGAGAGAGGGAGTGGGAGATAGAGGGATGGGAGACCTAGACCCTCAACCCTAAACCCTTAAAACAAAACCCTTAAACTCTCTACCCTCAACCCTAATCCCTTAACCCTTAAACCCTTAAACCCTTAAACCCTGAACCCTAAACCCCCAACCCTCAACCCTTAAACCCCTTTAAACCCAACTAAACTCTCTACCCTAATCCCTAAACCCTAAACCTTAAACCCTCTACCCTTAACCCTTAAACCCTAAACCCTTAAATCATCTACCCTCTACCCTCAACCCTCAACCTTCTCTCCCTCTACCCTCTACCCTCTACCCTCTACCCTCTACCCTCTACCCTCTACCCTTAAACCCTAAACCGTTAAACCCTCTACCCTTAACCCTTAACCCTTAAACCGTAAACCCTTAAACCCTCTACCCTCTACCCTCTACCCTCTACCCTATACCCTATACCCTCAACCCTTAAACCCTTAAACCCAACTAAACTCTATACCCTAATCCCTCAACCCTATACCCTCAGCCCTTAAACCCTTCAACCCTTAACCCTAAACCCTCAACCCTTAAACCCTTTTAAACCGAACTAAACTCTCTACCCTAATCCCTAATCCCTAATCCCTAAAACCTAAACCCTAAACTCTAAACCCTCTACCCTTAACCCTTAAACCCTAAACCCTTGAAATATCTACTCTCTACCCTCTACCCTCTACCCTCAACCCTCAACCCTCTACCCTATACCCTCTACCCTTAACCCTTAAACCCTCTACCCTAAAACCCTAAACCCTAAACCCTTAAACCTTATACCCTAAACCCTTAAATCCTCTACCCTCTACCCTCTACCCTCTACCCTCTACCCTAAACCCTCAACCCTCTCTCTCTCTCAACCCTACACCCTCTACCCTTAAACTGTAAACTGTAAACCTTTTACCCTTAACCCTTAAACCATCCACCCTCTCTCTCTCTCTCTCTCTCTCTCTCTCTCTCTCTCTCTCTCTCTCTCTCTCTCTCTCTCTCTCTCTTTACCCTCTACCCTCTACCCTCTACCCTTAACTCTTAAACCCTAACCCCTTAAACCCTCTACCCTGAACCCTAAACCCTAAACCCTCTACCCTTAACCCTTAAACCCTAAACCCTTAAACCGTCTACCCTCTACCATCAACCCTGAGAGAGAGAGGGGGTGCGGGGGAGATACCTAAGAGAGAGAGAGGGAGAGGTGGGAGGGAGATACCCAAGAGAGAGGAAGGGGGTGGCAGGGAGAGGGAATGCCCAAGAGAGATATGGAGGGAGTGAGAGAGAGATAGAGAGGGAGATACCTGAGAGAGAGAGAGAGGGGGAGGGTGTGGGAGGGAGATACCTGAGAGAGAGGAGGGGGTGGGAGGGATAGATTAGGAGAGAGAGGGAAGGGGTCGGAGGGAGATACCTGAGTTAGAGGGAGAGAGAGGGAGGGGGTGGAAGGGAGAGGGAGTGCCCGAGAGAGAGATGGAGAGAGTGAGAGTGAGAGATATATAGAGGGGGTGGGGGGAAGATACTTGAGAGAGAGAAAGGAAGTGGGTGGGAGGGAGAGGTAGTTCCCAAGAGAGAGATGGAGGGAGTGAGTGAGTGAGTGAGAGAGAGATAGAGAAGGAGATACCTACGAGAGAGAGGGAGATACCTGAGAGAGAGAGGGTGGGAGGGGGTGGGAGGGAGAGAGATTGAGGGGTGGGAGGGAGAAACCTAAGAGAGAGGGAGAGGGAGAGAGGGTGTGAGGGAGAGACCTAAGAGAGGGAGAGGGAGACAAAGTGGGAGAGAAAGGGTGGGAGGGAGAGACCTGAGAGAGTAGGAGAGATAGAGAGTGGGAGATAGAGGGATGGGAGAGAGATACAAGAGAGACCTAAGAGGGAGGGAGAGAGAGACATCCATATATATAGAGGGAGTGAGAGAGAGAGAGGGAGTGGGAGAGAGATAAATGGTGTGAGAGAGAGGGAGAGGTAGTGGGAGGGAGATACTTGAGAGAGAGAGAGGGAGTGAGAGAGGGATAAGGGCCGAGAGGGAGAGACTTGAGAGAGAGATGGAGAGGGGGTGGGAGGGAGAGATTTGAGAGAGAGGGAGAGAGAGAGTGGGAGAGAGAGAGGGAGAGAGAGAGAGAGAGAGAGAGAGAGAGAGAGAGAGAGAGAGAGAGAGAGAGAGAGAGAGAGAGAGAGTGTGTGAGAGAGAGAGAGAGATGTGGGAGGTAGATATCTGAGAGAGAGTGAGAGAGGGAGAGAGAGGGAGTGAGAGAGAGAGAGGGAGTGGGAGAGAGATAGAGGGAGTGAGTGAGAGAGGGAGAGGGGTAGGAGGGAGAGACTTTACAAAGACATATATAGAGAAAGATAACGACCTAACAGAGGGAGATGGAGTGAGAGATAAAAAGACCAGAGGGGGAGAGAGAGAGAGGGAGTGTGATAAAGGGGGTTGGAGTGAGATAGATTTATCTAGGTATGGTGGGAGGGAACAAGACCTGAGAGAGGGGATTGGAGTGAGAGAGAGTAGTCTAGGTAGCGTGGGAGGGAGTGAGACCAAAGAGAGAGACTTTAGAGGGATAGAGAGTTATCCAATTAGGGTAAGGAGGTAGAGAGTGCATGGAAGGTAAAACCTCAACTATCCATCTATGATCATAAACCATGCACTCTCAGCATTATCAAAGTGGTCAACCAAAGAGAGGGGAGAATTATATTTTTTTCAAAGCAAGTCATTTGACAAGCACCAAATTTGGCGCTCGCCAAATGACCTGCTTTGGATGAGTGAATTGATAGGATTTGCCAAATTTCCTCATATTTTTGTCTATGCTCACTGTCACGTTTGCATGTCTTTCAATGCAAGTTTATAAAAAAATTGTGATGGCATTAACCTCTCTTAGCTATCTAAATATATAATTCTTTTTTGTTTTTATTTAGTTAAGGTTTTGATCCATAACTTCTATTGTAAATGCCTTCATTTTTTGTCAGAAACCAACATGTGCTAGTTTTATGATAGATTTTTACTGGTTCATCGAAACATGAAACAAATTACATTTTTTAAAACTAGACTCCATTCTACACATGATGATTTTTTTTTCAATTTTTGATTAGTTTTCAAAAAAATCAGGTGGAGACACGCTCAAATTTTAGCTTTTCAGCATGTGCCCACTTTCAAAATTCATAAAATATTATATATTCATTAAAAAAATAATCCGAAAGAACGAGGATAAACTAGATGGTGTTAGCTAATTTCTCACCATTCGGATTTTTGAAATTCTAAAAAAAGTTAATCAAAAAGGGGGGAGCCCTTAAGTGCTATGCTGTTCTTTTGATAAAAATATGACCTGTTTTGCCCCACTTTTGAGACCTTTAATCTTCATTAATTTCAAAAAGAATCAGTAGCTTAGAAACTAGAATCAGAGCACTTCAACTCTTGTTCTTGTTGCATCTTGAAATTTTGAGTGTAACTATCTTCATTTTCTCATGCAAATCAGATTTTGCTAATTTAAAAAAAAAAGTGGCACCTTAAGAGCCAAAATTATGTCACAAATCCATGCACTTACCCAAATAAGGATATACTTTCTATAAGAGATTTTTGATAATGCTAAAATGTAATCATAATTCATACATTATGTGTTGGGTAAAAGTACAAACTTGTGTCACACCTTTATAAAGGAAATGACCGACACAAATACAAATTTTTTACTTTGACTGCACATAAAAGTGGTCTTTATGTTTTAAATTTTAAAATGATGTAAACTAAAGAAATGTATAACTCTCGATAAAGTTTATGCTTGTAATTTTTTTATATTTTTAAAAATTGGTTTGATATATTTTAATAAATTTAAAAGTAGATTTTGAATTGCTAAAAAAATTAAAAAATAAGTGAGGTTAATGGGACGTCATAAAAGAAAGAACTTTTTTTTTCCTAATTTTTCCCCCATTTAGCTAACTTCAATATCTAGTGCATGAAAAGAAAGTCAATGAATATTTTTTAAAATTTTAAAGTCAAACTTCATCAAAACATCGTGGTTTTCATGGGACTTCAAATTTTGTCTAATTTTTATCAATTTTAAAAAGCAAATTATACCCTTTTAGAGAGGATTCTCTCCTCTAGTGTATCGTATATTTTCAAAAACAAACAAATATGTTATAATATTTTTAAAATTTATAATCAACCTCATGTTTGGTTATAAAAATGTACCTACAATATATATTTTTTAAATCATAATAAAACTAATCAAAATATTTTTAAAAAAATGTATTCTAGACTAAGTTCTATAAAAGGGAATTTTTTAGATTTTCATGGAAGTACCCCTAATTAGAGAAATTTAGAGTCGAGGTTGAAGTTTTTATGAATATCCCCCAAAAGAGGGATTAAGTTGCCACATAGTTAGCTATATAGATGGTTTTTATTGAAAGGGCTTCACCCAAAACTATACGTGACATGTATATTCCACGTGTGATTTTTAGTAAAATAATTTATCCTGAATTTGTTTAGGGATAAAATATTTTGTTGGTCAAAAGTGTGACACACAAATCAATTTTTTAATCCTATTATATTCCAAAAGCATACAATTGCTTGATACCCTCTTGATTATATAGAAAATATTGGGTGAGATGAGAAGGTAATTATAGACTCTAACCATCTCCATGTATGTAGGGCATATGTTCATGATGCATCATGTGCTTACCTAAGAATGATAAAGGTGGCATATGCGTTCATAGCCCATTAGGTGTCTCAAAAGGTGAATACATGTGCCCCATCCACACGGGGTAAGACAAAAGGTGTACAAAATCCCCCAAGTTAGGACATAACTAGTGTAAGTAGGACTTTGACTAGGAAAGACTAAAATATAACTAGTTTAACAATATCTCTATTTACATAGAAACTCCCCTTTAAGATCAACTTAGGAAGAAATTAATGCAATAATGATGAGTCCCAACTATTACATTATGTTAGGTACCTATTTTCTCATAAATGAAACTTTAAAGAGAAAAGATGTGTGATAAAATATCAACATCCACTTATCCACTGTTGTTGTAGTCTTGGCCACACGCATGTGGGGACGAAGGAGAATCTAGGTGTGTCCATTTCTCATTCATATAGCAGCAATGAACTAATAGCTTCATCTTTTCCATTCATAAATTATCACATTCTCTTTTTTAAGTGCTTCATTGTCTTTTTCTACCTACTATCAGTTTGGTTTTGTGTATTTGTCCCTTGCTTCTAGGCCTTCTACTTATTAACTCATTTGCACCTTATTGTGTGGACCAAGACAAGAATGAATGAATGAATATAGACTATGTATATATAAATAATGGAAGTGGGCTCATGTTTCCTATCAAATGTAATGGATATAGTTCAATTCCATTGTTAATTGAGACTTATTTGCAAGAAATACATTCATGAACACTTAGTCAACGATGCTTTGCTCCAACAAGCTCTTGATGAATATGTTCCATAAGATGGTCAAGATCTGATTGGAGGTATTCTTTTAAATTTCTTCAAAATTATTCTAAGATCAAATTCATATTCAATGCCATATCCACCAATTTGAAAAATGACCACCCTCTAGTTTTCAAGAATGTCATCTTCACACATGGTGGTTAGATTGATCATCAACTCCTTCTTAAGCTCAAAATGATGTTAAAATTCCCATCCAAATATCTCTAGGCTATTTCCTGCTACCTTACGATTGCTTTTACCATGAATACTTTCTTGCACTTCAGTAGACATTTTTTTTATGTAAGTTCTCATCCATTTTAATAACCATTTTTCTTTGATTCATTGCAAGGCCATTCATTGAGTGTTGCCAATGACTTCTTGTATTCAATTTTGGTAGTTCAACTATGAGAGGAAGTATAGCATTTCAATTTTATGTTATGACACTGGCAGTGTAATCATTACCCCAAAATAAGAGAGTTTGTTTTACTTCCTATTGCTCTACACTCTTAGAATTCAAGGTCATCCATACCCTTTTCCCATAGTGATGGAAAAGAGAATGGTTTTCTAATATGTATATTTTTTTAGTTTTTTATTTTAGAGGTTGGAAAAGTAGATGCATAAGAATAAACTAAAATATTTTGTTTGCTTGTTATATATTTGTATTTGTGTTCAATACAAATAGAAATGTTTTATGCATGTTGGGTGTCATTTCTCAAGTTATATTTGTGTTTGGTATTGTAAATAACATGCCAAAATGTCTATTTCCTAGTTTGATTCCTATATGGCTATTTTTATGCATTTTTTCCCTAAAACACATATTAAACTATATTTTGTTGTATTTATGTATTTTGTCTTAAAATACAAAGTAAAATTGTTTCTCTTGAAAGGTTTATTTTTAGCAGACTCTCAAAAATCTGAACAACTGTAGACTTGCTTTTATATACATTTAGTCTATAGTATTTTATTTTGAAAACAAGGTATGCCATAACATTTGAAGGGAAAATTAAAGTGGAAAATAAACTCGATTTTTTGTTTTATAAGCGGGGTCAACCATCATTAGCTTGTATGCTTTCACTCATCTCATCATTTTCGAGTGTTATTTATAAGAAAAAAATACTATGCATGTGTTACCTCCATATCATGTCTCTTCCAATTATGAATCACAAGAACATTGTATCAAAGTCGCTAATTGTAAATAGGGACCTTCCTAAATGAGTTTTTGAAAAGATCATCTATGAAGGGCTTGTAAAATCTATCAAAGGATAAAGAAAGGGGATTTTTTTTTATATTATAGTTGCAACTACCTTGGTAGGAATGTACGTAAAATGAGGATGCATGAACAAGGCACATGCATTGTTTGAGTTGCATATCTTAGTAGGCTGTAACACATATCCTACACAAATGCACACATGCCCTGCAACTAACCTTTGAAGGATAATTTTAGCAACATCATTTGTATTATGCTTTGATGTATGTCGATACCCTAATCTAGAGCTCACATATTGACAAAAGTGGTGTGGATGCTGTCAAAGGTTATGCAATCAATTAGGAGGCTATAATACACACCCTACCATTGAAGTCATGGTACACACCATGAAAATTGCAGCCCAAGTGTACTTGTGGAACTTCAAAGCTATGGAACCGGTTTTCCCATAAAAGTAAAACTTCTAAATGCAAATACACTTACTACTACCATGGTTTGATCAACTTCATTATGCATCATTTTTTATTTTTTCTTTTGATCAATTACTTCGAATATTTCTTTAGGAAAGGACTCTAGCTGGAACACGGTTCTTGTTTGATTGGCTATCAAATGTAATTTTTTTATTATATTATATATTTGTTTTAAAACATGTTTGATCTAATTGTCAATACTATTATTCATTCTAAACTATATCATATCTATGATTTTGTCTCTTGAATTAAATCATGATTATATTCTTGTCTTCTTATTTTCAAATTCAAATTTAACTTTCTTCCACCTTACTCTTTCGTAATATGATTGGTACTTGTTGACCAACATATCAAAGGATTTAAATTGTGGGTCTAGGACTTGTATTTAAGGACATCATCTTAGTTCATTCTATTATCATTAGAGTTATCTAATAGAAAATTAGGACAACACATCAAAAACATGTCATATCAATTGTAATTTCAACTACAAGATTTTACTCTATCTATGACAATATCTAGTATCTTCATTATTTATTTATTTATATCAATTATTGAGTTAGTTTAAAGGTGCAATTGTTAGAAAGGAAATTTATTGGACTTCTCCTCTTATGTGACAAGCCCCAATAACTCTTCTTAGCACCAACCGAATTTTATTATAGATTTATTATTTAGACAAGCATTATCTACAAGTATTTATAGTATGTTTCTACCTATCATTAAATGATGCCATCAAAACAAAACTATGTCATCTGAAACAAATCATTGCGTGATCTCCATCTAGAATCCTTGATTTCTTAGCCCTCGACCATCACGAGATTCTAATAATTTATTTAATTTCAATCTCTATCATGTATCGCGCAACAATCAAAATTAACCTTTTTTACATTTATCATTTTAGCTCCTTATTTAGTTATGAATTTTATGATGATTTTTCATTGTTTACACTTATATATTTATAAGGCATATTTATTTTCATTAAAATGGGTGAACTAAACACCTCCACTCCTATCCTTTATGGGTAGTTTTTTAGATTTTTGCAAGTTTCATATCTAGTTGCTCTTATTTTTCTATCATTTTCTAAATTCTATTGCTCCATGTGTATTTATTGTAACAGATTGCATATTTCTAAACCCCTCTTGTGTGCTTCATATTGCTAAATCATAGTCATGGGCACCTTTTCCCTCATGCTAAACATACTAAGTGCCTCTGCCACTATGATTCATACTAACGATATTTCTATGGCATATAATTGTGATTTAGCTCTTTATGCATTCCTTTAGCCTATTGATGCATTTAGGAATAATGATACCCATTTTTACCATTCATGATGTTGTAAGACCTAATGATGTTGGTATCCCTTGTATAACTCGTGACAATTCATCCTTTATACCTATGGATTCATGTGATTCTCTTGATTATTTGTCTAGTTATAAGTCTAGTGATATTTGCCTTATTGATGAGTATCCTTTAATATTTCCTTCACATGACATTGTTAATGGTTCATTGCTTCGTGATGATTTGGTCCATAATATTTTTAATACACGTGCTTTTGGAAAACCAATGATAGATAAATTTAGAAGAAATGAAGATGCAATGTCACATGTTAGGTCATTTTTGTCTTCTTATTGTGATCATATGCATGATGGTAAACTAATGAATGCACTTGGAATATTTTGATTAATTGAACATTGGAATAGTTTAATTTGTTTAATGATTATTATACAACATTTCATACTTTAACAAGTGCCATGTAGTGGCTAGTACTTTTCTTTATAGTATTGTAATTATTATTTATTAGATTTGAAAAAAAAATGTAAGTTTTACTAATGTGAATAAAAATAAATGTAAGTTTTGTTAATTATAGCGTTTTAGTATTGTTAATTAGTTATTTGCATGGCCTAACTCACACCCTAATCCTAATCCTAACCCTAACCCTAACAATAAATTCTAAACCATTATCCTGATCCTAAACCTATCTCTACACTAACTATGGTTGTAACATTATCCATAACTATAGCTGTAACACTAATCCTAACAATAAAAAATTGTAAAGTGACATTAATATATATATATTAATTAATATTGGGAATAATATTTGAAATAAAGATATTAGATGAATACAATTTTGGAACATTATATCTATTAATCATATTTTAGTGATTTTTATTCGTAATAATTTTTTTAATTTTTTGAATAGTTTTAACCATAATTTTTACCTTATTCTTAATTCTTATCCTAATCCTAATTATAATGCTTTTCTAATAATAGGATTAGAATTGTAATTTAATTAATAATTATAATTATTTTAATTTAATTTTTAGTTGTATTTATGTATGATTTGAAGTTAATAAAATCTGGAAAATAAAAAAGTGGCAATATCAAATAGTTTAAGATTTAATATAAATTTTGATTTTAATTGTGTAAAATCAAATAGGAAGATTATCTTTATATGCTAATTTATGGATCAACTTTATCACATCTTTTTCATGCCTTGTTATGGATCATCTTTATCACATCTTTTTCATGCCTTGTGATACTTTCATACTTCGGGTGTCTTGCTTACAATTATCTTGCTTTCCATTAGTGCAACCTATATGCATGAAATGGAATAAATAATAACATTAAAAATGAAATTTAAACACTCTATTCTAACTTAGGAAAACTTTCAATTGAGCATTAAATGTTGTGTGCTCAATATTTTATTGATACGTGGATGATCTCAATTGGCCAACATAACAACAACATTCTTTAGATGGTTAAATTCATTACATGATATTATATTGAAAATGGATGATGAAAATTATGATTGAGATGCTCAATTTATAGACTTTTAGAGCTCAAAATGAATGGCTAAGATTTGATCATAGATTGATAGTTAGCTCCATGGATTATGGCTATGTCGAGAAGATGTGACAATCAAAGTGAATGAAGGAGTTTAGTGCTTGCATGGAAAAGTTGTTTGAGTGTATGAAAGCAATAAAGTGTGTGCATGAAGGAATTGAATAATTATATGAGGGTGTTGTCTGATTACATGGATGAGTGAACTAATTTGACTAATAAGTTAACTAAATAGATTGGTGAGTAAACTAAATGAATTGGTGAGTTAACTATTTTGATCAAATAGCTAACTCATGAGGTGGAATATATAGATTTTATTAATTTAGATAATTGAGATATTAGGTGGATTTAATATTTTATTTATTTAATGGATAGAATGGGAAATAGTTCAATTTAATAAAATAATAATAAATTATTTAATTAGATGATTATAAAAGTTCAGGATAATGAATAATAAGGTGATAATGGATACTAATAAAAATGATAATGGCTATTGGGACATCATCTCTTCTTTGAAACAATGTTAATTCTTGCAATTGCAATGGCATTTTAAAGAGAGGGAGAATATAAACATTAAAATCTAGATAACACTAATAGATTTTAATATAGAATTTAATATAATTCGATTTACTCTCTGCAATGGTGCGAGCTCAGGGTTTGCAATGGTCATCTGGTAATAGACGGTTTGGGAGGAACCGGGAAGGTTACAAGGATAATCGACAAGTGGATGTTGAAGGGGTTTGACATCAAGATAGATGGGTCCAACGGGACCAGACTTTTCAAAATGATTTGTGTGCTGTGGTGGGGGATAGTATAGGAAGAAGGTTTGAAAATGACAGAATGGGTACTAAAGGGCGTCAAAGGAGAGGTGGGTATAGAAACGATGCCTTTCACAGGCCGCACCAAAATGAAGGTGGTAACAGAGGAAATGGAAGCATCTCAAGGATGGAAATGGAGGGTTGAGATAGAATCCCCAATAAGAGGAAAAGGTTTGTTAAGGAATTTTGGCAACAAAAGAAGTCTGATACGGTATGGGAGGAGGATAGGGATGAGAAGTAGGGGGACGAAGAAAGGAGACCAACGGTGAAAATAGGGAATGGAATCCCAAGGGGACAGGCCACCTTGGTGGTAAGCACTGTCAAGCTCCAAGCAAAAGTTTTAAGATTGGAAAATTTAGGTTTGATTGGGAAATGATATTGTGTGAACCTAAAATGGGATTATCTCCTAAAATGATGGAGATCTCAATGGGGGAGGAGCTTCAATTTAAAACCCTTCAAAATGGTATTTTCTTGGTAATTTGTCCAAGCAGAACTTTGAGGGAAACAATACTGAAGGGTATCTGGGTTTTGAATGGAAGTGGTTTTTATTTGTGAAGGTGGAAGGCAGGCTTCAACCCTGCTTCACTTATGATAGAAACAGTGCAAGACTGGTATAGTCTGCCAAATATCTCAATGGATTTTTGGGAGCCAAGCATTCTAGAGGAAATTGGCAATCGTTTGGGAACCTTTGTATGTGCTGAAGAAAGGAAAAAGCAAGGAGAGACTTTTTCACACGTGAGGATTTGCGTGGAAAATAATTTAGTTCGTCATTGTTATGAAGAGATTGAATTAATTTCGGACTATGGTAGCTGGATTCAAAAGATGAAGAGCGATTCATTCACCAAGGATAGATTAGTGAGACCTCTAGGGAGTAGACAAATGTTAAATAAGGTGGGGAGCAAAAAAGCAGAGGCGGTTGCTAAAGGACTCCAAGAAAATGGGAAAATTTTACAAAAGGGAAATTTTTTGTTAGCCCTTGAGGGTTTGAATGGAGAAACCCAAATTCAAGAGAAAGTGTCGAATTTTGTTCCCTCTCAACAAATTGACCAAAAATATTTGAAGGATGGGTTGGGAGACAAAATTGTTGGGGTGGAAGAAGTGGATGAAAATCAGAGTTTGTCTCTGGAAATTTTTTTTTTGGAGGTCCTAGAGATTTTAGGTGAAGACTGTTCTAATGTAGAGTTCGATTCGTTAATAGAAGTGGGTAAAGAGTTAGTTGTTTTGGGAAAAGAAGCAAAAGCTAATGCATGGGAGTTAGAGGATGTAATGGAGGTGGAGATAGGGGTTGAAATCCTAGGTCCAGATGGGCCATTGGTGGGATTAGTTGATGGGTCTCCACAATCAACAAAGAAGCAAAAATGATCTGAAGGCCTGGCCGAGGTTAGGTTAAAGTTAGGAATTCATCATAAAGAAATGAGAAAATCTTCATTGGACTGTGGTGAGAATAAGAAGAGAGGTAGGATCTCAAATCAAGAAAAAAGGAAATGGGATGGGGAGGCGAATGGTCAACAAAAAATTGATTCCATGATTAAAGTAGGGAAGAGCGAGGCTCTTCCTAAACAAAAATGAAACTCTTAACCTCGAATGTTAGGGGCCTCAATTCCCCTAACAAATGGTGCATGGTTAGGCATGTAATGAAAATAAATCAGGCAGAAATTTTTCTTTTACAAGAAATGAAGTTGGGTGATCAGGATCTTGTTAAGTTTAGCAAAAAATTAAAGAATTGGAAATGGATGGGGTCAGGAGCTGAAGGTGCTTCGGGGGGATTGATGATACTATGGAAGCCCCAGTCAATCGTGATTGAAGATTTAGTGTCTTGAAGGCATTGGTAGGATTATCGAGTAAGAAGTTTGATTTCTAATCTACAATTCTTGCTTATTAATGTATATGGGCCATCTTTATGCTCTCTTACAAGAATGGTTTGGAAAGAATTAGATGGGTTCCTTTGCAATGTGGATAAGGATTTTTGTATTTTGGGTGGGGATTTTAATGCGATAATGAGGTCTGAAGACAAGAAGGGTGGTGTGAGAAATTTTTTACAATCTTAGAAAGATTTTCAACAGTTTGTAGAGAAATACTTTGGTAGAAATCCTTTCTGGAAATGGAAGTTTTACTTGGACCAACAAAAGGAAAGGTTTTTGTAGCATTGCAGAGAAGTTGGACATATTTTTCTTTAAAGGGAATTTGAGCATGTTTCCCTATCGCTTAGATAGTAGTATCACTTTTGGGAGTGGATCTGATCATTTCCCAGTTCTTCTAGATATTGTTGGGGATAAAGGGTCGGTTCGATGCCCATTCAAGTTTGAATTGATGTGGTTTAAGGATCCTAAATTTTTTGGTTTAGTTGATACATGGTGGAGGGAGTGCTCTCTGAGAGGTTCTAAGATGTTTAATGTAGTATCCAAGCTGAAATATGTCAAGCAACAGATCAAGCAGTGGAATAAGGTTTGTTTCAAAAATATTTTTGAAGAAAAGTTAAGAGTGGAGGAGGAATTGGAAGTTTTTTTAGAAGGCATCTTTCAACAAGGTATGGATGAGGTCACATATGAGAAGGATAAGGAGCTCACAAGAAAGTTAAATGATATTCTAGTTAAGGAAGAATTTTTTTGGAGGCAAAATTCGCGAGAGATCTAGCTGAGAGCAGGTGACTGAAATACCAAACTCTTTCATAATTCAACAAAAGAAAGAAGAGAAATAAATAGGGTCATTTGTATTAAGGCGGAGAATGGTCATCTCCTTGAGGATCCTATGGAAATTAAGGCTTTAGTAGTTGTTGTTTTTTTCAAAATTTTCTTAATGATAGGGAAGGATCACTCTTGGGTGCACAGGCAAAAAGTCTTAAAGGTATTCCATCCTTAATATCACAAAATATTATGGACTCTTTGAACGTCAAATTCACAATAGAAGAAATAAAAGTGGCGACCTTTGAGCTCCATTCAGAGAAGGCTCTTGGTCCGGATGGTTTTTTGGTTGTTTTCTTTTAAAAGTGTTGGGATGTGGTGGGTAGAGATCTATATGAAGCGATCAAAGATTCCGTGAGTTCAGGAAGAGTCCTTAAAGAAGTGAATAATACCTTTATTGCCCTAATTCCAAACATGAAAAAGCCGAATTCATGCAATGAATTTCGGCCAATTTCCCTATGTAACACACTTTATAAAATATTGGCCAAAGCCGTAGCTAACCGGTTGAAATTTTTTTTGCCTAGGATCATCTCAGAAGAACAAACTGGTTTTGTACTGAGAAGATCGATTTTTGATGGGTGATAATTACTCAGAAGGCCATTCATTCAATTCAGAAAATGAAAAAATCTGCTATGTTTTTGAAGTTGGATATTAAGAAGGCTTATTGATGAGGTAAAAATAACCTCATCATAATAATACCAGAAAATTCTATTCATATGTGCTCAATCCTCAGTCTCTACCAATTAACTAAACTTTAGGAAAAATAATTGTTTATCTTTAAGGAAAATTGTACAAACTTTATTTCTTATGATTAATTGAAGTAATCTACCAATACATATTTAATGGGTTGTTTTGAGTGTTTTTATAGAGCAATAATCAAACATCATGTAGCAGTTGCACAACATTTAACTAGTATGTGTCTTAGTAAAGATTGAAGATATACGTTGGGAACCTGCTCCTGAACGTTAGGTGGATGAACCGAAGATGTAGTTGTTAATTTAATTTTTGTTATGTTTTTAAGTCAAAGACTTCATGGCTCATCTCAAGCCTCTTTAATATTATGTAATGGGTTTTAAAAACATAAAATCTCATTGGAAATTGTTATAGACTTTTTCAATGGCTATTCGCACCATCTGAAATCTAGGACTTAGTTAGAGTTTTTCTATAAAGATGTAATTTCCAGAAGCAAAAGATAAGCATGAAAGAGTAATGTTATGTTATTAAAATGATTATTGAATACTTATGAATAAAGAAATTACCTTATATCCATTTCTGAGTTATTGAGTTATGAGAAATTATCTGTAATGGAGGAACTTCTGAACTAGTTGTGTATGTGATCTGAGAACAACCATAGTAGCCCACGAGCTGGCCACTTGAGGGAGGGTAGATAAAATAGATAAGTATTTACTTCCTGTCATTTCATTGAATTCATGTTAAGTAGAAATTCAGTTTGCACGTAATAATCTTATAAAAATGGTTAATACAGTCATTAGAGGGTCTGAAGTTCTGGAGCACTTACTATTTGTTCTTTCCATAGTATATTAGTTGTCATAAACTGTTACTTGCTATACTAATTAGATGTTTCCAAGTTTATTTGCAAGCCTTGTTACTTTCATAGTTCCCATGCTTTTTTAGTTTAATTATTTATGTGCTTTCTAGTTTAGTTGTCATGCTTTCTAAATTAGTTATCTTATGCTTTCTAGTTTAATATTTCCAGTTCTCTTAGAATAATTTTTTTTCTAGTCAAGTAGTTAGATGACCTTAGTCTAAAATTAATTTCAGTTGTCTTTAAGAAACCAAAAAATCTAAAAAGAGTTATCTAAGTTGTCTTCTATTGCAAACTGCTTTGGACACTGTCTGGTCAACTTATTGATATTTTATATTCTAAAGTAATGGGACCTAACAATAACCTATCACTTTTTGGCACCATTTTCGGGGACTTAAATAGCCTTCTTGCTTAAGTGTTACTAGGAGACGGTTTGAATACCCCATTTTAGGCCAAAATTCCACCTTTGACATCTTTTTTTGCATGGTCAGGAAAAGAGGCCCTCACAGACGATTTATACCAAAGACCCCCCCAAAATACGTTCCAATCATACATAGGGAGGACCAAGGCTCAGACTATTATACTGTTGAAGAATTGCTATAGCCTAATCCACCAGAGGCTTTCCACTATTTACCTGAAGATCGACTGGTAGAACAACCAGTCATAGAAGAAACTATCTTTGAGGAGCAGATTCCTCTGAACATCATGGGAGATCCTAGGGCTGAACCTAACTGGCATAATGCCAATCATAATGAACCTCGGCCTCCTCAAACGTTTACTTATCCTATTACTTTGGATGCAGATGATGATACTGCGATGAAAAACATTTCCCCAGCTTTCCTTCCAACTTTTCGTGGCTTGTCCTCCAAAGACCCAGACCAATTTATTTTTGAATTTAAGGTCCTGTGTCAAACTTATGACTATAAAAATGATAACCAGAAACAGACGCTCTTTCCTTCTACTTTGAAGGATTTGGCCATGCACTGGTTCATGGGATTGGGTTTTGGGAGTATTACATCTTGGGGAGGAAATGGAGAATGTTTTATTTTAAAAATACTAGAGCTATTGTAGGGTGAGTGATCATAAGGAGGAGTTGTTTAAACTTAGAAAAAATGAGGATGAAAGTTTAGAGGACTATCTAGATAGATTTCTTTTCTTGTCTAAACGATGTGGAGAAGAGGCTATTAGTGTTGATATTCTCAAGACTATATTTCTTAAGGGACTTGATGACGATGCTAAAAGAAGTCTTGATCTGATGGGAAAAGGTGGCGTGTCTCAATTATCCCTTGAGGAAATATGTGAGTTGTGTCAGAATTTCTCCCATACTCGTGGAGGAATCCGTAAAACTAATCTTTTCAAAGGGTCTAACGAGATAGGTAAGCTTCGCGAAGAAATAGAAAATCTTAAAACGGACATACTTGTTCAACTGAACACTACATTAGATGGCATACAAACTAAAACTCGCAATCCTAAGACCTTGTCAATTTATTGTCCTAGGTGTCGAAACAAACACATTTTGTGCGAGTGTCCTTTAGACAAGGTTAATGTTTGTCAATTTTGTGAGAAAAACCATCCTACCAACCAATGTGAGCTTCTTGTTGACCTCAAGAATACTAAGAAAATAACAACTCAAGTTGAAGAAGAGATAAATGTGTTAAACCAACGCTAGGGAGGCAACTTCTTTTATGGATAGAATTCCAACCCTGCATGGAGACCACACAATAACTAGGTTAGTAATCAATGGACTCCATCTTGGAATCAACCACAACCTAATTGGGGAACTCCTTATTGGGGATCCCCTGAATGGGCAAATCAAACTTCAGGAAGTTAGTAGTGGCCAAACCAATCACAACAACAATAGTACCCACAACATACTGCTCCCCAATGGAATCAAGGACAAAATCAATTTTATACTGGGCCTTAGAGGAATCAACAACAGAGTCTGTTACTGCCATCTCAGAGCCCTCCTCAGAACGAGCAAGTAAATCAGCCTCAGCTTCTAGCACAACCACTTCCCAATCCTAAGAATAATCGACAGAATACGCCAATCTACTCTGTTGAACGTTATCAGGCTTAATGGTTCAGTTGTGCTCGGGCAGAACACTTTAGCCACCAACCGTCGAGGAAATTATGGGTGGACCCATGCCTAGAAGTCCTGCAAAGGATACGCCACCCAATCATACCATTCCATAAATGATATTCTGCCTTCTCCAGCAGCAGGAGCTGCTGACTTATCTCAGGAGGAGGAAGGTCAGTCTTTGAGTAAACATAGAAAGGATATGACTCCAAAAGAGAAAATTCAAGCACCATTTCTAGAACGTCTAAAATCAACAACTCCAAAAGATACTCTGGAAATGCCTTTGACTTCTGAAACTGCATTGATTTCGGAAATCAAGCAACTACAAATAGAGGTTCCTTTGCTTTAGGCAATAAAGGAAATTCCCGAGTTAAATCAGCTAATCAAACAATTGTGTATTAAAACACTGGGGAGGAAGCCAAAGAGGATAAATATTATTCACATTGATGGCTATTTAGCTGACTTTTATCTGGGAAGACTATCGCTCCAAAATATGATGATCCTGGGAGTCCACTTATAACTATTACAAGTAATGAGGTAGTGATACCAAATACATTAGTGGATTTAGGAGCAGCTATTAATGTGATGACTGTGGATGTGATGGAAAAATTAGGTCTTACTGATTTACATCCCACAACCACAGTCGTACAAATGGAAAATCAGTCTTTTAGCCATCCCGAAGGGCATTATTAAAAACGTTCTTGTCAAAGTTGATGGATGGGAATATCCAGTTGACTTCCAGGTAATCCAGTCGCTTACGCCCAAAGATAGCTATCCAATAATTCTAGGAAGACCATGGTTGGCCACTATTTCCACTAAGATTGATTGTAGAGAAGGGGGAATGACCATTTATCATGGTCTAGATAGTAAATGTTTATTCTTATACCCTCCTACTAAACCTATCGAACATAATAAGGTATGGGTTGATGATCCAGAAGAATCTAATGGTCAAGACAATTTGGCCTCGCTAGCCATGGTAGTAATTAAACAACATGGAGAGGAATTAGAGGATGAGTTAGTAGATGACGTAGCACACCTTTCTATAGGCCCAAGTGAGGAGGAAATGAAGGATGCTCCAGAAATTTTGGGACAACCAATTGATATAAGCGTGATGGAACAAAGCTACACTACAAGGGGAATGCCTTGTCCCTTAGCTAATATGATTCCCAGAACGAGTCATTTCTTTGAGGATATCACGAGATTTCACCAACTTATACCTCATAGTTGTCCTCTCAACACCCTGTTGTGACCAATACATACTTTCACTTCGGCCCATCTTGGAACAAAATCGATTATGTTGCTGCTAGGAAAAACCCTAAACGTCAATAGTTGGCTGATAGAAACACAAGAGGATAAATTGTTTAATGTATTGGTAAGGAGGTCTAAATCTTTTTCTTGGGAATATACAGACATGAGGAGAATTCACCTGAGCATTTTTACACATCACATTTACACTCATCCTAATATAAGGCTTGTACGCCAGCCATAGAGGAGACTTAATCCTGCATTAAAGGATCTTGTCAAAATTGAAATTGAGAAAATCCTCCGTGCAGGATTTATTTATCCTATCTCTGATAATAAGTGGGTGTCACCTATAGTAGTTGTGCTAAATAAAAATGGGAAATGGAGAATCTGTGTAGATTATAGAGAACTCAATAAAGCCACTCATCGAGATTATTTTCCCCTACCATTTGTTGATCAGGTTCTGGACAACTTGGTTGGGAGGAAATATTTCTCCTTTTTAGATGGATTTAGTGGTTACAATAAAATTCAGGTTGCTCCAGAAGACCAAGATAAGACCATGTTTACTTGTCCTTGGGGCACATTTCATACAGGGTGCTTCCCTTTGGACTTTGTAACACTCCTGCGACTTTTTAGAGAGTCGTTCTGGCTATATTTGTTGCGCTTGTTAATGACTATGTTGAAGTCTATATGCATGACTTCAAAGTCTATGGGTCAACCTATGATGAAGCCCTTCAAAACTTGGACCGAGTTTTATAAGTTTGTGAGGAAAACTGACTATCCCTTAGCCACGAAAAATGATTAATAATGGTGGAACAAGGAATAGTCTTAGGTCACCAGATTTCCTTCGAGAGAATAAAGGTTGATCCCAAGAAAATCAAAGCCATCCAACAGTTGATTGTTCCTCAAACACAAACAGATGTTCAAATTTTCCTTAGGCATGCTAGATACTATAGAAGATTCATAGAAAGCTTCAGTAAAATAGTTGCTCCTATATTTTTTCTTCTCCAAAAAGAGGTAGAGTTCAATTGGACACTTGAGTGTCAACTATCGTTTGAAACAATTGAGGAGAAGCTTGTCTCTGCTCCCATTTTGCGAGGGCCAAATTGGAGTCTTCCCTTCCACATTTATGTTGATGCTTCGGATGACGCAATTGGTGTAGTACTGGGGCAAGAAGACAAGAATGGGGGTAAATATGTCATATACTTTATTAGTAAAAACTTGACATTTGCTGAGAGAAACTACACGACAATAGAAAGAGAATTCATGGTTGTTGTTCATGCCATTAAAAAAATTTGCCACTATATTACAGAATATAAGGTTACAGTTTATACAGACCATCGGCTATAAAATATTTAATGAATAAACTTGTAGTTAATGGTTGGATTATGAGACGGTTATTACTCCTTTAGGAGTTTAATGTAACAGCCCTTGACAAGCTAGGGATATTTAATGTAGTGGAAGACTTCATGTCTCGAATCAAGCAAGAAGAAGGTGATTGTGCACCTGTACAGGATGAGTTTCCAGATGAGAATCTGTTTGCTATTTCTATGAAGACACCTTGGTTTGCCGACATTTCCAACTATTTAGCTTCCTTTGAAGTACCCTCGGGGTTTTCATCAAAGCAAAGGAAGCGACTTATCAGGGAAAGTGCCCCACTTAAATGGATTAATGGTATTTTATTCTGTTGTGGACCTGATATGGTCTTGAGAAGATGTGTCAGAGTTGAAGAGACTTACAACATTTTGGGGGCCTATAACAATGATCTTTATGGAGGTCATTACTCTGTGAAAAGAACTTCCCATAAAATTTTAGGCGCTGGATATTATTGGTCTTCAATACATAAGGATGTTAAGAACTACGTTCATCGTTGTGATGAATGTCAAAGGGTAGGGAGACCAACAATTTTCGTTGAAATGCCTTTACAGCCGCAGGTAGTCCTCGAACCATTTGAAAAATGGGGTTTAGATTTCTTCGGACCCATAGATCCTTCCTCTCAATGGAAAGAATGCATACTAGTTTTTATTGATTACCTGATGAAATGGGTTGAAGTTCAAGCCTTATGAGTTGCCAAAGAAGAGCAAGTTGCAGAATTCCTCTATAATAAAATCTTCCTTAGATTTGGAGCCCCTTGAACCATCGTTACTGATCAAGGACCTCAATTCATGTCCAAAGTACTCTTGGCATTTACCAACCATTTTCAAGTGAGCCACAGGAAGTCATCCCCTTATCACCCTCAAGCAAACGATCAGGTGAAAGTGACTAATAGAGAGCTAGAGAACATATTAACGAAAATAGTTTCTTCAGGAAGAAAAGATTGAGCTAGGAAATTTTTTGAAGCTATTTGGGCATACAACACAACATGGAAATCCACAATTGGATTCAGCCCCTATGAGCTTGTTTTTGGGAAGAAACCTCTTCTCCCCATTGAGTTTGAACTCCAAAATCTATGAATAGTTATGGAGTTGGGTCTAGATTTGAAATGTGCCCAAATAGAATGAGTTATGCAGTTAAGCGAATTAGATGAGCTTCGTTTAGACGTTGTCCATCAAATTGAACTGGTCCAACATCAACAAAAAATATGGCATGACAAACACATCAAATAGAGAGAGTTCCATAACAGTGACTGTGCTTTGCTATTTGATTCCAGATATAAAATTCATAAAGGAAAACTCAGGACTCATTGGTTGGGGCCTTATGAAATTTCTGAGGTCTTTTCGAATGGCACAGTTCAGTTGAAACCAATTGATGGTGATACATGAAATCTCTTAGTCAATGGTCATCACCTATGTATCTACCATAAGCCTGTCAACAGGGAAGAATTTACAAAATTGGTAGAAATGCAGGGAGAGATCCAATGCATTGACTCTGCCAAGGTAGAGTCCATCTAGTTTTATATCAAAAAAAATAAAAATAAAAATTAGTAATAATATATATATTTATTGAAAAATTGTAATAAAAAGACATGTGTACCAATTTGTTTTAAAAAAGCATTTTTCATCAGTTCTTTTTTTGGACTTGGCTGATTTTTGTTTCCATTTTGCAGGATTCCTTATAAGGAAGAAATAACTTCCAGAGCACCTTTCAAAGATACTCCAAAACTTGATGGTCCAAATGCCAAGTGCTTCAGAACTTTACGGTCCTCATGCCCGATGCTCCAGAACTTGAACACAACTCACCACGTCAAAAATTCATTCCTGCAGAGTGGTTCAAAGCTCTTGAAGTTCAAGTTCGTTGTTACACAATTTCTTCTTCTTTTCGGCTGCATCTTTCGACGACACTCCAAAACTTTCATTTCGTTGCCACCCCGACTGCATCTTTCGACGATGCTCTAGAACTTATCTGCCTTCTTCATCTCGAATGCATGCCTCCCACGTGCTCTGAAACTTATTCACTAGTTTTGAGTGTGTCCTCATTGCGTGCTCCAGAACTTATCCATCTGCATCTGGCCACCTTTTCCATAAATTTGAAATTCCTCGATGCTTTAATTATCAAATCTTTATACACATGCCTTCCTATCTATTTTTTTGATAAATTTTTCTCATCATAAATAAAATCGCCTTTACAGCTTGTCCTCATCGATGGCTTTGTCATTCATAAGCTTCTGCATTCATGCCATAATAAATCCGTAGTCACCTCAACCAGTACCATCGCGTCATCCTGTCAAATCTGTAAAGGTATGAGATCTTCAAGCGATCATAGAATGCAAGTAAGTACTAATTGGTTTCTTTAAGTAAGTAGTTATTTTTGAATAAAGCATAATTAATTGGCATGAACGTCCCTCCTAATTTAGTAACTTGTGCCACTCGATGATCAATTTCTAGTACGACAAGATTTTCGCACACCTCCATGCAGATTAATATCATTGCACAGTAAGCTTCAAGCAAGAAAAATAAATAATCTCAGTAGATTATACTTTCAAAAATAGTTGTGTACAAGTTTCTTGTGTTGTTGAATTCTTCGACAAGGTGCAAAATAAGAAAAATGGGGGGTGGAAAAAAGAAGTTTGAACCAGCTTCTGTAGAAAAATTATTGGGTTTAAGTAATATTTCTCATATGTTCGAGGAAGCAGGTTGGTTAGACTTTATCAGGAAGTTTGAGGGATATAATGAAAATTTGGTGAACGCGTTTGCAAAGAACTAGTCAAATGGTTAGGTGATACTTCATGGAAAACGCTGCAAGGTGAGTCCAAAACTTATCTCTCGTCTATCTGGGTTAGATAATTCAGACATTAAATCGTTAGAGACTTCTCAAATCACATATCAAAAATTATTTGAATTATTTATTAGAGAAAGAGACCCTCACCCTATGATAGTCATTAGTATTAGAGGCCAAAATAAGGGATTTCAAAGAGCCTCTATACTAGAGCCTTGGGGAACTGCAGTGGCTTGGATTATAAAATATTTCACTTGAGAAGGACAAATCGTTGTGGTGCTAGGACCTGCATTTCACATGTTAATCCATTTGCACCATGGAAAGGAAAACCCTGCTCTTAGGGTTAATTTGCTAGAATTTTTGTGTGATTTTATAAATTATTCTATAGAAAGATACAAGACTGGGTCAGGACCACTAAAAAATCATGGGTTAATACAATTAATTTGCAAATATAATTTTCGTAAGAAATCTGAAAGTAAGCGAGAGAAATTTTAAGGGAAATTGAGAAGTCCTCAACTAAAATAAAATCAGAATCAGGGGAAATGTCTAAACAAGCTGCTTCACCTTCAGGAGCAATTTCCCCTGAGGGATCTCAAGCTTCGGAAGCTCCAATTCCCACAACCCCTGGTGAAGAACTACCAAAATATTTGAATGAAGAATTTAAAACCCCTAATCAGTCGGAGGATGTCGAACTCATTTATCCAAATATGAGCATTCCTTTGAGGAAAAGAAAAA
This sequence comes from Sequoiadendron giganteum, assembly GCA_007115665.2. Lineage (NCBI taxonomy): Eukaryota > Viridiplantae > Streptophyta > Pinopsida > Cupressales > Cupressaceae > Sequoiadendron > Sequoiadendron giganteum. Next base: position 732,008,847 of record CM021102.1, read on the forward strand.
CAAAAATGCTTGTTACCTTCCAGAATATTCCTCCCATAAGGAGAAGCAAACGTTTATCCTTAGAATCCACAAAAACCCCAGTACAGAGTATAGGTAGTAGTGCAAAGAAAAAGAAGCCCAGAAGACCAACAAAACCCATTGAGACTTTTGATCCTATAGAAAAAGAAAATTTTGTTGAGGAAATTCCTTCCCACTCAGAATATGTAGAAGAAGCCCTAGTGGAGGAAATTCAAGAAAAGGAACAAGAAGGGGAAGATAATATTTTAAGCCACTTATCTCCCATTGTAAATAGAGTTATAAAGACTGTTGAAATTAAAAATACTAATGCAAAAATGGAAAAACTCAGAGTAAAAATTGATGATCTGAAAAAATAATTGTACAAAAACAAGGGAAAAATTGAATTGCAAGAAGAAGAGCTAACAATACAAGTTGTTGTGATAAGTAAAAGAGATCAAGAAATACAGGGTTTGAAACTGCAAGTACAATAAAAAGATACATTGATTCATGAATTGAAAGAACAAATTCAGAAGTTGACTCAAGAAAATAGGACCTATAATGCTAATATTTTTGACAAAAATAAGGAAATTGAAATTTTGAAAAATAAATTATGCTTATGTTTTCAGCTTTTGAGAAAAAAAAGAAAACACAAAAAGAAGAATTAAATGCTTCTCTTAGCAAAATTGTAGAATTAGAATAAGACTTATAGGAAAGCACTGCTAAACCAAAAATGGAATCAAAAGAAATCCAAACTGAGTCAATTATAATTGAATGGTTCCAGGTCCGAATTCCTCCATTACTTATGAAATGGATGGAAAGGTGCTATTTCTTAAGAGATTCTAAGATTGAAAACTATAGATCGAAAAAGGAGTTGGTACTTCTAAAAGAATCATTTCATAGGGCTTATAAAGGGGAGAAGGATGCATGTCAGCTGGTTGAATGTTTGTTATCTTGTAGAAGGCCATCAAGATTATATTCAATGTTTCTAAATGAACAATGGATAAGTTGGAAACTGTTCAAAATTTATAATGATCAGCCATATGAGCCTAATGATAAGGAATTTGTTAAAATATTTGTGGAATCAACTCCTAAAGATAAAGATCTACTTTGTGAATTCTTTGTTCATGACCTTTTATTAGAAAATCATATTGATTTCTTTATTAATCTGTTTGTTGGTGAAGTACAATTGAGAGCTCTATTGTCCACTGTGAGAAATTAGATTCATTGGCAAGAACACAACAAAGAATATGCTCAAGCAGAGAGAACTATGGGCCTCCAAATGAGATCACTTAATGGTAGGCCTGCAAATTTTAAAGATACCTTTTTATCTCTTCTAGTAAATGATAAAATAAAAGAAAGATATGATGACAATCTTCGACTCTGCTACAACCATTTCATAGAACATGGACATAAGTTAATTGGAAAAGCCTGACATGCTTGTGAAGAAAAATTTACTTCATTACCAGCTTATCTAAAGAAAAGAGGTCATCTCTCCTCTTAATATCATATGGTATTTCAGAAGGGAAGATGCTTTAGCTAAGATCCTAAGAGACCTCAAGACAAATTGGATAGGGATGAGGTATAGACCTCCTTTGCTGCTCAGTCCATCTCCTACTTTCCACATTCCAACATATCAGAATGATAGAGTTTTCAATGAATGGAAAGAGGGAGTTTATTTTCATAGAGGGTTCATCCATGAACCTATAACTTTTGATAAAACAATGAGAGATGAGTATGACATTAGTCTCAGGTATGAAGAATGGAACAAAGGACAGGGCTACAACCATGGAGCAGGAGGACCTGCTAGGAACTAGGAGGGGAATGAAATGATGAGGTAAAAATAAATTCATCGTAATAATACTAGAAAATCCTATTCATATTTGCTCAATCCTCAGTCTCTGCCAATTAACTGAACTTTAGGAAAAATAATTATTTATCTGTAAGGAAAATTTTACAAACTTTATTTCTTATGATTAATTGAAGTAATCTACCAATATGGATTTAATAGGTTGTTTTGAGTGTTTTTGTAGAGAAATAATCGGACATCATGCAGTAGTTGCACAACATTTAACTAGCACATGCCTTAGTAAATATTGAAGATATACACTAGGAACCTGCTCCTGAACATTAGGCTGATGAACCAAAGATGTAGTTGTTAGTTTAATTTTTGTTATGTTTTTAATTCAAAGACTTCATGGCTCGTCTCGAGCCTCTTTAATATTATTTAATGGGTTTTAAAAACATAAAATCTCATTGTAAACTGTTATTGACTTTTTCAATGGTTATCCATGCCATCTGAAATCTAGGACTTAGTTAGAGTTTTTCTATAAAGATGTAATTTCTAGAAGCAAAAGATAAGCGCGAAAGAGTAATGTTATGTTGTCAAAATGATTATTGAATACTTATGAATAAATAAATTACCTTATATCCATTTCTGATTTATTGAGTTATGAGAAATTATTCGTAATGGAGGAACTTCTGAATTAGTTGTGTATGTGATCTGAGAACAACCATAGTAGCCCACAAGCTGGCCACTCGAGGGAGGGTAGATAAAATAGATAAGTATTTAATTCCTGTCATTTCAATGAATGCATGTTAAGTAGAAATTCAGTTTGCACTTAATAATCTTATAAAAATGGTTAATACAGTCATTAGAGGGTCTGAAGTTTTGGAGCGCTTACTGTTTGTTCTTTCCGTAGTAAATTAGTTGTCATAAATTGTTACTTGCTATACTAATTATATGTTTCTAATTTTATTTGCAAGCCTTGTTACTTCTGTAGTTCCCATGCTTTTTTAGTTTAATTATTTATGTGCTTTCTAGTTTAGTTGTCATGCTTTCTAAATTAGTTATCTTGTGCTTTCTAGTTTAATATTTCCAGTTTTCTTAGAATATTTTTTTTTCTAGTCAAGTAATTAGACGACCTTAGTCTAAAATTAATTTCAGTTGTCTTTAAGAAACCAAAAAATCTAAAAAGAGTTATCTAAGTTATCTTCTATTGCAAATTGCCTTGGACACTGTCCGGTCAACTTATTGATATTTTATATTCTAAAGTAATGGGACCTAACAACAACCTATCACTGGTTGAATTTTTTTTTGCCTAGGATCATCTCAAAAGAATAGACTAGTTTTGTACCAGGGAGATCGATTTTTGATGGGTGATAATTGCTTAGAAGGCCATTCATTCAATTCAGAAAATGAAAAAATATGCTATGTTTTTTAAGTTGGATATTAAGAAGGCTTATAATAGAGTGAATTGGCATTTTTTATTTAAAGTTATGGAAGCCTTTGGATTTCATAAAGCTTGGTTGGATTTGTTGTTTGGGTGGGTAGCATCTTCGTGCTATTCAGTGCTAGTGAATGGCTCTTCGGAGGACTTATTTACAACGTCTAGGGGGTTAAGGCAGGGAGATCCTTTGTCCCCATTCTTTTTTATCATTATGGTGGAAGCATTAGGCTGAGCAGATGGTAAATCCAGAAGTAATGGTGAGGTGGAAGGAATTCAAGTGACTAGCAGGATACCTTCGGTCACGCATCAACAATTTGTTGATGACACAATGTTGTTTGGTTCGACATCAACAAAAGAAGCAAGGAGTCTGAAAGGTATCTTAGATAATTATTTTCAGGCTTTGGGACAAGAGGTCAGTTTGGTTAAGTCAGAAGTTTTCTTTTTCAATGCTTAGTGTGTTAAAGAAATGCAAATTTAAGGATATTGGGTTTCAAAAAAGGAAAATTACCTTGCAAATATTTGGGATTGTCGCTAGAGAAGGGAGTTCAAAGTGGAGGGATTTGGAACTCTTTGGTAGAAAGAGTCAAGGACCATATTTCATCTTGGAAGAATAAGTGGTTATCTTGGGTAGGAAGATTAACAATGTTAAAGTTGGTGATATCAACCCTCATAGTTTATATAATGTCTTGTTTACCTTTAACGGTTGGGATCAGTAAATCCCTAAATAAGTTAATAAGGGATTTCTTTTGGAAAGGCAATTCTGAGCAGAAGAAGTTCCTCTTAGTGAAATGGCAAAAAATATGTGAGAAAAAAGAGGAAGATGGGGCAGGCTTGAAGAATATTCTTTTGCAAAATAAGGCATTGGGGGCGAAATTACCTTGGGTGATCCATTCACAACTTGATCTTAAATGGGTCAAAATTGTGAAAGAAAAGTATCTTGATGATGATCTGAATTGCTTCCTCATGGCGAAGACTCTTCCAGTGGGTTCCAGAATTTGGAACTTCATATGCAATTCCAGGGATCTCATATTGGATTATCTAACTTGGGAGGTTAAGGATGGTGGTGAGGCCCTCTTTTGGGAAGATTCTTGGGAAGGTCATGCTAAATTAGTAGATAATCCAACATTAGGTAGGACTAAAGAAAAAGTTGTACAAGCCTAGGGTCCAAAAGTTAGTGATTATTTTGATGATTCGTTGGCATTAGAGAAGGGATCAATTAGATGGAAATATTTCAAGCAACTTGGTTTGATGGAACATGAGGCAGATTTAATGGATAAAATTCTAACAGAAAGGAGAATTTGGCAAAGAGCAGGAAGGGATAAGCTACAATGGAATGCTTCGCCCACATGGGCTTATTCGATCAAAGTTGGATACTTTATTTTGGCCTTGTCAAGGAGAGAGTCTTCCTTCCTACCAACCCATTTGTGTTGGAATAGGGCTTGTCTACCCAAAGCAAGAATTTTTACATGGGCGGCGGTACAGGGTAGAGTTTTAACAGGTGATAGATTTGCAAAATTGGGTTTTCACGGGCCCTCCAGGTTTGCATTGTGCCAAGAAGCAAAAGAGACAACATATCATTTATTCTTAAATTGAAAATACACATAGGCCATCTGGAATTGGTTAAGATTGAAGATAAGATGGCAGTCGACCCTACCATGCAATTTATTGGACTCGTTAAAATTGTGGCCGTCACAAGGAAAACAATCTTTGTTTGGGGATTTATGGATATCGAGCCCATCGGTTGTTTTGTGGGAGGTTTGGAAGGAGAGAAATAGGCATGTTTTTTAGGATAAGGAACTCTCAATCCCTCAATTACAGTGCAAGATTGAGGCTTGCATTATTGAATTATTCAATGCAAGAATGGAAGAGTTAAATCTAAGAAATAAAAATTTCATAGAATGGAATGCTTGGATTTTGAAGAAATGGCTTGGGCTGTGTGTTCCAAAAATTCGGAATGCAGGCGGTGTAGCAACAATAGAAGATCACAAGAGAGTAGTTTGGTGTCCACCGAAACCAGGATGGGTAAAATTGAATTTTGATGGGGCTTCCAAAGGAAATCCTGGGCCCTCAGGAGCTAGATGCATAGTGAGAGATTCGCAAGGAGTGGTAGTGGGAAGGTTAGCTCAAGCCCTACTAACAAGAACAAATAACGCGGCGAAATTCCAAGCTTTGCTCCTGGGTTTGGATTTTTGCGTTGAACTGGGTGTGAGTAGAGTAGTTATTGAAGGAGATTCATCTTTGTTAATTAATGCACTGGGATCAAATTAGATCCCAAATTGGAAGTTAGGAGAATTGATGGAAGTTACTTTGCTAAGAATCAAAAATTTGGATCAGGTAACAATAAATCATATATTAAGGGAAGGCAATATAGAGGTGGATCTATTGTCTAATATGGGTGTTATGGGTCTAGACTTCAAAGAATTTTTTTGAGTAGTTCTATCTTGTGGGAGGTAGGGTGGGCGTCCCTTCATGGTGGCAGAGGATGATGGTGGCATGGTGACCACATGGGTAATTGAATGGGAGTGTGAGGAGCCATGTAGATAGCCATGAAGACAAGGTACAGATAGCTTGTCTTTTTGACAAGCTAAAAGTACGGTTAAGACAACTAAAATACTCTTCTCAAGGAGTAGGAAATGATTATTCTTCATGGGAAGCAAACTATCATCTGGGTTTGGACAGCTTGCACAAACGTGTGAGACACTGGCGAGGTTGGTGGTGGTTGGAAACTGATTTCATTTAAGGCTTTGGTGCCTTCCTTCTGGCACAAGTTTTTGTTAGTTTTTCCTACAGAGAACGGCTTCCATTCTATCGAGTAGCTTCCAGTTTGGAGCCAAATGACCAGGTCTTCCAAATTTTTTATAGAGGTTTCAGTGGCGGGCTCGACTTGGTTTGGGGCTAATACCCCCATTTCGCTCCAAACAAAGGAGAGGCTTACTTCCTTTAGGGTCATCACAGACCAAAGGCTCAAGCGAATTTTGCTAAATTATGAGTCATTGGTGCTAGTGGTAGTGAAAATGGTTCTCGGTTCCAGTCACCTGGAAAGTAGAGAGTATGGTCGAGACAATTTGCAAATCTTTTCTCGGTTATTAGCCTCTTTGGTTGATAATCCAGTGCCGAAGATGGAAGCTAGGAGGAATGGATGAGCTTCTTCACATGGTGGTTGAAGGAAGAGGCTACCTGAGGCCTTGCGATGTGGAGAGGGTGAGTGTAGAGGACATGGTGAAGCTTTACCCATTCCTCTTGGACCTGCAAGGACTTGGTCTGATGCATCATCAAGTGATTGTTGCAATTGCAGTGATTTTCTTGAAGAATTTTTTTGGGCTCATGGCGGTCGACAGAGAGGACTGGAAGGAGGGGTTTGAAGAATTTGCTCAATTAAACAAATTTACGTAAATGGTGTCGTTTACTTTTTGGTGCATAGATGATAATTTTTTGTTCGTTTATGTTTTGCTAATTTCGTCTGGTTAAAATGTGTGAATACCTCGATTGGGGTTTTTTTGTTGGTAAATTTTGGGGACTGCTTTGATAAATGGTGGATGTTGAATTCAGTGTTTTTTTTGTGGGTGAAAATTTGATAAAGTTTGCTCAACTACCTACAATATAGACATTTGCAATTTGGGCTTTATTAATATAATATGACTCTTACGTATAAAAAAAATGATAATGGATATTTAATTAGATAATAGTAATAATATAGTCCTAGCGAAAGCAGAATTATTTTAATGTCTATATTTTGCCCCTCTTTGAGATGATGTTCAAAGTAACATTGTTACGAAGAAAAGAAAAGTGGCTAGGAAGAATGAGTTAGATGAGATGAAGAAAGTGATGGCATACCTTAGTCAAGTGGAAGAAATAATAAAAAGTTAGATGATGAGATGGTGCCCCCTCTAAAGGTTATTTGTGTGAAAGCTACATAAGTGAGCTCTTAGAAGAAGAGATTTGAAGAAAAACTAATATGACAGATGAAAATGATGGAATAAATAGTAAAATAAAATCAAGATATGGATTCAAGAAAAAGTGAAGTGGATTGAAAAATGTGATATGGATAATGGATGCATGATAAGGGATGGAATGATTTGATTATATATTTGTTGTAATGATGCATGAGTGATTGATTATTATTGAATGCATTTGTTATGCTTTTTATTATATAAATAGGGAAAGGGCCCTAATCCCATCAGATACAAAAAGAGCTAAAGCAACAAAAACAAGATAGGTTGGGGAACAACACCAGCCGTACCAAAAAAAACAACATCCAAACTACATACTATTAAGCAACCTTAGGAGACACATAGTCCATATCAATTAACTAGTATTTGCATCCACGAGACCAATAAAAATATAATAAAAAACATTATAAGCATACCATAGACTATCCCAAAAAGTGGCGCACAAGACAGAGAAGAGATTAACCATAAACATACTAGTCCAAAACCTTAACATAGCTATCAAAAAATAGTTTGATAATATCATCTAGAGACATTGGAGTTTTAAAATAGTCATTAAAACAGGGAAACCAAGAGCCAAACATCAAAAAATTGAGAAAGATGACAAAAGACATTATTTGTCATTAGTTATCAACTCCCAATTGTCCCTAATCTAAGAGAAAAATTCCCTCCAATTAGGAGCAACTTCATTTGCCAGGTACTTTGTATCTTCAAGCTTCTCGGACTTCTTTAACTACTTTATGATCTTGCTTTGACTAGACACTACTCCAACCATAGCTTCGCACATAAAACCGTCAATGACCTTCATAAGGTTGATGATAGCTTTTTCCATATCCTCAACCTACACCTACAAGAAATTGATTCTACTTTTCAAAAAATCATTGTCAATATCTCCTGAAAGAGTAGCTCCAGGGGCATTATCAACCTTTTCCTAGGAATCCCCTCAACCACCTTAAGATCCTCCTCCCCACCCACTTCTTCCTCCTCCTTATATTCCTCCTCCTCCAGTTCTTCTTCATCCATCTCATAATAAAAGTCTTCTCAATCCATTCCTTTACTATCCTCTTCCATTTGTGGTTCAAATTCTTCCACAGTAAGTTATTCCTCTTCCTCTTCCTAAATTTCCTTCTTTTTACCTTTAGCTTTTTTATCAAAGGAAGTGACCTTAGCCAATCTAATTGATCTTCAGTCACCATGCAACGTGCCCACCTACCCCTCATCCATTTCCTCCTTTTGAAGACCTTCAAAGTATTTTGTAATGGTGATGACATTACCCTGCTTCAGGTTTTGCTGATCTTTTTTCAATTTATTAACTTTAGGGGATTCCAAAAGTAGTGAGGATTGTTTCCTTTTCTCCAGAGTGGCTTTGAGCAGTTCCAACTCAAGGGATTTTTCAATAGAGGCTAGCTTAGATTTAGAGGTTGAGGATTTGGAATGGGGGGTAGACAATAGGGTAGCATTCAAGGGGGTACGCTTTGGAGGGCCAATTTGAGGAGTGGGGGGCCTAGGGTTAGACACAGGGATGGGATACTCAACAACCGGGGGATAGCAGCCTCCTCATCATCATTTATGGGGGGTTATCCTGCCTAACAATCAAGGGGTTACCATGGGGATTATTAGCAAGGACAAACTTATAAAAATCCAACATTAGCCCTTGGTGCAAAGGAGATGAGGCTTCATTCTCAATGTTTTGTTGTAGGAAGAAAGCTAATAAAAGGGTAGATTTATCCTATCATTGGGACAAATATGGTTCAGAATGGGGAAATGATAGGTGTGAATAGTCATATACATACATTCTAAAGTAAAGTAATACATAAAAACATACTGACCAAGGCAAACAACGAAGGAAGTTTGAGCCAAGCATAGCCATTCTGAAACCTCATTAACACCTCACCTTCATGTAGAAATTTCTCCACAAACCCTTGATAATCAACACCACTTTTTTCACCACCTTTCTACCTTCATTATCCAAACTAGTGACTTTGGCTATTAACTAAGCTATCACTTCGAAACTCACCGTGCCAATAGTAACATGAACTTTCTTCCATGAGTTAGTGAACTTTGAGGTCAAATTCTCATTGTAACCATACATTTCTTCAAAGAAAGAAGCCATACCAACCCCTCTAAATAATCTCCAAAGATCAAAATTTTGTTTGAGGATGACATAATTAGGGGGTTCAGTTCTCTTCCTCGACCCTCCAATTTTAGAAGTATGAATATTTTCAGACCTTTCTTCTGGTTAGTTCCCTTCTTCATGCCACCCCAAAAAAAAAAACTCTCCCAAAACTCTCCCAAAACTCACACCAAACTTGCGAAGAGAACAAATGTAGATAGTGAGAAGAAGAAAGTCATTTAAGTTACTTAAAAAAATCTTCCAAATGTTAGGAACCAGATACACGAGCTCAAGGACAAATTTGGAATGATTAGCCATCTCCTTAATAAATGTTGCCAAGTTATCAAAATTGAGCTGAGCCTCATAAATGAGGTGGGAAGGGACATGTTAGAACCAAAAATTTCCATAAACATTCATAGGGTTTTCCTATTATTTTCCATAAAAAATTTATGAAAACACCCTAAGGTTTTCCCATTTTAGCCTAATATTTTCCTTTCATAAAATGATTCATTTATTCCCTATCCATGAATCCAAAATGACTTATATATTCTAATGTTTCCTTAGTTTTAAACCCCTATAGGCTTCCACCGTTTACCGCTATACCGCGGTCTTTTGCAAAGTGGCCTGCAGTATCATGGTAGCAATTAGGCACAGTCATGATGACTGTCACCGCTATACTGCACGTAGTCTTCCAACTAACTATGGTGGCACGGTAACAATCGGTGAACAAATGGCAAGCGGTGACAACGGAGGGTGGCGGTCAGGACAGTTTATCGCGGCACCACGGATAGTCTATAGGGAGGTCGCAGTGACCGCGGTAACGGTTTGCAAGCAGTGAAGGAAGCAGTCAAAGAGGTTACCGTGATACCGCGGGGGGCTCCAATGAAGACCACAGCAGCGTGGTAAGCCGTTAGCAGTTAGTGACATGGTTATCGTGATACCCTAGCTAGTCAAAATGATGACCATAGTGGCCCAGTGAGCAAAGATAGACAATGAAGTGGCAACGATGGCGGCTACCACCATACCATGACCGACCAAAGAAGGAACCGTGGTGACGTGGTAGACAATTAGTGTGGTAGTGAATGCTGGCACCACAACACCATAGGAGGACGAGGAGTTGACCGCGGTAAAGCGGTAAGGGTAGACATAACAGTTAATGCTAGTCACTGCTATACTATAAGTGAACATAACGAATGGCGCGGTAATGTGGTAGATAGTGGTGGGACCAATCAAAGTCAAAGTGGTAAATATGAATAAAGGCTACAAAGACAACAAATGTAAAAGCGAAAAAATATAAAATAAAATGACGAGAAAAGTATTTAAGGCAAAATCAAATGCAGACTTATGTAAAAATATTTAATTTGTCGAGAGGCAACTTAATTAAATATTTTAATCATTGTCAAGGAATGTAAACGGTTTTACTGTTTAAATGAAGAGTCGTGACTCTTCAAATGCATTGTATAAATCTTTTGTAAAAAATCAGTTGCAGGGGGGAGTAAGGGTGGTGGTAGTTAGATAGTAGGAATTAGATTTTTCCATAAAATGACGGACTGGGCAAATGTAAATAATGACAAACTTTCTTGAAGCAGAATAATGGAGAAAATGTTTTAACTGGTGAACTCTTTTGGTATTCAGTTGTTGTGGTGAAATAATTAATATTCTTTATTTTGGTTGTCTCCAACTTGAGGTCTTTTAATCATTTAAATCAGCATATCAAGCATATCCCTGATTTATCAAAATATATCCCATTTTGTGTGATTTGATTAATTGGTGTTTGCAAACCAGAATTAAATTCTCTTAATAAATCACAGTGGTTTTAAGATTTCTTTTGGATAGTTAAAGAAGAACCTGATAGAGAAACATTCCAGCACTGTTTATGCAAGTCATAGACTTAGTAACGTTTTATGCCAGTCATAGAATTTTCAGAGTTCCTAACAACTAGAGTTAAGCCAATAAGAGGAAACACATATCATTTTTTGATTCCATTGCCCATGTGGATAGAAGGCACTGATCTGCCACAACCCAAAGATAAAATTCATAAACAAACAACTTATTCAAAATCCTTTCTTTTGTGCAATAAGAGTAGGATTAGTTGTAGTGGTCTTCATCTATTCGCTTCCATTTTCCATTGTGGATAGATTGCTCAACCAGGGAATACATTTCAATTTGTATCATTCACATAGGTTCACCCACCTTGGTCTAGCATAACCTAAAGAGAAGAAGGTTCAATTGCATCAATTGGCCTTGTACATTGACCAAAAGTGTTGTGAGAGCTTGGCAACCTCTCATGGTTCAAACCTGCATTTTTGAGACCCAACAGGACGTATGACATGCTAATAACATTTAAAATAACCAAAGCTTTGTCATTGAAAATATACATGCGATATGGGTGGTACTTGGAAATGATTCACATTAATTTTTTCCCTAATGAAAACCTCCTTAATACTTTTCATAATTTTAAACATACCACCCTTACTATTATTAATATTTATTTCCATCCTATCACCAAATAAGTTGATTATCACATGAGTCAGACCCCTTATCCAATAGTTATTGGTTATAAGCATTTTCAATTTTTTATTTTAGGACTCTATCTCTTATGGCCCTTGGCAACACACCATACTCCCAATGTGTCCAAGTATTACGCTTAAGAGCCTCATTATAAGAAATATTCACATAATAGTTACCTCCCCTGTAAACATGTTGAACTCTACAACATGTGAAAAATTGCATGTGAATTTTACAATTATCCATAGTATCTCTTAGTTCTGAAGGTACAACACTATCACCTTTCAATATATTAACAACGAGTTCAAAGTCTCCTTTTAGGATAACTTTTTGGAAGCCTAATTCTTTGAGAAGTTTAGTACCTCCCCAAGCAAACATAGCCTCTGCCTTATTGTTAATGAAAATCCTAAGAATTTTTCTCGTAACCAACAATACAATCCCCAAGGTGATTCCTAATAAGACCTCCAGCCCCTGCCAACCCAAGCTTGCCTTTAGAACAACCATCAAAGTTACACTTGACCCAACCCATCTCAAGGGGAGTCCAAACAATATTCTTCTTTGTTATGTAAATAGACCAATTGACATTAGTGAGATCCTTTTTAAGGCCCCAAATTTGCTTAATTTTGATCTCCTTATAAGAGGGCATAACCTTAGAGTAGTTGTATCCCCCAACTTCCACATTTTCTTTTATTTGATTCTTAAAAGCCATACATAAGTCATGGCTATTTCTAGTTGTTTCCCTAAAGATCGTATTATTTATTACCTTCCAAATCCCCTGGGTTATGAATGGGGGGATTTTACTCCAAAGATCCTTAATAGCTTTGTGAGAGAAAGGGAAGAAGGACAAACTGTCAATAAGCATTTTCATAGAAGGAGGAGAAACCCATTCTGTAAGCAATAAGGGAAGGAAGAAGGACAAAATTTCTCTTGAATATAGACCATGGAAGAACAAATGCATAATTGTCTCTTCCTCATCTTCGCAAAGGACCCATCTATTAAAAAATTGGAACCCTCTTCTAACTAGATTATTAGTAGTGAGGATTTTTTCGTGAGAAGCAGCCCACCAAAAGCAATTAACTTTAGGAAACAAATTTTTTATCCAAACATTATTCCATTGGAAGCCACTATTGGCTAATAAAGGTTTTTCTAATTCCACATAGGCATTTTTAACAGAGAAACACCTTGAAGGACTCTTGATCCACAACCACTCCCCTTCCTATATTTTGAGAATAAGGTATCCTTTCTTATTAATTGGTGAAGCCTTTGCACTGTAGGAGCCCAATTTTGAGTCTATCTCCCCTTAGGTTGCTTCCCATAAGCTGATTGTTGAAGTTAATCCAATTGGGTTCTGGCCCATCCCAATCAATATAACCAGCAACTTGTTTGCCAAAAGTTTTGTCAACCTTTATTTTAAAGGGTTGAGTGATAAAATTATGTGAGAGGGGGCACAATGTTCCAACCATCTCTCCAGAAGTCTATGTCAATACAATTTCCAATGTACTTCCTAGCTCCCATTTTCAACACACTTCTAGTTTTAAGGAGGTGACTCCAGAAAACAGAGCCATAAGGAAAATCAGAGGTACTAAGGAAGCAACCCTAGTCTTTCAATCTAAGATATTTAGCTTTAAGAATCATCACCAAATATTTGGTTGCCTCAAGCAAATTCCACCCCAATTCGACAGCATGAACTTTATTAAAGATTTTAATTCTCCTTATCCCAAGGCCTCCAACACTTTTAGGAGTGGAAACTTTCTCCCAACCCACCAGTGCCATTCTATTTCTCTCGTCTAATATTGACCACAAGAATATTTTTTTGATTTGTTCAATTTTTTCAGCTATAAAAGCAGGAATATTGAATAGGGATAAGTAGTAGACCAAAATATTTTGAAGTGAGGTTTTTAACAATTGGAGCTTCTTGGCTTGAATTGAGAGTTTTCCCTTCTAGCCAACCAACTTATTTTGAATTATCTCAATAATATGGTTCCAATAGTTGCTATTTTTTTAGAGATAAGGGGCAAGCCTAAGTAAGTAACAAGAAGAGTAGCTTCCTGGCAGCCCAATATGTAGATAACTTTGTCTTTCACAATATGGTCGGAGTTAAAAAAATATAGCCCTCTTGTTGTAGTTGATATGTTATCTTGAAGCACAATCATATTCATTCAAGATAGATTTCCAATGACTAGATTCCCCAACCAAGGCTTCACCAAAAAGGATAGTATCATTAATAAACTATTGATGAGAGGCAGAAGGGAGGGTTGAAGCAACCTTAACACCTTTCAACACGTTAGTATCTAGGAGTTTTTGGATGTTTCTTCCCAAGAATTCAACCACAATAATGACAAGATAAGGGGAGAGAGGGTCCCCTTTCCTAAGACCATGACCACAAGAGAAGAAACCTTGAGGAACCCCATTCACCAAGACCGAACACTTTAGAGTAGTAACACAAGCAGTGATCAGTTTGAGGAACCTTCCATTGATCTTAAATTTTATGAGAACAAAAAATAAGAACGAATAGGAGAATTTTTCATAGGCTTTAGATATGTCAAGTTTCAAAGCCATCCTAGCATTTTTACTAAGGTCCATAGAATGGATAATTTTATGAGTAATTATAGTTGCATCCAGAATGTGTCTTCCCTGAACAAACCATTTTTATTTATGGCTCATTTTACATAGAACAACTTTCAATCTAAACATGATGATCTTAAAAAAATTATACATGGTATTGCATAAACTAATAGGTCTGAAGTCATGCATTGAGGAAACATCTTCCTTTATAGGAATAAGAGATATGAAAGTAGCATTAAGTTGGTTAAGAAGCCTACCTAATCTAAAAAAGTATCTAGCAGCATTTAGGAGGTCTTTATTCACAATGTCCCAAAAATGCTAGAAGAAGGTTGAGGGAAAACTATTAGGCCCAGGAGCTTTGTAAGCACCAAAGGAGAAAACAACAGACTTCACCTCCTAAAGGGAAATGACTTTAGACATCTCTTGGAGATCCTGATCAAAAATCACCCTAAGAATAACTTGAAGGATTTCATCAAATTCCTGCTAAGCAACCTCAAGTTCCTTCTAGAAAGAGAAGAAAGCCACAACTTCAACAATGATTTCTTTTTCATTTTTCACCATACTGCCATCTTCTTTCTTAAGTTGTTTGATCATGTTCTCTCTTCTATGTTTCATAGTGGATTGATGGAAGAATTTGGTGTTCTAATCCCCTTTCAAAAGCCATTGACTGCGACATTTTTGTTTCCAAAAAATCTCCTCCTGTTTGTTAACCTTGAACCATTGAGCCCTTAGGTCACACTCATGATTGCAAGTAGCTTCATCCAATACCCCTAATTCCATCATATCTTGCACCTCCTTAGTATTGTATCTTATAGATTTTTTGGTGTCAATAGAGGGTTCATTCGACTATTTATCAATTAAGGCACCAAAATCTAGGTGGAAGGTCCACATAGTTTCAAATCTAAAGGGAAATGGGCCTTTGAAAACATAATTTTTTTTGTTTAACATGATGGCATTGTGATTAGATCCAGTTCTAGGCAAAGTAGTTAAGGAGAGGTGCCGAGAAATTTTCGAGTTAGAGGAGACTAGGAACTAGTCAAGTTTGAATTGAATCAATTGATTGCTCAATCTCCTATTAGACCAAGTAATTTGGGTGCCAAGTAAGGGAATATAAAAGAGCCCAACAAAATTAATGAAACTTGACAAGTCCATCATGTTATCAAAGTAGTCATCCAGGCCCCCCAAATTTTTTAAGGGTAGAAGTGGAGAGTTGAAATCTCCTCCAAGCATCCATAAATCCTCTAAACTTCCCTTTATGTTACCATCCAAAAAATCCCAAAGCAACAATCTATCCCGATGAGAGTTAGGACCATAAAAGTTAATCAAATTCCATTTTTTAAAAGTGATAAGGTCTTCAAAGGAGACCATAAGATAATTTTTCTAGAGAATCCCATATAACCTTTGAGTTTAGAAGGATTCCAAAATACCCCCATAAGTACCTTCAACATCACTCAAAACATAATTAGCACTACACCAAATATTCTTTACAATCTTATCAAAAAAATTCTTCTTAATTTTGGTTTCTTGAAGCAATAGAACATCAAATTTATTATGCATCGAGAAAGTTTTAACTATGTGTTATTTATAGGGACTATTGAGGCCCCTAATATTCCAAGAGATTATCTTCATAATCAAATAAAATAGAAAAACAAAATCATCTTGATTCTGTTAGGGTAGGGGATGCAACATCCCTTACTTCTTCTTAGACTTTGGCCCCATAATTGAGTCCAAGTTATTTTGTCTTCTCGAAGCCACATCACAAATAATGTATTTATTGCTTGTTTCCTTCTTAGAAGGTCTAGCTACCTTATTTCCTCCCCCTATATCTGGTTTCTTCTTCTTTTTTGACTTATTGTTAACTTGAACCCAATCCTCATCATCAACTTCATATGAGGGGGAAGAATGGAAACCCAATAGTGCCTTTGAATCCTTTAAATTATTTCCTTCTTTCTGACAAGGGGGGGAGGGGTAAACTATCTACAAAATATTTCAATGGAGAGGGGGCAAGGGAAAAGGAGTCTTTATCTAGGCCAATTTGAGAGACTATTTCACCTTCCTCAATAAACTCAAAATTATCTTTAAGGGGGTGAGTGGGGTTTCCTACCATGTACCCAGATTTGTTTCTAGTCCAACAAGGGGAATTTCTACTAGATTGACCTCTTTAGCGCTTTCCCTCACAACTTGATGCACTTCAATAATATTATGTTTATTATCATATGAAGAAACCACTTTCAAACTTGCCTCCTAAGCCAATTCCAAAGACACATCTAAGATATCCAAAGTATGTAGAATACCTTCATGTGCAACAACCTGTGCCTGCATATTCAAACTTAATACAGGGGCAAAATCCTTATAAGGAAACCATATTACCACCACTATGCTCCTTCTCAAGGACAATTGAATGAGCATCAATAGCAACCGAAGGATCAATAGTGGCATTAGATTGAGCATAAGACTTTTTCAAGGAGTTGGGATCCTCACTTTCCATACTTTGAGGCTTCCTATTACAAGTATCAATGAAATGGCAATTTTTTTTGCATTTTTGAAAAAACACTCTAGTATTTTCATATTCTAGAGTTTGAGATCAATTACCAAACTTCGAATTCAGGACCATTGAAGTAGGAAAAACAATATTAACAACCACATTAACATAGATATGAGCAAAGACCAATCGAGACTTGTCTTGAGTCATCTTATCAACAATCAGAAGGCTACCAAATGAGTTGAAAATCCCCTTGAAGATACCTAAATCCAAAAATTCTAAGGGTAGCCCAAGTAGGCATACCCACGTAGGGGCAACAACACCCAGTTCAATAGATGGGTCGAAACCTAGTTTCTATTTGCACAAGGAAATAAAGTTCTTAAAAATAGCATCAAAAGCTCAAGGACCTCTCATGAGAACCTTTATCATATCTGTAGACACATAAAAATGACCAAGACCTGCAAGCACTATTTTACCACCTTTCGTCATAACATGATTATAACATTTTAATTATGTTTCTAACCCACATTCAACTATTAATTAAATAATTTATAATTATTTAATTAATTCATAATCTCTCATTCTTCATGATTATTAAATAAATAAATCTTATTTATTTATCTAATATGTCACTAATTATCAAAGTCTTTTTGAAATTAAATAAAATCTTATTTATTTAATTAATCCATATCATTAATGTCCTCCTGATTATTAATAAATATATTTATTTAATGTGTCACTAATTCCTAAATCCTCTTAATTAAATAGATTTGCTAATTTATTTAATTAATTAATCACTTCTTCTAAATTAAATAATTATTTGTAATTATTTTATTATTGTATGTGACACTTCTATATTTTTAAATAAAATAAATCATTTAAAAATATCTCACATACTTAATTGATTCTTCATTTAGTAATTAATTTCAAAAATCAATTACTTCTTACCTCACAAAATCTCTATTTTGAATTAATTTAATTCAAAATGGAATTATTCTTCTACAAATCAAGTAATTTCTAAAATTATTGATTTTCTAAAATCCCATCCTCTTGTCTTCTGATTTTTACTAATTTCATCTCAATTGTCACATTCAGTCTTGATTTAATTCATTTAATTAAATCTTATTCACACATATGGGTATATTTCCCTAACCCTAATTGAGAGTTGCCTTATTGAATCTTGACCTTTGATTCTAGAGCATTCCTCAAATCTCTCATCTTGTCCGTCCGTTCAAGATTGCATTTTCTATAAAATGACAATCTTGATCTCATTTTCAGATCGATCATTGCTTAATCTATTTTTATTATAAGCATTCTCATATCTTAGGCTTTTATTATTACTATTTGCATGCTAGGATTGATTTTGCTAGTTGCACATTAGTTTATTTTTCAAATCCTTCAAAAGCTTTGTTAAGGCTAGACACATATAATTTGCTCACAAATTTGAGGGCATTATTATCACAACAAGCTTGAGGAGGTGCAATAGAAGTAAGCCATGGAGATTTAAATGGGTGAGACCTTTTTAGTGTTCTTTTGTTTTCAGTTTTTCTCCTTTGCATTCTATTGTATGATGTTATTAACTTGTAGGTACAACTAATCAAGTGATTCTATCTTGCAGAAATTTAATCGTCATTACATTGGTGAACCCGACAATCTAATACGCCTTTTGCAGGTTTTGTACGGGCTCGGATTTTTTTTTGTAGGAACAGGTATGGAATGCCACATTCGTGCGATGCAATCGCTCTACTACGCCGCATTTGACCTTGCGTGCAATGCAATCGCTCTGTTGCGCCGCATTAGCTTTCGCGTGTGATGCAAATGACTTGTTGAACTACATTCGACACTCTGAGAGCCGCATCTGACACTACGCATATGACAAGCCGTGTTTGCCATACCACACCGCAAATGACTAGTAAATTTTATTTTTAAAAAAAAAAATTATAATCTGGATCCGACGCATCCGTGGCCAATTTTATATTTTTTGGGATTAAAATAAACCAACCCTAGGATAGACACTTAATTCTGAATTTATCAATCCTAGGATAGGCAGCTTAACTTGGAATTTATCAATCTAGGATAGTCACCACACTTTACTTTTGTTTGGATTAAAATAAACCCCATGTTTTTGTGAAGCAATATTTTCACTTAGAATAAAAAAACTTTCATTTGGGTTTAAAACTGAACATTTGTTTACTGTGTTTGCTGGGTAATAGGTATATGCTCTCCCTTTTACTGGGTGATCAAAAAACCAGACTTACCCATTTTATTTTTATACACTTTATGCTTTATTAAATCCTTTAGAAGGCCTGCCGTAGTAGGAAAAAGTACTCACCATATGGGAACGACCTAAGTGGGAACAACCAAAGCCAGGTTTTCCAACCCACTATAATCAAAAGTGAATTTTGAGGAAACCCATATTCAACGACAGTGTGCAAGATAACCATCCCCAAAACCTTTACTCTAAAGGTTGGGAGGTCTCCTGAGGGAGTTTATCATTTGTCGTGTCGAACGTAAACCTTGACTAAGAATCATAGTGTAGAAGCCAGCCGTGTCAGTAACCAGACGTTGTTTCAATCATAGTGCAAGGGGAGGGAAGAATCTCCCCCCAAGACACTCACCATATAATCACCATAGACTATTTGCTCAGGGGATTCAGTATCCACTTCTGTCACCTTGAGTATGCACCTGGAAAAGACAAAAACACGGACGCCCTCTAGGGGGTGACATGGCTGTGTGAGTCGACATGATTTTAAGCTGTGAGCTGTGATTGTTACAATGACCTTTTGACTATTAAGAGTGAGTCTGCTTGAACATACACTTAATATTTTACTTTTTTTGTTTGCCAACTGTTTTTAAACAGACTTCAACAAATTGAAAATCACAAATTTGAACCAAAAAAAACTTGTCAAAACTGCAAAACTGTGTTCAATTTTTTCCAAAAAATTGTCTATTGCGACGCAATCACTTTGATGCACTGCAATTGCCAAATATCGAGCCACATTCGCTCTAATGAGCCACATTTGAAACATATAGAGCCGCATTTGCCATCATTAAACTGCATTCGGTAACTTGAGCCGCATTTGGCAGACATCAAACCGCATTCGCTAGACTGTGTCGCAATCAACACTTTCTGAACTGCATTCGATTCTGTGAGCCGCATTTTCTCTATCGTACCGCATTTGCTACGACGCATTTGCTAAAAACTGTAAACAATTTCTCACTATCAAAAACAGAAAGTCCACAACTTGTCTTCAATTCAATCAAGTCTTCCTTCACTGTTATAGTCCAAACCAGACTCTGAATTGCTCAATTGTCCTCAAACATTGCATTCTAGGTACCATTTTAGGCTCACAATAGGTTTTCATTTGGCCTTCCTTTAGATTGCATTGATAGCTTCACCATCTCCTTAGACACTCACTTTTGCAGATTTTAGGAGTTGACTCTTACCATTCATTGTCCAAACTTTGCATTCAATAGTAGGTTATCATTAGACCCAATTACCTTTGTCACTTTGTCAATCCTTTTGTGAATTATTTCCCACTCAATAGTCTAGTGTGGAAACTTCACTTTGTCCTAGTTATAGTCCTTCTACGGTCCATTGGTCTTCCAAAATTGAATCATTGCAAAAAATTTGTTTGCCCGAGTTTGTCCTCTTTAGATCTCTCACTAGTAAGTACATCTTAGGATCCATTAGTTGCATATCATTTGGCATCTCCATTTAGTATCACACCACTTGCATTCACAAGCCTTTACTCTTACTTGCATTTCATAGCATCCTGTACAAATCCAAAAAGAAACCAAAAACATAGTCTCATACTTAGATCATTTTTCTCCATCACCCCAAGTTGAGCAAAACCTTGTATGGTTGAAACTAGATTACAGAAAAAGAAAAGACTTATGGATTCTTTTAGACAAGACACCAACTTTCTTGAGTTCACAACTGGCATGGACTCATTCCCTAATGCCATGAACAATCCTTGTTTTGACATGGGAAATTCCAACATCAATCCTTTTAGTGAGATGAACATACCATCATCTCCCTCACATATTTTTGAACCATTTATTTGACGGGATCAAAATGGGGATGTCTTTGAAGAAGACGTATTAGTTGTTGCTCAACATCCAGAAGTTGTTGCTTTTGTAGAAGAAGTAGTCTTAAATGACTCTTCTAGATTCCTAGCTATGCTCCTTGACCAAGGGGCTAAGTTACGAAAGGGATTTGGCCTTAATACTCTTAGAGCAACTTCTCCCACTCCACCATCACACAATTCCTCCATGGGAGCCTCTTCACAAAATGTCATCAATACAATCAATGCTACCTCCCTTGGTCATACTACCAACACAACATCTATTGGGGGATCATCTTCCCAAACCAACACCACATCACAATCCATCCCCCAACAAACATCCACCATCCCTTCACAAACAATGGGTGCAACCACATCAAACCTCTTTGGAACTACATCTGGTTCCATGAGTATATCAGCAAACCTATTATTAGGTTCTTCAAATGCTATGGCAACTAACTCATCCAACCCTTTTGGGAGAAATAAACGAAGAGTTACCATACAAAGCACCCAACCCACTTCCTCACAGGTTAATACCAACATTCCTCAAGGCCACAATCTCTTATTTGGGCAAGGCAATCAAGGCGCTCAATCTTTCACTCTATTTGGGCATTAACAAGCTCAAAATCAACAAGGCCATCAATCCTTCACTCCATTTGGACATCAAAAAAATCAAAACCAACAAGGTCCTCAAATTCAGTCCAATATGGCAGGATATCACATCCCCACTTACGCCTCTCAAGTCCATACGCAGCAGCACATCCCTCATCAAAACACTCATTTCCAACAACTGCCTAATCACAACACTCATTTTGCTCACTGGCAACCCATTCCAAATCAACACATCTCATCACAACAGTTGGGGACTCAAGCTGCCCCTATCACCAACATAGGTGATGCTACCAACCATTCCATGGTGGAAGCACTCACACAACAACTTGCTACTCTTCAAACACAAGTGGAGACCTTGCAACAATCCAATAAAAAGTCATACTTGTCACATGACTTGTGTCCATATCCATTTGACACAACCTTGTAAATGCCACCCTTTCCCCATGGATATGTGGTACCTCATTTTCCCAAATAGAAAGGCAAAACAAACCCCATTGAACACATAAGAGAATTCACCACTAGTTGCATGGACATTGCATATGAGCAAACTTATCTCATGAGACTCTTTTCTAGAAGTCTTGCAGGTCATGCACTAGAATGGTTCTCACTTTTGCCTAAGGGAATCAAAACATGGGATGAATTGGCAAACAAGTTTGTTGAAAACTATGCCTATAAAATTGACACGGATATCGACATTGCCTCCTTATGCATACTTACCCAAGAGGATGCAGGAGAGACTTTCATTCCGTTCTTTCAAAGATGGAGAACCTTAGCAAGCAGATGTCCGGTAGAAATACCTGAAAAGGAGAAAGTCACCATGTTTGTACAAACTCTCCTAGGACCGCTAAGGTATGGCCTACAAGTCCATTGTTGTACCACTTTTGTTGACCTTGTTGAAAAGGGTGTTCAACTTGAGAAAGCCTTGATTGCCAAAGGCGAATTAAAATATGGTGGCAAAACCATAAACACCACCACAAATAATAACCCAAGTACCTCAAATGACAAAAACAAATACTAGGTTAAGAACAAGTACATCACAAATGATAGTGTAGTTGATGCAAAAACCGGCAATGCAACAGGTCATGTACTCACAATCAAAGGAGTACAAAATCAAAACACACCTGTAACTACACCAACACCAACTGCCAATGCTATCCAAAGCAATCATGTGCAATCTAATCAAAGGCAGTTGCGTCAACCCTGACAATTTCAAAAGTGCACATACACCCCTTTGGGTGAGCCTATTGAAATTGTCTTGAAGAAACTTCTTCAAAACGGCATCATAACGCTGGAAGAGCCAAAATCGTATGACCCTGGTCAGTTCAAGCCGTCATGGTGGGATGATAGTTCATTTTGTGATTACCACCTTACCAAAGGGCACAAAACTTCCTCTTGTCGCCAATTGTGAAATCTGGTGCAAGACCTCATAGATAACCACACCATTGAATTGGGTGGTCAATCTTTTACATCTAATGTAGATCATACCATACACAAAAACCCACTGCAGGATCATGGTAAAGCTTCCTCATCTAGCACAAAGAATACCAACAATCAAGCCAACCACATCCGTCCGGCCTATAATACAACCCGTCCTGCATACAATTATCTTGGTGGTACTATTATCAACAATCTTCGCGCTGTTGATGAAGATGAATGTGTTAATACCATTAACATTAAAAAGGCCTTAGAATGCAATGTAACCACACATAAAGGCAAGGTCACCATCCCAGGTCCTTCGGCACATCAACCGAAAATCACCATACCTGGTCCATCCGCCAGACAGCCCAATACAAAACCGGAGTTCAACATTATTGAGCAGTTGAATAAAACAACTGCTCAAATATCCATTCTTGAACTGCTCCATATTTCACCCATGCATAAGGCCATCCTCGATAAAGTACTGCAAGAGTCATCCATCCCAACCAACATCGATGTCAACCACTTTGAGACTATGGTTAGATATCTAAATTCACCTCATCATATCACCTTTTCGGATAGTGACTACTCCTCACCCAAACCATCGCATAACGATGCCCTTCACATTGAGGTTTTTGTCCACAAGCATAAGGTTAGACGAGTCCTAGTAGATGGCAGAGCAGGATTGAACATCTGCTCTCTAAAATTGGTCAAAGCTCTCGGTTTCTCTGATGCATGTGTGGATGCTAGCAAAAGCATCGTCATTAAGGCATACGATGATGAAGAACGTAATTCTAAAGGCGTTATTACAATTCCACTTCGGGTCGGACCAGTTATCATAGATACAACATGTCAGGTCCTGGATCGTGACATACACTATAATATCTTACTTGGTCGACCCTGGATTCATGCTCTCAAGGCTATTCCATCCACATACCACCAGTGCCTCAAATTCCCTTTTGATGGTACTGAGATCACTATCCCCGGAGATCCCGATCCATTTCAATACTGTACCAACCTATGAGCTACTGTTGAGCATTAGGTACCCATCAATCGGGAAGCCTCATCTTCCACCTCATCCAAATACGTTGACCCTTCAACACTCACAAAATCATCCATTCCATCACCTTCTACCACACCATCTTCATCAACCTCCATCCCAAGTAAAGACCTTCAAATCCAGGACCTTGGCTGTGGAGAGTTCAAATTGAATACGGCTTACTGTATCACTACAATACCGAAGCCACCTAAAGTCTATGGTAGACCATGTTTTGTAGTTGAGCCCAAAATAACTTTCAAAGTTCCACTGAAAAGTGTTTTTACATGGTGGGGCGATATGGGTAATGAAGTCATTATTGACATGGATAACTAGATCTACAAAGACCCAACAGAGTTATCTCCACTACCACTACATCTCTATGGCAAAGGATATGATATATGCAAAGCCCAAGGTTTCGATGGCACAAGCGGCCTTGGAAAGAACAGCAACGGAAGAAGGGAACCTATTATCATAACGACAAGACCAAGATACGGAAAGACATGCGAAGAATCCCTTACCGAAACTGACTCAAATGAATGGGAATGGGGATCTGACAAAAACATATGTGACTATGACATTGATGAACTATTCTTAGAACCTGGCCAACTTTCCTTTGAAGAACGATTCTGCCAAGAATATAACATTGACCCTATTGATCGACATTCCAAAAAGAAGGAAAGGGTAAGCATTCCTTGGAATCTAGAAGAACACAAAGTGTCATCGGCAATACCTAAATCATCCCACCCCATTCCTGAGCCCACCCATGAGCCTAACCTATCTGAGCCCACTATCCATACTTCTGAAATGCCTACCACTAGTCACGATGTTGATAATTTTATCCCATATTATGATTTTGAATTTGATTCATCTGACTCAGAGTATGGACCATCCATTGCATCAGACACGGAAGTGGAAATTGACAACTTTGCCTTTACACTTGAGGCATCAATTTGCACACTCTTCGCATCTTCCCCATCCTTTACCAACACTGATGATGGAATCCCCCTTGTTTACCCACAATTGATTGACTGGGACCAACAAGATCCACCAGTGATGGACATATTTCAGAATGACGAGGCAGTTGCAGAATTCATGGGGCTAAGAGAAGGTATTCCATGGGGGGATCACAAAATAGGGTTCTCTATTGGTCTAGATTGTGCAACTTACTTCGGGGAGACTGTGCAATCCTCCAGTCGCAAAAATACAAAGAATAAAAAAGAAAAAGAAATGTCTTTAGGTGAAAATAGCAAGGCACCTTCTGACAGTAAAATAGTAAAAACAAAGGACGCATCCAAAGGTGAAAACCTCTCTGAGGCGCCTAAGGATGGAGGATTGGACTTTCTCCCTGTAACACAGGAAAAATCAGCTATGCTCATTAAGGACACAACAAAAGTTAACATTGCCACACCAGAGAATCCCAAAAATGATTCTCTTGGTCGCATCATTGTCAGACGAAGAAAAACTTGAATTTAAACAATTCTTCACAGACAGAAAAGTTAACTTCGCATGGTCATATGCTGAAATGCGAGGCCTTGATCCTGAATTGGTTATCTATCATCTTCCTTTAATCCCAGGAATCAAGCCGATCAAACAAAAGTTGCACAAAATGCATCCACAGATTGCACTACTCGTCAAGGCTGAACTAAAGAAATTACTGGATGTTGAGTTCATAAGGTCAATAGACTATGCTGATTGGATATCCAATATCATTCCTATTACAAAGCTGAATGGACAAATCCGTATTTGCACGGATTTCAGAGATTTGAATAAGGCTTGCCCAAAGGATGACTTCCCCTTACCAAACATAGACATGATTGTTGACCTCACGACAGGATACGAGATGCTATCTCTCATGGATGGTTTCTCAGGCTACAACTAAATCCGAAATGCAACAGAGGATCAACATAAAATGACATTCACTTGCCCTTGGGGAACATACTATTGGAATGTCATGCCTTTTGGCCTAAAGAATGCAGGCGCTACATATTAGAGGGCTATGACAACAATCTTCCATGAAATGATGCATATTCTAATGGAAGATTATGTGGATGACCTATTAGCAAAATCTTTGACAAGAAAAGATCATCTCAAAGTCCTAGACAAAATCTTTCGACGGCTTGAGGATTACAAGGTTAGATTGAACCCAAAGAAATATGTATTTGGAGTCACTTCAGGCAAGCTGTTGGGATACATAGTTTCGTGACGAGGCATTGAGGTTGACCCAACAAAAGTAAAAGCAATTCTAGACATGCCTCCTCCAAAAGGAATCAGTGAGTTGCTAACACTTTAGGGTAGGTTGCAGTCTATTCGCCGCTTCATTGCACAGTTGGCAGACAAGTGTCAACCATTCCAATACCTACTCCGCAAAAGCATTCCTTTTATATGGACAGATAAGTGCAACATAACCTTTGACCAAATTAAAGAATATCTATTAACACCACTAGTGTTAATGCCTCCTATTGAGGGAAAACCACTGATCCTATATGTCTCTACAATGACAAATGCACTGGGGGCATTACTGGCGCAAAATGACCATGAAGAAAAAGAAAGAGCCATATATTACATCAGTCGCACATTAATTGGATATGAGCTCAACTACACAACCATTGAACGGGAATGCTTGGAAGTTGTCTTTGCGGTGCAGAAACTAAGACACTATATGCTAAGCCATCAAACACATTTGGTAGCAAAGATTGACCCATTAAAGTATCTCCTGAGTCGAGCAACATTCACAGGCCGTTTGGCAAAATGGGTCATGAAATTAAGAGAGTATGACATACAGTATGTGGAGCGCAAGGCTATAAAAGGTCAAGTAATAGCAGATCAACTGGCAGATGCATCAATCCAAGCCAGGCATCCACTAATAACTGATTTTTCAAATGAGTCTATTTTCACGCAGAACCAACTCTACCATGGAAACTATACTTTGATGGGTCCCACACTGGTCACGACTCAGGAGCTGGAATATTATTTATCACACCATAAGGGGATTCAATTCCTAAATCATTTTGGATTGCCTTCCCTTGTACAAATAATATTGCAGAATACGAGGCATTGGTCACAAGTCTCAAAATAGCAATTAAATGGAAAATTCAAAAATTGCTCGTATTCGGGGATTCTCAATTGGTCATCAATCAAGTGAATGATGACTATGACACAAAAGATGAAAAGTTGTTTCCCTATAAACCAATGGTGGATAGTTTCCTGATGTATTTCAAAATGATTGCATTTGAAAAAATCCCAAGGACACAGAATAAAGTAGCCAATGCAATGGCTACCATTGGATCTCTCCTAGACATCCCTAAGAATGTGTCACAGTTTGAATTCTTAGTGGAACAGCTGTTGATGCCTGCATACGATATTCCAGAGTCAAAAATGGTGTGCGAGATTGTTGGTCCTAGTTCGCCTTGGTATCAAGACATATATGACTATCTTAAATCCCAAACCCTCCCACCCAACCTGTCCAACAACCAACGAAAATCCTTTATCCGAAAAGCGGCTAGACATACCATCGTCAGTGACACCTTATACCGCCCTAGCTTTGACAACACCCTTCTTCACTATCTCGACACTGATGAAGCCCCAACGAATTTACGAGAAGTACATGAGGGTATATGTGGATCTCATTCAAGTGGTCCAACCTTAGCTAGGAAAGTCACCAGATTGGGATACTATTGGTCGACATTGGAAAAAGATGCTCTTCAATTTGTCAGAACATGTCGGAAATGCCAAGTGCGCAGTGATCTGATTCATGCACCTGCATAGGAATTGAGACCAATCACTTCTCCATGGCCTTTCACACAATGGGGACTCGACCTCATGGGTAAGATCCATCCATCCTCTTCTAATGGCCATAAATTCATAATCACCGCCACTGAGTATTTTACCAACTGGATTGAAGTCGTTCCTCTCACTTACATCACCGACAAGCAAATATCCAAATTTATCCTAAACTACATCATTTTCTGATATGGTGTCCCACAATCCATCATCACAGATAACGACAGTCCATTCAAAAATTAGGACGTTCGTGAACTCTGTGAGCGATTCCACATCCAGCACCATTTTTCCACCCCATATTACCCACAAGGCAATGGTCAAGCTGAGGCATCCAATAAAACAATCCTTCGCATTCTAAAGAAGATCGTCAATGACGCTGGCTGAGATTGGCACCTACAACTTAATCCTACTTTATGGGCCTATCATACCAGCATCCGTACCCCCACTGGAGCCACTCCATTTTCCTTGGTCTACGGATTTGAGGCCATATTACCCATCGAGGTCGAAATTCCTTCTCTCTGAGTTTCTTTGAAAGGAATGATTGACGATGAAGAATATAGACATACTCACCTCCATGAGCTAGAAATGTTACAAGAAAGACGACAAAATGCCTTAAACCACCTATAGGCATATCAAAATCGTCTCTGTCGAAGTTACAACAAAAAAGTAATGGTGAGAAAGTTTGAAATCGGTGACTTGGTTCTCATGCAGAACCCCAAAAATCAGGTGGACCATGAAAAGCCTGGTAAGTTTAAGGCTAATTGGCTTGGTCCTTATATCATTACTACCGCATTTGGTTTCGGAGCTTATCAGTTGGCCACACTTGATGGAGAACAGCTAACATAACCCATTAACAATTTACATCTGAGAAAGTTCTACACATAGCATCAAAGAGTTGGGCTAAAAACCTACAAAATACAAAAAAAATCGTCCCTTGATGAAAACCCGACAAACAGGCGTCTTGGTGACACCAAAAAAAATAAAAAAATGGCAAAAATAGTAAAAAGAAATGAATTCATCCAATAGTGAAAACCTGGCAAACAGACGCTTTGGATAAGTACCATAGTGAAAACCTGGCAAACAGGCATCATGCATAGTCAATCGTTGCTTCGCCATCTACTATCACTCAAATCAACCTTTATCCATTTGTCATAATAACAAAGGCCCGACACATTCACGACATATGTCCTAAGTCCTGTCAATTCCGACCATGGTTAACATTTGGTTGACATCATTCCTTGCATATCCTTGCCTTTGCCTTGATTCTACCTATCTCCATTCCATTGGACTCGGATAATCCCCGCTTTGTCTAGGGGCAAGACCTTTATCATGCAACTGCAGTGGGTACCGCACATGATTCTGCATTCTTAAAAAGTCCTGAAAAAATCCACAAAAATCTGAAAACGTCCTGAAAAAAATCCTAAAAAAGTGAAAAAATCTTGAAAAAAAGATCTAAAAACTTGAAAGCGTCTTGAGAAAATACAAAAACATCCAAATCAATGTCGAAATCCAAAATCAAGGTCAATTTGGTCAATCCAATCAGTCTCGTCAAATCAATTTTTTTGTCCATGTCCGAACTACGTTGTCTCTGCGCATTTGCTATGTAGGCAAGATTCATCTTTGAATCCCCGAGACATTAGGTCAGTCCTTCTAGGTTTGTCACCAAATAAATCATGATTCAAGCTTTTGTCCTTCAGACAATGTCATTGATCGTGTTGAACTACGAGGTCTCTGAGTGCATGATGTAGGCAAGGCCATCAATCGATGGACCCCCGAGGCCGCACTAAGTCAGTCCATTAGGGTTCATGGCACGACACATTCACACACGTCGAACTATCTTCAAATCAAGCGAATTTTATGTCAATCTTGAGCTATCAGTTTATCGAAAATTTGTTTCATCAAAACACTTTCAGTCAATTCAGCATGTCAGCAATGGCATGTAGTCAAAATCATATCAAGACAATTTATCATGGCAAAGCTTTGAGTTCTTCTTCAAGATGTGTCCTTTTGAAGAGCAACTCTTTTCACTTCTTTATGCTTTTGGATGTGTCCTTCCTAAGCATCATCATCATCATCTGGCATTTTGATGGATTCTCCTAACTCCGAGAATCGATCTCCTAGATATCAACGTCATTCAGGATGTGTCCTTGACTTTGATATCGCTCGACATTTGGCAGCACCTGACATTAAAACACTTGGCAAACACTTGGCAAACTTTTTTCTGTCTTTTGATAATTATCATGATATTAGTTCCTTATGTCTTAGGAATCATGACATATCATGATGATTATCCTTGTCTGCTTATCACTCTATTCCTAGTTTCTCTAGGATGTCCTAACTTTAGGATTTAGAGAAGCAACGACGTAGTAGGATGATTTTACTGTCTGTTTTTTACTATCATGTGGCTAGTTTCTCAAGGATGTCCTATCATCAAGATTTAGAGAAACAACGACGTCTCATGATTAGTTTGGTTTTTCTGGCGGTTGGTCATGACAAGTGACTAGGGGCATTTGTGTTCCTTGCACGAGTCATGATCATCCTTTGTCTATGACTGTTGATCTACGTGATGATTCAACCTTGCACACTATTGATCTATGTCATATCATAGTGTTTGTCGACCATCATAACATTTTCGCCCAATGATGATTAAAGAGCAACAACTAGAATAGCACTATAGCAAAGCTTTGAAGGATTTTTAATTTCCACACTAACATGCATATCCTTCTTCACACTAACATCCATCTTCATCTTCTCTTCTATGGTTCTCTGATGATATCCTGTGACATACAAAAACAAAGTTGCATACATAATGGCATGAGCATTTCATATTCACATCTGCATAAATCAATTACCACGATTCACATTACATAAACGCTATCATTTGCATCCATTCATAAAACCATCATTTGCATCAACATATAAGCATCATAAATAAACATTTGCATCAACATATAGGAATCACATCATCATCACATTTATGCATACATAACCACATCCATAATTGCATTCATAAACATAAGCATAATATCCATACATCTCATAGCATCATAAAAGCATCACATAAGCATCCCATAAAGGCATAGAATACCATAACGCATAACATCATATAGGCCACATCAAAACTGCATCGCATATATATAATCTCAAAATGTAATGTCACAGGATAAAGTCATATGATATCCCAAAAATAGAGCTTGCAGGCTCGAATATCAAAATACAAATGTCTACAAAACAAGTCCTAGGATGGCCCTCCTCCATCCCGTGGAGGTAAACTGCGAGGTGGCTGTGCCTGACCAACCACGTGAAAAGTGACCTGAATGGGTGTCCTCTCCTATGTCTCACTCTGACATCCTGTAGGATCAGTAACTGGAGGCTGGCTCTGCCCTATCTACTGCCCTGAAGACACTGACCTATGTCCATGCTCTGACCTGTGACTGTGACCCGATGAATGCCTATGAGAGCTGTGTGACTTGTGACCTGATGATTGCCCTGATGCAGTAGACCCCCCAACACTGGTGTAACTACTATTGTGAGACCTGCTGCTATGTGTCCAACTGCCACTACCTGTCCTGCTATAGGATCGGGACAAACCTGGGTCCTGTCTCTCTGGGGGAACTGCCTGCTCATATAATACCTTGTATCACCCCCTGCTCTCGGCCATCCTGGCCAACTCTCTGGCCATATCTCCTGTCGGCCCTGAACACAGCTCTGCGAACTCTGTCACCCACCGATCTGACTCCTACCATTGGAGAATAGCCTGATCTCTCTCCACCCGGGTGACCTCTAGCTCCACTGCTAAGGCCTTGTTCTGAGACAAGGCTGCATCAAGTCTGCTTTGTAGGTCCGTGATCTGCTGATCAATAGTAGCATCAACAGGCAAAATGGGTGATCTGTCACCCTCATCATCCCCAATGATCATACGCTCCCGCAGTCGCTAATCTGTCTCATCCTCCTCCTCGTCTCTCTCCCCCTCGGCCCAGACCTCTTCCACATCTATATCAAGCGGGTGTCCCCCAACAAGTGGATCCACCTTGGCCTCCTCCTCTCCACCCCTCACCTCCTCCTCAACCACCACCACCACCTCCTCCTCACCCCCTCTGACCTCCTCGACCCTCGCCTCTGGCTCTCCCTCCTCCCTCCTCCCCCTCCTCCTGAATGAGTGACAATGGTACACCACCCACTCTCTGCCCGACTCTCCTGGGTCGCCTCCGCCATCCCTCCTCCTCCTCGCACCCCTCCCATATCCTCCACCCCCATCGTCTCCTCCGCCTCCTCCGTCTCCCCCATCTCTACCTCCTGCCCTACCCCCATCTCTACCCCCGGCACCTCTGCCATCTCTCCCTCCATCTTTGCCACCCCGACCTCTCCTCGAAATCTGCAAAATGATTGACCTCCTATCTATTGGTGGTGGACCATCCAGATCTGTCAATAGAATGGGCCTGTGAACCTGCCACCAAGTGTTAAACTCAATAGACGTCCTGGATCTATTGGACCCTCTCTCCATACCCACTGAACTGCCACCAAGTTGTCAACCTGCTACTCTGCTACTGTAACTGATATGGGTAGCTCCCACATGGTCTCTTTGGAAGACCGAGCATACTCTGTCATGCCTACTAGCACAACCTGTTGCTCCCCAAACTATCATAATACCCACTGGGGTAGGTACATCTCCATAATCCACTGAGTCTGTACCGTGCAACCAATCAAGTACCTGAACTGTCTGCAAAAAGATAAGTGGCCATCCTCATCTGACCACTGTGCACAATCTTTGTAGGGTCTCCAGATAAAGCTGATCATCGTATCAATTCGATGACGCCAATATCTGGTATCTCCCATGCGAGTCTGACTCACTGATCCCGCATATAAATAAACGTACGACATCCCATCACCTAGCTGTTGAATTTGCATTGGTGGTCGAAAAATGAGAATGCGCTCCCATACCCAGATCATCAAGAGGGTAGTGCTGCAACTGATACTGTGCCCCTGTTGATAGACAACCTCATGTAACTGGTGGTAGAGCATGGCCAACAAGCATGGCCCCCAAGCGAAAACAATCCTCTGTCCTCGCATGCGAACAAGAACATCCCCCCATCCAATGGGAAATTCGTGACCATGATGATTTGGGATCAGTAATCTGGCGATCAAGGTCATAAGCATGGTGTCGAACCTAGGAAATCAGTCGGCTACAACGTCCCAGTCGATCTCATAACTGTCCATGGCCAACTGTGCACCATCGACACCCTCGTACATCTCTGATAGGGCCTATCGCCCTCGGTGTGGATCATAGACCACCCTCTCTCCGCTAATCAAAATCCAGAGAATACGGTACACGTCCTCCAAAGTCACTGTCGCCTCTCCACTAGGCAGGTGGAATGAGAAGGTCTCAGAATGCCACCTCTCACAGAGGGTTGTCAGCAAACCTCTATTTGCCCGAATAATGGGCATGTAGGTAACATGGTACAGGCCTAGGGCCATCAGCCGCTGTTTCTATCTATCACTGAGGCGATCTCTGAAAGCATAGGTAGCTGGTCGGAACTCTCGAGTATAAATCGGCACAAGCTGACTCTGCAAAAGGAAAGACCAAAGATTAGCACATATTGAGCAACATTATAGAAAGTTTACTACTACTGGCAAGTCAAGGGTACATAAAGGTTAATCTCGGCACAAGGTCAATAAAAGTCAATTTTGGTCAACTAAAAATTGCGTCGTGTTGACCACACATGCGTCACAACCAGTCAATTGCGACTCTGCACATGGCAAATGCATTGCAATATGTCAAATGCGTCGTTCTGACCGGCAAATGCGCGATCTAACAACAGATGCGTCATTGTAGATAGCAAATGCGCAATCTAACAACAAATACGTCGTTTGGATTCACGATTGTGTTGCGATTTCGCAAATGCATCTTCAAACTTGACAATTGCGTTGGAACATTTCAAATGTGTTGCAAAACCATTAATTATGTCGCAACCTAGCAATTGTGTCATTTTACCTTGCGATTGCGTAATCACACAAAAAACTAGCCTACCCATCGCACTTTGCGTCGCGACACAATCAAATGCGGCGAACGCGAAGGCGTTTGCGGCTTTCGTGATAGCATTTTTGTCGCACCGCATTTGTTTTCCCCCCATTAAACTCTAATAAATGCATAAAATTCAAAATTTGACAAGTTGGATAGGGTACTTACCGGTGCCTCTACACCCTCGGGTCGTCGGAATGTGCGCACGTGGTATTCACGGTGTGTAGTCACTGGAATCACCATCGTCTCTCAAAGCTCTGGTTTCTGAATTTTCTATATGACAAATGAGCAAATGACACTTGGATTGACCTTTTTAGCCTATTTATAGGCTGAAAATTAGGGTTTTGACCTAGTAGGTCCTACTGGAGGCTCATTTGACCACCTTTGACCCGCATTTTGGCTGGCTTAGCATCCTCTGATTCTGAATCTGTTCGCGCCGCTACTTATCTGGTCATTAATTTGACTAGTCGGGATATTTTCCAAATTTTTCTGACCCCGAGTCAAAATTCAAAAATTTTCTTGAGGGGGCACAGACACTCTGTACCTTCGTTGGGGCATATTTTGGACTTGTTTTCTTTGCCATAACGCGATAAACTGCATTATGACAAAGAGGGGAAAATGTAGACACATAAAAATGACCAAGACCTGCAAGCACTATTTTACCACCTTTCGTCATAACATGATTATAACATTTTAATTATGTTTCTAACCCACATTCAACTATTAATTAAATAATTTATAATTATTTAATTAATTCATAATCTCTCATTCTTCATGATTATTAAATAAATAAATCTTATTTATTTATCTAATATGTCACTAATTATCAAAGTCTTTTTGCAATTAAATAAAATCTTATTTTTTAATTAATCCCTATCATTAATGTTCTCCTGATTATTAATAAATATATTTATTTAATGTGTCACTAATTCCTAAATCCTCTTAATTAAATAGATTTGCTAATTTATTTAATTAATTAATCACTTCTTCTAAATTAAATAATTATTTGTAATTATTTAATTATTGTATGTGACACTTCTATATTTTTAAATAAAACAAATCATTTAAAAATATCTCACATAGTTAATTGATTCTTCATTTAGTAATTAATTTCAAAAATCAATTACTTCTTACCTCACAAAATCCCTATTTTGAATTAATTTAATTCAAAATGGAATTATTTTTCTACACATCAAGTAATTTCTAAAATTACTGATTTTCTAAAATCCCATCCTCTTGTCTTCTAATTTTTACTAATTTCATCTCAATTGTCACATTCAGTCTTGATTTAATTCATTTTATTAAATCTTATTCACACATATGGGTATATTGCCCTAACCCTAATTAAGAGTTGCCCTATTGAATCTTGACCTTTGATTCTAGGGCATTCCTCAAATCTCTCATCTTGTCCGTCCATTCAAAATTGCATTTTCTATAAAATGACAATCTTGATCTCATTTTCGGATCGATCATTGCTTAATCTATTTTTATTATAGGCATTCTCATATCTTAGACTTTTATTATTACTATTTGCATGCTAGGATTGATTTGCTAGTTGCACATTAGCTTAATTTTCAAATCCTTCAAAAGCTTTGTTAAGGCTAGACACATATAATTTGCTCACAAATTTGAGGGCATTATTATCACAGCAAGCTTGAGGAGGTGCAATATAAGTAAGCCATGGAGATTTAAATGGGTGAGACCTTTTTATTGTTCTTTTGTTTTCAGTTTTTCTCCTTTGCATTCTATTGTATGATGTTATTAACTTGTAGGTACAACTAATCAAGTGATTCTATCTTGCAGGAATTTAATCGTCATTACAATATCCTCATAAACAACAAAGGTAAAAAGGAAAATACCTTTGGACATAACAATAATAGAAACACTTCCTTTTAAATTCTAGATAGAGTCAGCCCATTGCCTTACCTGGTCAATATTCGAGTAGTGCACCAAGAATTTTCCCACAAATGATAGCTTAAGGACATCCATTGCCTTAATCATTAGAGCTTTAGGAACATCAATTTTTTGACCATCTACTGAACATGAGACAAATTTTGTATTTAGCCTAGCCATAGATGGCGAACCTCCACCAACCATTTTGTCCACAAATGAAATGGATCTTCTTTAGAGAAAAAGGAATCTAAGCCCAAAGGGGGGGATAAAGGTGACTTGCTAGATTACAAGCTGCCAGTTTCACAAAAGGAGCAACGATGCCAAAAAGAGTACAACATTGGGGAATAACATTTTTAGAAGCAACAAACCTGGACACTATACCAAGCTTGGGAACAACATTCTAGGATGGGGTAGCCTTGTTGGGTCCCCTACTTGACCGGTCCATCAATCAATAAATTAATCAAACCTAAAGAACCGACATAAATTCAAAAAAACCAATGAGTGGGAAAGTTGCAGAGAAGTTTTTGTATTTGTTATGTTGGCATGTGGATAGAAACCTTATTTTAATATAGCAATGAATGTTATGCACTGGATTTTATAAGACCAAGGTGATGATGTATCCAATGTATGGACTATCTCAAAATCAAACAACAAAATTGATTAGTAAATAAGTATTTGTCATGATGACTAAATACTTTGAATTAAATGTTTCCCTTAGTGGGTAGTGGTTGAAGATGAGTTATCTAGGGAAAAAGGGCCCAAAAAGGGTTACATATCCATATAAACAATTTAGATCAAACTTTATTTAGAAAATAAAATTATATATATTACACCTTGATCCCATTTGAAAATGATGCATGTAGGCAAT
Source organism: Sequoiadendron giganteum (assembly GCA_007115665.2). Classification (NCBI taxonomy): domain Eukaryota; kingdom Viridiplantae; phylum Streptophyta; class Pinopsida; order Cupressales; family Cupressaceae; genus Sequoiadendron; species Sequoiadendron giganteum. The sequence goes on from CM021102.1 coordinate 732,045,380, forward strand.
CTAGTAAATGAAGAAGGTTCCTAGTACATAAGTGTTCGGGTATGGGGCTAGGGTAGTATCCAAGAAATATATTATCAATGCAAAAACTTATATTGAGTTAATCATTCAACTACAACCAAGGGATAAACAATTAAGATAAACACAAGATAAAATATGTTCATTATATACTAAAAAAATTCTTGAATAGATTGTTTAACTCCCCAAGGCTTTAGGACAAATTACTAGTTGAAACTCAAGACTATACTTTATGAATATATTTAAAATATACTCTTATAAAATAGTGAAATTAGTGCACTCTCCATAAAATAATGTAGTCTTTATTAAGTGATTCATGACCTAATGATGTTGATGAGTCTAAGTATTTGGCCAGAGCCTGCACATATCCTACATAATTAGATGCTTATCTCAAATGAATAAAGGAATATCTACCTTATATGAATAAATATTAAAACTGTGTGGTTGGTTGATTGTCTCAAATGAACAAATTCTTATCTAATATATATAGAAGTACCTGAGTATAAAAATGAACGAACACTTCATAACTTGAGAAAAATAATAAACACAAAAAATAAAAAATAAAATTAGTGGTAGATTTGGGTATAACAGTTTGGTCATTGCAACTATGGTATGTAAACATATCATAGTTGTAGTGATCCCCTTAGAGAGGTTGATCCAATTCTCTATAGTCCAAGAAGGCTTTCGGAGGTCTTTAATACATTGAATAATATTGTTTGAGTCCCCTTCAAGCCACACATTTTTGAAATTCATTTGGTGAGAAAGATTTAAGGCTTGGAAAGCCCCCCTAGCTTCAATGAGGTGGTTGGTCTGGGTGCCCAAGGGGAACACCACTGCTGAAACAAAATTTCCATTCTCATCCCTTATCACTCCCCCACATACCATAGTTGCAATGACCCAATAGTTGGTAGATTTGGGTATAACAATTGGGTCATTGCAACTATGGTATGTGAAAATAAAATTAGTGGTAGATTTGGGTATAACAGTTGAATCATTGCAACTATGGTATGTGGGGGAGTGATAAGGGATGAGAATGGAAATTTTATTTCAGTAGTGGCGCTCCCCTTGGGCACCCAGACCAACCACCTTGCTGAAGCCATAAGGGCTTTCCAAGCCTTAAATCTTGCTCGCCAAATGAATTTCAAAAATGTGTGGCTTGAAGGGGACTCAAACAATATTATTCAATGTATTAAAGGCCTCCAAAAGCCTTCTTTGACTATAGATAATTGGATCAACCTCTCTAAGGGGATTATTAGCTCCTTTGAAAAACATTTCATTTCCCATGCTTATAGGGAAATAAACACGGTGGAAAACTTCTTTGCAAATAAAGGGGTTAAGGCTAAGGGTAAAATGATGTGGCAGAGGAGTGACAGATTGGATGTTGATGTCACTTCCTTATTAATGTATGATAGAACCCACGGGAAGGTTCAATTTCCCCTATCAATTAATGATTAAGGGTGTGGAGTGTCTCTTCATGCAGTCTCAAAACTGTTGTCTCATTATTTTTCATCGTGTGCTGGAGTACCTTAATATCATCTACCGCTCTGATTTTTTTTGTGTTCGCATGCTTTTTGGGCATTTCGGCTATCAGGCTATTTGGCTTTCTGAAGTCTTCAAAGTAGGGTTGCAACACTATCAACATGGGAGGTGAGCATCGTCGGGTGGAACTGATGGATTTTGAGGACCTGAAGAGTAATGCTAAGGTTTGGGATTTGCTGGAGAAGGGTGGGACTACTAGCTACATTGAAAAACTCCATGGTTGGGACCAAAAGATCACCAAGTTTTTTGTTAAAGAATGGAACAATGGAAAGGTTAATTTGTTTGGGAGAAAGGTGGCTATTGATGAGCAGTTAATTGCCAATGTCATTGGGCTTCCCATGGAGGGTATTAAGTCCTATAGGGATAGGAAGCTTTCTGACCAGGTTGTGAGAAATTGTTTGAAGACTGATAAGGAGAAGGAATACCTACGCAAAGCTACTAAAAGTAGTTATGACTCCACAAATATTAAATTGCTCTAGCAAGAGGTGTTGAAGGCAATTATGGAATACATTATGTTGGATGGTAGATATACAAGGGTTTTTGGCTACCATTTTGTGCTCCTGAATCACTTTCGGTATAAGGTTAGGGTTTCCTTCCCTTTCTATCTTTCTACTTCGCTGAATGCTAGTCTTCAAGACCATAACTCGAATCCGGTTAGATACCCCATTCTTCACGAGGGTTTGCTTGTTCTTATTTTCAAACATTTCAAAGCTATGTTGACTCTTTTCCACCAAATCCCTTCTCCCCATTTTTCCTCTGCTAAGGATGAACTAGGTGCCAACTACATGAACAAGGATGAATGAGAGACTGATATGGAGGATGAGGAAAATTGTCCCTCAAAGTTGGTAAGGAAGGTTTGTAACAAAAGAAAGTCCAAGGCCTATGCCCTTCCTAAACCCAGTGCCATGATCTCCACAGGCAAAGCTAAAGTCATTTTCTCAGGTTTTGAGGCTACTAATCTGAAGGTGAAAGGTAAAGCTAGTGTCTCTCCTTTGGAGAATGGCAAGAGGAAGGTTGTGGAGGACCCCTCCTATGAAACCAATCGGGATGAGACTCAGACAACCCCTTCGTCGGTGTACTCCAACTACCCTGCAACTGATAGGGAGGACAAGCCTAGGTATCCCAGTGACCTCAAGGAGGATGATCATTACTTTAAGGCTGAGCATGAGTTTCCTGCGGATATCTTGGCTATTTCCCACAATGGGTCCGTAGATTTCTTCAGATTGATTAGGTGGGTTTTCGTTGAGATTAAGGAGATTAAGTTGAATCAAAGGGCTTTTAGCAGTAAGCCGGAAAAGAATGATATGATGGATAAAACTAAAAAAGATAGAGAGAAGGCCAATGACTTGTGGATTGAGGAAGAGAAGAGATATATGGTAGACTGCCTTAAGAAAACTATGGAGGATTTGCAGCAATTCAAGAGTAACCATGACGACAAGCTATCAACAATTGAGGAAAAGTTTAAGAACGTTAAAGAGTCCATTCATAAGGTTTTGGAAATGAGTCACAAGATCTTAAAATCCACCACGAGCACCATGAATTTGATGGTTGAGAATCTAGAAAAGGCTTATCAAGTAAGGACTATAGTGGATGTGGAAGATGAGAAAGATCAAAGCCAGATGGAGGTTGCTGGACCGAGCAAAAGAAACAGAGCCAATCTGAAGAGGAAGGCTGATAAGACCCCTATGGACATTTAGGAAATTAAGAAAGCAACAATAAATATGAATGATCTGGAGCAGGAGGTTGCAAATATCCTGAGGAATCTGGCCTAGCGGTTGGAATTTCATTGGGTTTCTGTTGGTTTTTTGTTGTATTGCCTCTGGGCTAGTTTTTTGTTCTCATCTTTGTTGGCAGCATTTTGTTTTTGTTTTGAACTCTTTCATGCTTTATCTTTCTTTTCTCTGATGTTATAGGGTTTTAGGTTCCCTTCAAACCCTATTTTTTCCTTAATAAAAAACATTTGTTTTGATGATTGTAATAATACCCATGCTAAATTTTGTGCACATTATGGTGTATGTAGACTCACTTGTGTGATGGAATATTTTTTAAGGATTGTAAGTACCAAAGTTTAGAATTTATTTCCTATCTTGGTATATGAATTCTCTTTTGTGAGCTACTATTTTTGATGTGAGCAAGGTTATTCCCCAACCAATTTCTATCTTGGGTTATGTTGACACATCAATTTTTATGTGTCTCATATTTACTTTACTTTGCTCCATAGGTTGTATATTTGACCCTATCCACCTTGTGTTTAATAATTGATATGATAAATCTTTAGTAGGGTCCCCTATGTTGAGCAATCATCTAAGGATATTCATTCAAAGTGTGTTCATCAAATATCCTAACTCAAATGGTTGAATGGTATTTTGTAGCCAATGCCTTGTAATTTGGCCTTTCTTTGAGTGGATTTGCAAAATTTTAAGATTTTGGTTTCTAATACCATCATGCATGTCAAACCTATCATCCCTAGCATGTCTTTTCCCTCCAAGTCTAATTTTCCTCTCTAAGCTCTTTTTCCTCAAATTTCATGTTTTCGGGTTTGGTTGAATCCATGCATCCTTTCCTCAAATGCCAAGTTTTCTCCTCAAAATTTTACTTTAATTTTTTTGAGATTTCATAGTTTCTCATATGATCATGTATGTTGAACCTGTCATCCTTGGCATGTATTTTCCTTTGAATTCGATTTCCCCTCTAATCCCATTTTCCTTGAATTTTTTTTTTTTAGGTTTAGCCATCCATTCATCCTTTCCTTAACTACCAACTTTTCTCCCCAAAATTCCACTTTTCAAATTTTAGGATTTCATAATTTCTCATATCATCACACTTGTCAAACCTATCATCCCTGGCATGTCTTACCATCCAAGTTGATTTTACCCTCTAAGCCCATTTTCCTTGAATTTTGAGCTTTTGGGTTTAGTCATCCATGCATCCTTTCCTCAAATGCCAACTTTTCTTCTAAAAATTCCACTTTGTAAATTTTAAGATTTTAGAGTTTATTATACCATCATGCTTGTCTAACTTATCATCCTTGGCATGCCTTTCCCTGCAAGTTTGATTTTCCCCTCTAAGCCCATTTTCCTTGTATTTCAAGCTTTTAGGCTTGGTCATTCATGCATCCTTTCCTTAAACTATAAAGTTTTCTCCCCAAAATTCCTCTTTGTAAATTTTGGGATTTCAGAGTTTCTTATACCTTCATGTTTATTATCCTTGGCATGCCTATGATCAATTGTCAAATTATCAATTTTCAGGTTAGTGACCTAGAGCTATTGAACAAAATTTTGGTTATATGATCATATAGATTCCTATATAGAGTAAAATCATTTTTTTTTAATAAATACAAAAACATTATAAAAAACTATTAAAAAAATCTTTCAAGAATAGTTTTTTTTTTTAAATAAAAAATAAAAAACTAAGTTTCAAAAGGAGGCATACTAGGGAAAAATTTCATAATTGTGCCACATTTTATAAAAGAAATACCTAACACAAATATAATTTTTCAACTTGTATCACCTAAAAGTGACATTTCTACCTTGAATTTTAAAATAATGTAAATTAATAAAATGTAGATTTATTAATGTAGTTTAGGTTTTTAATTTTTTTAAAATAGTTTGATATATTTTTTTATAAATTTAAGAGAGGAATTTTAATTGTTGATTTAAAAAAAAGAAGTGAGATTGTAGGATGTCGCAATAAAAAAGAGAAATATTTTTTTCTACATGTATAATTTGAAAATCTAGTGCATGGAAAAAAATTATGATTTTTTTAATAATTTTAAAAAAATCAAAATGTCAATACTTTTTCATGGGATGTCAACTTTTCTAAATTTTTATCATTTAAAAAAATGTCTTCTTGAATATTATTTTTTGCTCCAATGCATCACATATATATAATTTCTAATGAGCATCATGTTTGATTACAATAATCTATTTGTAATAAACTAGCATATGTACCTTATATATAATCTATATGATACATGTTATGATTTATGGTTTAGGGTTAGATTAAAAATTCTGGATATCATTGGGACTAGATATGAGATTAGGGTTAGGGTTTAGGTTTAGCTAATTGTATCCCTAAAGCCTAACCCTAATCTCATATCTAATCCCAACGATATCCAAAACTCTTAATCTAACCCTAAACCTTAAACCCTAAACCCCAATCTAACCCTAATTCTAACACTATTTTTCCTAATCCTAATCCTAACTATTAACCTAACCCTAACCTAAACACTAAACCCTAACCCTAACTAAATACCTATAACCCTAAACTATAACCTAACCCAACTCTAATCCTAATCATAATTGTACCTCCAAATCTAGCCCTAAACCCAAATTTAAATTAATTAAATTATATACATTATATATTAATATATACATTATATAATATATAGTATTAATAATATTATTATATATTTTAATATATAATATGTAGTATATTATATTATCTACATTTTAATTTTTTGAAAAGAATATTGAAGACATATTCTATTTTTAAGATTCTTTAATTTTCAAATCTTTTTGTTAATATCTACATTATATAATATATAATATTAATAATATCACTATTTATTTTAATATATAATATATTATATTATCTACATTATGTATTTTAATATATAATATATTGTATTATATCTAATATAATATATTATATTTATATTTTATTTTTACAAAAGAATTCTGAAGAAATATTCTATTTTTTAAGATTTTTAAATTTTTGGATTTTTTTGTTTTTTAATATGCATTATATTATTATCTAATATAACATATTATTATTTTTTTTAATTTTTAGAAAATAATTTTGAAAAAATATTCTATTTTTTAAGATTCTAATTTATTTTCAGATTTTTTATTTTTGTGAAGATGTGCTGACCTCCTATAGGAGCCTAGCGTAATTAAAATAAATAATAAAATTGATCAAAATATATATTTTTTGGATTCTAGACTCCGATCTCTACAAAAAGGTATTTTCAGTTTTTTATGAAAGTTTTTTTAGTTGAAGAATCTAGAGTTGAAGTTTAGATTTAGTTGAATTTACCCCAAAAGATAGGTTAGGCTACCACATAGATATTTTTGGCCAAAACTATTTTGCTGGCCAAAAGTGGGACACAACTCTATATTTTTACCTACTAGGGTACTATGCAAGTACAACATATCTCAACACTGCTTTGGTAGCAATTTTGGTGACTGCCAAATTTGATAGTTCACCATAGTTATAACTAGTTTTAGTTGCAATTAATTTTATTTGGGTCATCACTAATTATGGTAGACCTCTAAATTTGGTGAATTCCTCATAAATTTGATTATGACATCATGTTGATATCATCAATTTTCACCTTCTAAAATTTGGTTCCTCACCATTGACCTATTTGGAATTTTGGTTCAACTTCACAAGCTTATTTCTTAGTCATACAAAAACAAAACATACAATATTTTTGATTTGAGGTAATTTTTCATGCTCTACTTGGTAATGTAATCAATTTATAACTTTGGTGCACTGATTTTTTCCAAATCACATATTATTAGAGGTCACCTTGCATAGTTTCCATTTTTGGAATTTCAGAGAGCTCACTTTGCTACATACAAACTCCTTTTCGAGTCCCATTTTTTTCTTATAATTTTTACTTAACCTTTTGATAAATATTTAGTGGCGCTATTAATTTCTCTTAATAATATCTTAGAATTGTAATTTTAACATATGCCTCATTTAGAGTATTTGTAATAATTGCACATCAAATCCACTTGGTGGTAATTGTAAATGCACTAAAGATAAAGTTTCAAAAAACTATGATTTACTAGGGGGTTCATTGATTGAATCAAGAGACCCAATCTTATGATTTTGCATTTATTTTTGGTTTCTTGGTTGAGATATCTTAGGTAAGCTAATCATGTCTCTCACTCTCACTTGTTTCTATTTAATTATTTTAAGAAAATCCTAAACCATTGAAGGTAAAATATGGTTATCATGGAAAGAAAATTTATACTGGAGATTATCATTTACTAAAGAAAATTGTTGAATACACCTTCTTCTTGATCATAATATTGATCTACCAAATCTAACACATACAAAATCATTATATGGTATCATTTAAACATCTTGTGAGACAACAACATCATTTGGAGATGAACAACATAGTCCAATGACTTGCATTGAGATCGTATCTCCCTTATTCATCAAATTTTGCTACATTTGAATCTAGTGTTGATTTATCCATGACTTCTCATGATTCATTGCAATAGGATATTGATATCAATTTTCTAAATCCATCACATTATGGCACATTTTTATTAGACATATTATCCTTGTTTATAGAGTCTCACATTGCATATTTGGAAGATACAATTGAGGACATTCATCTTCTAATTGATGACAACTTCAATGGAGTTGTGTCACCATCATCTTCTTTGGATGTGATTGTTTTTTTAGTCTCCTCTTCTTTTGACACAATTTGATAGTGATTTGAAGGCATCTAAGTAGTATTCATAGACATCATATTCAGATTCATCATTGTCTTTGGATTATGTGCAATTAGACGTTCACCCTTTTTACATCTTCTTATCCAAAATGAGAAGATATTTTGCATTCATTTGTGGTTTTGTTTCTTCTCGAGGGGAGACATGTTAAGAAATCATGGATCATCTATAAAATCCAATTTCAAGTACATCTACTAGCATTATAGGAGGTACTTTGAGGGGATATGCACGTTTTATCTTCTCATTTCAGTTTTGGGAGGGAGCATTCACTCACATGGGATTCTTTTTTTCTCATCTTGGGGGGGTGACATAGACCTTCTCTCTTTTCTTGCTTGTGAGGGGAAGGTTTGCTTTTGCTAAGATTTGCCTATGAACACACTAAAATTGCCAAGTGGGGCGAGGAATCTAATGACTGAGATGGAAGGGCAAGACCTTGTTTATGCTTGCTAGTGAATGCACCTACATATAAGAATTTGGACATCTTCAACTAAAGACAAACAATTAATCAATTAAGGGTGACAACTTGTGAACAAATAATGAAAGGTATGCAAGTGCTAAACAGTTGCTAGCAAACATAATGACACACCTCTGCTACCACATAGATACCCCATTCCCAACCTTCTTTCGTCCATCTCAAACATTACAATTGCTTTTAATTTTTTCCTTTGCTCATTTTTTATTGAGTGCAAGATTTTTCCTTTGAATTTGTAAATGGAAAAATCCAAAAACCTATCAAATCAGCTTAAAAAAAAAAAAGAAGAAAGAAAGAAAAGAAAAATCAGGAAAATAAATAAATGGGAAATTAGATTTGAAAAATCATGACAATGCAAACCATAGGAAAAGACTTGCGTAAGGCAGGACTAATAAAATAGAATAAAATAAAACGATCGATCGCATTTTTCCTCTACAATAATATGTTCAAGAAAAACTGAACAAAGTTTTAAGCCACGGCATCATACGAAACGTTGAATACTATTGAATCTTATCTAATAATAAGCAAATATGTCGAATAAAATCCAATCTTAAATGCTAACGTAGAATACCCATCTATGCATTGAATTTGCATTTCGTTCTATTCTGATTACCCCAGCAGGGGACCCACCCCATGGATATGTGGCAAAACAGCCTTCCACTTCATCACCGACTTTCATAGATAAGAAACGCCCCTGTTACACGTGTATAGACACGTCAGATTATAACCTAACCTGTCCGTCCGTCCATCCATACATTTTTTTTCTCTTTATGCAGGGTGAAGAAAAAATCAATAATACAACATTTATCCCATACTTCAACATCCGTGTATCGAAAAAACTTATTTATTTGCTATATACACTGCATTCTTTCAATAAAAATCCAAAAAAGAAATGGTATGCGTTTTAGCGTAAAAATGATACAGAATTGCATGGAGTGCAGGCTTAAATGTTGTTGTTCCGCAGTAATATCCAGTGCGGGGCGCTTCCGAATCACAGCACCCAAACAAAAGCTGAAGTTCACTGTAAGTTCTGAGATAGTTTTTGGTTGGTGGTTGTAACTTAACATATTTCATATGTGGGTTATATATTGGCATGAATGAATGGATTACTAAGGGTGTCTATTTACTTTGTTACGGCAATTAGGGGCCGAAAAAACATGGGGGAAACAAATTAGTGGTAATCAGCAAGGCTGCTGATTCTGGGGAAGGAGATTGTAATGGTGGGTTTCCAATTATACCCAAAAATCCTTTCAGCGAAGAGGTAAGTCTTACAAAGCTCCTATTTCAGTTTTTTATGATAAAGATTACTACACTTTTCTTGCCAATAATCGTTTTTTGAGATTGCTATGGTTCATGCGTTCTTTTAACGAGTAAACAAGAAATGGGACAACAGTGCACTGTGGTAGATTGACAAAAGTAAAGAAGGTTATCTTATGGGCGGGGTTTCTATTAATGAGATTTTTTTACGGCTAATTGACAACTTTTTCACAAAAATGGATTTGCTTGCGAATTCTAAACGAAAATGTTCCCCAAGTTTTTATATAAAAAATTATATAAAGATATTAGAATTGTTAGGGAAATACTGATACTATAAGAGAACAACTGTCTTGGATAGCTTATATAATCCAAAACTAATATTACATAATGACAAATCAAAGCACATACACGTAAAGGCATCAGATATCTCCTGAGAAATCATTTTGAGAAAAAGCCTGCAAGAAACAGAAGACTACTTAACTATTATAGTAGAAGAGAAATTCGCTTTCGCTGAACTAGTTTCTTCAACTCATCAAATTTTATGATGTGCATTTTTAGAGAACATGTTCTTAATACAACATGCACTCTTAGAGAAGCTCTTCTCAATGCACTCTATGTATTTTTCTTATGAGCAATCCAACAACATATGGAAACTTATTATAACACCATGTAACATACATACATCTATTGCCATGCCTTATTTGAATCTTGTGACAACAATATATAACCTACTCTATATATAGACAAGGAACAAACAAGAAACCGACAATGATTTTCTAAAACCATAACCTAAGAGTCATGGGTTCATCCAAATGCCATATGTGACTTTTCACATCCCCCAAGATTCTTTTCACATTCTGCAGGAGTTTTTTCATATTTCGAGGATTCCTCATTTGGCCCTCCTTGTCCTATTCAACCCAAGTGCCCCAAGTGTGATCTTTCATCTTTTAGTATCTTGTCCTTTGGTTTTCCATATGTGACCCCCATAATATGTGCAATTTTAGTGTTACATGCTACATTACAATAAGAGAAATAATCCTAACACCAAGTGTGTGGTTCCACCCTAAGTGGACCACAAATTACAGCAACATTTAATGGTATTGCTCAAGGTTTACAACCCACCTTTCTATCAAAAGCAACATTACACTATCATTATGCAAGGTCTAGAACACAACTTTTCCAATATTGTCCCACCTATTGTATACAGTGCATTAGGGTCAAATAAAAGAAAAACAAACTTTTTCATCTTCAAGACCTAGAATATCCTTAGATTCTAATTGAGAGCTATCTATAACCAACAAATTCACAACCACCCATTTTCTTGCAAACAACTCTCACCACAACATGGCTCAAGTCGTCAATACCATAAAGACCCTCAAATTTGTCCTCCATTTGAGGCATTTGTCTGCAAACTAACATATTTCCTTCTAACAAGCTTGAGATTTTCCCATGCACAAAATACTAGATTCACCTACTCAAAGCTCCCACTCAAACAAACGATATTTTAAGGCCAACAAGTCCTCCTCCCAAGCAACAAGCAACCAAGCTTTGACATCAAATATTAGGAAATTACAAATAGTCCTAAGAGAAGAACTATGTTGAATAGGGTACATAATTCAAAATCAGTACAAAATGATAAGTTAAGACACACACACATAGAAACATTAGATTTACTCTTGGAAATCCTTTCAATAAAAACCCTGCAAGAAACATAACACCACTTAACTATATTATCAAAAGCATGATTACAATATAGAGAGAATTTCACTTGTATTGAACTAGTTTCTTCAACCTCTCAAATCTAATAGCATGCACTTTTAGACAACTTGCAACATGCACTCTTAGAGAACCTTATCTCAATGCATGTCATTCATTGCTCTCCTTTTTGTGATCAATCCAACAACATATGGAAACTTGGAAGTTGGAACAACACCATGTAAGCATATATCCATTGCCATGTCTTCTCTAGATGTTGTCACAACAATATGGAACCTACTTGTATTAACTATTAACTTGAGCATCTATTTGTAGGCAAGAAGCAAAACAAAAAATCAACAATGATTTGCCAAAACCATGAACCCAAGAGTGATGGGTCCATCTAAATGCCCCATATGACTCCTCACATCCCCCAAGTGTCTCTTTGCATTCCCCAAGATTCTACACATTTCGATGCTTCCTCACATGGCCCTCCTTGTCCTATTCAACCAAATTGCCCAAGTGTGACTTTTCACATTTGATGATTTGTCTCTTTGTTTAACCTTATGGAAATGTTAAACATGACATTACAACATGAGAAAATGTCCTAACATTAAGTGTGGCTTCCAACCCTAGGTGGACTATGTTTTGCAACAATACTACAATGTTATTACGCATGGTGTACAACCCACTTTCCTAACAACAACAACATTACAATACCATTCGACCAGGTGTACAACACACCTTTTCCAACATTTTCCCACTTGTTGTATACATTGCATAAAGGCTTAAATAAAGCAAAAACCAAACAACCATGTTCCCACACAAAACTTCATGGCTCATGTCTTCAATGCCATGAATACCCTTTGATTTGTTCTCCATCTGAGACATTTGTTTGCAACAAACAAATTTCTTTCTGATACGCTTGCCATTTTCCAATGCACAGAAAACTAAATTCGTCTATGCAAAGCTCCCACTCAAACAAATATTCTTTTAAGGCCAACATTCCCTCCTACCAAGCAACAAGCTAATACCAAATGTTAGGAAATTATTGAGAATCTTAAGAGAAGAATTGTGTTAAACAGGTTACAAGATCCAAAACTAGTACAACATAATGAAAAATTTAAAGCATTCACACATATGAACATTGAACATACTTTGGAAAACCCTCTCAAGAAAAAATCTAACAAGAAACACACCACCACCTAACTATATTATCAAAAGCGTAAGTACAGTATAGAGAGAATTTCACTTGTGCTAAACCAATTTATTCAACCTGCCAAATTTGATAGCAATGTGACATGCACTCTTAAAGGACCTCTTTTCAATGCACTCTATGCATTGCTCTCCTTGTGATCAATCCAACATCATATGGAAACAACACCATGTAACCAAATCTTTGTTGCCGTGCCTTCTTTGGATCCTTGACACAAGAATATGCAACTTGCTTGTATTAACCAGTAATCCCAACACTCTATATATAAGCAAGGAGCAAACAAGAATCCAACAATGGTTTCCCAAGACCATGAAGCCAAGAGTCATGGATCCATCTGAATATCCTGTGTGACTCTTCCAATTTCCAAGGGTCCATTCACATTTTGCGGATTCCTCACGTGGCCCTCTTTGCCCTATTCAACCCAAGCAGCCAAGTTTGACCTTTCACCTTCTGATGACTTGTCCTTACATGAACCCCACCCCATAATATTTGCAATTCCAATGTTACAACATTACAATAAGAGAAATAATCCAGCACTAAGTGTGGCATCCCACCCTAGGTGGACCACAATCTACAACAACATTTAATGTTATTACTCAAGGTGTACTACACACCTTTCTAACAAGAACAACATTACACGATCATTATGCACACATTTTCCAACAAGAATTGCCAAAATATACATATAGTAACAGTAATTCCATTTATTTATGCCTACTTAGCTAGTGTTTGCGATGGCTTTTGATCTCCATGGATGTTTGGGTGCAATCCAAGCATCTAGAGTTGCTTATAAATTATAGCAAGGTGTAGGAAGCATGTAAGTCTGCATTATTAGTCCTAGTAACATATGTAATTAAGAGCAAGTGTGAAGGGCACTGTAAGAGTGTGTTATGACCTCACAATTGTCTTGTGATTCTATTGTTGAGCCATGGCTTGTAATCTTGCATAGTGATCTGGAAAGGAGGTTCAATGTTCTGCAATTTTGAACAAGATTATGCTTATGTAAACTAATGGTGAAAACTAAATCTCACCCATACTATGCTACTTGAATTTTCATTAAAATGATTGTGGAATTCCTTTGAATTGGAGTTATATTATGCATTCAAAGTGGAAGGATGGTTTATACTTCATAAGCAAGCATGATTAGAAGCAAATCACACCATAAAGAGACACAAATGTATCCTGGAAACTTCAAGGCAAGGAAAGCAGTTGGAAGTGGCAAATGCACATCTTTTGACCATCCTTGGAATATAGAAACAATTACGAATGTGAAAAACTGACTCCAAACATTTTCTCTCTTCCTAGTGCTCTTTGATTTCGAGTACTTTCAAACTCTTGAGTTGTTTAGTTTGCCTAGAACTTCCTCCTTTGTGCTCTAGTCTTACTCTCCTGTATATTGTACTTTGCAACTAGAAGATTGGATTGTTCTGCCAAGCCTCTCTTCGATGATACATTCACTATGGAATGTCTTTGATCATCCAATCTGACCTCATGTTCTTAAATAGTTGTTGGAGAATCCCCCTGATGCATTGGAATTGGAAGGCTCTAGAATGGGAATTTCAAGAGGAATTGTTGAATTGTTTATTTCATGTCTGCATATTTTGAACTTGGGATGAAAGAGGCATCCCTTTCATTTGACTGACAATTTTGTAATTGCCCTTAGGTAACCAATGGTTTCACAAGTGCTCTTACAGAATTGACGGTTTTGAAACCATCCCTTAGAAGAATTGATGATTTTGAAACAGTCCCTTAGAGAACAGAGGGTTTGAAACTATCCCTTGAAGAATTGATGATTTTGAAACAGTCCCTCAGAGAACCAAGGGTTTGAAACTATCCCTTAGAAGAACTGACAGTTTCGAAACCACCCCCAACTAGAACCAACAATTTTCGATTATTAGTTCCTCTGAGTTTTTTATTTGAGCTTGCAACTTCATAAGTAATAACACTAGTTGTTGTGTTATCTTTTCCCCAATCTTTATGGTGCATACCTCCCTTCTAATAGAGGATTTCAGTTCCACAATACCTTACTCTTGAAATATAGAGGAATATCTTCCTCCATCTTTGAAACTTCTATGTCCATGTGCCTAGAACAAGAATCCCTCACATCCCCCCCGCTTATTTTCCATGGTGATGCTCAACACTCAGGTGCTTTGAGATAGGAGTTAGGAGTGCTCTATCATACTTGTAACCTGCAATTGCTATAAGAATTGATGTTTCCTTGGTGTCCTTCCCATGATCATCTCAATGGCAGTCACTGCCAACTCTAAATTATATGGATCCTCATACTACAACTATGATGATATTTTATGCAAAATACAATAATGGTGGCTATGTGACCTCCCATTGTGATGCTCTTTTTTTCTTTTGTAGAAGTGGGGATTCCCAATCGCATGCTATTTGAAGCTTCCTCTCTTGGAATGTTCTGCTTTTTTCACCCTACTTGATACACACAATTAGTGACTTGCCGTTCCCAAGTGGTTGCATTTTGTTCCCATGCTCATTCATGATGAGCATAGTGTCTTTCTTACTTGCCCATACAAATGGCATTAGTTTTCTTTCCTTGCTATACCATACAAGAAGTGGGTCAAATTACATTTACAATAGCAATATTGCCATGAAAAGATATGCATGCTTATAACACTCAAAAATGTCAATACTGCTGTCCATTATACTGACTATGCTTATTTTGCAAGAAGCCATATAGCCTTGTGCAACCAAGCAACCCCCACTCACCGTTCCTTGCTATACCATACAACAAGTAGACATGATTACCAATCATTAATGAAAGAAATTTGAAGGCTGAAATTGACCTGTTACCTTAAACGTTTTCCCCCTTTTTTGGTTCCTCCTTGGTCTCCAAGTGGTCATGCTCTTCATGCTCACTCATGGTGAGTGGATAATTCTAAAGAGGTACATAGATCCTTATATCCAAAGCTGCCTATACATTCTAATATGGGAATCTAGAGATATTTTCAAACACAAGGAAGTCAAAGTGTTTGATAAATTCAATATGGGGAATAGACTCATCATTTTATGTATTTGGAAATTAAATCTGACCTAGGAAGAATATGAAGTACTTATTGTGAATGCTGACAAGGCTATGAGAGTTCAGTGTCTGTAGTTCATAAAGCTACATGCTACAATGGGAGAGAAAGTGATGTTTGAATACTTTGAAATAATCTATGATTGAATGTGAGTAAATACAGTGACAAAGAAGCATCATTAGAGGCAGGCAGATGAGACTACTAGAGGTTTCATACTGGAAGGCAATAAGTAAGGAAAACATCATTCTGAAATTCTAGATTTTTTGAATAATTGTAGTATGGTGTTTAGCCACTTGTTCCTAGGATAACAGTTAGACAAAGGAGCTAAACAAATCACAATTTGGAATTAAGTTCCAAACATGACCATCACCCCTGGATGCACAAGGAAGAAATGGCAGAAGAGGGAACACTACAGAAGAATCTTGTAACTCTTTTGGTTGCAGATTTGGAAGTTAATCTTTGCAACAATATGCACACTTGGGAGAAGATCAAATCTGCAAATTTGGACACATACTGGAAAAGGTTTGAAGAAAGGTATCACTTTTCATCTCAATTCGCAATTAAAATCCTTACAGTAGATCAAGCTGATTTAGTTTCAAGTACATAGCAGAGAATTCGAGGAGGTGTAGATGTTATTGAGTGAAGTGAATATCACACAACTTTGACACTTCTTGAAAAATACGTTGGATGCTTTGGATTTCCCATCAGTAATAAGACTAGTAGCAAGAGTGCTGCTATAACCAATTAGATTCATCAAAGGGTACTGAAAGAAGATGTTGCAAAGGTTAAAGAAATTTCTCCTATTGAAGGAATTGAAGTTGTTATTAGGACAATCCATAATATTTGAGGAAAGAAGAGCACTACAAAAATAGGTATTGATAAGCACAAGGAGGAAACAACTTGCATAAAAACTGTAAGAAGTCGTATGATTGAAGACTTTGAGTGCTTCCTAATAAGTGCATACTAATCCCATGCCCATAATGCAATCTACTTTGTGACAAACCCTCTTGAGCCTTTAGATCTCCAATTTGAAAAAGACGGTTTCCAAGAGGAAGTTTGCAACCATGTACTAGCAAAGGTACAATCATGCATTAATTAGAATTTTCAGTTACATGGGATGGCTCACAGAATAAGATTTCAGGAAATTCAAAATATTTTGATAGGAAATTACAAAGTCTTCAAAGTAGTTAAGGATCTTGATGTCCTAAACAATGAATCAAATAAATTCTCCAGAAAGGCTTCTGTTGTTACACAAGAAAGTTTTATAGAAGATGTTCCTATAGTTGTCAACCAATATTGGCTACATATCCACATTGCAAAATTGCTGAGAATAGTAAAACCCAATGTGAAAATGGTCAAACTTGTTTGTAAACCAATGACTAATGTATGGAGACTCAGAGGAGGTTATGGTAATGCTTTCCTCACCACTCATAAGGAAGTTTCAGTATAATATTTTCAATTGCAATGAAAACAGAGAGGTATGCAGTAGCTTATGTTGAGCCACACATCAAATCTGATTAAGGATACGACTCATAAGGAGTTGAAAGATGAAGCTTAAATTATTTTCCTCACTTCTCTTTATTCAAAGCCACAACTTGCGAGTGACATTATGCCTTATGAAATAATGAGTTTAACGAAAACTTTAAGGGTGGTAGAAGTTTTTTCAACTGCAGGATTTACAGCTTTCAATTATATTAGAGAAGTGCAGCAAAAGCATGGTGTTGAGAACATTTGGCATGTAAAGCAGCCCAAGTATGGAGGAAACCATCAAGTTGAGTATATTTGCAGAGGCTCCGCAGAGGATCATGGGTTGACTAGCAGAACTATTTGAAAACGAGAAATCGGATGCATCTCTCAAAGAGAAAAGGCTTCAAGGAAACCACATGAACTGACTTTCATAGAGGTCATTCAGATGGACAAGGATTCGAGAACATGGATTTGTAATTTCTCAAGGATGAATAGTGGTCTAGAATTTGCTTTGCTTGAGGACAAGCAATTTTGGGGAGGGCAGACTGTAACGTCCCCTTTTCCAATAAAATTCCATGATGGCCCAAAAGCACATTTTCCATTTCCTGGGGCTTAGGGAAATAAATCAGGGAAATGACTTTATAATATTTAAGTATGTTATAAGCACCCAGGTTATGGGGCTGTGAGTATATGTAATAAAGTTTATAATTTTAAAGTGGCGTTGGCAAAAAGGTTTATGTGTAGGTTTATTTTGGATGGAAAAGGAATTTGTTTGTTTGAAAGTTACCTATTTAATCAAAGCCTGGGATTGAGAGTGGTATGCTTGTTTACCCACTAATTCTACTCAAATAGATTGGACATTCTGTTTGTCTATCATTGGAGATTGGAGAATGGAAACCCCTTGATTTCCATGGTTGCTGAGCTGACAGAAACCCCTAAACCAGTTGTAGCAGTCTCATACCAGGATTATATTTGGGCTTCACTGATTTGTTGTTCAGGTGGCTCCTACAATGCCTGTTTGTTTGAGATTTAGGTGGCTCTCTTAGTGCGCAGGATTTGTAACTCTGTTTGCTATAGATTTGCTATATTTCTGATAATAATATTGCTGCAGTTGTTTTTGAAAGCTTTTGGCAAATGGAATTATCTGTAAGCGTAATTCTTGCTGTAATAAGAAGATTAATAGTTATTGCAAATTGTTGTGTTCTTCAACTTCATTTTGCAAGGGTTTATCATTTGTTTCAGTATATGCTGTTAAGTATATTATCTGTTGCAGTAGATCTGATTTGAAATAAGATTTAAATATTGGTTTCCCGTGGATTTAAATCAGTTAGAAATATACAATATCCGTAATTGGGGATATTACACCAGCAGTTTTGAAATTGTCCCTTGATGGAACTGGCAATTTTAAAACTGTTTTGATGGAATTGGCAGTTAGTTCTTCTTGGGTTTTTCTACGGCTGCAACTTCAAAAGTAATTCCTCCTGCTGTTGTGCTATCCTTTCCCTAATCTTAATGTATCACACAACCTCACCTTCGATGGAGTTTTCACTCCCAGTAGGTTTTTATAGGGTAAACATGTCTCCACAGTAATGCCTACACTATAATTTTTCTTTTGATGTTCCTTCATTGTTTTATTTCGTTTTCAGCAGTGTGGAAAATAATAAACTCTTATGTTAATGCAGATTTCACGCAATACTGATCCATTTTAAGGAGCTGTTATTGGTATAACCAAGCCAATTATAGATTAATGGACCTCTAACTTGTGATTACTTTAGATTTGCCTGGTTTAGTAGTGAGCTTCAAGTTACTCTTATTGATATACTTTTTTTTCTATGTAAGAAGATTTCAGTAAATTGCATAAACAAAGATAAAATTCAAAGGTTTAAAGAAAAACATGGTAGGCAGTATGGCATCACATTCCATGCACGAGAGCCAGAGGGCATAAATCCTGAAAGATAAAAAAAAGACCTGCTTCTAGTGAATGACAGTCATTCCCAATGATTGAATAATTTAGAAAGTTTGAATATGAATACCCCTGCATCTCTCTTAATCAGCAGTGTTGGATGCCCTTTGGCTTAGATGCCACAATTGAGGGGTACCTTTTCCATCAAATTAACCCAGGACTTGAATCTGGCCTTGTTTGTTGATGTATGGCACACCCAGAACTGGATGCAGCAATTCCTCAGTTCAACATTTGTAATATTTGAAGCATGTAACATGTCTCCTAGGGATTTGGACATGGGTCTCCACTGTGAAAGCCCAATGATTTATCCCTTGAGTTCATCCCAAAAGTAAAAGAACTCTTATTTACCTACTCACAATTTTGCATTTTTAACCGGTTGAAATAATACAAAGCACATTAATCTTGCTTTAAATGGGGATACTTTTACAAATACAAACAAACAATGCTTGACTTCTTAACGCCTTGAATAACTCAAAACTGTATGACCTTGAAATGCTCCATATTAAAGTGAAAAGGATGCATTAGTTTGATTATAAATTTCATACAACCTTTTTTGGCTAGGAATAAATTGTATTAGTAGAAAGAAGATTTCCAGATGTTCACCGAGTGATACAGAAATCCTGGATACAAATGTCTGGTTGTTACCTGCTAAGATTCTGATTAAAATTGGGTCTGCAGTCATTTGAAAATTTTATAACAAAGCACATAGGCAAATAAAACCAGCATCCCACGGCAAGCTAGGAATTTTTACTTTACTGCATCAAGAAAACTATGAGTATTGAACATTTAGATACTTTTGTGGCTAACATCTTACAAGGTTATCACTAAGGGATAAGGTCTGGCAATCGTTCATTTTAGGAGCCTTGGAATCTTGTTTATAAACATGTCAGTTCGCAAGTTATTAGTACAAACCTATAAGGGGTAGTACTAAGTAGTGCTACAAAAGTATAGTGTTGAAAGTTGAAACTATTATTCTAAATATTGTCTACATATATATGGCAGTTTTCATAATGTTATTTAATGCTTTCTGTAAAGGTGTTGTTTGACTTCCGAAAATGGCATGCACCTTGCATAGCTTCAGGTGTTTCATTAAAATTTAAAATGTATAATGCATGGAGTACATAAAACAATTTCACAACTGCTATAGTTTTTGCTTTGTGAAAAGGTTATTGGTTGAATATGACTTTTGTTCTCAGGCTATTGGAGCTGAATACGGAGAGGCTTTTGAAGCTTACAAACCAAATGGCCCACTAGAAGTTGATGTTGTAAGTTCTGTTTAGGCACTTGGCCTAATGGTATAATGCAGCATGCTTTGTTAATCTGAATGCAACAGAAACCTGTTTTCCAAGTTGGGAATTGGGGAACTTTTTGTGTTTTAATCTCCTAACTTAAAGTGTTTTCTTTATGTTTTAATTCATTGAAGGATTTCTTAAATGATCGACTACGTGAAAGTGGTCTTCAAAGAATTCGATATGCAATGAAACCTGATGAAGCTTTTGGTCTCATTTTTTCATGGGACAACGTAGTGGTAAGTCACATCTTTGATAATTGTTGTTTTAATTTAGTTTGGATGGTCCACGACCTCCTCCAAGTTCTATGGCAATACTTCTTTCTGTCCTTACAAATTGAAATTCCTTCTGAGAAATTGTTGAATGTCCAAGGCATAAGGTTTATGTAAATTTGTTGGTGCTTACATAAAGAAGGAAGTTCATTTGTGCCTTAGAGTTAGAGTTCAATAGGTAGAACATTGTCCATATATTATCACATAACAGATCTCTTTATCAATTAGAAAATTTTACTTAATGAAGTGGAAATAAAAATTAAAAAACTAATCCTTTAAATGAGAGCCAATAACCCTTATAAGCTGCCTTAAATAGTCTCTACTGTACAAGAAAACAGTGTAACCTAGTGTATCACACCAGTTATATTCTCCTCCATAAAGAAAGAAAGAAAGAAATTATCTCAATGTCCATAGATGATCAAAGAAGGTCCAGAGAGCTCAAAAAGTGCATTCAGTTATATTAGAGAAGTACTTGGGTAGAAAGATCTCTGCAGCTTGTTTCCTTCCAAAAATATTCCTATAATAGAACTGTATTAAAATAAAATTCTTAACCAATGTAGGTACACAAATACTTAAGAGTTAAGACTATCAAAAATGTATAGGTTTAAATACTTACTTAAAATTATTAAGAACTTTTAGTATTTCCTCAGTATCAATCCAAAGACACACTGTTCAGCTTGCTTTTATTTCATATGTGCCTGTGTTTATCCTCTATAAAATTTTAATGAGCTTTGTTATATGCCATTTGGAAGTTTGTTTTTATTTCACATGTAGTTTGTATTCTCTATAGCATTTGTATGGCCGTTTGATATATACCACTTGGGCCCTGTACTGTCTATGGTTAGGTTAAATAATTAAAACAAGCATGAACTATAGTTTATTTTTACTATTTTAATATGTATATCTATGTGCGTATATTTTGAGGTTATGCTACACCTGGCCTCTCACTTAATTTCTTGGGTGGTAGATTATATATGTGCACAGTATTTGAATCCCTAAATGGGAGTTAATTAGAAACATGTTGATAATTGTGTAATATATCTTCTCATAAAATGTACCACCCTGGAAAACTAGGCGTATCAATGAGTCTCCAATGATGATTAATTAAGAAATACATAGGGTTTATATGCGGAGTTTTGGTTTCAATATGGAGTAAGGGCATAATCATCACGTGAAAAAAAAAAATTCAGTATAGCACTTTTTCTATATATGAGCCCAATAGTATAGCTGAAGCACAATTGCTATGATCATGGCTAGTTTATTCATAAACACGTAAGTACTTCCTGGACATTAAAGCTCCAACTTTAGCATTTGTCAATTTTTAAATAGAAAAGTAAAAGATAATGAATCGTATATTTGGGTCTGCTTAAGAACTTTGAATTACGAGGATCTATCATAATTACCAATGGGAATATCTTCTTAATGTTTGACTTCAGGAAGCTATTGATTTTGGCATGTGGTAATCATAATGAGTCATATTTATTTTTAAATTCTAGCCTGCAGCAATCTGAGCAGGTTCAGCTTCTTGCAACCAGCATTAAATTCTTAAACAAAATTATTTTGCAATTGCAGCCTCTGGAATAAATCTGGTTAGTGTTAAGCACTTGAATCTCTTTGAGAAACTTTTGTGGTGATTTAATATTTACTTTAGAATGTTTTTTCTTTGATAAGTTGAGTGAGGGTTCTTTAGGGGGGCCTTTCCTGTGGATTAAAAGAACTACATATATTTATGGCCTGGAAATACCAAAAAAGGAAGTGAAAAGCAAAATGACACTATAAACCTCCCTTCAAGAAAGCCAGGCTGCAAACGTACAAAACATCTAGAATGCAACCAGCCACACACCCAAGCCAGACCAGCAATAGGAAGCACAGAGATGGGCAAAATCAAGGAAATGTCATAACTATAAGGTTTGGAACCAGGAAAACAATATTCCTTTCTGATTAACTATTGCCACCTCTTATCCACATGTTATTATTTTTGTTGTGAACTTTTCCAGTGAATATTTCCTTCTGTGCAGTTGGTTTCTCTTAACTAGAGATTTCAAGGTGCTCAACCTAAGCATAAATTTGCAGCCTGTTGAAGTCTGTGCTGCTTTATTTTCAATGTTCTAAGGTTCAGCATGATAAATTGTAGATTGTCATGTGTTTGCCTGTCCATTGTTTTTGTATTTTCTCACAAATAAAATAGATGCACTCTACTGTTTTGCAAATTTCTTCCTACAAGTTTAAGAAGATAAAGGTGTTTGTGTTTTGAGATTCTTTATTTTGTATCAAAGCACGCCTGATATTTCAACTATTCCTCTCTTGCAGCTTGCATCTTAAAATTAAGTTATCATGATATGCTTTATGAGTATATTTTGTGAATGTTCGTTTCATTCTCAATGGATTGCACTTTATATCTACTGCATAATGTCTCTAACTAATTTTGAGAAGAGGTTTATTTTGGTCTTCAATCAGGCAGATACCTGGGCCCTCAGGATGGATGCTTGGAACCGACTTGCTTCTGAAGAGGGTAAACAAAATTGTTTGGATTGTACTTTTTGGTGCATAGAGTTTAACTTTATATGTATTTAAAAGTTTTGAATGGGTTGCACATGGTGATAATGTAGTGTACATGCAACCCTAGCAAACACAGCCACACGAATAAAATTAATGGGGTATACCTGCTTACAAATATGCATTCATTACAGTAGGCATTGAATTGGCTTTAGATAGAATATCGTGTTGACTGGGCACTAAATGCACATCCAAGCTGGTATGAGTATCTCCATCCACAGAAACGAGCAGAAGCATATTCTACTCTGGCCTGATCTTTTGCAGACTATAGCTGCAATAATTTTGGATTAGAATGGCTTCTGTTGAAAATATCTGCAAATTCAAAATAAGATAATTTTCATGTGACGAAATATGAGCTTTATAGCAGAACAGTTCATCTACATTGTATAAAAAAGTAGACTATGTTCCTAAACACAATAGATAATTTGCAGGGTATTCCAATTTTAACATATCTAATTCAATGTTGAACTGTGACCCAGTTTTCAAACTTGCTTTCTAAATTATGATTTGTTTCCGTATGATTTATATTAAATGTTTTTTTGTCAAGATTGTTAAAGTTTCTGCAGATATTTATATATTATATGTAGCGGATTTAGAAGTTCTCATTACGGGTTTGCAAGGTGTGCTTAAGGATTATGAGGATGGCTTTGTTGTTGTCCTTTTGGTAGGTTGAAGGTTTCAAATTACTACTATTACCCACTGCAGCTAGGGTTCTGTTTCCAGTTCCAAATTTTCAAATTTTCTTTGTGTATCTTTATATGACATTATCCTTTAACTTGATCCCGATGACCTGATTCTAATACTGCCATCTCTGTTTTTGTAAAAATTTCATAAATCCATATTGGTATCTCTGCATGTATATCAATAGAATTTTTTGTGATGTCCCCTCGCTAGACAGTTCTCGGGAACAGTGTGTTAGCCCTTTATTGGACCCTTGTGGGCTAGCCAGATTGGTTAGAGGGTCAGTGATACTTTCTGGAGAGTTTGATCGTTTTGGTTTTCAGAGCTCAGTGACTGGTTCACAGCAGGCGTTGGCATTTCAGGAGTCCACAGCTTCTGACGGCACGGGAATATTCTGAGTTTTGAGCGAGTTATGGAATTTTAAGTGATTAAGTTAATTATTTAACTTAATGTTTTTTTTATTAAAGTCACATCGACTTTAATATATATTTTATATCACTTAAAATGTTCAAAAGGGGATTTAATATTTTAATGACTTAAAATATTAAAAAGGTGTGCTCAAGTATTAAGTGGAAACTATTGAAAAAAGACTTAATACAATATTAAAAGATTTTAATGATTGAAAAAGGCGTATTTTTCTTGAAATGCGTGCCATTTGGGTATAAAGCATTTCTCTGGCAATAGAAAATCATCTTTTGACAATTTCACTTTGCCTTGTGCTATTTTCTCCTGTGCATTCTCTTGTGACCAGGGTTTGAACATTTGTCCATTGAGGAACGATAACTCTTCAGTGTTGAGTGCTTTTGAGGCTGTGAAAGATCAGCTGAATTAGTACAGTTGAGAGCTTCACACAGAGGTTCTACAAATACAGACAGAGGTTTTATATATTCATATTTCTTATTGTTTGCAAATAAATGAGGGTTTCTTCATCATGAGGCGTCCTCTTCAGCAACTCTTCAGTTATCATCTTTGTTTCTTCAGCAGTTGACTTGGCCGTACCTTTTTCCTTGGGTTTTGTGCTTCTCTGGAAAAGGCGTGTGAAGGGAACTTGATAAAACGCCTTCCTCTTTGCTCTTCTTTGTGCTTCTACTTTGGCGTCTACCACTACCAGGCCATTGTATCTCATTTCTGAGTGGGAGAATCCAGATCTGGAGCTTGGGCGAGCTTATTTGCTTGAATTCCTCAGATCTGGAGCTTGGGCGAGCTTATTTGCTTGAATTCCTCATTTCCGGCTGTCAAACTGGCTTATATCTTTAATTAAATAATCTGGAGATATTTCGGTATGTTTATCATTCTCAATCTATTTGTTGGAGTTAAATAATATCTTCTGTACTTTCTTTTTGAAGAAATTAGAGCAAATTCACATTTTATGAGCAATTATGATGTGCGCCCCTTCTCTTCTGTCTATCAAACATTCTCTAAAAAATTAAATAACACATAAAGACTTAAGAAAATAAGGGTTTGGAGCTGAGAGCCAGCAGGGCTCATCACAGTGGTATCAGAGCATATTAATCCTGCCAACTTGTGGGAAACACAATTCTATGCGGCCACATCAGAATAGGTTTGACAGGCACTACACATGCAGGGGTCCTGGAATTCAGTGAGATACATTTGCACCTTTTCAGGCACCTCCATTGTACGAACAGGAGGAGGATTTTGATTTTGATAATATGGCTGAAATGAATGATGATGCTCGTCTTAATGACGAAGACAGGGATGCTAGAGAAGTATTGAGGGGAATGGTGGCCGGTCAAGAATAGGTGGCAAAAATCCTTCAGCAACTTAGCACCAATGTGCAAAACTTGACAGTTCAGAGGAGGCCGAATATTGATCAAGATCAAGAAGGTAGCATACATGGAGAGCATCACAAGTATATTGCTCCAGCACGCACCTTTGAGAGAGCCACACGCCCTACTTTTGTCAGAAATGACGCTAAGGAGGAAGAGGAAGTGGAAGAAGGTGGTGATGGAAACTTTGCTGACAACATCCTAGCTATGCATGATGAATGGGATGCAATGCCTCCACGAGTTAAGGATCACCTTAACTTTGATCGTTTTATGAGTCAGAAAAGAGAACACACCAGAAACAGGAATGACAGGAGGCCTAGATACAAACATAATGATCTACGACAGGCTACCAATAAGCTTACCTTAGCGAACTATGATGGCAGTGGCAGAGTTACAGCACGTGCCTGGGTGAGTAAATTGGATACATTCCTAACACTACGTCCTATGCCAAAGGAAGATGCTATTAGATTTGCAGCTCTACACCTTGATGGCGTAGCACATGACTGGTGGATTCATGGCATGGCTACTCTTCACCATGACCAGATTACCTCATACCAGGAGTTTACTGATAGATTGGTAGAAAGGTTTGATAAACGTGATCCCGAACTGTTCTTCAGGGATCTGGCATAGTTAAAACAATTGGGTAGCTTGGAATCGTACATTGGAGAGTTCCAAAGACTATCTGTAATGGTGACAGGCATTTCAGAGAGAAGGCTGATCATATTGTTTATTGAGGGTCTTTTTGAGCTCATGAAAGGATGGATAAAGGCATTTGATCCACCTACCCTACAGGAGACCATGAGGAAAGCTCGCAGTATGGAGCTCACTACACCTCGTAAGCAATTTGGCACCAAACCTTCTTCCTCCTACATTGAGAACAAATATGATCCAAAGAAGACTGATAATACTGATCAAAAGAAAAGATTTGCAGCTCCATTAGATCGGGATACAATGAATGATCTACGTAGAAGGAAGCTATGTTTTTACTGTAAAGGTCCATATGACTTCAATCATGATTGTCCCCTCAAGCCTAAAGGGCAAAACAGGAACATGGAATGGTTTTATGAGGGAGAAACATTGACTGATTTTTCTGATCAGCAAGCTGCTATCTATGACACGGATGAAGAAAAGTCAGAAAATGAGGCAGAGATTGAGGTAGACAGTGAGCTACAGGAGGCTCATATGTCCAGCATGCAGAGAGAGGGTTCTTTCAGGCTCCGTGGGGTTTTAGCGGGTCAAAGAGTCATATCTCTTTTGGACACAGGTGCAACCCACAATTTTATTGATTCACGGTTGGTGGAGAAAAGGGGAATTCAAACGCAGCAGTTTGAAGGCATTCGTGTGAAGGTTGCAGATGGGCATACTCTGACCTGTGAGAGGATGATACCTGACTTGCCTTTGAAACTTAACAATTTTGAGTTTAAGGCAAATTTTTATGTTGTGAACATGGGAGGAACGGATATAGTTCTTGGCATGAAGTGGCTTCATGCTATAGGAGAGTTCACACTTAATTTGCGTGATATGGAGATGAAATTCAAAATTGATGGCACGAATCATGTTCTTAAAGCTATCAAGGACAGCAATCTAAAAGAAATTTCACTCCGAAGAATGGAACGTTTGATTCAACATGATATGGTAGAATGGGCTGCTGAGTGCAAGTTAATGCCTTCACAGTTAGAGCAGCAAGCTTCTCCTTACCATCCGGATGTACAGGAACTCCGAATCAAACATGCAAAGGTTTTCAGTGCTATTCCACTAGGTAGACCTCCTTATAGAGGTATTGAGCACATCATTGAGTTGGATGAGGGCACGAAACCTATTATGATCACTCCTTACCGGCACCCCAAACGTTTAAAAGATGAAATTGAGAAAACCATTAAGGAACTTTTAGCTATGGGGCACATTAGGCCGAGTAAGTCACCCTTTGCTTCATCAGTTGTTTTGGTGAAGAAAAAGGATGGTACACTTAGGATGTGTATTGACTACAGGATGCTTAATAGGAAGACTATTAAGAACAGGTATCCTATTCCGCGGATAGATGAGTTGATAGACGAGCTTCATGGAGCTTGCTATTTCTCGAAGATTGATTTGAGGACTGGTTACCATCAGATCAGGGTCAGAGAGGAGGATATTGAGAAAACCGCATTCAGGTGTCACTGTGGACATTATGATTTCTTGGTTATGCCATTCGGCTTAACCAATGCACCAGCTACATTTCAGTCTACTATGAACAGGGTTTTCCATCCTCTCTTGAGGAAATTTGTTTTGGTGTTCTTCGATGACATCCTGGTTTACAGCAAATCATGGGAGGAACACATGGTTCACTTAGATGAGGTATTGGGTATACTTGACAGGGAGTCCTTGTACGCCAAGGAGTCCAAGTGTGCTTTGGGCATGGCTGAGCTTTTGTATCTGGGTCACATTATCAGTAGAGAGGGAGTTAGCATGGATCCAGAGAAAATTCGAGCTATCATTGATTGGCCTACACCTGAGACGTTGACACAGCTTAGGGGGTTTGTAGGATTGTGTGCCTTCTATCGTCGGTTCGTTAGTGGATTCTCGCGACATGCTGCGCCACTAACTGATTTGACTAAGAAGGGAGCCTTTGTGTGGACACCTCTTGCACAGGCATGCTTTGAGAAGTTCAAACTTCTTATGACTACTTGTCCAGTATTGGCTTTGCCGGATTTCGCCAGACCATTTGAGTTACATTGTGATGCCAGTGGTGAGGGTATTGGTGCAGTTATTATGCAGGATCGACACCCTATAGCTTTTGAGAGCAGGAAGCTCAGAGGTCCTGAACGGAGTTTCAGTATCTATGATAAGGAAATGTTGGCCATCATGCATGCCATGGCCAAATTCAGGCAATACTTGATTGGTAGTAAATTCAGTGTTAAAACCGATCACAATAGTCTGAAACATTTTCTTGGACAGCGAGATTTGAACGAAAGGCAACAGAAATGGGTCAGCAAACTTCAGTCCTATGATTTTGACATTGCCTATGTCAAGGGCACTCAGAATGTGGTTGCTGATGCTTTATCTCGCCGTCCTCACTTGAGCTCCATTTCACTGATTTCAGAGGACTGGAGACACATGATAGTGGCAGAATATGCTAAGAATCCCTGGGCTTCTAGCATAATGGATGGGACAGTACAGGATGACAGATATTCACTTGTGGATGATCTTATCATTTACAAAGGGAGGATATTTCTTGTCCCAGGTTCTGAGATGAGGGGCACAGTATTGAGGTCATTCCATGATTCACCGATGGCAGGACATCCCGGTTACTTTAAGACCTACAGGCAAGTACGAGAGAGATTCTCTTGGAAGGGACTCAAATCTTTTGTTCTTCAGTATGTCAGGGAATGCCTTGTTTGTCAGCAGAACAAGCAAGAACATACATACGCTGCAGGTTTACTTCAGCCGCTTCCTATTCCTGAGAGGAAGTGGGAATGTTTGTCTATGGATTTCATCACGGGCTTGCCAAAAGCTCAAGGGAAAGACAACATTTATGTGGTAGTAGATCGGTTGACGAAGTATACACACTTTTTCGCAATCACTACTACACATATGGCTATCCAGGTGGCAGGTTTGTTCTTCCGAGAGGTATTCAGGCTTCACGGTTTGCCTCGCAGTATAGTCAGTGACAGGGACAGCAGGTTTATGAGTAACTTCTGGCAGGAGTTATTCAAACTTTGCGAGACAGAGCTCACCCCGAGTACCAGCTACCACCCCCAGACAGATGGGCAGACTGAGATCGTCAACAAATGGGTGGAAGGGTACTTGCGAAATTATAGTTCAGGGCAGCAGAAGGCATGGGTGAGGTGGTTATACCTTTGTGAGTATTGCTACAATACCACCCATCACATGAGCATCCAGATGACACCTTACCGAGCATTATATGGATATGATGCTCCGAGTTTTCTAGACTTATTACTGAGTGACAGTAGAGTTCCCAGTGCTGGTGATTTATCACAGGAGAACCAGGATATTATGAGAGCACTTAGGGAAAATATACAGAAAGCCCAAAATCAGCAAAAGCAATATGCTGATCAGAGACGAGTAGAGCGGTTTTTCGAGATCGATGATTTGGTGTACCTGATGCTTCAGCCTTATAGGCAGTCCACCCTTCGTAAGAAGGGCTCCGAGAAACTTAAGCCGCGATACTATGGGCCGTTCAGAGTTGTTAGACGTGTCGGTCAAGTGGCTTATGAGTTAGATCTTCCGGTGGACAGTAGGGTTCACAACGTGTTCCATGTGTCGCGTCTCAAAAAGGCGTTGGGACAACACGTAATTCCTTCTATTGATTTGCCACCCCTGGATGATGAGGGGAAACTGGTTTTGATACCTGAGGCCATTCTGGACTCCAGAGAGCGTCATCTTCGGAGGTGGGTTATCAGGGAATACTTGGTTAAGTGGAGGGATCTACCGGCAGAGGATGCTACTTGGGAGAGCGACAGTATTCTTCAGCATCCGGCTTTGAGTTTGCTTGTGGACAAGCAAATTTGGGGAGGGCGAACTGTGATGTCCCCTCGCTAGACAGTTCTCGGGAACAGTGTGTTAGCCCTTTATTGGACCCTTGTGGGCTAGCCAGATTGGTTAGAGGGTCAGTGATACTTTCTGGAGAGTTTGATCGTTTTGGTTTTCAGAGCTCAGTGACTAGTTCACAGCAGGCGTTGGCATTTCAGGAGTCCACAGCTTTTGACGGCATGGGAATATTCTGAGTTTTGAGCAAGTTATGGAATTTTAAGTGATTAAGTTAATTATTTAACTTAATGTTTTTTTTATTAAAGTCACATCGACTTTAATATATTTTATATCACTTAAAATGTTCAAAAGGGGATTTAATATTTTAATGACTTAAAATATAAAAAAGGTGCGCTCAAGTATTAAGTGGAAACTATTGAAAAAAGACTTAATACAATATTAAAAGATTTTAATGATTGAAAAAGGTGTATTTTTCTTGAAATGCGTGCCATTTGGGTATAAAGCATTTCTCTGGCAATAGAAAATCATCTTTTGACAATTTCACTTTGCCTTGTGCTATTTTCTCTTGTGCATTCTCTTGTGACCAGGGTTTGAACATTTGTCCATTGAGGAACGATAACTCTTCAGTGTTGAGTGCTTTTGAGGCTGTGAAAGATCAGTTGAATCAGTACAGTTGAGAGCTTCACACAGAGGTTCTACAGATACAGACAGAGGTTTTATATATTCAGATTTCTTATTGTTTGCAAATAAATGAGGGTTTCTTCATCATGAGGTGTCCTCTTCAGCAACTCTTCAGTTATCATCTTTGTTTCTTCAGCAGTTGACTTGGCCGTACCTTTTTCCTTGGGTTTTGTGCTTCTCTGGAAAAGGCGTGTGAAGGGAACTTGATAAAACGCCTTCCTCTTTGCTCTTCTTTGTGCTTCTACTTTGGCGTCTACCACTACCAGGCCATTGTATCTCATTTCTGAGTGGGAGAATCCAGATCTGGAGCTTGGGCGAGCTTATTTGCTTGAATTCCTCATTTCCGGCTGTCAAACTGGCTTATATCTTTAATTAAATAATCTGGAGATATTTCGGTATGTTTATCATTCTCAATCTATTTGTTGGAGTTAAATAATATCTTCTGTACTTTCTTTTTGAAGAAATTAGAGCAAATTCACATTTTATGAGCAATTATGATGCGCCCCTTCTCTTCTGTCTATCAAACATTCTCTAAAAAATTAAATAACACATAAAGACTTAAGAAAATAAGGGTTTGGAGCTGAGAGCCAGCAGGGCTCATCACATTTTTGTACTGTCTTTAGTAACGATTCTTGCCATATCATTCTCCATGCTTGCACAATATCCAATTCTTTTTAAAAAGTGTGTGCAAGCATTGTCTTGATTCAATTTGTGGTCAGAAGTTCTCCAAGTGTTCAGTAGCCTCAAATTTTCAGTATCATCTTGTGGTAAACCCTAGCAGGTTTTTCCAACTCCTAGTGCCCATACTTTTGGACAGCTTCTAGAATTTTAATTTATCATCTCCTGGGTTTGGCTTATAACTACAGCATAGGCAATCCCTTTTCAGATTTTCTACCACCTCCAA
The DNA here is from genome assembly GCA_007115665.2 of Sequoiadendron giganteum. NCBI lineage: Eukaryota > Viridiplantae > Streptophyta > Pinopsida > Cupressales > Cupressaceae > Sequoiadendron > Sequoiadendron giganteum. Next base: position 732,077,179 of record CM021102.1, read on the forward strand.
ATCCTTTTTAGGATTTTGAGTCCCAGATATGCCTATTTCTGTCCTAATCTGTGTTACACGGGGACGCGTCCCCTGCCCCAAAACCCACTGTCCCCGTCCCCTGCCCTTTGGGGACATTTCCCCGTCCCCGGTACAGATTTAAAAAACAGGGAGCTTCCTAGGTTTAAAAAACATTTAAAAAATTGATTTTTTAAATATTTCTTTCTCCTTTCTAAGATGATTTTTGAGTTTGGGTTGTTTGACATTTTGTCAAACACTTGGCATGCAAAGTGACTGAGTTCTGATTTCTGAATGTTTTGTTAGTTTTATATGATCAGATATAAGCACAGGAATTTAATTCAAAATGAAACAAAGACACAGCCAATACCCTGGGAAAACCCTCCAACCCGAGGGAGAAAAACCCAGCCAATATATCTCTTATATATTGATTATAATAAGAGCAGAAATCTGCTTACAACTCAGACCTAATCACAAGGTCTCTTTTAGAACAATGAACAACACCTCTCCTAGATGCAAATATACAACAATGTATTTCTCCTTGATGTTAATCTGCTGTATGAAAAAACTTTATCTGCTGCAATAGTGCGAGTCTTCTTCTTGAATAATGCTGAATGAACTTGATGATCAAATGAATGAGAAACACCTTGTATTTATACATTCATCAAGGTGAGAGACATGTCCTTTAGTATGAGAGGTCGGCCCAGCCAAGAAGGACAACTTTTCAAAAGTTGCGCCACTTCTAGGGTTGGCCTCAATTAAAATATATTTAATCATCATTAAATAAAATCATTTCATTTAATTACATATAATAATAATGAAGTCGGCCTCTTCATAAAATCGAGATCTCATATATATATAAAATTGAATAGCTATATTTTATTTTCTTCTTGTAAGTCGTGCGCCTGGAAGTAGACTCCTGTGGCTGCCACTCATCAACATGTTTATGCTTGTGTTTGATTTTATTTGCACTATATCAAGTCTGAATACACTGCATTACAGGTCTGATATAAGTCTGATTTGATTACAGCAGCAGACATTTCCTTCAAAATCTAATTTATATTGATTCCCAATGAAATACAAACATACCCGGATCATAGGCTACAATAATAAGTTTAATGACATTTATTATGCTGTTATACTACTGCTCTTGCGATTTATTTACATATTGATATTGTTGTTATCAATTATTAATTTATTGGCATATCTCTCTCTCTCTCTTTCCCTCTCTCTCTATAATATATTAATTAATTTTGAAAAAATCATATATATATATTTATATATATATATGTATTTTGTATGTCGCTGTCCCCTACCGTCCTCTAAAAATGGCCCCCTAGGAAATGTCCCGGAAACATGTCCCCTGCCGTCCCTGTCCCCGTCCCCGAAACGCCGTGGAACATAGGTCCTAATCAATTGCTTAATAAAGTCCCATGAGCATTCAGCGTAAATTGGATATTGACCCTTAGCTAGTTATAAGATCCAAACTCATATGCTACATTTCTTTTTTCAATTCTTTTTGTATCTATTCTTAATCTTTATGATTCTTTGAACTCCACAACCTACCATCATGAGCTCCTTGATCAGATACAGTACAGAAATATTTGCAAAGCCTTAAGTACCAGATGCAGTTTCTAGTCTCCTACTGGTTGTTCCCTTATTAATACATCGCAATATTTATTATTTGCCAATCTAAGTTCTGATGACATCCTTTAGACTTTAGGTCTTCAACAGATCATCTAACACATAGAGATTTCCATGTTTCCATAATATGCCTCAACCACATCGTGCAAGTTCCATATGGGATTCCATTATTTATGGTGATTGTCTCAGGCTGGGATCGAAGTTGGATTCATTTCATGAGCTCTTTAGATATGTTCGTAGAATTTCTGAAGTCCTGATTTTTAGTAATCTCGGTCATCACAGCCATTTCTTATAATGTAAGCTTATCTGGATCTGTGTTTTTTTCCCTGCCTGTTTATGAGACATTGTGCTATTTCTGTGTTTTTTTCCTTGCCTGTTTCTGAGACATTGTGCTATTTCCAAACTCTGTCTCCATGATAAGTGTCTGCAATTTATTTTCCTGCAGCACAGAGCCCTTAGTTTGTGTACATGGTTGAGGTATGGCACTTGTAAAATATGAACTTAACTCCTACATTTCATGCACCTTATAGTCATTCCTACTTCTTCACTTTTTGAAGGTTATTCCACTCATTCTTAGTTGCTTCATACTTCCAAGAGTGAATTTAAGCATCTTATTGAAATTGTCAGTCTGCTTACTGTACCATCTTATTTAAATCTCAGTCTGCTTACTATGCCTAAGATTTCACAAAACTGGATGAGATGCCTTGGGTCTGTGATGGAATTGTTTTCCTTGCCTTGGGCCCACACAATCTGTTCTTAGCTCTTTAGTATTTGTCATATACCTGCCACCATAAATGCTATTCTTCTTCCTCTCTCTCTATATCTCCCTTATCTTCCTTTCTCTTATTCTTTTTTATCTTGCATTCACTACTTATATAGTAAGTGGGACTAAGTTCATCTAAAATGGGTGGGACTACTCAGGATGGAGAATATTAGATTTATGTTTATCTATTAGGAGGATTGTCCCTTAAAGTGACTCATTTGGAGGTTGCTGTAATGTCCCCATTTTAGCCCTACGCTCTTCTTGTGGATTTAGCCTATTTCTGGAAACTCGTAGGCTAAGCAAAAATGGAAATTAGGGTTTTCGCTTTCAGATGCATTTTTGAAGGCTTGCATGTGTGTATTTCTGACGCATGTCTGGTGGAGCTTTTTGGGTTTTTGGAGAGCTCCAGGATGGGGTAACATGCATTTTAAGATAATGACATGAAATTTTTGGCAGATACCTTGCATACAAGAAAGGTTTCTGGGTTTTTAGAGACCTCTGAGATGGTGTGACATGCATCTAAATCTGACAACCTTTCCGAGCACTTACTATTTATAGTAAGTCATGTTGGCTGCCCGGTTTGTGCTCAAAAGATATTTGGAAATACTTACTATTTATAGTAAGTCATGATGACTGCTCAGTTGGTGTTCAATTGATGTTTTGCAAACTTACTATTTATAGCAGTTTGCTATTTTTGGTAAGTCAATTTATAGCAGTATCATTCTAGCAGCAGTTCAATCATTTGTAGTTTAATGTGGTTGATCAGTTTGGCCTTTTGATGGATTTGAAGTTAACTTACTATTTTTGGCATTCGCCATTTTTAGTAAGTCCATTTATGGCAGAGGCATCATCATCAGCTTGGTTCAACTTGGCAAATGTCAGTTTTGCTATTTTTAGTAGTTTATCAATTGCAGTTTGGGCGTTGCTCTTGGCTCCCTCCTTGGATTGAGTCCCAAACTTAGTCAATTTTCATGTCTTGAAGTTGTACCCCACGCCTAGGCTTGATGACTTCAAGTTGTTTTAAAAAAGGGGACATTAAGGGGTTGACTATTTGAGCATTTAATGTTTATTGTGCAACTTAAAGATGGACGCCTAGGGAGGTGATAATAAAGTATTTTTAATATTTTAAATAAGAGTTTTGTAGAGTTGGGCGTCCCCTTGTGGAAGGTGAAGAGTTTTCTTTGTGGGAGTTACCGTTGATTCATTTGCCCAATTGAAGCTTATATATTTATGCTTTGTGGAGAGTTGATTATGTTATAGATTTTGAAAGTAAAGTTATGATGCTAGACTGAAACTAGGCCCTGGCTAAGGGGAAGCTTAGCAAATCAATCCATCCTTCAGGCCTGAAACTATGGCTTCCTAGGTGGTTAGTTGAGACAATGCTTCACACAGAAGTACAGGTTGGGCATATTTTCTGAAGTTTATAAATAGGTTGCTGCTGTATAATTTGTTTATTTCTGCTGTTGAACATCATGGCTGAAGTGGTTTTCTGTTGATAGCTTTGCCATCGAATTTTATTTCATTCTGGGCATTCGCTCATGTTGTTCCTCTGTGAAGGGCGACCCTTTGTGCAAGTTTTCGGAATTTATTATTGAGTTGCTCATTTTTGGAGTCAAGTCGACCTCCTCAAGGAGGCCGTACCATTTGGAGCTTGCATAGAAATTTGTGCCAACTATTTCTCTCTATTTCTGGCTCGAATAATTAATGGAAGTTGGACACCTTGCTTCTAGCTGTTGATCGACTATGGTTTGGAGGCATTCCAAGCTGTTTCAGAGGAGTTTCATCCATTTTGGTGATATTCTATCTTGCTGGTCTGATTTTTTGTATACTTTGTTTCTGATCAGACTTGTTAGATTTTGTTATAATGCTGGTTTGAGCTTCATTTCTATATCTTTATTGCATTGTAATAGTTAGAGACTGATTATTCTAACTTACTGTGAATTTGGAAGCACATCTATTCTCATTTGCAGCTCGAAACTCACATTGTAAAGTTGGTTTAGTAGTACTAACAACTATTTCTGTATTTGCTGCAATTTAGTTATAAATCTTACACTCCTATGATTGAGTGGTTGAGTTTAATAATCATTCTTTATTTATTCTTAAATTCTCCCCACGAAATAAGTGGTAGAGAGGAATAAGTTCCCCCCACTGAATAAGTGGAAGTGAGGATTCATGGCTGGCTTACTGCCTTTCAAATTGTAATAATCTTTCCCACTGAATAAGTGGAGTATTCCCACTGCCTTGTGGATGTATGCTATTAGCAGATGAATGTACTTTCAATTCCGTTTTGCTGCTAACGATCCCCGAACCATATGCTATCACCTCATCCACATTGGGATCTTGGTGAACATTCTTGGTGAGGGTTATTTACAAGCTGATTTGGTTTTGGTGTTAACGCTAATCAGTGGTTTGATGCTGGTTTCATTGTGTTAAAATCAAGAAAAATTAAGGGGGTACATTACAGTTGCACCCCCTCATTGTGGTTGCCATTAATAAAAGCAACATTTATTTGATGATTCTAGTTGGTGCTTAACAAGCGGTAGAAGAGCAACACTGTTGGCACATGAACTCAAGATTTGCTAAACAGGTATCTACAAATTTGATTTCCACGGATAGCTGCATTTCCTTTGAAGAGTTTGAGGTTCTACACTTTGTCTACTATATGCCACTATGGGGGTCTAGGGTATGGCAAACTAGGGGGAACCAGATCCGGTCTTCAATGCAATCCACCTCAGTTTCAGTCTGGGACACATCTCATCATGGAAGAAGATTTGATCAAGAATTTGATTATAATTGAAAGTTAGCTAGCAATGGAAGGAACCAATAGCAAATTGACACAAAAAATGAATGTATTAGAAGCAAGTGCATGAGATTCCATCAGTGCCCTAAGCTTAGAGATGGAGAGCTTGTTGTTAAGTATCACAAATTTGCAGCATGCTAGAGGAAATCTTAGAGAGGATTATGGCTCACTAGATGTTTGATCTTCAAAATTGTGCACTAGTGGATGATCAAGGGTTGTCTTGAGGGTATCCTCTTCCACTCTTCCAAAGGTTGATGACATTAATGTGATAGCATGGGTCAGTCAAAAAGAGTAGTATTTTGAACTTAATCAAGTGTTGAACCGTAAGCTAGATCTACACTTGATGAAGCTCTAAATACCACTCTATGCGAGCACGTGTGATATCAATGGTGGCAAAAGAAGTGAAGGTTGGGCAGATCTACACATGGGACAATTTAATGAGTACTTTTTCTAAACAATATGAGTGTCTTTGGGAACAAGATTATTTCAATAAATTATCTCAACTTGGAAAGATAGGGGCTGTTCAAAAGTACACCTTGCAGGTTGCAGCATTAAAGATTATTTAGATGCCATTGCCAGTGCATGTCATATTGAGTCCAAGAATAGGGCAACACATAAAGCAGTCAATTAAAATCTCTCCTAGTATTTGGAGGAAAAAAGAGCCAAGGGATTTTGTTACAGATGTAACAAGAAATGGTTTAGGGGCCACCAATGTACATCAAACACCACCTTTATCCTAGAAGATGCACCTGATGATGGAAAGGAAGAGATAGATGGTGTTCCTATATGAATTATTATTGAATCTCATGTCACATTGGAAGGTGAGGAAGATAAGCCGACTATCTCTATCCATGCTTATTGGAAATTTCGATACCTCAAATGTTGAGAATCCAAGTGTACATATTGAAGCAATATGATTCTGGATTGATTTATTCCGAATTTGAGAACATCCACATTTTCATTGAGAAGAGATTGGCTCTATGTTGGAAATGTCAAGTTATGATGGCCAATGTAGGTGTCGTTCCATGTAGAGGCTTTTGCACAAAAATTAAATTTCCCATGTTAGATTACCAACTAGGACCACTTGTATATGTCATTGGCCTAAGAGGTGTAGGTATTGTCTTGGGTGTTAAATGGTCAAAAAAGTGGGCACTATTGCAATTAATTTTGAAGAGCTCTTCCTTGGGTTTGAACTTTGAAGAGATGGGTAAAACATACCAATTGAACTAGATATTAGCATCATCAATCCAAGTGGTTAGTTGCGCTTTGAAAGGGTGCGTGTGGGGTAGTAGCCCATCTTTATAGGATAAAAAGAGATGAAGGGCCATTACAAACCTCACTTGTGTTTCAACACATTGGATAAACACAACATTGTTTTATTTAAACCACCCAAGGATCTTCATCGATTAGGGATCATGAGCATGCAATCACACTCATACCTAAGAGCACACTTCCAAATCTTTGGCCATGTAGGTACCCTTGTCTTTGAAAAAGTAAGACTGAAAATTGGTGTGAGTTATTAGAGATTAGAGCCATTCGACCTAGTTAGAGAACATTCTTTACTTCATTTATATCGGTGTTAAAAAAAATGATAGCACTTGGTGGCTTAGTATTGATTATGTTGGTGTTTCAATTAGCACCTCTGGAGTGCTTATTGGAAACATACAACTATTGCAAGTGTTATAGTACTACTTTTCAAATTATAGAGAGGAAGAACTCTCTTTGCTGATGTTCTACATAAAAAAGGGTACTAAGGTTCCTATCTTTTTTACTTAGCGGTAGGACACAAGGGTGCATAAACACAATGCGCCGTAGTTAAGCTTTTCTCTGGTTTTTGCAGATCTTAACTACGACTAAACTAGCTTCTAAACTATCCTATCTCCTTAAGATTAATAGAGCATGAGGGCATAGGAGCAAAATGGATGGGTTGGATCACTTGAATCTACCGTCTCCTTAAAATATGGCCGAGGCTCTGAACTTTCGGATTTACGTTGGGATAAGTTTTTATACAGGTGAACACTCTTTACGATAGGCTGGATTTGAGACTTGCCAAGGAGGAGGAACCCCTGTCTGAGGCATAGGTTGGGAAACAACGTACTAGAAACAAGAAGGTACGTAGATATGGATATCAGGATTGCTAAGGAGGAGGAACTCCTGTCCGAAGTATAAGTTGAAATCCGGATCTTTAAACAACATCAAACGATAGCAATCGATGACAAAATATCCGAGGAGGAGATTGAAACAATAAACTATTAAGAACAAGATGTTGAATCAACTCAAATCTTAGATCAAACAAGCATGTGCCAGCTGATTTTCTTCTTCAAGCCTTCCCAATGAATTACAAAGATTGGGACAGCAAAGGCACGCAATCATGCACAATTGCGATCAACCAACTAACTCTCATCCAAGAGTGAACAAATACAACTTTGCAAGCTTCTAGCAACAATGGGGCAGCAATTTTGCGTACTAAATAAAGGTTAACAAATAATGAGCCCAAGGCTCTTATTTATAGAAACAAAGGAGTAGCCAACCCTAAAATTTCCTTGAGTTAACAATCAGTTCTTGCCAATCAACAAGAATTATTCCTATGTCTAAATGTAGGTGAGCAAACAATTAACTGGAAATCTACTTCAGTTAACTGAAACTAAATAAAGAGTCAACTGGAAATCTACTTCAGTTGACTGAAACCTAACTACAAGTGAACTTAAATTACAAAATGTGCCTCCAAAATAGAGATCCACAATTAGTGGAGATCTAGAAATAGACATCCATAATTGGTGGGATTTGACATGCAAGATCAGTGGGACATGGAGTTAACTTGGAATGAGGCATCGAGTTAACTCTTGTCACCATTAATGCTACTTTGAAGGGTAGGACATCCTTTTAGGGTGCTTTACACCTCATCAATTCTAGTTAACAATCCTTTTGACCAGTCGTTGGCTTCTTCATATGGAGATCATCACACGCTACAACTGTCAGCAACTTGATGTATGTATCTCCTTCATTCTGCTTCCCTTAGGAGGGTTACTCCTTGACTTTTTATCCGTGTTTCCATTTTGACGTGGAAGGTAGTGTAGTATTAACCGGTGGCGGCTTTGTATTGGGAATGACTACCTTTCGCGTTCTTTTGCAGCTTTACATTTTTGACATTTTCTTTGATCTTTCTCAACGAAAGAGTATTGTATGATGAAACCGCGAAGTTTGACGATGAACACTCCAGCTGTGAGAAATGCACATGAACTCGTTGCATACGCAAAATTGCAATGGTTACAATCCTCTAAACTGGCCTTGGGAAGGTTATCAAATATACGAGGTGAAACCATTATGGAACCTGTGGACTTGTGTCTATGCTTGTCAGTATGTCCAAAGTTCAAACTGACTTCTGGGTGTGCCTAACGTCAGTCGGTGTCAGTCATTTTCAGAAAATCATGAAGTAAGACCATTTTGGTCTTGTATTCGTCTTGGGAGAACTACATTCTAAAAACCTTGAAGATTGACTGTGCACACGATGTTTTTCGGACAACTTTTTCTGGAACTGCTAAAAATAGCCTTACCGAGGGTAATTTTTACGAAAAATTCTGAGATGTGGGATTTTTTGAGAATGATTTTCTAAACAAACCCAAGTCGTCAATAATTCGAAAAAACGAATTTTTCTTTGGCATGCAAGTTTCTAAACAAACCCAGGTCGTCAGAAATTCGAAAAAACGAATTTTTCTTTGGCATGCAAGAGCCCTTTGGTGGCAGAGGCGGCGAGGCACCAGAAAATGATTTTTTCCGAAAAAATCCAACACATGGGTTTTGTTTGTGCGTCAAAGCTGAACAAACCCAATTTGTTTGTTTTTCAAAATTATGACTTTTTCCGGAAACCCTAAAAAAATAGGCGTAGTAGGACTACTTTTTCTAGAAAAATCTAACATGTGGGTTTTGTTGAAAAAGTAGTGCTGATCATACCCAGTTGGTCAGATCTGTTATTATCTGTTGTTTTCTTGGACATGCAAGAAGATCTAAGACAAGGAAAGAGGAAAAATACAAGAAGAAAATTGGAAGTTATCAGCTGTCTTTTTGGAAGAATTATGCCTTTTGATGCAACCTCTGATAAATGGTCCCTCTCTGCAACAGATCTTCAAAAATATGAAGAATGGTGAAAACTCCTCTGTCAAATCTTCAAAAATGTTGGAGAAGAAAAATATATGTTCTTGAGCTCCTCAACTTGCAAAGAAATAATGAAGAATGGACGTCTAGATGCTTTGATATGTCAATTTGGAGTTGCAAGCATCAATTGGGCGCCAACTCATGATGGAGGAGTCTTTTTGCCTGATCTGGAGTTCCCGGGAGTGATTTCCACCAATTGGGGGCCATTTTAGACATGAAAAGGTTGTCTAAATAGACAACTTCAGTCAACTGAGACTCCCTTTGACTTTAGGCTTCCCTTTGAGGAGTTGAACACTTTTTTCATTATTTTTCATGGTGAAGTGCCTCTGTTCGATCCTCGATCCCGGTTGTTTGATTGATCATGAAGTGTCGTTGACGGATCCATTGCCAAGTTGAGTCAACTTTGAAGAAGTGTTCCTGGGTGCCAAGTCCAAAACTTGAATCTAATACCTCAAATTCAAGGGCGCCTTTTCCCAGCAGGGGCGCTTTTGTCCTCAGTGTTAGTCAATTTCTTGACTGCTCTTCAATTTTATCATTTTGACCCTTTGTGCTCTGATCTGAGATCACTGCTGACTGATGAGTCCGATGATCTCGTTGAAACGTGAGATGGATAACCAGCTCAGTCTTGGAAAGGATGGCTAGTTTCACGGATCTTGAAAGTTAGTTTCAGTCCTTCAAAAGCATGGCTAGGGGCGCCTTTGGCTTTTTGACTTATGATTTTCATGTTGTCAACCTTCAAGAGTGGCACTAGTTTGATCTCTGTTGTCAGGTGTCAAATTATTTTGTTGTCTTTGCTGACGGTGTCGTTGTTGAGATCGATCATAATGGAGAAGATCATCCTGGAGGTAACTAAGCTTGCAGACAACATCTGACTGCCCAAAAAGATGGGCGCCTTTCCTCAGCAGGGGCTCTTTTGACTAATACTTAGCCAATTTCTTGACATTATTCCTTTAGCTTTCACCGTTAGGTGTTTTCTGCCTGATTTCTACCTCTGATTGCTTGACAGGTCCTATGGATGCATAGCTAGATTGATCGTGAAGCTGAGAGAGAGCTGAGCAGATGCCATGTATACAGCAGTGGTTGAAAGCTTTATCAAGTGACTCAAAATGATGGGCGCCCCTGGCCTGTAGGGGCACCTTTGCCTTGATTTGCATTGATTTTCCCTCCATTTGGGATGCTTGAATGATTAACAACTGTTGTCTTTTGATATGTCTCGCAGACTGACAAACAGATTCACTATGGAGCTGAGTTGATGCCGAAGAGATTACTCGAAGACGAGCTTGTTCAACAGATGAGATTTGGACCATCTAATTCAAGGGCGCCCCTGTTGATGTCTAACTGTCATCTTGACTTTGCTCGTGTTCTCCGTTGATCGATGAATTAGATGACTTAGCTCGACGATGCATTGGAAAGCCAGCAGGAACATGGAGAAGACGACTGGCTTGGTGAAGGTTGATGATTGCTTTTGATCTTTTGAATTCAAGGGCGTCTTTCTTCAGCAGGGGCGCCTTTTAGGTGCAAGTTCAACATTTGCTTTGAAAAACTTCATCTCTTCATGCTTCACGTTCGCTGTGCATTGTGACTGTCTTGAGCATTGTTGTTGACGATGTAGATGCATGCATCCTTGCAATCACCTTCATCATGCTGTGTGTATGGGTGTTGGAAAAATGACTAAGGCATTCATTTTCCAGACAACCAATTTTCAACATTTTTACTTTTGAAAACCCCCTTCGTCGCAGAGCATCTTTTCGAGCCTTTTCCGCCATGGATTCTTCGTTGAAGCTTTTGAAGCTTAGCTCTCAGCACCTGGTACTGGCCAATCTGCCATTGATGGCTACAAAGCTCCTAACTTTGTTCTTGAAAAATAAAAATAGACCTACCAGAATGCCAAAAATTTATTTTGGGTACAACAGATTATAGGGAACTCAACAAAATAGTATTCAAGGACAAATTCCCTATCCCCATTAATAGTGACTCATTGGATGACCTATGAAGCTCCCTATTTTTCAAATTGGATTTTAGATCAAGTTACCATCAAATCCATATCAAAGAGGACATCCCAAAAACTTTTTTTCACACCTATGACCGTCTTTATGAATTGATGGTTATGTCCTTTGGCTTAACTAGTGCACCTACTACATTCCAAAGTGTGATGAATACAATCTTTTGACCTTATCTGAGGATATTTTTACTTGCTTTCTTTGATGATATTCTTGTTTATAGTCCTACTTTGGAAGGACACAACATAGGAGGCTGAAAACATATCCACAAGTGGATTTTCTATCAGCCACAAAACCTGCCCAATTTGAATTTGTAAACCCATATAGCCTAGGGTTTTTGTTTCTATTGTTGCCAAAGTAAAGTGTCCCTTTCACATGTCTCAACACCCTCTTTTCTATAGTCTAATGTTCTATATTTGGTGCTCTCATGGATCAAGAAAATAAACTCACAACATAGCTCAAATCAGGTTTAATGCTGTAAGATATATTGAGCTCCACACTAGTTGCTTGTAGGTTGACTCATTAAGTGTCAAAGAGTTAGTATTGGATGAAAGCTTTAACCCTTTCTCCACAAGTGTAGATGAGATTTTGCAATTTGTCATTTTGAATTTGTTGTTCAAATGCTTGTCATATTTGGTTTGTGAGACAAAAATGGTGCCACTTGTTTGTCAAACTTCTACACCTAGGCAGTAATATAGAAGGCCTAGATCAGTCATGTCAAAAGTTGTAATCATATTAGATTTGATTTGATCAATAGCAGGTACCTCACTACTTGTAATAATGATGTCATTTACATATGTGATAAATGAGATCATTACCTATGCTATTGACATATAGGTTGGAATTTGAAGGACTTTGTTGGAACCCTTGTTCATCCAAGTACCTATCAATTTTGATGTACCATGTCTTGGGGGCTTGTTTAAGGCCATATAGAGCTTTCTTCATTTGACACACAAGATGCTTCTTCCTTGAAACTTGAAAACCCTATGGTTGAGACATGTACACTTCTTCCTCCAAATCTCCATTGAGGAAGGCACTCTTCATTTCCATTTGATGGACAGTCCAACCAAACTGAGTTGCCATGGCTAGGACTAGTCAAATGGTGCTTATCTTTGTTATAGGAGCAAAGATCTCCTCATAGTCAATGCCCTCTCTGTGAGAATGCTTTTGCAACGAATTGTGCCTTGTACTTGTCTAGTGTGCCATTTGCCTTGGACTCAACCTTGTATACCCATGTGCAGTTAATGGGTTTCTTTCCTTGTGGAAGATTTGTGAGATCCCAAGATTTGTTTTTCATAAGATTCTCATGTTTGGTTGTCATGGCCTTTTCCCATTTAGTTTTTCTTTTTGCTTCCTCAAACACTTGTGACTTATAAATGCTTTGAATTTTGGCTATTAGAGCTAAGTTGATCGTGTTCCTCTTGCTCTTCTCTCAATGATCATTCGTCAATCATTTAACTTACTTGAACATCTGCAATGGTGTTGTGCCACCACTTCAGTCTCTTCATGGAATCCTCTTCATCCAAATCAATGTTGTCACCATGAATTGGGTTGTCTGTACTTGTGTCATTTGAATGCTGATTCAGGTTGGTATCATTATCCTTTGGGACTATTATTGGCTTGGGAGACTTCATATGCTTAGAATCCCTCCAAGTGGAGCTACCTAAAGTTGAACACTTGAATCCTTAGCCACAATAGGCTGTTCTCCTGTAATTTTGATCTCTAGAGAAGTTTGGAAATGCCCAACTTCTTCATCTACAACATCTCTATTGAAGGTCAATCTGTTGGTGTCAACATCAACCGAACTATAAGTCTTATGAATATTGTGAATATTGTTATATCTTATGATCATTAGTTTCTTGCTCTTAGGATCTAACTTGTTTGTTTTTTAATTATATGGAACCTAGGCATAGCTAGTGGATCCAAAGACCGTAAGATGATTGACTCTAGGCTTCCTCTCAAACCATGTTTCCTTTGGGGTCTTTTGCTGGAGATCTATTCAGTAGATATATTGTTTTAAATAATTCCTCAACCCAAAACCTTTTTGGAACATTCATGTTCTGCATCATACATAAGCCATCACTGTGATAGTGTAGTTTCGCCTCTCAACCACTTTGTTTTGTTATGTAGTGTAAGTTGTAACAAATTGTCTTTTTATACCATTTTTAGTGCAAAAGTTGTTAATTCATTTGAACATAATTCTCCTATATTTGGATCTAAGAGTGGCAATGTCACAACTTAATTGTTTTTCTATTGATGCTTTAAATTTTTGAAATTCATTAAACACATTAGATTTCAATTTTAGAAAATATACCCACATTTTCCTAGTATAATTGTCAACAAAACAAAACAAAATAATTGGCACCAGTGACAGATGTAATGTTCATTGGTCCACAAACATTTGCATGAACCAACTAAAGGACTCTCTTGGCTCTCCAAGCTTGTCCATCATCAAATAGAGCTTTGTGCTACTTCCTTACCTGACAAGCTTTGCAAATACCTTGTATCTTTTGCTGAATCTTAGGAAGTCCATCTATGAAGTTCTCTTGAGCCAATTGAGAGAGTTAGGTCAAATTAAGGTGCCTATAGTGCTCATGCCAAAGTGTATTGATGTTTGATGCACTCTTGGTTGCCAATGCATGCTCCTTGACTTATCCAATATCAACCAGTTTATACATGTCATGATCTTCCACACCAAGAACAATAGTCATCTTTGTGTCTTTATCAACCATATAGCATTTGTGATTTCTAAAGATGACATCTAGATGGGGTAATATTGCATAATTTGACTTATTGAGAGTAGATTGTGCTACTTCCTTACCTGACAAGCTTTGCAAATACCTTGTATCTTTTGCTGAATCTTAGGAAGTCCATCTATGAAGTTCTCTTGAGCCAATTGAGAGAGTTAGGTCAAATTAAGGTGCCTATAGTGCTCATGCCAAAGTGTATTGATGTTTGATGCACTCTTGGTTGCCAATGCATGCTCCTTGACTTATCCAATATCAACCAGTTTATACATGTCATGATCTTCCACACCAAGACAATAGTCATCTTTGTGTCTTTATCAACCATATAGCATTTGTGATTTCTAAAGATGACATCTAGATGGGGTAATATTGCATAATTTGACTTATTGAGAGTAGATTAAGCTCCATGCTTGGCATATAGTACACATTGAGAAAAAAATAACATTTTCCCCATAGAGGATATTTGCACACTCCCTTTGTCTACTATTTTGTTATCCCCACTGCTGAAGATCACTAAATCTTTAGAAGAATTGCAAGAAGTGTACATCATGAACTAGTTTTGTTTGTTGGTGAAGTGATGTGATGCTCCTCAATCTATGCACCAAGCAAATGGCTTGGACCAATCTGCTAGTATTCTAGCCATGAATGCATAGAACACTAGCTTCTCCTTTGTATGCTCTACGATATGAACCATATGCCGAGGCCCTCTCTAATTGGTCTTTAGATCAACTGACCTTTTTTTGTAGTGCTTCTTATGACCCATCTTACCATAGCAATGACATTTGATGTTCTTTAGATTCTTTTTTGTATCCCCACTGTTGCCTTGCCCTTTATAACTTTTCAGTGTGACTCCCACCATGCACTCCTCTTCCAATTTTCGACCAATGGTTGTGAACTAATCTCTAATGTCCTTGATCCTGAGTAAATGCTCCTGCAATGAAGCTTTCTCATCCATTGTGATTGAAAATAACATATTCTTCAAGAAGGCTCTGCCCTTGTCTAAAGGCTCATGCAAATCTCGCAAATGCTTACATATAGCAGTCGAAGTCTTGCATGTCCGGACTTTAGGAAGCAATTGATCTGCTATGAACAACATATCAACATTATTGCTTCTCTATCACATTCATCAAATTTATCTTAGACTTTACCCATAGTTGTTGGATGGGGATCTTTACCAAGGACGACTTGTGAGGAATCTGTACTAAAAAATGATTAACATACCTTGCTTCAACATATTGTAGTTTTTAGCAGGGAATCCTTGGCTGCCTTCTAGCGTGATGTTGAAAAAAAAGACACTCTATTGCAAATTTGAAATTTCAACAAATCCTTTGACTGCAAATTTGAAACAAAAACAGTGCCTTACTAGCAAATTCATTAGCAAAAAGAATCTGAGTTTTTTTTTGTGCCCTAGCCATGCAAATTTGTTAGCAAAAAAAAAAAAATACTAATTAAAAAACCTGCCCTAGTTGCGCAAAAAAATTCTACTGATTTTGATGAAAAAATCTACATGTGATTGCAGATTTTTGATGCAATTTTTGTCTCAATTGTTTTGTCAAAAAGATCTATGCTTTTGTAGAAACCCGCCTTGTACAATCCAGTTTAAAAAAAATGATTTTATTGTTTTAAAATGACATGCTTTTTCATTTAAAAAATTCATGATTTTCAACAGAAAGAATGCTGCAGTTTTTATTGTTCTGTCCTCAATTCCTTATGGATTTGACATGTGAATCCTTCTTTTGGCTTTTTACTGTGCTATGCTAGTGATCCCTCATTTTGTCTCTGCCAGCAATAATGCCTAGGTCTTCACACTTTCATATACTTTGTGGCTTTCATTGAGCTCTAATACCATATTACGAAAATCAAGTATCTGAAGATAACCAAGAGATTCATTTTAATAAACAAGAAGGGAAAGGCTTCTTATAAAGGATTAAAAACACGGGAGACAATTCACATTATGAATGTGGGATAAATAAGATGAACACACTAAAGGGAAATGAAACATAAAGTATATCCTAAAGTTGGAATGACTTTATTAAAGCCTATGACTAATAACTAGCTGACCATGACTATACAATATTTAGTTTGACATTTGATGCAGCCCAAAATAGTTTTTATTTTTTGCTTTCTAAAACTAAAGCAAAGGTCTAGAGACCTTCACATAGTATATGCAGTATTTTTTTATAAAAGGCCAATTTTGACTATTTTTCCTATAGTTCTCAAGGTACATCATATTTCTTTATAGGTTTTCTAGGGTTGGGGGCCTTGGTGATCCCCATATTAGGTTTAGTTTCTTAAGTTATTGACCTTTTTTACAAAACATGGGGATGTCTTGCCATCCCCAAGATGATCTAGGGATTTTTGCATGTCTCACGGCTGCCTTAGGGACGATAGGGTGTCCATGGGCAGTGTTCCCCCCCCCCCCAAAAAGAGGAACACCCTTAGGAATGCCTCTTGCTCTACAAGGCCTTCCCAGGGATAGGCCCCTATGGGGATGCTGCCCTAGGGATGGGCCCCTAAGTGGATGCCTCTATGGGGAAGGGTAAGGGAATGTTTTGTCCTGCTCTAGGATGTCCTTGTTCCTAGAAATGAGGTAAAAACCCCAGATTGCTATATATTCAGCTACTTTTACAATATAAAAACCTTCTTTCCTCATCTTCTTGATGGATCAATCACAAAGTGTGATCTAGAATGTTGATGCAAATTGGAACACAATTTTTTATAGAAGCTCTGCAGTCAATCATTTAGATATAATTCTCATTCTCTTAACTTGTGAGCTTTATATCAAGAATGTGCTTTAGCAAAGTTAGAAATTGAGTATTTGGGGCATATTATATCTCAAAAAGGTGCTAAGCTAATATCAATTGGTCTCTCCCTCATACCATTAAGTATCTTTGTGGCTTCATGGGACTTACTGGCTATTATTGGAGGTTAGTTAGATACTACGCCAACATTGCGGCTTCCTTGACAGTTCTGCTCAAGAATAATATTTTTTGCTTGGACAGAACATTTGAGGCATTGGAGATTGCTAGAATACCACCCTTGTTTTAACTACAACATATTTTTGTGAAGACTTCATCATTAAATTGATGCATCTAATATGATTGGTGTGATCTTATAGCAAGAAGAAAGTTTTACTGCTTTTGAAAGTAAACAACTCTGCCTTAGGCATCTTGGCAAATCAACTTAAGGAAATGTTAGCTATGCTCCATGCTCTCAAAAATCAATACTTCTTGTGTTGTCATTTAAGGTCAAAACAGATCATCCCAGTGTTAAGTACTTCTTGGAACATCGAATATCTTCAGTAGAACAACAAAGTGCGAAAATGCAAGTTTTGATTTTGAGATTTTCTTTAGCAGGGGCAAGGATAATTTTGCAGCTGATGCACTGATAAGGCAATAGGAAGACTCTACTCACTTCTTTTCTATTGGGTCCCCTCTTCCTACTTGGAGTACACAGGTGCAAGCTGAATGGTATAATGACCTTTCAACTCCTCTTATTATACAATAGCTAATACAGAATTGTGCTCTTCATGGACTAATGGCACTCTTCACCATCAAGATCACATCTATTTGGTACTCCATTCTATCCTTAAGGTGTTATTCCCAAAGAAACTTACCCTTCTTTGGCAGGACATTCTAGGTTCCTTAAGACATACCACAGAGTAAAACATTCTTTTTCTGGCAGGGGCTTAAGAGTGATGTTCATTGCTTCATAGCACATTGTGACATTTGTCAAAGAGTTAAAGAAGATATTATTGCTTCACTAGGATTGCTTTAGTCTATTCTAAATCAGTGCTAGGAGAACATTTTCATGGACTTCATTGCAGGCCTTACAAAATTTGAAGGTAAAGATACTATTCTTGTAGTGGTGGATCATCCCTAAAAGTATGCTTATTTATCCCCTATTCCATCTTGCACATGAAATTACTGAATTTGGTTTAGAGATATTTTAAAACTTAACGGCTGTGCCAAGATTATTATTTCTAATGGGGATCCCAAGTTTAACAGCAATTGTTTGGAGGAACCTATCAAATTGCAAGACACTCAACTTTCCATGAGTTTTACATTCCATTTTCAAACAGATAGTCGAATTGTAGCTGTTAATAACTAATAAGTGTCTCGAGAGAAATATTTGATGCTTTGCACCTGATAAACCATCTTAGTGGGTTATATGGATCCCCTTAGCAGAGTGGTAGTATAACACCACATTTTACCCTTCATTTGAGATGATCCCTTCTGAGCCTTTACATGGATATCCTCTTCCAGGCATTGACACTTATCTTCCAGATTCTGGTAAGATGTAGGCAGTTAGGATTATTTTCAGCAGAGTCAAGAGGTTGTATGGCTCCTTAAGTACAATCTCCATCTAGTTCAATATCATATGAAATAGAAAACTGATTTAAAATGCACGTAACACTGATTTCAAGAGGGAGATTGGGTGTATATTTTCTACAACGTTACAAGTAACTGTAATTTAACCCTAAATTTTATGATCTCTATATGATCCATAACAAGATTGGCAAAGTAGCATATGCTTTGGAACTTCGTTTTTTCTAAAATTCATTATGTATTTCATGTTTTGTGCTTGAAGCAATTTATAGGTCAGCATGCTCCTTTCTAGACAGAACACCCTGAACATGATGAGGAGGGCAAGGCCATGCTTGAACCTGAATCTGTTTTGGATACTATATTTATTAGCTTCACCATTATACAGTCACACTGTATCTAGTTAAATATTAGAAGCTGCTCTTTGAAGATGCCACTTGGGAGGGTGGCTTATTTCTTAAAGTTCCAACTTTTATTGTTCTTTTAAGTCCATATTCATTACTTTATGATGTAATCCCTTCTCCCTTTCTTATATAATAAAAGTAGGACTACATAGAATAGAGTATGTTAGGTGCTTTATTTATTTGTAGTGGGAGGATTGCTCCCTTATAGTGGCTTGTTTGGGGGTTGCTTCCCTTTGAAGTGGTTTCCATTAATAAAAGCAGCACTTATTTGATGATTCCAGTTGGTGCTTAACAGTATTCATCAGTTTTAAGTTTTAACTATCTGTATTGATCTATTTTCTATCAAATCTATTCCATTGCTCATACGTTAATTCTGTTGTTCTTCAAATTTAGTATTACTCAATAATTTTACTTTTCTGTGGATCTGTGAACGTTTTGATATGACTTATTCAGTTCATTTTATTTGATAACATCTACATTATTGAGCATCGACAAAACGGGGTTTATATTGAGAATAATGGCATCTTTGAGCACTTTCTTACAGTCTTTGTTGCCTATAGTTACAGTTTATCATGATTCAACATTCCGTTCATTGTGAGTTTATATGGCTTATACCTTTGGCCTGTCTTTATCCTTGAATTCAAATGTAAATGGTGCCCATTGATAAAGTTCTTAATTTCATTGATGCTTATCAAAACACTCATTTTGTGCATATGCTTTTGTTCTCGGCCATGTTACTGGGATATGAATACGAATAAAGATAATATGCAACACTTTTCTTCAAATTCCGGGGTAAAATATGACATGATGTTTTGGTCAATGCTTTCAATTGTTAGAAGTCCTTAAAGATTCTCACTCTGTTACATCTCTTGAAAGATTGAAGTTAGGAACATATGTTCACTTGCAAAAAGTTTGAATGAAACATCCAGAACCTATATCTTTTGGATTCATCTTTTATTAATTAAAATGTTTGAGGATGATCCATTGCCCCGATATTTTTCTCCTTTTTATTGGAGGTACTTTACAGTTGATTTTCGCAAGTATTAAAACAAAGAATATGATAGCTATAGGGATTGCTATTTTCTCATCTTGGTTTTAAAAAGCAAGTTGGAAGAGAGTTAATTTTCCTAACTTGTGATTCAATGTAACTAATTCAGTTTATCATGCTTTCTGAAACCTCAAAGAGCAAGTGTTGTTTGAAATTGATCAATGGCTGCATATTATTCTTTTAAAATGCAGTTAAAAATTATTTGTGCTAAACCTGCCTAAACTTAGTAACCTATCTGCATTCCTACAAGCTTTAGTTACTTGCTGTTATTTTTTCTCAATAACAAGAAGCTTTTTTCTAGAATTCTAATCAACTAGGTGCATACAATATCTCTCTTTGATATATGCTGTGTTGGGAATTGACGCATGGTACTGAATTGACCATTTGACAGGAAAATTGATTCCAGATGACATTGAGACACAACGTCGGATGCTTTCTTCTGGTGCTGAGTATGTATTGTGTAAGGTGAGAAAATACTGTTCCATTATTTCAAATTTATCATACAAACTGCTGCTTTTAAAACATCATTCTTCCCTGAAAGTTGAAATACACATCTTGTATCCAAATCTATCTTATTTTTATTCTGTTTTCAGGGAGAGACTGCAGTTAAGGAAAATCTTAAAAACATGGAATGTAGAATATTCAAACATTTCTGCCCTTTTATCCATAGGGAAGATATTGGGTTTGTAAAACCTATTCTTTTACACAATCTCATTTGCAGATGTATAAGCAGCTTGCAAAACTAATATGTGTGTTGTGTATATAACTCTTGCTGGCTATAATCTATATTACAACAAACCTAAAAAACAATTTGTGTGAGGAGTTTGCCAACAGAAGTCAACTTTTGGTTTGCTCATTGTTTGAAACTAAACTTGAATGTGATTAACTATGGCACATTTTGAATGCTTAATTTTTAAAGCTTACAAAGGTGTTTAAAACTTTTATCCATGAAACGTTATGGTTTTCATTTTCACTCCTTCAGTCATGGTGAAGGCATACTACAGCTTACATGGTCATAATCTAAAATTTTAAACAATGATGGGCTTTAGCTAAACCATCTGCAAATTCTAATGGTGGTTTGCAATTCCAATAATCCTAGAACAAAGCTGAGTTGCCATTGCTGATATTTTAAGAGAGAAAATCACCAATAAGACTACATGAAAAGGCAATGGAATTCCAAATTGCCGCACCTCTAGGAAGAAGAGTTTGAAATAGAGAAATAGCATCTCCTGAAGCAAGATATTTCCTGTGACGAAAACCAACCCCAGGTTGGTTTTGATCCAAAAGCAGACTTCAGCCTAGCTTAGCACCCAAAGCCCTATTCTGCAGTGATAGATCCTTTAAACCAGTGCCTCCTTGGTGAAACAAATTGAAATTCTGTCCCGCTTGAGAAAAGGAAATATTCTCTCCTCTGAATGTCTTTGCCATAGGAAATTTTAAATTTCTACAAAGTCCATCTATTTTAGCAAGAATAGATCTTGGGACCTGCAAGACAGAAAACATATATACCAGAATTGCTTGAACAATCACCTTGATCAAGGTGATACCTCTGACTAAGCTAAGTCACCTTCCTCTCGAAGCTGACAACTTATGCTACAACTTACTAAACGATCTACCCATAAGAAAGATTTGGCAATCCGTGAGAAAAGAGGGATCCCCAAATACAAACTACGCACTTTGTCCACTGGGAAGCTGAAAATACTCTTAATATTGATGAAAAAATTCTTGATTTGTTTGGATTAATTGACTGGCATGAGAACTTTTCATAATCAACTAGGATCCTATGAAAAATCTAAGCTTCCCTAATATTCACCTTACTAAACAAAAGTGTATCATCTACAAACTTGAGATGGGAAAGAGAATTCACATGAGTTGAGCTTTGAATACCCTTGAGCTAAGAGCTATCTTTAAACTTCCTAATGTAGCATCCAAGAGCTTCCACCATCAAAATAAAGGGATAAGGAGATAATGGGTCACCTTGCTGAGTATCTGGAGATCTAGAGATAAAGCCAGTAGGGGCACACCATTAAATAACATTGAGAACCAAGAATTAGAGACGAAATCCATAACCCAATCAATCTACTTGGGGGAGAAACCAATGGTCACCAACACCACTCTAAGAAAAGAATAGTCACCCAATCGTAAGCTTTAGCTATATATAACTTAATGGTGATTCTAGGGATCTCCAATAAAACAAAATTAATCATTTCATGAACGAAAATAATGCCATCCAATATTTGCCTCCCTTGCACAAAACCTCCCTGGTCAGTAGAAATAAGAGAAGGAAGAAGTGGCTTGATTCTTTTTGCTATGGATTTAGAAATGATCTTATGCATAGTTAGCAAACTTGGACTCAGAGAGTACTTGGCAAGCCAAAAAAATTGACTCGAAGAGTATTCGACAAAACATGATACCTTAAAATCCACTTAATGTTTTGAAAAAAATATAGCTACAAAATGAATCAAATAAGTTTGGTGGAGGTTTGGGGGAAACACCCTTAGCGGAGTGCAGGGGTTTGGTGGTAGCGCCCCTCGTGGGGGTTTGGGGGCAACGCCCCTTGTGAGGTCTAGGGTTAGTGCCCTTAGTGCATTCCTTGTTGCAATACAGGGCAGGGTCAAGGGGTAGCACCCCCGCCACCAAGCCTAAATTAAGGCCTTTGAAACCACACAAAACTTCATCCTGCACACCATTTTCACAATTTTATCAATTAAGGGAGAAATTAGGTATTTGACACATTTTTGTTAAAATTATTTGCTCTCCAATTGCTGTGTGAGGAAGTGTGAGGGGTGTTCATGCATTTATAGGGAAAAATCACGAATTTTTTGACTATTTTTTCCGCTTTTTTCTTCACTTTTTTCGTATTTTGCATTTTTTATGCATCTGGCAAGTATTTTTGTCAAACTCACCGAGTTTTTGGCAAGTACTCGCCAATTTTTTGGTGAGTACTTGCTAGAAAATCGGTGAGTTTGACTGGCGAGTTAACTCACGAGTTACTCAGCAAGGTTAAAATGTGGCGAGTACTTGCTGAGTTTTCCAACCATGATCTTATGCATCACATTACAAAGACCAAAAAGCCTGAAATTGGCAAAGGCAATTAGATAGTCTATCTTAGGAACAAGAACCAAAAATTTACATTTGAAATCCTCCAAAACCTTCTTAGAGGATCTAGATTCATTAACCATCACAACAAATCTTTGCTAAGAATGTCCTAGAAAGATTGAAAAAACCCTGCCTGAAAAACATCTCGTCCTGGTGCTTTATCCTTTTTTAACATGAAGACTACTTTCCTAATTTTCTCCTCCTTGAAAG
This sequence comes from Sequoiadendron giganteum, assembly GCA_007115665.2. Classification (NCBI taxonomy): domain Eukaryota; kingdom Viridiplantae; phylum Streptophyta; class Pinopsida; order Cupressales; family Cupressaceae; genus Sequoiadendron; species Sequoiadendron giganteum. Next base: position 732,100,368 of record CM021102.1, read on the forward strand.
GTGCCAAAACCTTCTTATTCATATCCTTGTTAACTAAGCAAGGAATGGAGTCTATGAAAAGAGAAAAAGCTCTTACATTGGCTAATTCAGGCACATTCAAAAGATTTGAGAATAAACAGGCTGCTTCCATCTTAACCTTTGAGGGGTTTTTGAGGAGAGAATCAAAGGAAGCTAAAATAGAGCTGATTCTATTCATTGATCTCCCTACAACCCCTGCTTGATGATTTTTTTTGGAATTCCTATCCCCTTCCCAAAGTCATCTATCTCTAGAAGATTTCCTCTTTCAAATATTAACATTAAAATTATTCGAGGAGCTCAGATTCTTGGGCCAACAAAGCATCCAAAAAACAAACATGTTGAACAAGATCATTGATCTCAACCAAACCTTCTTCAGAACAGATTTTTGAATTTTTCCTTAAAGATATCTCCAAACATCTCTTTATTCCAGGATTTCAAATGGGATTTGACAAACCTCAACTTCAAAGCAAACTGAAACATCACCAATATTTCCACCCTTGGACAAGAGCACCACCGTTGAACCATAAGACCAAAAATATTTGGATGGAGCAGCCACATGACTTCAAACTTGAAAGGACATTGGTCTGGAGAAGAATCAGACTCGATATCCAAAAGAACTGGAGTGTGATCAGAATCTGAGACATTAAGGATTGAAGTGAAACAGTGAAAATCATTTGGTTTTTATTTTATCCATCTGTTGCTAGGTAAGTCCATGCCGAGAACTTGCTAGTCTTAGTGGAAAACTCGGCCGTCATAGGAAAAACTCGCTTAGTACTTGGCCCTACTCGCCTCTGACATGGTATGGTGAGGTGGAAAACCTGTGAGGTGCAGTGAGTCAGCCGAGTTCTTGCTGAGTGTTCCTACCATGGTTTAACCATCCATTCTGGAGAAACAAGGAAATTTAATTCAATGCTTTCAAAGCATTAGGTAATTAGTAATTACTCATCATGATTGAAATTTCAATAATCAATGCCTTGCCTTTGGATAGGCACAATACATAGAGGTACTCCTGGATGTAGAGTTAGAAAAAGAGGATCTAGAACCAGAGGTTGAAGAGAAAGAACAAGAGGAAGAGACTCAGTAGGGTACCCTTGCTTCACTTTACGCGCTCCTTAGTATTTTCCATTTAGAGTTCATGGGGTTTTGCATGGGCAAATGATCACATTGTTGATTGATAGTGAAGCAACCCATAATTTCCTAGATAAGGAATTGGTATCTAGGAGAGGAGTAGATACAAAGGACTTCAAAGGATTCAATAGCATAGTTGCAGATGGCTTCATCATTCCTTGTATTAAGAGGATACAACAGCTTGACATCATCTTAGAAAGACATAAGATGTGATGATTTCTATGTTGTTGGATTGAAAGAGACCAACATGGTTTTGGGTATGCAGTGGCCTTATTCCGTTGGGAATTCACTCTAAACTATCACACTATGGAGTTGAAATTCAAATCAGAAGGGAAAGAGTTAGTGCTTCAAGGCATTGAAGATGGATCTCCAAGAGCCATCATGGCTAAGAGGATAGAACATCAATTGGTGATAACCATGACATCATCCGTAGGTGAGACATTTTTCCATTGTGGTGTTTGGTCTATTTTGGATTAGCATAGTATGGTGTTTGATGTTCTACCTCTAGGATAGCCACCGAGTAGGGGATTTCATCAAGAGATAGAGAAGAGGTATGTTGGAGGTATCATTCCTATTGGGGAAGTAATTGGCACCACTAGAAGGCTTCGAGGTGTACATAATAATATTAAAGGAGTGCAACATAAGCTTGACAGAATGATTTCAAAAGATAGCAAACAAGTCATAATGGGGAACAGTAGTAAGGGCATATTATAGTTATGTTGAAAAGAAAACATATCAGGGACTGCTGTCATCAATTTCAGCTTTGGGGTTGCTGCCATCATCATTTTCAGCCACTACACTTCACCATTTGTAGCCATGCAAGTGTTTACAGTCATAGGATTGCTGATTTCTAAAGGTTTCAGGAGTGAGCTGCCTTTTGTTGAAGAATTTTCAGTTATTTTTTGGTTGTCCATCCTCTATTTTGCTGACATTGCTGATTTTTGCAAATGATTGTTAGTTTGGCAGTTGTAGTACCATTTTTATATTGCTGATTTTTAGGGTTTCTGATTTGGGTCTGCTGTTATCAATCATATACAGCCATTGGCTTTTAAATTCTAAGAGGTTTTTGTTGTATCATGTTGTTTGTGAGGGGTTTCAGCCATTGGAGCTGCTAAAAGCAATTATTTTAACCGTTGTACATTTGTTGTGGATGGGGTTCAAATAATTTATGACTGTTGCAACTTCATTTCAGCTTGCATACAATCTAATTTGCTCAAAATTATGAGGGTTGCTGCCTACAGCAGGGTTATATGATCTATTGGAGATCAAGGAAATTATTATGGTGCTCAATTGGAGGCTCTAGATTCTTCAACTCCTAGTGAGGATAGAGTGGTGCAATGAAAACATGGTGGTAACTGGTAAGTCCATAAGACAACCCTTGGCCTTGTGGGAGTTTGAGAATGTCCTCAAGCTTTGGGTAGAAGGCATTATTTGTCATCATATCAAAGACATATTGCAAGTTTGTGGCATACCTTGCCTAATCCAAGTCAAATGTAGAAGATACAATCATGCAACCCATCACGGGCATCCCAAGGCTAGCATTTATATTGTTGTGAATTGTGAACACTCCTTTGTTATTTCTCCTCAAGTGGCCAAATTGCTTTCCGAAGAAGTGATTAAGTAAAATGGATTGCTTAACAATGTTATGGATGATGGAGATAGTAGATTTTGTAGTGCTTTTGGCATAAGATGTTTCACTTGATAGGAATGAGATACAAACTTTAGGGACACTGCAACATAATTTTTCATATTGGCATGGTGATACTTGAGCGTCTAGGTTTGCATGTGTTTGATGGCAAACAATTTTGGGAAGGGTGGACTGTTATGTCCCCTTTTTAGAGCTAAACAATTAATAATATTATTTTAAGTTGGAACTGGTAAATTTACATTCTAAGGGGCAACTTAATAATATTATTATAATTAATTAAAAAAGTGCTTTCAAATATTTAATATTAATTTAAAAAAAAATACTTTGGAGGGAAATTTTTCACTCAAGGGCCCATTGTGGAAAGGCTTAAAAAGGTGGTTCCTGGATTCATTTTGCCATCTTGACTTCATTTGGCATTTCACTTTGGAGCTTCATTTTCAATCTTACAACCAAGGATGAAAACCCTTGGCTGTTCGGAGGTCTTAGAGGACAAATACCCTCTTGGATTTCCATTTCCAAATTTGGAGACTAAAACACTCATCTCCATCTGGGGCATCTCCACACAGGGGTTGCATTGGAGTTGAATTTGAGCAATTTTTCATGCAAGTTTCCAGAATTTTGGTGATTGAATTTGCAAGCAAATAATTTGACATAGTCAAGAGGATTTATCACTGCATTTTCAGATATTTTACATTCACTGTTGCTGATTTTTCATTTATTTTTGGGGTGCTTGCATTTTCAGATATTCCGTATCATTTGAGGGTCTATTCTAGAGCAAATGTACAAGTTTATGGCAAAAATTGTGGAGCGACCGGCAATTTCAGGGGTTTTTTTGTTTAGCACCAGCAATTAGGAGGGTTTTGGCATGATTTTGATTGCTGTTTGGTCACTTTCCCAGCCACCAATCCATATTCTTGCACTTGCAGCAACCGTTCAGCTCTCCAATCAGCAACTGACCAGTTTTTTGGTGCCGTACAGGTCTGAAACTAGCTAGGTCTGCCAGCCATACATCCTCAGGAGTTCTCGTGAGTGGCAAATAATGCTATCTATTCCGAAATTTGTTTCCAGATTTTGTATCAGCATATGTGATCATCATTTTGCAAGAAAAATCCATCCAAAGGCTTTCATATTTTCTGTTGGATCCTAATATTAACATAACTAGGTTTATATCAGTCATAGACAGCAACTATATTTGAGGTGTTTGGGCATATATAATTCAGATCTGCTATTTGTAGTGCAATTAATGATCAATTTCAGCACTTTAACGGTTTGTGGTGTTATTTCCAGTCAATTTTTATTCTGATCAGCATATTATTTTCAGTTCAGTTTGAAGTTACATTTTCATTTTGGTTTCCCAAAATCAGAAAAAATACAAAAAATAAAGAAAAATCTAGATTGGGGACACTACACTTGAGATGTGTATATAGTTTTTAAATTTTTTTTTATTAAGTAGGCTATTCTTTAATGAATACATCATTTTCAAAATTGTAGGTCCTTTTCTGGGAAAAAGCAAGAGATGAAGTGGAGAGGTTGAAGCTGCGGCTATCAGAAATATTCTATGAAGAATTATCAAGAGTCGTACTCTTTAACTTTTTGGTTTTTCCATAATTGTAGTATTTTGCAATTAAAAATGGCTGGGTTGTTTGGTATCTGACAAATTGAAGTTTTATTTGGTATTGATTGGTTAATCAGTTACAAGCACCAATGGAGGGATTGAAAGATTGGTTGGAAGCTCTCTATACGGCTGGTGTGCCATGTGCAATCACATCTTCCTTGGATCGTCAAAACATACTTGCAGCTCTTGAAAGAATGGGACTCCGTAACTATTTTCAGGTTACTAGTTTGAAGATCCAGAAAGACTAGAAGTTTTCGTTCATGAATTAAATTCTTGACGCAACTTTCAATAAGCATTTATATGGGAATAAGTTTACAGACATTCTTGTGTTAGCGTGTGCACCTGTAACTCTTTATCCCAAAAACACTTTGTGTTTCTAGCTTTGGATGTGAAAATATACACTCATTGAAATCTCCTTCTGGAAACACTTGTTAGTTAAACATCACATCCTTCATAGTACTTACTCAGACAAGGTACCATCTACAAAAATTGAGAAGCTTGAGAAGCCTTGCAATTTCATATAGATCAGATTTCTTATTCTATTTGTTTAGTTTGACTTCTATAAGGAAAATAAATATTAAAAAAGTAATACATAATATACAATACTTGTAAGCTACATATGATAAGCACCCTGACCAATTCATTTCTGAATCTCAAATATGTTCAGCTCAAACTAAACTTGATGCTTTTTCCCAAGAGCCCTTAAATCATGTCTTTCATACTTCTCTCGTTGAAATCAATTGCATGGTCACTTCATATTGCACCTCTATGAATTACACCCAGGTTTTCATAGAAACTGTCTACCACAAGTTTATAATAGGTAAATTAAATGTGAAGGGAGTATTTTAGGTTGCCACCAAGCAAGTCACCAATTTGATATATGAGATCTCTCCTAATGCAAGCATTCCACTAGGGGATTGTCTTTCCACTTACCTTTTATATTATTCAAATGAGATGTACAATCCTGACCCCCTCTAGATTTGAACCTGCACCTCAAACTTTAGAGTACACAAGCTTCACCATCAAGCCAACTCAAGTTATACTTATGCCAACAAAACTTATATTGTAGGGGTATGTCACATATCAAGTTGCATGAGTTTGCAAATATTATCATTTGTTGAATCCCATGGCATTATTATGCTAGAAGATGGAACTTTGTATATAATTAAAAGCTGATATTGCAGAATGCAGAAATATTCATCAACTGCTTTTCCTTCTATTTTATTGTTGTGCAGGCTGTTGTGGCAGATGAAGATGGAATGGAGTCCATTGCACAAAGATTTCTTTCTGCTGCTGTAAAGGTCAGATGAAAATAAATTACTGAGATATTACCTAAACTATTTAGATTGGTGAACCTTCTATTTTTAGCACCTTGATCCTTTGCCCAGATGTGTACTAACCAATTACATTCTAATTTCTGGGACGAAAGAGAAAATGTCGATTTTTAATATTCTTTTGCCTTTTTGGCTACATATAGAAAAACAGCAGTCAATGAAATGTTATTTTGGAAAAAAAATTTTAAATGCGACTCTTGATGTATTTTGTTTCATATTGTTTTTCAGTTGGAACGACCACCTTCCAAATGTGTTGTTTTTGAAGATGATCCTAGAGGCATCACAGCTGCACACAACTGCACAATGGTGGCAGTGGCTTTGATTGGTTCTCATCCTGCGTAAGTAAAATGTTTCTTGTGTTCACCATTGTCTTCAGAATTGGAATTCTCATATGTGTGTGTGTGCACATACATGCATGTGTTCATTTCTTCAAGAATAAATCAAGGGCACTATAATTCTGACGTTATAGTGAGTGCATCTTATGCTGGTATGGTATGGATCTCCATTGAAGAGTTGATTACATCCACCTCATGTTGGGGTGGAAGATTAGCAGAAGAATGATTATGATTAAATTTTGTTTTTTTGCATTTATGTGCACAGATATGAACTAGTGCAAGCAGATCTTGCTGTGGCCAGCTTTAGTGAGCTTTCTGTTTTCAACTTGCGACGACTGTTTGCAAATAAGGGTCCCAAATTTATGGATTTACAAAAACAAATTGTTGAAAAAAGCCCATCCAGAAGAAAGCTTACCATTGACACCATCTTTTAGTTTACAAGAGATGCTGCCGTATTGAGTTCAGCTGTAGCAACTACACATTTTTTAAGTAGTTTGTTAAGCTGCTTTGCAGCCCTGTTAATAGAAACATGGTGAGATGATGAGTAGCTGATGCTTTCCATCTTCTTTCTTTGCTCGCTCAGAAGATATGGGAAAGAAATTATAGATCTTCATCGGCACTGTTCCATATGGTGCACTGCTCTGTAGAAGCTAAGGATGACAGGGAAGATCCATCTAGAAGAGATATCAGGACTGTTACATTGGTCATCTAATGTTTGCGTGGCTAGGGAATCATTTGTCTGCCTACTATATTAATGCAGCTAATCTCTAGTCTTTGTAGCATGTTCATGTGTTTTATACAAACAGTTTGCATGCCTGAACGTTGTACATTTTAGTCAGGAACAGTGTGATTTTGTAATAGTTAATTGATATACTAATCATAACTTCTTATTCCTAGGAGTGCAATAAAGTTGTAAGAGCTTTGGTCTTCTGTTTCAATAATAAGTTCATTCTACTAATCTTGTCATTGGCTCAGACAGTTTTGTACTACAATTCCTGTCTAGATTTATCATTCTTACAGTTGGTTCTGATGGTCTTGTTCCAGAGTTATTTTCAAGTTTGATAAAATTTAAATGCCCAACATCCTATGGAAGTAATTGCTAGGAAAGATTGAAGGAGCTCGTACAATGTGAATGTATTTAAAGATTGTTATTGCTATCTAATTATTGAGTTAATGAACAGGCACGGGCACCAGGTGCTTTTGCCATTCATGCTTTTCATTTATTTGGTCCCAAAACTTACTTATATTCGTGTGGCTTTAAGGTGTTATTACTTCTTGCCATGTTGGTGCCCGGTATGAGGATCAGCTAACAAACGATTTTATGAATGCTGCACAAGACACAAGTAAATAATGACTGTTTTGTTTGCTAATAAGACAAACTTTTCATAATTTCTTAATACAGGTACGTTCTTTGATGTTCACATGTCATTAAAGCCAAAAAAGATAACCGTGCACTAAATTAGGCTGGAATAGAGTTGTAATTTCATTGTTCTAAAATTTATTTGTATGTATAATTTCGTTCTTTAAAGTTTATGAATCAACTTTAGTAATTTCAGCTAAGAAAAGGTGTTTGCAATTTGTGAGATCTTGATAACCATTTTTGTTTTTCAATGCCTACAAAATATTGATGACCAGGGGGACATTCCATGGCTAAATTACCAGATTTCTAATGAAACCTTTTTCCTTTTTTTTTTGTTTGGGTACTTTGTAACTAATGCGACCTTTTTGTATTTATCTATTGTCCTGGTAACACTTGCCCCTTATTCTAGCGCCATAATTATGACTCAAACCTTTTGAACATGTAGGTTCTTTTTATCATTATATCCCGGAATCATGAAGTTCACGCTGTGTTCACAAGTCGCTAAAAATCTGAGTAGGCCCTAACATGGGTCACTTGCATGAGTACACTTTTTGAAGTGATAAAATGTTTGTTCATTACAAACTCTCTCTTTACCAATTGTCTATGACGTGGTATGAGAATTTTATAGTCGTAGATGCAATTCCAAGATGCATATGTTTTAGGTGTATTTGACTTGAGGGGAATGACATTTTGTAGAAGTTTGTAGGAAGGTTTTCTTTTTTCATTAGATTTTTTGGTCATAAAATGCAATTCCAAGATGCACATACTCATCCACAACCAATAAACCATATGTTAGTAAGAGGGCCACTTTCTCTTGCATCATATCCTTTACTTACTTTGATTGCATTATATCAAAAGATGGAAGGTATACTCAATGAATGGAATACTTTGATTGCATTATATCAAAAGATGGAAGGTATACTCAATGAATGGAATTCCAAGATGCATATGTTTTAGGTGTATTTGACTTGAGGGGAATGACATTTTGTAGAAGTTTGTAGGAAGGTTTTCTTTTTCGTTGGATTTTTTGGTAATAAAATGCAATTCCAAGACGCACATACTCATCCACAACCAATAAACCATATGTTAGTAAGATGGCCACTTTCTCTTGCATCATATCCTTTACTTTGATTGCATTATATCAAAAGCTGGAAGGTATACTCAATGTTCTTCTTTAGATTACTCTGACCCTAAAATGTATGCTTTGAAGTAGAAACTAACCAATTGACAATCAATTCACTTATTCCAATCATAAGAAACTTGTTGGGATAGCTCCATGCAAGAGATTAGTATGAGTTGGTTAAATGCCCTTTGAAATAATGCACTTATGGTTCTTGTTTCTTGATCTTGTTCAATTGTTGATTAGGTGACAACCCTCTGAATATGCTTCTTGGCTCTTATGTTAATGTTTGACAATAGAAATTGTACAAAGTAGACTTGGAAACATGATGAATTTTGGCCAAACTAACAAGTTTTTGTTTGGTGAGTAACTCAACAAATACTTGTGATTTCTCTGTGTAGACAACCACCAAAAAACATTGTATACCTTTGATTAAACCTTGTGTTTTTGTGTGTTTTATTTTATTTCATCTTTGGCAATTAGGATCTCAGTGGTATGAATTGATTCTTGAGTGACTGAAAGGATTTATCAATGGTTGGTTAAAAGCAATAACATTATGGAAAATGGCATGAGGTCATAGTGTCATCGCTTTTAACCAACCTTTGATAAATCATTTTAGTCAGTCAATAATCAAATTGTGCCATTGAGATCCTAATTGCCAAGACAAGAAGGATTTAAGAACACACAAGATCAGGGTTTTCTCAATGGTTGCAATTGTGTTTGGGTGGTGGAGTCTGTAAAGAAAAATCATAGGTATCAGATCCTGAGTTTCTCTGTGAGACATGGCACATGAGTCTCTAGTGAGTTAGTCACCAAACAATTTTTTTTTCGAGTTCAGTGAGATTTTGTCGAGTTTAGACACTATGGTTGTGTGAACTGATCAGTTTTCACATCAGTTTTCCAAGATTTTCGCTCTAGATTCTTGTTGTGCCTATAGCACACACACCCCGTTCGAAATGGGGACTCTCTCTTTTCGCTTTTGTTGGGTTGCTTTTGCTTCACCTCGTTTTGCGTGCCCCTTATTTTGAGTCCTAAATGGTCAAGGAACTCTAAAAGAATCATCTTGAGTTGACCATCTTTTGCTTCCCCCAAACTTTTTTTAGTCCTGAGTCCATGCGAGATCCTCCTGGCTGTTTTCCTTTAAGTCTTCAGTTGGCGTCCTTAGGCCGGTGCAGGCCCGCCCCTGCAGGTCACCCCTTGTGGGTTTCCTTCATGCCTTCGCCGTTCTGGACAACGGACACCCAACGTCCTCTCGCTTATCGGGACCTGAAATCACCTTTTCAATCTTCATTGTCGGTTGTTTCCAACGACCAACGCTTGACTGCCTTCCCTCCTGCGGACTTCGTCGTTTGGTGTCGTTGACAAAGTGACCGATCACCAACTTTATGCGCCACCATACGAACATTAATGAAGGCATTAAATGCTAAATTCCTTATAAATATCTTGCTCGACCTGTCATTTTCACCAAATTCCTTTTGCAGCAAAGTGTCAGAAGTCCCAGCCTGTCGTCGTCGTGTCCGCAAGCTCCCCCTGCCGATTCAAGCATCGTTCGAGGTCTGTTCGTCATCATCCAGTGTAGGAGTCAAAGGTGAGTTCGTCGTCGCTCCTCGCCATCTTTGTTTCCTCTAGAAATTGAAATGATTAAAGTGTTTGTTCAATAAAATATTGAATTTAGGTAAACAAACGACCTCACTACAAAACCCACAAGTTAGAAATCTGAAAACCCCCTCGAAACAATGAGATAATTGCATGTGGAACTGATTGTTCTTGGGCACAACGATCATGACCTTCGGACCCACATCACCCTCTCGATTGTCTCATTCCCGTGCAAACGATAACCTTTTGAAAACAGTTGTCGCCTCTGTCGAGCCCGCCTTCACGGAATGCTCCCTCTCCTTGGCCACTCTAGACCTTGTAAAATTTCACGAGTCAAAGGATGGACCTCCCAACCTCTTCGGATCCGCAATCGCGGACCTCCTAGAGTATTTTGCCTTTTGGCTCTGCCGTCTCGAACGGCTATCAAATTGTGCCCTCCCGACGCGCGGGTCCCGCCTCTGCGGTTGGTAAAACTCAAAATGTTTTCAAGTTAGACGACGCGTCCTCCGGCCTCGTCGGCTCTAACTATGCGGGTTTCCGCCTGCTAAATGCTCTTAGGTTCCGCTGTTCCAAAACGACTTCTCTGACACGTCGCTTCGTCTACCTGGCCCCACCCTCGTGTCTGCCGTTTAGAAAACTTGCAAAATTCACGAGTAAAAGAAATGATCCTTGGACCCTCTCGGGCCCACAGTCACGGGCCGCCGTCCGCAAGTCTCCGTTTGGTGCCCGTTGTCTTGGACGGTCGTCGCATCCTGTCCCTCCGACCATCGAGTTCCACCGTTGTAGGCGCTATCTGAAATTCATAAAAAAAAACGATTAAGAATTGAGCCATGCAGATCGAGTCCTGCAAACTTTTGTCCACGGGACTCCGTTTAGGTTTTTCTGTCTAAAATGGCTTTCACTCTCCGTCTCCCCATGCTGGGGAACTTGACGTTCCCGACATCGCTAGAATTTTAAAGGAAGACCAAAAGGAAGATGTATGACCGATGCCTCATGTGGGTTCCACCATGCGGGTCTCTCATGTCGGGTCATCGTCCCATCATTGCCATTCCAAATGGCCAACCTCTCACATCCTTCCACATCCTCTGACCTGCAAATGTCTGTCGTCCTCCAACCGTGCGGGTCTCGCATGGCGGGACGTCGTCTACGAAAGTCCATCTTGCCAGCACCGTCTATCTCTGCTACCTCTAAAATGATTGCTAGCCCAGGGAAGTCCGCACCCCTGGGCCCGCATTGCCCAAATTCCTCCAAGCGAAAGACGATGATGATTTTTATGATCTTTAAGTGATAAATTGTTTGATCTAACGTTGTTTTGCAGGATTTTGGCTAACATTCCTCATATTTTATGCTTGAATCATTTACTGCTCCTTTGGTTGCAGGATATATGGAACTAGCTATCAGATCCTCGAGGGCGGCCACAGAGAAAGACAAAGGAAATAAAATCGCAAAAGCACCTTGGGGCAAGGAGGATAAAGACCAAATGAAGTACAAGTTCCAAGGGGAACCCCTTAACTCCAAGGTCCTTACAGAATGGAAGGAGATCTTAGACACTAATCTGGGACACATAGATATAGATGAGTTCAAGCAGAGGGTCTGGCTGAATCACAAAACATAAAGTGCTAGAAAAATCAGGAGTGGATTGGCCAAGGCCGCGGGATTCCCGCCAGCCCTCACAACACCCAAACTTGTGATGGCCTGCAGGGAGGCATACCAAGAAGACACCAGAACAATAGTTGACAAAGATGGGAATGTATTGGATGACTTGTTTGCCAAGTCAATAGGGAGGACCTTTCACATCCCTACCTTCAGCCAAATGGAGCAGACACCTAAGGAATGTGGCAAGCAAATGTGGGATGTTGATCCCCTTAAATGCAAGAAGCTCATCAATCAATACTGGCTGAAGGACAAGAGGGGCAATGCCAATAAGGTGCCTCAGGATCTCTTTTGAAGTGACTTTTTCGAGGATTACCATGATTTGGTAACTCTTCTGAGCAGAGTTATGAGCCTTCCGATCGCAGCTTTCTTCCAAGAATGGATGATGTATTTCATAGAAGAAATAATCCAGGGAAATGCTAAATTCTATTGGGCAGGAATGATCGGTGATTGCTTGCATGAGCAGTTTGTGGCCGTGAAGAAAACATCGAAGTTCTACATGACATCATACCTTGTATACTTGCTTGTTGACCATGCCCAATATAGGGGTTTATTTGCAACGCCAAATCCAAATCCACAAACGGTACTAAAAGTGTATGAAAAATACCCTCAACTTCAGTACAAAAATTTCAAGAGAGACTACTGCACGGTTAACGATGCCTTCACATGCCACATTATCAGATTGCTTGGGGGTGACCCCAAAAGGAGAGTCTCACATAGTGTCAATGCTTTCATCAGTCGGTTCGGATTTCTATTTATACAGTTTCCAAAATTCACCTACATCCGAGCCGAGGGTTTCTCTGAGAAACCATACAAGCTGCCCTGGTACCCAAATGACCAGATAGTATTGCTTGAGCTCTCACGACAGCTTCAGCGATCACACACTTTTAAGCGACAACCATAGAGCAGGGGTCCCCTATCCCCTCTCCTTCGGCCAAGGATAGTATGAGCTCCACACATCCCAATATGCCGAGTATTCTGACAAAGAGTTGAACGAGTATAACTTGAAGTTCCACACTACCTGGCCACAGATGGATTTGTATGGCAAGTTGAAGAAAATGGTTGGATTGGAGCATGCCCACCTAGATAATGTCGAGGACTTTTGGTCCAATTGCAAGGACGACAAGGAGGTGCGTATGCGACAATACATGCTCATGACGACGTACTTCGTCAAGGTGGTAAAACTGTTTCTTGTATTAGAGCAAGTGGTTGAAGAAGAAAGCACGGTGATGGACCCAAGGTATAATGCCATCGCCAACTTGTTGTTACCACTAATAGATTGGAATGAAGAGGAGGTCAATGACCTCGATATTATTACAAAGCCTGTCGAGGCAAGAACCAAACAATGGATTAATGGGTAGATTGCTCAATTGAAGCAGCAAGGAGTGGTGCTAACTTTCACGGAGCTTGAAGAATCAATGGAGGGTGAGATCAATAGTGCCTCTGACGCTGCCTCGATAGGAGAGACCTCGACGTCTTCCCCAAACACATAATCAAAGAAGAGAAAAGAGGTTGTGGGGAATCAACCTAAATCCAAGGAGTCTTCGGGGAAGACTTCAGAAGTTGGGCAGTTTCACAAGGATGCCCACTATTCAAGAGGACCCACTCCACGAGGGAGAAGAACAACCAAAGTCGCCACCTATTACACTTGTTGCCCTAGCTACAATTTCTGCTACTACTATCACTACCTCGCCTATCTCACAAGTAGTAGTCGCCACCTCTCCGCCCGTGGTGGACATCTCAATTCACCTTGCCTCCACCTCTCCTATGGCCCAAGTTATAATTGTGGACTCCTCTTCTACCACTACTTCCTTGCTCTCTTCCTCATCCATGTCTCCCACATTGTCTCTTCCACCCACCACTGTCACAACGACGATGCCCACTCTCGTCCTCCCAGAAGCTTCACTAAATACATGCACAACATGCCCTCTGAGCTTTTTGGGATGTTTGCAAATCCCACAGTGCAGGCCACATTGGTTCGTGCCATAACTGGTCTCCCTATCCCTCCTCCTACTGAGCCCCCTTCGATGGAAGCAACAATGCAAATATCTAAGAAGTTGGACAGGCAGCAAAAGGAAGCCACCAAGAAATTGGAGGAAGAGGCAGATGACTACCACGAGCATCCCATATATCAGCACCTTGTGATTGATGAGGTAGTCCACGAGGAGGAGGCAACACAATCCTCCAATGAGGATGATGAAGAGCCAGGTACCAAATACATTGTGGAGACTGTTGACCCAAAGCTCGAAAAGGAGTTGGCCTAGCAACTCAAGGATGTCGGGGAGGAAGTTGAAAAACAACCCACCACGAAGGAAGGAAATACTGATGAAGAAATGGAGGACACCAAACCTCCAACAGGGGAACAAGATCAAATCCCTAAGCATGACGAAGAGATGCCTCCTCCAGAGGGAGAGAAAGAAAAGAATGAAGAGGACAAGCCTGAGGAAGAGGCTGAAATGAGAAGAAGCCTGGAATTAGATCATGAAGAACACGAGCATGAATAGAAAGAAGAAGAAAAGACTTCTGAAAAGGAAGACATCCCCCATAAGCATATGGTTGTCAAGTCCCCAAGGAAAGTGACAGTAGTTATCCAGGATTTGGATGAAGAAGGGGAGAAGCTAGAACAAGAGACGTCGGGTGACAAAACATTGCAAATCCAACACACCCATGAAGAGGAAGGTGATCACGAATCACCTAAAAGGGAAGCTCAGATGCTCGAGTGGCTTGAGAAACAATAAGAAAAGAAGACCCCGACCCCAATGGATCTGAAGGCAAGGATGGAGGCCATCTTGGCTCGAGCTCAAATCAACACAAAGAAGAAGAAGCCAAAGGTCAGATCTCAGCTGACCATGGATGCCTCTGGATCGAGAATGGTACAAATTGCCACCTTAGTAATGGGTGAGGAAGGGGTCAGCTACAATATCTCTACCATTGACCTCAGGACAACAATGAGAGAGAAAAAAATTGACCACCTTCAAGGATCCATTGCCACCATCGTGCACCAGATGAATAAGGATAAGACCTCCAAGGAGGAGCTAAAGGCACAGGTGGCAGATCTAACGACATACATTCAACAATGGTCCTCATTCGAAGATCTCCCTACCACGTCAACGGATGCCCCACCGCTATTATCGGAGGAGCACATCTGTACGCTCGAAAAGAGAAAGAACTAGACCAAAGCCACTGAAGATTGGTTCTGGTAGGTCCTCTACAATGGAAACATGGGCATTGGACGTGCTGTTAGGAAAACAAACAAATTCCTGGAAGTACAGAAGTATCTTGGAGATATAAAGAAAATCTGCACTGACTTCCCAGAGATAAATAGGATTACATATCCTAAAATTGAGGCAATCCTCAAATTGCCTGAAAGAATAGTGAAGAAAGAGCTTGCAATGGCAGAGAATGATGTATGGCTTGTAGAAAACTGGAGATTGGGCCTAGATCACAGGAAGGAAATATTAGAGCAGGTGCTCCATGAAGTGGAGCAAGATCTTGACTGGGTTAAAGAAACTAGGTCAGCTTGTGGGGAGTACCTAAAGTTAATGACAGATTTTGAAATGCCTCTCGTTGAGATAGATCCAAAAAAGATAAGGCCCTACTTCCATAAGAAGATGGAGAATGGAACTGAGGACGAGCTTACAACAGATTTCATGGGTTTTGTTGCTCGGGCCTTCGCCCAATCTGAACAAGTAATGGAGAACACAACCAAATGTGATAAAGATTGGGACACACCTGCCAATCCAATAAATTGAACTTCTAGGTGGTTCAATCCGATATTTTGGAATGGGATAAGCTTCATCCCTTGATCAGAAAATTTGTGGAGTATGCCACATTACAAAAGGAGGTTGGAAAACCTGTGATAGATGATGAGTTTCTCACTGTGTAGCTGCAACCAAAAGGGAAAACAACAATCTGCTAAATGATAAAAGTGCTACAGTGCTACCACAAAAGACAAAATAGGCAAGAAGAGAAAAATGTAATTTTAAATTGCTATATATTTGGGGGTAGGTGAAACCCTAGTGTAAATTGAATCCTGGCCATACAATGAGATTAAATCTTGGCCACTCATTTTGCTTTTTGAAAACTATAAATAGGGGTCTCCTCCTCTCATTTTTACATAGAGTTTAGTTGTTGTAAGGACATGCTGTTGGAATATTAATAGAAATTCATTGACTTTGGTAGATTCTTGAGTTCCTTTGCATGTTTCATGATTCTTCTTCTCTTAGTTAGTGAATTTAGATAGTTTTACTTTGTTGTTTTATGTGTTTTAGTTGCTTTAGTAGATTAGCTAGATGTTGTTCATTGATGATGGAGATTGCTATGGTGTTGACCTCTTTTTAGTTCATACTTTTGGCTGCATATTGATGATATACAACTGTGCAAAATTAGTCTGAACTTTATATCATTGTTGCACTCAAATCTCATCTTCTTATTCATGTTCATGGTGAATGAAAAGCTGAAATCTGCAGACCTTTAAAGATTGCACTAGTTCCATGATACTGTAGGCTTTCTTGGTTAAGTGAAACTCGGTCTTGGGAAGGTTGGCCCGTTGTAGCAACCTCCATTGTCACTATTCAATGTTATTTTCAAATCCAGGAACCTCTTTACTTCCCTACCCTTTTACCTTTTTTTTAATAGTGACTTTGAACAAGGTTCATTGCACATTGTAAAGCCAAATCTGAAGCTGAAATAGGAGTTTTAAACTATAGTTTGAACTTATAGCACTTGTGCAAGTAACTTCCCATCTTAAGAACTCCATTAATTGAACCGATTCTTCTCTAGCCTAACTTTCGTAAGTCTGCCCTGTGATTACTAGCAAAATCACATTTAAAACAACTGAGACATTCCAAGCAAGTCATGACCTGACACCCGAGAGACCTTGGGATAATTTTCTGCAACTTGTTGTAAGAGGTTGTCTTTCAAGAGAGGTGATGCACCTATACATTACCTGTGTTGAGAAAGTGATAAAACACTCATCAACACGTCTCAAGGAAAAAATTAAAAGATTGGTCACTTGTCTAATATAAATCTTGTGTTGGAGTTAATATTACATCATATAGTATATAGGTTATATAAATAAATAAATGTGTTACTCTAATAGTTAGTAATATATATTGTTATGGGAATTTGCCACATAGAGGTTGCATAAGGTAGTTGTTTTTAATTTGTAACGTGAAAACATGGATTTATAAGCCAATATAATGTAAAATAAAATAAATAAATGAATCTTGAAGAAATAACATAGCATATAACATTTTATATCTGCAATAATGACCTAATAATCCATATTTATTCGCATCGATTTCAATGATGATAACGAAATAAATTTGAATTGGTACTATCCTTTTGGAAATACTTAACATTTTGATTGACATTAACATGATACATAAAATTGATCATGTATTATGTACCGAAGGTTTACATCCTTTAATTTATTCTCTTTTGCAACTAATTTTCTAACCTCCTAAAGGAAAAATTTTGCCATATGAGCCCCCACTTGCATTATGGAAGATTAGGTGCCATGATCCTCCATTTCAATTTATTCAAATATTGTCATCATATATACAACGTTATTGATTTCATTACTAATATATTTATCTTTCTCAATATCTTTTACATAATATTAACATATATATCTTTCACATATTATTTTTTTTAAGATAGGTATGCTAATTTTATTTACTACATAACTATTTTATTTTATTTACTTAAAATTATTTAAAAATCATTTAAAAAATGTTTACTTTATTTAATTTTTATTTACTTTACAATTATTTAAAAAATATTTTATTTTTATTTTCTAAATAATTATTTTATTTATGTAAGAGAATATTATAGTTTAGAATTATTTAAAAAATATCATTTACTTTAAGAGTTTTATATTTTTAGAAAATATATTTTGATTCTTTAATAGTTTTTGTTAGTGCAGTCATGTTATTACATTCTATCTCTTACTACCACTTAATTATGTCTCTCAATGTTAGTAGTCTTTAATTTAAGAATAAACCTATCCACAAACATGAAAATATATAATTAACTTGAAATTGATAAATAACTCATTTGCATGGTAACGACTTAATTATGTAAAAGGAGCACAAAATCACAGGGTTGTCCTTTTTAATATTGATTGGGAGGTTTGCTCCATTAATATATAGTTTTAATATATCATCATTTTTACGCAGAAGGCGTGTCCTATTTGAGAATAGGGGGCTAAGTTTGTCAATCGACGATGTGCGTTGCTCGAGAGGGGAGAACCGTGCATAGCCGTCGATGATGATTAACTGTGAAAAACATAGAAATTTAGTTATAAGGGAATGAATATTAAAAAAATTAACAAAATTAAAATATTATAATTAACAAAATTATAAGATCTTGTGACATGAAAATAGGAATGCATTTAGTTTAACTTTCAAAATGTACCTATAATATAGTATAATATAATAATAATATAATATCCATAATATAATAATAATAAATATATAATAAAATTAATATAATATAGCATAATAACATTAGTATAATAATAAAATAATAATTTAATAATTTAATACTACAATTAATCATATTTTATTAATAATATAATATTAAGGATGAATATAATTTACTAAGTATAATATTTCAAAAATCATATAATAAGAATAATAATATTATAATAATAAGAATAATAGAATATTATAATAGTAGAATAATATAATAGTAATATCAAAGTAATAATACAATATTATGAATAATATAATAATTTAAATATTAATAATATATTATTAATATTAATAGTGATGTATTAATACAAATATAGCACTATAATAGTAAATATATAACAAAAAAATCATAATATAATAATATTATTATATTATAAAAATATATAACAATAATAATATAACACTAACAATCTATAATACCTAATCCAATCATTTATTAGTATAATAATAATATAACATAATGCAAACTTGATATATTAATAAAATAATAATAATATAATAGTAAATGTATAAAAATAATAAAAAAATATATAATAAAAACTAAATTAATAGTAATAATATAATATTATAAAAATAGTAATAAGAATATTAATAATAATATATCAACAAAATTATTTCTTAAATGACCAATTTGATCTTATGTATTGCACAAATGTATGCAAAAAAAAATTATAATATTTTCTCCTTAATTAACTTTCCATATCTCTTCGGCCTACCCATTGCACACCAAGATGCGATTGCTAGAAAAAACTTGATAAAAATAATTCAATTTTTACATTGTCAGACATTATATCCTTAATTGAAATATATTTTTTAATATTTTAAATTAAGAATATACAACCAACATAGTTTTTAGAACAAAGACAAATAAAAATAAAGCTTACATAAATAAAACAATATAAATAAATACAAGTAAAATTCAACCATAACTAAAAAAATCAAATCTAATGAAGAAGGAGCAAAGTGGATTGTAGAAGTGCATAAGTTGTAAATAGATTTAATCAGTAAGGTATTACTCTTCAAATTTACTTTATGTAGAAATTGTTTATTTTGTAGTTCAATTATATGATTATGAAAGTGTAAATTGTTTGATTTCAAACCAAAGAATGTCTATCTCATAGAATTACTGATTTTTTTAAATTATGTTTTTGATTTAATTATTTGCTTCAAAATCTTTTGTCATTTTAAATCATGGAACTTGTAATTTTCTTGTATATATTTATTGGGATTTATATCATATAACAAAGGAAAAAAATAAATATTGATAGATTATTCCTCTCATTGAATGTTAAAACTAATTAAACATTTGTCTCTATTAAATAATCATTTTTAATTTGTATTCTATTTAATTGTTTATAGTTATTTAATCTTTTTAACTTTTCTTTAAAAGTGAACTTATTTATCAAATAATATTTGCTTTAATTTGTATTGAATTTATTTGAAGTTCACTTTCATTTAATTAGGAATTTAAGGAAATAATTGAGGAGATAAAATATCGAGTTTGGTGAAGTGTGTTTTAGATTTTTATCATGAGTAAAATTTTTTAAAAACTTTTAAAAGATTAGATTTAAGCTATTCATTTGAGAGTGTAATGGTAATTTTATTATAAGAAGTTATGTATTTGTGGTTATCGCTTGGCTAAAACTATTGAATTATTTTCATAACTAATACTTAAGTTTGGTTATACACTTTGGACATTACTTTAAACCAACTAAATATATCTTAACTCCTTAACTTAAAGGAGTAAAAACATAGATTATGCCTAAAAGAAGTCCATTTCTTATTGATTATTCATATTTTTTAAAAATGATTACAAAATGTCATAATCCTTTCTATCTACCTTTTGTAAAATGGCATAAGTCAATGAATGAGAATTACAAAATATATAAATAAAAGATAACTTCAATAATAATAAAAGTCTTTAATTTTTTTTATTAAAATATATAGTAAAATTAATGAAAATTAGAAATTTTATTTTTTGTCCTTTTCTCTCTTGCATTCTTTGTCACGTGTTTCTTGTACATATATAGAGTTATATTATACAACTATGGTTATATGGGTTCTTTTATTACTTGCAATATAAATTTATAATGTTTTATATAATTTTTCTTTCACTATCTTGAGACCTCAATTTGTGAGCTTGACCTTTGTAGCCTTAGAGAAGACCTGGGAGACCCTTCCTCAACCATCATTTCACCTGAAAGATCAACCATTTGGATCATATCAATCCAAAATCTATCATCTTTCTTTCATCTTATCATTTTCATCCATTATCATACCCTAGTCATCTCATCATCATTCCTATACCTTGGTCTTGTTAGCTATCATCCTATTCTTATCAACTTCTCATCCTTATCATCATCATTGCTTTCATCATTTACCCTCCTTGTAAGATTTTCTATTGAATAAATCAAAGATATAATGAAAGATTAGGAAAGCATAAAAGAAAAACAATACATGCTAGAATAAATTGTTATCTATATAGCAAATGAGAGTACGTGTTAAATATACAAAGAGCCATTGCTTTATATAGATCAAGGCAATGCGTGAGGTAACTTGAGATCTCACATAAAGCATGGAGTTCAACGGAGTTAGCCTATGCAATAAAGTAGGAAATCTTATCCAATAAAGAAGGAAAGCTTATCTAAGAAGGAAAGCTTATCCAAATCTAGAGCAAATAAAGTAAATAGCTCATAAACTAATTACTTAAATAAATAAATGCAACTAGATAAAAACATACTGAGTAAGCTTAAGTGAGTGTAAAAAAGGAATCTTTTACTTACACCCCCCTTAAGAGCAACTTAGGAGAAAACCTACATAAGCTACAAAGATGGGTCTCCACAACAAGGCCTAATCAGGTGCTCAATTGCAAATAGAAGAGAAAGGAGAAAAAATATTGAGATCAAAACTCCTAATAAATTATTTCAAACTTAGAAAACATAAGCTACAATTGTTGATGAAGATTTGTTGATAAAACCCACATTGTAATAGGATTAAAATCATAATCAAATAAACCACTGCACGAGTATTACCAGGATACTCTCAAATGCTCAAAATTACAAATTGGTATGTAGTCTGCATTGCTCAACTAGATTGGGTTGAATGTGCAGGTACCCAGTCTTTGGATATAGAAGCTAACAATCTGAATATAGGAATATTTTTCTTTGCAAAGATGTTCTCTGAAGTGGATAAACATTAAGATACCCTGTAAAATTTCCCTTGATTTTGGAACTTTATCAAGCAGTGCTTGATTTGCACTAACAAGAACCAAAAAAATCAAAAAAAGGAAAAAAGATAAGGCATGCAAAAATCAATGAGAGAATGTAAACACAAAGAATGTTGTTAAGGATTGAACAGATTGAAACAGGTCTGAATTTCTTTGTCAAAGGTATTTTCCGGATTTCTTCTCTTGATGTCGAGTGTGCTGATTGCAGAACATTAATAGATTTTGATGTTTTGCATATCATGAATGAAACTACCTTTTATATGTTTAGGAGACCTGCTACTAAGGGGTGTGTCTCTTGAGAGGACGTGTCTCCACATGTGGAGACATGTCCGCTCAAGGGACGTGTTCCTTTGGGTGCGCGAGTTCCATACACAACCGATTACCATTCGGTTTATTTAACACACACATAACCTTATATGTGGTGAGTGCATAAGTTTCGATTTATTAAATGCAGAAATAACATTTAATACAAATTTATATATCAATGCTTATAAATTCAATTTCACTTATTTTCCTAATTTGATTATTCTGAAGAATAGCCTAGATCTTAACTGACCGAAGCTATCATTCATCAACACTCCCTCTTAGCTAGGGAAGATATATCAAATCAAATAAGTGGAGATATCACCTTAACACGTGATATCTAAGGCATGGTATGATTTCTCAATATTGTCAAGTCACATGACATTCTTCATAACACACCTTCATTATTCAACACTCCCTCTTATCTAGGGAAGATAAACTCTATTAACACTCACTCTTAGCTAGGGATAATAAACTTCCACCAAGTAAAAGTAATATCACCTAACTCATGATATCATAAGATATGGTATACTTCTGAAAGTGTCAAGTCACATGACATTCTTCATAACACATCTTCTTTATTCAACACTCCCTCTTCAACTGGAGAAGATAAGTTCTATCAAGTAAAATTGATATCACCTAACTCATGATATCAGAAGATATAGTATGCTTCTGAAAGTTTCAAGTCACATGAAATTCTTCATAACATATCTTCATTATGGTATGTGCCCTGACATCAAGTCACATGATGTCTACCATAATTCATGGCATATCCATGGATATAAATATCCACCATGATTATCTCTTTAAGGATCACAATGATCTTCAGATGACATCAAGTCCCATGATATCCATCAAAGTGTCCAAGAGATACTATCATGACATGTCCACAGATATCAAGTCACATGATATCTATCATGATAGTTTATCATTGTAGAGTCGTCACTTTACAATGTCAAATACAAGTGTTCATTATTAGAAAGATCATCACCTTTCAATAATGTACACAGGGGGAGTAGGCCCATAAGGTCATGGAGTCACACACATGACAAAAGAGTTTACACATTAAACATCTTTATATATATTAGTACAACTTATAAGCAAATTTGAATTTCAAACATAATATCAAATTACATACCAAGTTTTCTTCCCGAAGAGTTCAACCTTAACTCTAGAGAGAAGTTGTTGAGTATGTCCAAAGTTTAAACATTTGAACTAGTATACTCCAACTGGATCACATTCCTTTCTACCATGTCTCATAATGGTAGGGGATCTCAATGTGCTTAGATCAAGGAATCTCAAAAGCAATTTATGAAACCAAACTGCTTCTCTTGCCCTCATAAAGGCTGCAATGTATTCAGTTTTTGTCGAGCTTTTGTGCCACAAAAGACTGTTTTCTGCAGATCCAAGAGATCATAGCCGATCCTAAACTGAAGCAACATCCTGATGTGCTTTTCTGATCGGTTACACTCCCAGCCTAAACAAATCCAATGGTGTTGTGAAGATATCTCAATTTGTGTTTTTACAGCCAAAAGATGAATTTCCTTTGGCTCACATCTGAACTGGCTTAGAGTATTCACTAGCACCTTCCATTTGCAGTAGGAGTGCTTTATTAACTGAGCTACTGGCCTCTTGTGGCCAGCCCATCATTAGTCCAGGTGTGGCATATATCCAACACCCCCCTTAAGCCATACTGCGGGTGCATGGGGCTCTTTAGATCCTGGGACCCGTCGTCATGGAGTCTCTTAACATGATGCCTCATCTTAGTCTCAGAGATGAACAAGGCTTTCACCTCATATTTCTCTATCTCAAAGCATTACAACAAGTGAAGATGAGACTCCCTCTGAAGCTCTAATCACTTCTTCTTAGAAGGGATGACTTTAGTCATCCACACAATCTAATGGTTGCAAGCAGAGTCTTCATTTTCTTCTTCTTTTGTAAATAATCTCTTATGCTTCTGATCCATCCTGAAAGCATCTAGAAGAGATTATAAATAGTTTATAACTATCCAAAAATCATACAAGTTATATCATGAATGAAATTTTCAAAGGATCTTATGCTAGTGAACACAACACAATTAAAGAGAATTCACAAGATCAAAACGAATGATATAACTCAGCAACCAAAGAATACTTATCTCTTTAAATATTTTGATCTATCCTTAATGAAGTCATGAATCTAAACGATCAATCACAATATCTGCTCTCTTCGCCCTTTACAGTGGCGTCGATCGCATCGAGTCTACCCTTCGCATGAGCTGAAAATCGAAGATTCCTGTGACAGTGCTTATTTAATTTCCAGGTAGCACAGTCAGCACCGAAGCAAATAGTTGAAGGATGTATTCTCGATTATACCAAGTCTGCAAAAAACTATTTTAAATAAATAATAAAATTATTAAATATTTAATAATAATTAAAATAACGATTATATTTGTATGATATGTGCCCAAAGCTAATAATCATTTTTAATTATTATTTTTCAGGGGCAAATCTCTTTGTTGGTGGCTGCGTAGCCTTCGACTCTCGCCACCCGTAATCACTGGTGACACCTTCGGCTCTTGCCACCCGCAACCGCAATCACATACGATGGCAATACAAATAAGCCTTCAGAGTGTCCGCAATGAACAGAGCCTAGTGCACAAGGGAGCCCGATACATTTCCATCTAATCTCGTGAGAAACCCACACTACTATTAAGGTTGCAAGATGTTGACCAATAATAAATATCGAAAAGATACAAAATGTCTCAATGTAGTGACAAGAGACGGTAATGAAGAACCAACAACGGCTATGTGAAATTCGGAAAACTCATTCAACTATCTCCCGTTTGTCTTCATTGCCAATAGACATTCTCATGGCAGGACTCGAGGATGATTAATCTCACCCATACAAATCATGATCACCTTCTGAATATTCGTCCTTTGTCTTACATGCCCATATCAGTAAACAATCCATCGCAAAGATGGTATGCCCAAAAATATTGATGGAGTGCCTTCTTATATTGTCGCTATGCTAGTAAATGTCCAACAATGACCAAACCTCCTGATGCGTCATCTCGAAAAGAACCATTTTTCTAGACAAAAATATGGGTCTCGTTGATATAAATATCATCAGACAATGGCCTCCTCAATCAACAACGTTCTAAAACATCAAAATGTGAAGGGTCTCCATGTCCCAACATAAACTTGTTCTTTCCTTTCAGATTCATATGCGACATTACAGATTCCATAATGCTTCGAGTGCTTGAAAAATTATTGCCCATCACAGTCTCGCTAGGCAATGTCGATGCCGACTCCCAGAGATGAATCGCTTCACCATGACAAAAGAAAAATAGCATGATACAAAATTATATGATTCAATGCCACTTCCCAATGCCAATCACAAAGACGGAATTGTGGATCGTGGTTTCCATTGGGATGGACTTGTGCCTTCATTTTACCAAAGTCATCGGTGATATGGACTCTCCGTCAAGATGCACGAGTTGATTCTCCAAACCGTGAATTGACACAAATGCTTCTTGAGCACAGCCAGAGCCAAAGGCTCAACCAGATCGATGTTCGATAATAAGTGATAAGACATCGTCCCCTTTGAAATAACACAAAGAGTCACATGAGCCGTAAGAAGATAGATCACACAGCCAGGAGCCGCTCTTCACCAGTACGCAATAATTAATCAAGCCAGGAATAGATGATCATCATTAGTTGATCAAGGAGATCGAGAGACCATCCCAAGCTTGTTCAAACCATATCTCTTTCAGCTTTAGACTGCTTAACAGTACCTGATCAAATCTTTTCTTAGACCAGGCTCTGATACCATGTTAAGGATCAAACAGATTGAAACAGGTCTGAATTTCTTTGTCAAAGGTATTTTCTTGGATTTCTTCTCTTGATGTCGAATGTATTGATTGTAGAACATTAATAGATTTCGATGTTTTGCATATCATGAATGGAACTACCTTTTATATGTTTAGGAGACCCACTACTAAGGGGTGTGTCTCTTGAGAGGACGTGTTCCTTTGGGTGCACGGGTTCCATACACAACCGATTACCATTCGGTTTATTTAACACACACATAACCTTATATGTGGTGAGTGCATAAGTTCCGATTTATTAAATGCAGAAATAACATTTAATACAAATTTATATATCAATACTTATAAATTTGATTTCACTTATTTTCCTAATTTGATTATTCTGAAGAATAGCCTAGATCTTAACTGACCGAAGCTATCATTCATCAACAAATGCTAAAAAAAGATCGGCATACAAAGATGGATGTTCACATCTTGCTCCATAGTTGCCTTCACAAAATTCACCTTCAAAAGATTGGCACTTTATAAGTAGTGCATTTATAATGCAATTATTACTACCAAAGTATAGTTTAGAACACCAAATGTATCCCTTATACAAAGAAGATAACCAAATTTTACAATTATGCCAAAAATTATAAGTCAAAGTACAAAAATATAGATGTTTGATTTCTTACTTCTAGTATAAAATCTAGAAAATCTACACACATGATTGTGTAGAGCACTACAATACCTTTCCAACGCCTATTGGAACTCAAAAAATGGAGCTCATGGGCACAAGTTATGGCTTGGAAATAAAAAAGAGTAATATCTAGCATTGACTTGCAAAAATAAGTAGCAAACAATAGAATTTATAAAAAAAATCTCCACCACAATGAAATGCTCTGAACTAGATTTCCAATGCCTATTCAAATGTGAAGATATGACATTTTGGTGAAAATATATGGCCTCCAAAAAAAAATTCTTAGTGAGGTATGCAGGTGTTGACTCATGATGATGCCATCTGACCAAAAAATCAACTAGGGTCAAAGTTATCGAAAATTGACAAATTTTATATGAAAATAGGGGTTTTTAGGCCTTCCAAACATAATGGTGTAGATCGTTTTGCCTCAAAATGCCCCATTTTTCAGTAGCATGCTAGGATGCTCACAGAAGATTCTTGATTCATGCCTCATCAATCTAGTCTCTGATGTTTAATTTTGGTGAAACAAGGGGCTTCTCTGACTTTCTCGATTGCTCTGAACGTGATGGTGGGTCTAGATTTGATCCATGAGGCTTTAAAACTTACATGAAAAACACATGAAACTAAAAAAGCAGATGCTAATTTTGCAAAATGAGAGGTTGCTTTGACTTTCTCACCTTCTCTTAAAGTGACGGTGAGTCCAGATTCAACCCAGGAGACTAAAAAACATACATGAAAAACACATGCAACTGAAAAAACAAATGTTAAATCCCCAAAATTTGGTATGTTTTTTGCAATTTTTTTATTCTCTAGATCATCCAAGGATGCAAGGGAAGAGCATACTCTTTTTCTACAAAAAAATATCAAATTTGCACTCAATGTTTCTAAAAAGTGGTCCTATCAATCATAAAGGATCTGATACCATGTAAGATTTACTATTAAATAAACCCAAGATACAATGAAAGATTAGGAAAGCATGAAAGAAAAATAATATGCTAAAATAAACTATATAGATACAACAAATGAGAGTATGTGTTAAATATACAAAGATCCATTGCTTTATATAGAGCAAGGAAATGCATGAAGTAACCCAGGATCTCACGTAAAGCATGGCGTTCAACTGGAGTTAGCCTATGTAATAAAGTATGAAAAATTATCTAAGAAATCTTATCCAATAAAGCAAGAAATCTTATCTAAGAAGGAAAGCTTATCCAAATTTAGAGAAAATAAAGTAAATAGCTAATAAAGTAATTACTTAAATAAATAAATGTAGCTAGATAAAAATATAATAAGCTTAAGTGAGTGTAAAAAAGGAATCTTTTACACTAACACTCTTATCCAATCCATCATCAATCTATCTTATATTCAATATCATTTATCTTAATCATTGACCAATCTTATCATCATACCAAATCCTTACCATCTTTGACCTATCTCATCATCCAATCAGAATCCATATCATAACCTATTAAAACCAATCTTGTCAAGAGTCTATCTAGATCCTAATCCTTGATATCAAATCCCCATAAAATCCTTGCTTAGGTTATTATCCAAGCTTAATTAAGCATATCCAAGCCTTACTTAAGTTATTATCCAAGCTTAGGTAAGAAAATCATCTTTTATCCAAGCCTTGCTCAAGTGATTATCCAAGCTTGAGTGAGAAAATCCAAGTCTTGCCTAGGTGATTATCAAAGTCTAGTGTAAGAAAAAACCCCATCATTATCAATAAAGGATCTAGTTAGCTTGAGACACTATTGGTCTTGTTCCATCCATTTCATCATTATACCCTTTTCATCCATTCTATTATTATCCCCTTTCCATCCATTCTATCATTATCCCCTTTCCATCCATTCCATCATTGTCCCCTTTTTCATCCATATCACCATTCTTCATCCTATCAAATCCAAGGTTTACCCTGACCATCCCTAATCATTTTCATCCCCCCCTCATCATTCCTAGGTCTCTCTCTTGGATGCCTATCACAAGGCCTGAAGAAAAAAAGTAAATTATTGCTTCTCACGGTTTCCCCTCATCATCTTATGATACACCCTTTGAGGAGTTAGTCCAACAAATCCTTATGGAGGATCCACTCCCATCCTACATCATCCATGATCATGATTCAAGTGACCAAGACTCACAAACATCATTAGAGGACTTTTCCCAAGATACCTAAGCTATGGACTAGATGCATAGATATATCATGAAGCATCCTGGCCAATATATCCTTATATTAGCAAATAAAGGTGCCAAAGTACCCCTTGATTTTGACACATCTCATATCATCCAACAACCCCCTTCTACACCCCCACCTTATATTTATCATAATCCTACATATATTCCATCTTCTTCTAATCCTCATTATCTTTCATCTTTTCCATCTTCTAATATCCCAATCAGCAAGAAATCTGGGGAAACACAAATCGAAGTCCTAAGACCCAAGTATTTTCTAAGTGTTGTAGTTTATACCCCAGACTTAGTCATATAAAGGTGAACACTAATCTGGGGAAACTACTTCTATCTTCTTCTCTATTCTATTAAATTTTGTCATTCGTATCTTATTTTATACATACATAGATGGGATGGGATGTGACCCATCTATGTGACCCCTAGTCTAGACGATATCTTTACAATATTATGTTTTGCAAGTGGTTTGCACCAAGATGCGGTATGTTTTCCTAGTCGATGTCTTTACTATGATATTGCTATCAGGATTCAATCGTGTAGTTTTTTACGAGTCAAACTCATTGAACCATGTTTCATGAGTAATGGTTCACAAGAACACATGTATCATAATAATGAATGGTCCATGTAGCACTCATTGCATCTAGGTGATGCTCACATAGGTGAAGCACTGTGCCTTCCCAAGAGGTCACCCATCCCAATACTTATCGATGTCATTATTTTCCTACTTTTCGGCTAATATCACCCCCCCTTTCAAAATGTTTACTTGTCCTCAAGTCAATGCTACTCTGCTAGAAGGATATCCTTGTAGATCTCCTTTAAGCTGGAAAAAGTGGTATCCCATTAGGTGTGTCTACAGTCAAATTTTCAATAAAAGTTCTTCTACCTTCGGGAGTGTCTGTGGAATTTGCATCTTCTGGATCAATTTTTGAGCTTCGTGGAGAACTCCGGTGATATGTTCCAACCTCAAGCTAACAACTTCTCAAAGTTAGTGAAATCTATTTCAGACCCGGTCTCGTTGATCTTGAAGCTATTGAAACTATGCATGTAAGGCCTCAATTTGCACCCTATACTACCCATCTATGTCATGTAAGGCATCATAGGTTGTTGTTGTTTAAAGAATTTGTACCTACATCTGATCCATCTAGCCCTTAATTTATTTTCTTACTATTGACCATTGTAAACAAAATTGATATAGGGCATTAAGGTCCCCTTCGGTGTTCTTTAGTGTACTAATATGTGATTTGAAGATAGAGTGTGCAGTAGCACATTTATTTATTTCCTCATTTGTTCTTGTCTTCTAGAACTCTGCTTATATTTGTTGCCTTAGTGTTTTCTTTTGTGCTTGGGTGTCCTTGACCACACCATCTATCATAATTCTCAACTGTGTGGCCAATAGTTGTGATGAGTCCCCTTGGATCTAAGGGGAATTTCCATGTATATCCTTGATTAATCCTTTTAATTGGTATGAATTTTGTAGGAGTTGAGAAAATACAACACCACAAACCTCGAAGATCACCTGCATGCAAATAAGCTGTCACAAAAGAAGAGATGGAGACAAACAAACAAGCAAGGGTTCTCTGAAAACTGAAAAATGTATATATCAGAGAGAATGAGAGAATGAACTGATATGAAATACAATGGGATCAATCCTTATAAAAAGGAGATCATGCAAACCCTAATAGGAAAAACCCTAATAGAAGCCCTAATAGGATAACATTTAATAATTAATATAATTATTAAATGTCACTTTATGCAAACTAATGTGAAATCTTAAAAATGGAATAAAGGTAACTTAATCAACATAATTAAGTTAAAACCTTTACTCTAACACCCCCCTTAAGATGAGCAACAGTGCAGCTACAAAAAAATGCAAGAAAGCAAAGGTAACTACAATGCAAGAAGGAAAGCATGGGTCCCGACAACTAGGCTAGATCAGGTACCTAAATACATACCAAATCTCTGTAAAGAGGAGAAACAGAGAAAACCTCATGCGAAAAAGCTCTACTCCAAAAGGAGATGCAGAAAGCCAAGAAGAACATCACTGAAGCAGAAGAAGTTGTAAACAACTGTCGAAAGATGACTACTATGGTGCTGAAGATGGAAGATCCCATCCAAGGCGAAACCAAGGAAGAATTAGCACGAACAGTATAATACCCCCCCATAATGCTGAACTGGGAGAGCCTGGCAGATCCACTAAAATGATGTGTAACACCCTGTAGTGCATGAAGGAGAAGAAACAACATCTGAAAGTGCGCAAAAAAGCACCTGCAACTGAAAAAGTGGTGTGCAAAACAAAGCACACATGCATGAGGCTGGAATCATATGGATCCACTGTCATCGTGGAGGGACACTCACTGGACAAAGGTGTGATGAAAAACAAAGGCAAACTACACAACCCCCATGACACTTTATAATAACAGTGCGAGTATAAAATATGGCACAACCTTATGTGAAAAATCCCCAAAAAATGCATGTACAATAGTGTGACACTTTATCTCAGTGTGTTTACATAAAAGATATTGCTTACAAATGATGCTCAAAATGTCCAAAAAGGACAAAGTTGGAAATACATGAAGAAAAACCACAAAACTGGTTGTAGAATGCACCAACAGAAGAAAGAAGTGATGAAACCCACACCACTAGAAAGATGAGAAAACCGGCTTTCTGACGATATCTCATTTGCCAAAAAATGATATCGTATGCCCAAGTTACGGCCTCTGGAAGAAAACAGCTCTAAAGAGGGAAAAAAACCAGCACTGGATAAAATTTGACGGTTATATGGTCGTCGCAGCAAAATATGGGCTTAAATTTGATGGCCAAACAACCGTCACCGTAAAAGTGCGATAGGGCATATACAATGAAAAATTGTTTTTTTAAAATAAAAAAAATTTGATTTTAAAAAAAAAAAAATCATAAAAAAAACACAGAATTGTTTTTTTTTATGTGAAAAAAAACAAATAAAAAAAAAGGGGCCCACGGCCTGTATGTACCACCGGTCGGCGGTACTATCACAAACCATGTAGAAGTTGAGAAAATACAACACCACAAACCCCGAAGATCACCTGCATGCAAATAACCTGTCACAAAAGAAGAGATGGAGACAAACAAGGAAGGGTTCTTTGAAAACTAAAAATGTATATATCAGAGAGAATGAGAGAATGAATCGATATGAAATACAATGGGATCAATCCTTATAAAAAGGAGATCATGAAAACCCTAATAAAACCCTAATAGGATAACATTTAATAGTTAATATAATTATTAAATATCACTTTATGCAAACTAACGTGAAATCTTAAGAAGGGAATAAAGGTAACTTAATCAACATAATTAAGTTAAAACCTTTACTCTAACAAATTATCCACATGGTGTTTCAGGAGATCTTTCCTTGCGGTTTGGTTCAAGATATCCCCCAACTGGAATTTTTATAGGGGTGATATGCTCCCAATGTCTATCTATGAGCCTACCAGTGGGATCTAAAGTAATCATGGAGAGACCATTGGTTGGATCTACTTCTATTTGGACAAAAAGTCCTTGATGGAATGCATGAAGGATGTGGTAGAGGAAGGTGCCTTAGATTGTGGAAGGGGAGAAGATTGTTCTTGTTGTAAAGTGGTAGATGTTGGATATTTTTCTCCTTCCTCTCACAACTTCCGATAGGTTTTTTTTGTGGCCTCTTTCATCTTCTTATGCACTACTTGAGTTCTAATTTTTCTATCATTATTTTATCCAACCTCTATTTTGACTAGAGCTCTTTACTTTGAATCTTTGCCAACTTTTTCTTTTTTGGAGGGGTTACTATGGCAACCACTTCTCCAATAGCTAGGTCCTTCAAACATTCTTATTATTTTGTTGTTTTCTCCCTTCTCTTCTTCAATGTGGTAGTTAGGAGATCTAGAAAATGGTCAATTAGGTCTTCTAAGATTGTGTTGGATGCTACCATATATCTTATGATTATCCCTTTGGTGATTTGTTGGTTCAGTACTGCCATGTTTGGGTACTTCTAGAGTGTCATATCCATCACCTTCTTGTGGAATATGTTACACCATGTTGTATATTCACTTAGTTACTTTTACCTAGCTAGATGAAATACTTGCATGTGTGAATGCATTTGTAACTTTGATGGAAATAAATATGAATGCACTTTGTTTATATGAATAATTAGAAATAGAATGAATAAATGGTTGATTTAAATGATGATATACATGTGCCTTATTCTAAATATTGAGTATAAATTACAAGTGATTATTTTGTGATCAATTGACTACCTTTGCAAATGCAGGTTCATGCCTCCAGAAGGGAGGGGAAGTATCACTCAAGAGAAGGATTTTTTTTTGGAAACCTTTATGAAAGTCTAGTTTGAGCGTTCACACACATTGACTAATAGGATAGACAAGCCTATGGTTTCATGTAAGGTAAGATACTTGATATGAATTTCTTAGGGGAGGTTTTGTGTTTGGGAAGTCATGCTTGAGTATGTGT
The DNA here is from genome assembly GCA_007115665.2 of Sequoiadendron giganteum. NCBI lineage: Eukaryota > Viridiplantae > Streptophyta > Pinopsida > Cupressales > Cupressaceae > Sequoiadendron > Sequoiadendron giganteum. Next base: position 732,133,336 of record CM021102.1, read on the forward strand.
TTGAGTCTTTTTGTGTTTTTGAGTACTTATTTTAATATATAATTGATGTGATACATACATATGATGTATACATACATACATATGGGTGGGTGCATGGATATGGGTAGCCAATTTGTGTCCACTTTCAAAAAAAAGTATTGAAAAGTCATAACATGAGCGTGTTATAACGTGCTTGCGTTATGGCTTGTTAAAAGCAAAAAAAAAGTGAAACTCATTCATTCTTCATTTCGACTGTGTTTTTTGTTGTGCCCATGGCCAAAACCCCCATTTTTCGCACTCGCGTTCTAGGAGGAGGCATTGTGCAAAAATCTTCACCAACAGTTGCTATTTCTTTGCAACGATGGCGCCATGAGGAGGAGGTGTGAGAGGTAAGGATTGTTTTCTTTTTGTTTTGAATTTGTTAGTTTTAGGTTGTATTTGATATTTATTTTTTTGAATTTTTAGGAGATGCAAATAAACTCGCAAACCCTCAAAATCCTCAACAAGAAGAGCAACCAAATCCTCAAGAACAAAATCAACCACAACAACAACCTCCTCCACCAATCACTCAACCCCCTCCTGGAACTCAACAAAATTTAATGAGTGAAATTGAGAACAACAAAAAGAAAATTGAGGATTTATTTAGTAGGTTGAGTGATCCAAATGGTTCAACCACAAAAAGAATGACCCTAGCAAGTTCATTGAAAGATATGTTAAAAAATGTAGATTCATTTAGCAAACAAATAACTGGATGGAAAGATAGGAGGCAGGTGGCTAGGGCTTATTATGCGAATAAACTATCACATAAAGATGTAAAGGATTTAAAAATTACAAAAGGTGATTTGAGCTCATTATTCATTGACTCACACACAAATCAAAATCTTACCCTCAATGCGAAGATGTTTCCTATTCATTGGTGCCACCAACAACAGATTAGGAACCATTTTTATGGTAGGTGGTACATGGTCTTTAATTACCCACCGTGAAACAATTGTGAAGTCCCACAATATTTCCTTAGGAAACTATACAGTGAGTTCATATTGAACAAAATCTCAAATTATTTTGATATGAAGGACTTCTAGGGGAGAGGTGGGGGATCAGCTCAAGATAGACCCGGTGCATAGCTGGATCCTACATGAAAAGAGAGACGACCTCTTGCTAGGCCACCTCGTGAGCATGTTGTTATGCCTTCCATCGCAAAGGAGAGTGCTAATGTAGATACATTGCAGGCGATCAACACTTTGACCCAGAGTGTCATCCATCATACTAGCCCTATTCTATAGTGTCATCCAGGAGAGTCTTCGAGTGGTGGACTTCGAACCCATGTGTGTCAATCTTAAAGGGGCGACTTGTTCATATGACCCCACCGACACTCAGGAGGATGCTACACAGAATCCATCTATAGCTATGGAGATGGAGAGGGCAACTAACATTTTGCATGAGGCGTATGGCATTGATAGTCAGGTAAAAGTTAGCATTTTCATTGAATTTAATTTATTAAATTTCGATTTTGAAATGCAAGATTAACTAATTTAGTTTTATGATTTTAATAAAATTGCAAGGTCACAGTGTTGAGACTGAATACATCGGCCCTCCACCTACTTATTTCTTCAGTACACCTATCGGTGGGGTATGTAACTAGTAAACAATTATAAATTGATTACATGTTAATGGCATTGTTTTACGAATGGTATTTTAATATGTGATTTTGGATGTTGAACAGGCTAATATTGGAGGTTTCAAGGGAACACCTCCCAGTGCCAGTGGATTTACTCGAACCTACACAGAGGTAATAGAATAAAGAGTTTAACTAATGAATTGTACTTAATAGATTTGTGTAGTTTATAGGCACATCCTTGATTACGTTGAATAATTTGTTGTTTTATTTTCAGATGTTACAAGATGAAACACCTTCGAATGTGACAAGGGCAATGCAGATCGGTGTTTCATCTGCTATACAATCCTCAATGGCTCTGACAGGGGAGGTATGAGGCAAATTAGTAAATTTCAATTTACATTCATTGTTATAGATGTTAGTTAGTGAAAAATCAAACCATTATCGATTTGCAATTTAATTTCTATTTGGATGGTTTATACAGGGCTTGAGCATGTGAATATTTCCCTTATGGAGAGAGATCATGAGATGGTGGTAAGTGATTATTTTTTCAAATATATCATTTTTTATAATGTAATTTCTATATATTCATGTCTTTACTTCTTATTGTAATAGTTAAAACTTCACCATGAACTAAACACTAGGAGGAGGAGCAGGAGCACTCCTCGAGCACATCACAAATGAGTGATAGACCTATCGCCATCTGATCGATAAGCAAAGGGAAATAATTTATTTCTAGAGCATGGAGAGCAATGACTTTTGATTCCAGAGCCCTTTGTTGTATGCCTACATGGTAGTTTTGTACATATTTTGTATTGGACATATTTGACATTGTATGCCTATATGGCATTCTCGTAAGCCTATATCGCTATTTTGTACATATATTTCATACTTATATCAACATATATTGATGTATGCCTACATGGCTATTTGGTTAATACAAATATTTTTATTGATGGTGTCCATATTTGCATTCTAAATTGATGGTTCAATAGATATGAGTTACGTGTATTCAAGTGTATACTTTACAACTTACGTGTATACTTTTTGACTTACATTTTTTCATGCGTATACATTATATTTGTGCATATACTTTGTATTAATTTGTGTATATTATGTATTTGTGTGTATACTTCAAGGCTTACATGTTTTTGAGTACTTGTGCTTCCCTTATTCACATGTACATGCTTGACTCATTCACATGTATACTTATTAATTGGTTGGCCCTAGCATTGATCATTGTTGTCCTTCATGGTTTGTCTTGAATATTAATTGATTGATGCTAAACAAATTTATCTAAAAGCCAAAACCACGTTTTCAATTGGTATTCCATGAAATGATTCATAAAAATATTCCAATATGTTCTTGATGCATCACCATATAAACACATCGAAATATTTTGTATGAGCGTGAATTTTCACCACTAACGCAAATTCCCCTTCAACCCCTTTACACTTTAGAAAACCAAAAGCGGAGGTTTAATTCCACTTAAGCCTGTTGCTTGCATTCCACTTGGTGCCCTGCTTGTTTGTCTGTGGGGGCATTTTTGTAGGGGACGCTCGCATGGTGCGTAGACGTCTGCATGGCGTGCTTATGTCCTTGGCAAATTCATGCGGCTGGAGACTACAGAGGCATTACATTTTTGATTGGAAGTCGAAGAGTAGCGTCCCTCTTCAGTTGGCCGACCCGAATATGGTTGTTTTTCATCTTTTCCTTCATATTCTTGACCATTCCATCCATTCTCAAGTTTTGCAAGATCAATTGGAGCACTCTCTCCATTTCTATTCGCCCACTTTCAAGCTTTGTAGTAGCATTCTTCACTCCATTGTAGAAATCTACCACTCCATCACTCCGATAGTGCGAGCATAGGAAAAACACCATGGTAGCAGAGGCTTGAGTTCCTCTCATTCACTCCTCCACAAGCCTTGAGCGCTTTGGATGAGGTGGTAAGCTCCTCTCATCTCCTCTATCATATTCAGTTGAGTAAGCATGTACTATTTTGTAGTGTTTCTTGCATATGTAGCTTGTATTTCCCTTCTTTATCATTATTTCTATCTTTGCAAACTTGGTTGTCCGTGGAGGTTGAAACACCAAGATGGGGGTTTGACTGAGGCAGGCCCCTAAACAGCCCCAACACTTTCCCTCTTTGTTGTGTGCACGTGGAGAGATCTCAAAGCAAGCTAGCGAGAGGATTATTCCATGAAATTATCCTCGTCACCGTTGCGGTAATATATTTATTTTATCATATTCGTATTTACCTTTCTCTTTTCTCAGTCTTGTTCTTTACTTCTTGAAACTATTAGACTAGGCTGTCAGTCCATTCTTAGGATTCCAACCTTTTTTCTCTGGTTTTTTGGTCATACAGATGCTAGCGCACCTATGAGACACCAATGCACCACGCTGTCACCCTAGAACAACGCTTCTATCCTCGAACAGAGAGCCACCTGAGACGCAGAGTTGACTCTGGAAAGTGATTCATCTAGTCTCCCTTCAATTCTCGGGATTACAGAGTGATCGAAGGACACATATTCTTCATCATTCTCATCCTTTCTATCCTAACCTTCCTTTGAACTGAGGTAAGTTAGGGAAACCTTTTCGCTCTTGGCCTTTTGTGACTTGGGGCCTTGCAGTGGATGGTCCCCCTCTCCTACATTTTTGGTGAACCTGACGTGAACCAACGTCTATCCATTTTTCGGCATCCCGAACTTTTTCTCATACACCTCTTGGTCGTTGTACCCTGGTGTTGTGAAATTTTATGAGCTTCACAAAGCAGTCTATGACCTCTGGGCATATTGTTAGAAGAAGTCTACGACACCTTCCGATGGACAAGACAAATGTCTCCTCTAGCTTCACTACTGGCCTTTTCTCTGGTTTTGAGGTTGGTATGTCCGCCCAGGAGCACGCATCGCGAGGCGAATCTAGATTTTTTGATGAGACTGATCGTATCCCTACTCCTCCTGCGTCGTCGACCTCTTCATCCGTAGATGAGAATGAGGTCATTTGTATCCCTTTTGAGTACGTTGTTAGCCTCGGTAAAGCGTTAGGTGCATTGGTAAATCACCTGGAACACAACTCAAAGTTGGCTAGGGCTACTAAGGTGATTGGTGAAATAAGATACATGGTGGAAAAAGATCGGACAAGTGTAGAACTCTTGGTTGGTCTCGCTAGTCTGGACGAAGCATGTGCCCCCTCGAGCCTTGGTCGCATGATACGAGGTGGCCTCTTTGAGGAATGCAAGAGGCAGCTAGAAATGTCGATGCCTCTTATATTCTTGTATATGGTTGACACGGTCCGGTTGGTCAATATACCCTCTACTTAAGAAAGTTTTGAGACTGTCAAAGTAAACATGAACCCTTTGGGTTTCCACTTCACCCCTTTTGTCACCTCTAATGGTGAAGGATTTGGCAGAATGATAGGCAAAGGCTTTGGTGGCAGAAACATCAAAAGTGGGGGTGGCATTGGCAGAGGCTGTGCTGGTGGAAGTCATGGTGGTGGCTTCGGCTCTGGCGGTGGCTCCGACGGAAGTCACACTGGTGGCGGCGACATCAATGGTGGCTTTGGCAGTGGTCATGGTGGTGGCATCGACAGAAGTCACACTAGTGGCGGCGGTATTGGTGGCGGCTCTGGTAGTGGTCATGGCAGTGGTCACGACAGTGGTTCTGGCAGTGGTTCCAGTGGTCCTATGTCTTCTAATGACCCTATTCTGAATACCCTTCTTTAGAATATGGGGAAGATGAAGAACCAACTGGCAAATCTTTCCCAGGCTTCAATCCGACCTATCTTCCATGCCTTCTTTTGAGATAGCCCATTGTCGGTTGCAATCCTAAACACTCCTTTCCCGCAAGGGATGGAGATTCCCAAATTCAAGAAATATTGTGGGAAAGGGGAACCACAGACACATATGTCTGCCTTTAACGTCTTATGCATCAACTTTTTCCATCATGATGCATTGATGGACAAACTATTTCTAAAATCCCTCAAAGATACAACACTGGACTGGTACTGTTCTTTGCCTGAAAATTCCATCTTCACGTTCGATCAGCTTATGAATCAGTTCCTGCGACAGTTCCAAGCCAATATCGGACCAAAGATGACTTTCTCAGACATTGTTAGATGTAAACAAGGGGATAATGAAAAGATTACAAAATTTATAGCACGGTACCAAGCACTCTTCTCACAGATCTCGTATCTGTTACTCGATTCTGATGTGCAAAAGGTCTTCATAGGGAACTTACAAAGGCCTTAGCAAGAGAAGTTTTCCCTCATGAAGTATCCTTCTTTTGCACACTTGTGTGTGGCTTTACGAGAGTACCAGCAAATGGTGGTTCAGTTTGGGGGTCCTCCCTCGCACTCTTGTTCTGAAGGAAGATCTATCGTATCAATCTTAGGAAGAGGCAAAACTATTGCGAATGTAGTATTCATTATGGATCACAACAGCCTCAGACGCAGCCGAAAGTTTACAAAACTATCAGAATCTTATTCTTCCATCTTGCAGATTTTGGTGAAGGATAAGATGCTTACCCTACCACCTCCTAAACTAGTTAGAGAACCATACCCTATTTGGTATGAAGAAAATACTTATTTTCAGTACCATTGAGTTAACAGAAATGATACCGAATGTTGTATGCACCTACGTCATGAGATACAGGATTGCATCAAGGATGGTAGTATCCATCTTGATGGAGGTAAGAAAAACACGAACAAATCAGTGGTGAAAGATAATAGTGAATTGTAGATATACATGGACCAGTTTTTGTCACATTCTGCTAACATGATTATTGATTTCGCTAATTCTACTTCTCACCCTGAGGCATATGTTAACATGGTTACTGTTACTCCCTCTCCCTGCCTTGCAACTGGTTTGTCGGATATAAAATTTACTTTGCAAGATGTGCCAGCAAATGGTAAGCCTTCTCCTCATTATATTCCCGCTTGCCTCAATGGTAACATTGTGACAAGGGTTTTGGTCAACCCCGTGAGTAGAGTGAATGTCATCACAAAGGAGACATTTCTCTTGAACTCCCTACAAAGGAAGGAATACGAAGAAAAAAAAGTCCATCATTCGCACACATGATGGAATTTCTCTTAAACCCTATGGATTGATAGCATTGTCCATCCTAGTTGGAACTAGGAGTGTGGACATGGTCTTCAATGTTATACCTGAGTAGACCTATTTAGAGTGAAGCTAGGCATACCTTGGCTAGCTTCCATGAATGAGATTTCCTATGTGATTCATAAGTGCCTTAAGTTTTCCCATGAAGGTGTTGTGCATGTAGTGCATGACAGTGGATATGAACTTGTGGTATCTCGGGGAGGATACTTGTTGGATCACTTTTGGCCCACTTCAGTTGGTCCGCTCCCACAGAGAATGAACCTACTTTACAAGAACTATTTGAAGTACAAAATTAGGGGAAAGGGACAACCGAAGTTGATCCTTCCTATAGTCGAGCTGTCAGCTACCTCCTCCTCCCGAAAAGGAAAGGAGAAGCTCGCTCCCTCTCGAGCTAACTCGTCCACTCCTCTCTCTTGGGAAGAGTACTAGATGAACAAGCCTGGGTTCTACCCACTAAGCCCGATGATGCCTCCCTGGCAAAAGCCCAAGGTCAGGATATCAGACCTCCCTAATGGGTCCCCAGGACCCTGGTACTATTTATACGATAGAAAGAAAGGCTCGAGAAGAGATTTTTCCCCTCAACCTCTCCCTATTCCCCTGAACAAAAAAGGATCCACCTCTAAGGTGGTAGAGTCAACTCCTCTCTCCGTTTCTGAACTTGCCCCTCCTTCTCCCATTTAGGAGTCTTTTTTTCCACTGGAAACAGTTGTGGAAGACACTCCCATGGATGAATAGGATCCTTTTGTTCCTTTGTAGATCCTGACTTTCAGTTTGAAGAGTCATAGAAACTACCTTGCATGTGAGTGTAAGCGTTGGCTAAAGGTTCTCTTAGATGAGCAAGCATCCTTACAGAAGAAGGAGGAGGAGAAAACCACATCTCCTATTGTGTCCTCCTCTTTCCCTCCTTCCATCTCTGAATCTCTTCTGGCTCCTGATGTGAGCGCACATGCGCCTGGAAGGGTGCAAGTGTTCATCGCTCCTTCGACGGAGCCACCCTTATTGACTTTCATCTTGGATGTCTTACCTTTCTCAAAGCCCATGGACATGGTGAACACTTCGATTGTGACCATTGTGGTTCTTTCCTCTTCTCCCTTGACCCTCCTTGTTTCATTTGTGGGGAGTTCACCTCCTTTGATGAAGAAGAAGGTAGAGCATGGCCCCTCCAACAATGGAGGATGTAAGAAGAGCCCACCTTCTTCGAAAGGTGGCCCCAAATTGAATTGTTCTATCCTAGTAACGGAACTGGTCCCAACCTCCCCCAAGTCTCTTGGTGAGCCTAGTGGTGAACCTCGGGTGCAAACTCCTTTGTCCACCGAGGTGAAGCATGGCACTCCCGTTAAGTGTATGTTTACCTCAGTGGATGAAGTTTCGACCTTATCAACAATCTTTGTGAGGTCGTTGACCTTGGACCCACAAGAGCTGAGCGATGGAGACCTCATAGGTCCCTCTGCCTTGGCCCTTATTGCGGGAGGATCAGAAGCTCCTCCCCTTAACATTACACCATTGCAAGCTCGTTATCCTTCCCCCTTCGATGATCTAAAGTGGGAAGTTGACGACCTCTTGGTCGACCAGTGTTAGGGGTAGACCCTTTTCTTGATCTTTAGATTATATGTGTGTGTTGCGATGTGTTACCCCGTAACCATGCTATATGTACCTGGATGACCCTCGTCACCCTGATTGTGCTTGGATACAGGCGTGGTGTTTGTGTCATGAACCTTCTTCTATATGTATCTCTATTCTTCCATGTTTGTGATTGACTTTTGGCAAATTGGGGACGATGCAAAGTGTCGGGAGAATTTAAGCCTCCTTCCATGTTGACCCAATTTTTAATTTTTTCTTTCTCTTCTGTGCATTCTTCCTAATCTGGTTGGGGATTGATGATATTTTTCCTCTTGCTGTGATTACCTAATATATATAAATAAAGGTAGATCTAACCCCATGAAACCAGATCCCCCTGTGCCCTTTGTGTGTGATCTACTTTCTCTTACTTTTCCCTTTATCTTTCTCTCGTCTTTGCTTGATTTTTCCCTCTCATGTGTGACAACACCTTTTCTACATCACTTGGTCCTTAAAAAATGCATTTGTTGCCAAATGAATCTTTTCTCGAAGACCCTTCACATACTTCTTTGTTAGAATTGTGTTCTCAACTTGAAACCCTAGCGGAACATGTTTCCTTCATCATGGGTTCGTAAAGAAAGGACTTGGAAATCCTCCTCCGAAGCAGGAACGGTCTTAGTCTTCCCTTTGCATGGGTGCATCTCCTTCCTTTCAAATTCCTTGATGAAGTGAACATCTTTCAAAAGGATTCCTTGGTGATGAATCGATTCAAGAAGGAAGATGTTAAGCTTTTGCACAGTGTGTCCCTTGAGTGGACCCCTTCTTTTCACATCGGGTTCCCGAGGGATCCCTTCAAAAACTCTTAACAAGTTTTATGGCATCTAGCTTGGGGGCAACCCGACTAGACCAGTTTCACACCTCGATGTCTAGTTTGGGGGCAACCCGACTAGACCGTCTTCACATCTTTACGTCTAGCTTGGGGGCAGCTTGACTAGACTTTACCTTTCAAGAATCGTGTCCCTTGAGTGGACCCTCCTTCCTTTTGAAGGGTTCCCAAGGGACCCCTTTGAAAGTCTTGCAACTTAGTGATGGTTTGTGTGACTGTCTGTTCATTGGCCTGCGCAACCACTTCCTGATGTGTTATGTCTGTGGGTAAACATGTCGCCATCTTTGACTCTGCGAAGTCCCCTTTAATTGGTCTCCCACATGTGAGAGTTCTTGGGGGATACCTTTCTTGCAGGTCTGCGAGTCTGTAAGGTGCTTTCCTCGGTCTCCCTCATGTGAGAGTTCTTGGGGGATACCTTCCTTGTAGGTTTGCGAGTCTGTAAGGTGTTTTTCCTAGTTTCCTTCATGTGAGAGTTCTTGAAAGATACCCCCTTGCAAGATTGTGAGCTTGTAAGGCACTTTCATACTTCAACTTTGTAGTTTCCTGGAACTGTGAAGTCTTTTCCTTCACTTCCGAGTTCGCCAAACTGTGCTTTGCTTCCTCGTCTGTTCAGGTATACATCTCTTACTTTGTTACTTTGTTACTACTCTACTTTACTGAAGCACTCATCAGTACTCGTTCTCGCTAAAGTGGGGGAAAAATGTATGAGCGTGAATTTTCACCCCTAACGCAAATTCCCCTTTCACCCCTTTACACTTTAGAAACCAAAAGAAGAGGTTTAATTCCACTTAAGCTCGCTGCTTACATTCCACTTGGTGCCCTGTTTGTGTGTCGGTGGGGGCATTTCTGTCAGGGAAGCCCGCATGGTGTGCAGACATCCGCACGGCGCACTTACGTCCCTGGTAGTTTCCTACAGCTAGAGATTGCAGAGGCGTTACATTTTCAATTGGAAGTCGAAGAGTAACGTCCCTCTTCAGCCGACCGACCCGAATATGGTCATTTTTCATCTTCTCCTTCATATTCTTGACCATTCCATCCATTCTCAAGTTTTTCAAGATCAATTTCAAAGCACTCTCTCCATTTCTATTCACCCACTTTCAAGCTTTGTAGTAGAATTCTTCACTCCATTGCAGCAATCTACCACTCCATTACTCCGATAGTGCGAGCGCAGGATAAACACCACGACAACAGAGGCTTGAGTTCCTCTCATTCACTCCTCCACAAGCCTTGAGTGCTTTGGACAAAGGTGGTAAGCTCTTCTCATCTCCTCTATCTTATTCGGTTGAGTAAGCACGTACTATTTTGTAGTGTTTCTTGCATACGTAGCTTGTATTTCCCTTCTTTATCATTATTTCTATCTTTGCAAACTTGTTTGTCCATGGAGGTGGAAACACCAAGACGTGGGTTTGACTGAGGCAAGACCATAAATAGCCCCAACACTTTCCATTTTTGTTATGTGCAGGTGGAGAGATCTCAAAGCAGCTAGCGAGAGGATTATTCCACGAAATTATCTTCGTCACCCTCACGGTAATATATTTCTTTTATCATATCCGTATTTACCTTTCTCTTTTCTCAGTCTTGTTCTTTACTTCCCGAAAATGTTAGACTAGACTGTCAGTCCTTTCTCGGGATTCCAACCTTGTTTCTCTAGTTTTTTGGCCATATAGACGCTAGCGCACTTGTGAGATGCCAATGCGTTGCACTATCATCCCAGAACCGCGCTTATGTCCTTAGACAGATAGCCACCTGAGATGCAGAGTTGACTCTAGAAAATGACCCGTCTAGTCTCCCTTCAATTCCCGAGATTGCAGAGTGGTCGAAGGACACATAGTCTTCATCATTCTCATCATTTCTATCCTAACCTTCCTTTGAACTAAGTTAAGTTAGGGCAGCCTTTCCGCTCTTGGCCTTTCATGACCTGAGGCCTTGTAGCGGGTGGTCCCCCTCTCTTACAGATTTATATGTCAAATTTTTGCAATAGTTTTTCTTGTATACAAAATGGACTCGGGAGAAAGCAAGTTATAATTTATAATACAAATAAGAAATGGACTCAACACTGTCCTAGACCCCCAAATAGGTCTATTTAACAAATAAACATGCTCTTAATCACTCTTCCAATTGCAAAACAACATTGGGCAACATTTATTAGTCCGCAAATCCACAAAATCCACAATTTTGAGGGTGTGATTGGCCCTCTAACCCCACTATCCTTTAAACTCTCACTTTTCTCAAATTTCACTAGGGTTTATTGAAAACCCCATATCCAGACATCATATAACCTCAAAAACTCTTCCAAAACTCTTCATTCTACCTGCACAAACTTAATTGACCACCAAATTATGTTGCCCCTTGACTTTACCCACTTTTACTCCCTCAAACCTCTCTTTTTCATTCAAAACCCCTATATTCCCAATTAGGGCATCATGCCATAACATAATTTTGACCTCCATTGTCATTGCAGACCATTTGAACACATAAAACTCCACAACCTCACCCTATTTCCAACCTATTCTAACTTATTCTCAAGCAATTTATTCTTTTCACCTATTCGAATGTGTTGGAACAGTCCATTTGGTCACTTATTCCAAATAGGCCTAAATTCAGAATTTTGAACATGGACAACGTTAGTAATATCTTCCAATGCCTTTACCAATGCTATTTTCTTATTTGTACTTACATAATTGACTCAAGTGACCCCACACTAACTCAAAACTAAAAGCAAGATTACATAATGTGCTATCATGGCTTTATTTGACATTATAATGACTAAAACCACTGAACTAGACTTTCTTCATCAAATGGAGGAACAAGGTGCTCTGCACCAGTGATCATACTCTTTTTGTGTGGAATACTTAGACTTCTCAACCGTCATGTGTATGTTTCTCTTTTCCATTGTTTTGCATGCCATCATAAGGGATCAAGTCGGTTGAATGCAGCTTGGATCAATTATGCATGTTTGAGTGCTAAAGAGGACCATGCCTAGCGTAAAACTACCTATCGGGACATGTTGGAGCACTTAGTTTGCTCACATGAATTGCAAAATGAAAGTTGCACCACTTTGCATCTTTACACTGCTTCCATTTGACACTTTTTCCATCAAGTGAAAACTGGACACCACAGGACAATGACTCTGAGATAACAAAAACCGAGAGAGGTTATTGTAGAGGGGCCCAACGTGATTTCATAGCCTTAGACAAAGAGTTCTTAAGTGTCATGTCTTTTGAGTAATAGCTCGTCAAAGTTTCCTTCCCTTTTGCACTTTGGACCCTTAAGGGATCGATCTGGTTGAACGTAGCTCAAAGAGATTTTGTGTGTTTGGGTACAAAAGAGGAGCATGCCTAGTGTAAAAATACCTATTAAGGTGTGTTGGAACAATCCATTTTGTCACACGAGTTGTAGAACGAAAGTTGCACCACTTTGCAACTTTGCACTGCTTGCATTTGACACTTTTTCCATCAAGTGAAAATCCGCCGCCACAAGAAAACAACTCCGAGAAGCCAAAAGTGAGAGAGGTTTTTGTAGAGGGGCCCAACGTGATCCTATAGGATTAGATGAGAATTTTCTAAGAATCATGGTATCTGAGTAACAATATGGTAAAGTTTGCAGCCATTTTGCACTTTGGACCCTTAAGGGATCGATCCGGTGGAACATACCTCAGAACAATTCTACATGTTTGGGTGCGAAAGAGGACCATAACTAGTGTAAAAATACCTATTCAGATGCATTGGAACAATCCTCTTGGTCACACGAGTTGTAGAACGTAAGTTGCAACACTTTGCAACTTTGCACTGCTTGCATTAGACACTTTTTTCATCAAGTGAAAATCTGCTGCCACGAGAAAATCACTCTGAGTTAGCCAAAATTGAGAGAGGTTTTTGTAGAGGGGCTCAATGTGAGCTTGTAGGATTTGATGATAATTTTATAATCATCACGGTATCTGAGTAACAACATGTTGAAGTTTGTAGCCATTTAACACTTTGGACTCTTAAGGGAACGATCCGGTTAAATGTACCTCAGAGCGATTCCGCATATTTGGGTGCAAAAGAGGAACATTCCTAGAGTAAACATACCTATTCAGACATGTTGGAATAGTCCACTTGGTCACACGAGTTGCAGAATGAAAGTTGCACCACTTTGCAACTTTGCACTACTTGCATTCAACTCTTTTTCCATCAAGTGAAAATTTGTCGCCACGGGAAAACCACTCCAAGATAGCCAAAACCGAGAGAGGTTTTTGTAGAGGGAACCAACGCAATCCTATAGGATCATACACAATTTTCTAAGCATCACAGTATTCAAGTAACAACATGCTGAAGTTTGCAGCCATTTTGCACTTTTGACCCTTAAGGGATCGATCCGGTTGAACATACCTCAGAGCGATTCCGCATGTTTCGGTGCAAAAGAGGACCGTGCCTAGCATAAACATACCTATTTGAATGCATTGGAATAGTCTGCTTGGTCACATGAGTTGCAGAACGAAAGTTGCACCACTTTGCAACTTTGCACTACTTGCATTTGACACTTTTTTCATCAAGTGAAAATCCACCGCCATAGGAAAACCACTCTAAGATAGCCAAAATTGAGAGATATTTTGTAGAGGGGCCCAACACGATATTGTAGGATCAGATGAGAAGTTTCTAAGCATCACGGTATCCGAGTAACAACATCCTAAAGTGTGCAACCATTTAGCACTTTGGACTCTTAAGGGATCGATCTGGTTGAACGTACCTCAGAGTGATTTCGTGTGTTTGGGTGCGAAAGAGGACCATGCCTAGCATAAAAATACCTATTCAGACATGTTGGAACAATCCGTTTGGTCACACAAGTAGCAAAACAAAAGTTGCACCACTTTGCACTGCTTGCATTTGACACTTTTTCCATCAAGTGAAAATTTGCCGCCACGGGAAAACCACTCCGAGATAGCCAAAACCGAGAGAGGTTTTTGTAGATGGACCCAACGCGATCCTGTAGAATCAGATGAGAAGTTTCTAAGAATCATGGTATCCGAGTTACAACATGCTAAAGTTTGCAGCCATTTAGCACTTTAGACTCTTAAGGGATCGATCCGGTTGAACGTACCTCAGAATGATTCTGCATGTTTGGGTGCGAAATAGGACCATGCCTAGCATAAACATACCTATTCGGATGCATTGGAACAGTCCGCTTGGTCACATGAGTTGCAAAATGAAAGTTGCACCACTTTTCAACTTTGCACTGCTTGCATTTGACACTTTTTCCATCAAGTGAAAATCCGTCGCCACGAGAAAAACACTTTGAAATAGCCAAAACTGAGAGAGGTTTTGTAGAGGGGCCCAATGCAATCTTGTAGGATCAAATGATAAGTTTCTAAGCATCACAGTATCCGAGTAACAATATGCTAAAGTTTGCAGCCATTTAGCACTTTTGACTCTTAAGGGATCAATCTGGTTGAACGTACCTCAGAGTGATTCTGCCTGTTTGGGTGCAAAAAAGGACCATGAATAGCATAAATGTACCATGCCTAGCATAAATATACCATGTACTTAGAAGAAGATCAATAAAATACATTGTTTCTTTGCATTTTTCTGTATTTTTACCAAAAATCTGATGTTTCCTTGAACTCTATGGTTCCATATAGGGTGATTGTGTTCTCTTTTTCAATATCTTTGTGTTTCCACAGACCCAATACATATTTAGAAACCCATTTTGATGTTAGGGTACTTATTTTGTGAAAGGGAATAAGTTTTATGGGGTTTGTGTTGCTGCCCCTGTAGATTTTGATGGAAAAGGGCATGAAAAATGAGGTTTCACTTTAGGGTTTGATAAAATATTGCATATAGAGGTTGGGTGATTGTCTTTTGAGTTTGTGCAAGTTATTTTAAGAAGGTCTGAGGTGGTGGCATGTTCTGGTAAGGTGTGGAACCATTCCTTTCAATAAACCCTCCTCATACTAGCATAAAATAAGGGTTTTGTGGTTTCGCATGGTGGAGTGAGTTTATCCTAAGAAAAATTGTGGATCTGAGGGTTTGGATACATGAGAATTTCTGCCCCAACAAGTTTAGGGGGTTGTTAAATGTTTAAAGGTATGTTCCTTTGTAAATTAGGCTTAGTTAGCCTAATGAGGATAGTGAAGAAGGTCATTTTTAATGCACATGTTCTAAGACAGTCACTATTGATTTTGAAGTATGTGTTGTAACTCAATAATATCTATCTAGATCAGTCATTTTTTTTTAAGTCATTTGAGAAGTTTTCCTCAAAACACCACTTGGAGCCACACTTTTCACTTGGAAATTCATCATAAAACCTTGTAGCAGCAACTCCACCTTTGTTTCTTGAATTCCCCTACATAAATAAACACACACACACCTAAAACATCCTAAGACTAACTTACTCCATTGATCTAAACTATCAAATTCGGTGGAGTAGTCATTATTGGTTATCTAGACTCTCAAAATCCCAATCTTGAGGGTTTACAGACCAAGTTGAGAAAAATCAGTTCAAACTAATGATAAACTCAATGGATACCCTCCTAAATAGATTCAAATGAAAGATAATTCACTATTCTACCTTGAACAACAAGATTCAAGGCCTTAAACTACTTTACAAGCCGTACAAGTTAATGAACAACTGGAAAAACTCATAAAATCACTAAAATAGGGACTTTATAGATTGTAAATCTTCAAGAATACAAAAGATCTATGTTTTGCTCAACCTTACATGTTTTATATCACTTCTCTAATCACCTAATTACCTATTTGAGACTTTAAATACATTACATATGACCTTCACATGACCTTTTTCACATTGTTTACATTTCAAAATTTAAATTTTGCAAATTTTCCTATTGAAGGCATTTAGAGAACAAGGTGTTACTGCACCAAACATGAACTCCAAAATTACAGTATTTGAGTAATTCTCATTATAAGTAAATATCATTACAATGCCTTAAGTACTTCATTCTCACAAATTTTTTACAATGTCACTCATACATTTAAGATTCTCTTTAAATATCTACATCATAGGTGCTCATTGTGAGGTTAATTCAATTGAGTAACTTGAGATTCCCTCGCTAAGCTTCACAAGCTCTTTTATAATGGCTTAAATCAGAATAGAGATTTATCAAGATCATCAAAATAAGGATGTTGCATTGCTTTTTTTGCTAAGATTCTCTTTGATGGCTCATAAATCATCATTTTCTGCAACGAGAGACCAATCAATTTTTAGTAGTCTACTTACAAATAAGCAAAGTAAAAGAGAAAAAAAAAAGCATCCAAAATGGAAATGGAATGAAAATAGATGGAAGGCACTTATAGATAGGCATGCAGGTCTCACAACTTAGTCACTCCTAGTCATACATCTTCACTGGGAATTCCAACATACCTATTGCACACAACACCTCTCATGAATAGAGTAAGTTGAAATTTGAGATGCTCTTATAATGTCTACATCATAGCTGCTCATGATAAGGTTAAATTCAAATGAATAACTTGAAATTCCCTCACCAAGATTTGCACACACTTTTGTAATGGATTAAAATCATGATTGAGATTTTTCAAGATCATCAAAATAAGGATGTTGCATTGCTTTTCTATTTGACATTCTCTTGGATGGCTCATAAATCTACATTTTTTGCAAGGGGACACCAAAAAATTTCCAATAGGTTACTTACAAATAGGCAAAGTAAAAGAAGATGATAGCATTTCCATCAAACAAATTAATGTGCATACAAGTATAAATTAATAAGAACCGATGTGCATACTTACAAATTAACCCAATGAACCATCTAGGTCTGCTCTAATCTTTATTGTGTCAAGTATTGCTTCGTGGTCAGACTCACGGACCTTCCACAAGACCTTGTTCAAAGGTCTACCCCCATATTTGGTCAAATGAACATTGGATGCCACAACAAGGTTCGAGTAATGAATAACCTTACGATGCATGTCAAAGTCCTGAAATAACTAATGTTTACACTCTTATGTGGGTACCTTTTAGGCCACATTCCAGTAACAACAACCGAGCCTGTAGGGTATTTGATGTTTTCTCTATCTATAAATGGGGCCTCCAATTTATTTTTGGCCCCAAAACAATGACACAAGTAATAGTTTGTTCCCTCTTCATTGTCTTCATCTGTAATAACTACATAAACTTTCCCTACATTGATATGTGCAACAAATCTCTTGAAATTAGTCAACATTACGAATACACTACAAAGTAATATAACAATAAGGAATTTCAAAATCTAAGCAAGCACATATATTACCTAGTTGAACTAGATTCGATACGTGGTCAAAGTCAACCGATGATTCCATCTGTGTTAGTTCCAATACTATCGGAGGGCGATACGTGTGAAGTGGGTTGAGATAATTTGTCAACCATTTGTCAACCCACTCCTCTGACTCACAATTATTCTAGACTTGCATTGTACATGAAGAACAAAAGCATGCCATCTTTCATGTATCGATACTCCATGAACCTGCATTTGAGCTAAGGAAAGAGTGTAGCTCACTCGATTCTATTATTGTACAACAATCCTCATATGGTGCAATGTTAGTATCATCCATCAACCAAAAATACCTACAAACTAAAGATGTACCTTCATTACCTGGACCCATCGAAGAATTACACCACTCGACAATTGATCTTGCATCTATCAACTTTGCATTGTCTTTATACTTTAACTCTTCTCATGCTAATGCTCTTTTCATGCATGCTCCTACACCATCATGCTCCCCCTTTCCATGTCTAACCTCACAAAATTTCCACATATGATGTACACCTATAATGACATGCATCCTACTCAACCAGTAGAACATGTGTGAGTTCTTGAACTGTGCTGCACAATTATCCAACCATATTATATGTCGATTGTATGCTATGCCCCTTTGAGCCAAATCACTGTAGAACATCTGGAAGCAACCTTGCACGAACTCTAGAGAATGTGTGTGATCATCACTAATATAAAATTGATACTCCCTCAATACCATCTTTTGGTCCTATGTACTATCATCTACATGAATGAATGTTATTTGCACAAATATTAAAACCTATGTGGAGTTGTAATACTATGACTGCACCTCACGTTTGGTTGTAGAGTATAGTTCTCTACAAATTCAACCACTGATACTATGTTGCCAACTAGAAAGGTGTCCTTGCATAGCTTGAATTACGTGTCTAGCCATCGGGCTCTATGGGTATGCCTTTCATACTCATACATTATATTGTCACGAAACATGGACATAAACTGATACACTGGAATCTTCTGAATAACCAAATCACACCTTTTTGCTTGAGACCCATATTTTGTAGCATATGCCACCATTTTATACTTCCCAAACTCTACTAGTTTTTGCCCCACCTCATCTGTGCTTTCCGTATGTTGACATACTGGCATATGTTGCAAGCCACTACAACACTCGCATGAACCATCCAAGCATGATGTCCTATAGAATATTTGGCCATCCTCTATTTCACATAATTTAATTGATAAGAACTCTCTTGAAGATTTTGGTGGGGCTTCTATGCCACAATCCTGCAAAACATTGTTAGTATGCAAATCACAACATATAGAACGATAAACATCATAATGGTTAGAGAATTCAATATGTAGTCTACATTAACAAGTAGTGCGTGTGTGATTTATCTTGACATAAAAAGGTTTAAGCATTTCAAAAAAAATTTGAAAAATATTGATTTGAGGATAATCCATTTGAAATTTATGAAAAAATTGGGTTTGAGTCATATCCAAAAAATTATTTGGATGTGGCTCACGATTTTGACTACTAATTTGAGGATAATCCATTTGAAATTTATGAAAAAAATGGGTTTGAGTCATATCCAAAAAATTCTTTGGATGTGGCTCACGGTTCCGACTACCGATTCTCCTTCTTACCACATCCCTTTGACTCAAAGATGGCCTTATGTTATTCTTCCAATACTCTTCAATAAGTGTTCTCAATGCTTCAACAACTTTTTTATCTTTTTGTGTAAGTCTCCCCAAGAATGCCCATAATTCATTTGAATCGGTGCCCTCAATTCTTTGTCGCCTTTGAATGGCTTTTGATAAAGTTTTTCTACTAATTCTCATTTGTTCACTCGTCTTTATAATGAGACGAGCTCTCTTTGTCTAAATGCTTACCAAATTCAATGTAATGGCACATCGTGTGACATTACTATCCTTTGAGCGTGAGGTCTTACCCACACTCTCATATGCATCCATTAGATTCTTCATAATAGTGTTTTCACTCGATGCATTCGATGTTCTCAACCCAAGAGTCTTCATGATGTCTCTATACTTTATACCCCGCATCATTTCAACCAATAGTTGACATCTTGTGGTATCATTTAGCCTTTCAAAGTACAATTTCCAAATCTTATCAACATATCTTCTACAAGTGTGTGCTGGAATCTTACCTTCCATGTGCTGCAAAATATCCTCATCAATATTAATCAAATAATTTGGCTTTCTACGCAAAATTCTAGGTGGTGTTCTCCTAGGTACATACATCTCAACATTAGGAATTTCATCAATATTTAATTGAGGTGGGCTAGATTGTGTACATTCGATCGAGGGTGGAGTAGAAGACATACCTAGAGTTTCACATGGGGATGATGGCATACCTTCTTCATCAAATCTGAGTGATGATGTACTCTCAACTTGAGATGCATTGGATGGTGTCCAACAATATTCACTTGCGGTTGATGGTGTCCCTCCATATTCACTTGTGGTAGTTGGTGTCCCTCCATATTCGCTTGTGCTTAATGGTGTCCCTTCGTATTCACTTTTCGTAGAGGGTGTGTCTCCAACTATGGTATTTGAATTTGTCTTACCACGATGCTTTCGCATTTGTGCCCTTTGTGCTGTCAAATCTTGTTCTCTTTTTGATGGTTGAGGTTCCTCTTCAGTTGGCTTGTTTTCGTCAATAGTAACCAATTTCTTCTTTTCATGATATGCCCTCAACCATTCTCTCTCCTTTGCTTTTAAGGTTTCATACTCTTCGTCTGTTAGTTTATTCCTTCTTCGTTTCTTCGGCATGGCGGATAATTTTACCTGTAGCATGGCAATGAGATGAATATTAGTTCCTAAAATATTTATCCATTCAAATAAATGAAATATATGTCATTCAATGCTTCATAAAAAATACTTACAATCATCTTGTAGAAGACTATTTCTAGCATTGACAAAGGTGGTGCAGGGGCATGCCATGATTACAAGATAGGCAGAATTACATTGTTTTCCTTGTGTAAATTAGGTGTTAAAGAACTATTTTGATAAAATTTTGAAGGAACCTTCCATGTAATGGTTGTTTGAGTTTGTGCAAGGCATTTTTGAAGTGTTGTTGGTATTGGTGAGGTTTGTTAAGCCTGATTGTCAAGAATTTCAATAAACCCTAGGTTATTTGCATGAAAGTTGAGGGTTTGGTTTTAAGGTTTGAAAGTCATTTAAAATGGTGTATTGACCCATTCCTCTCACTGTGGCCACTCTAACTCAAGGAATGGGTTTGTAGCATCACTAAAAAGGTGTAGTAATGTTGAGTGTGTACAGGGGAAATTTGGTGTTTTCCATGTGAATTTGAGAGGTTTTGACATGATAAAGTGAGTATTGTGTTAGGGAAGCATTTTTTCTTGTTGAATTGAGTTTGTGCAAGCCATTTTAGACCTTTTTGAGGTGGTGGCATGTTTTGATAAGGTTGGGAAGTGTGTTTTCCAATAAGCCCTAGGTTATTTGCCTTAAAAAGAGGGTTTTTGGTTTTGGCATATTGGTGGATGAATTTCTGAGAAGTAATTGTGAATTCTTTGGTTTGAATACATATAAATTTCTGCCCACATGTGTTTGGAGTTTTTGGTCAAGTTTCAAGATAAGTTTCTTTCATAAAGTGTCCTAATTTGAGGCCTAGTTGGCGTAGAAAGCCTGATTTAAGAAATTTATTTCAAAGTAGCGAATAGTAATTTGTTGGAATGCGATTGTGTACCCTAAAGGGTCCTTGAAATGGTTTAAGTCTTGTTCTGAAATAATCTTATTGAGAAGAAATACCCGATTGAATGAGTTGGCAATGGTACAAGGAAGAGTGTTGATTTGGTGAAAAGTGAAGAGTTTTGAGAATTGTGACTTGTGAATTGTTGTTGTTGGTTGATTTTTTGTGTTCAATTGTGTTGTAGGACCTCCCCTGGTTGCATCACAATTTAAATTCTTTGTCCATGCTTCCATTTTTATGACAACCTAAGTTTATAATGAAAAACAAACAATGATCAACATGGAAGATAATTGTTTGACAAAATACCTCAATGAAAGCTTCAGAGAGTGGTATGCACTTCCATAATAAAGGATTGAGAAATGATGTTTTATTTTACTTCCTTAAAATGTATGTAATATATGTGTATACAAAATTTGTAAGCATACACAAGGTAAGTCAATTGTTAAATAACAAAATTCCTCAAAGAGATGTGGTTTAAAAATGTAACTGGCAAGTGTATAGAATTGTGTATTTAAAATGTGCATTGACAACCTAAGGTTATAACATGACAAACAAACAATGATCAACATGGGATATGCAAAATAACAAAAAGAAAGAAAGCCATAATAGAATGAAAGAAAATGTGTAAAGACTTCACATACCTAAAAAACTAGACTATCAAATGGAGGAGTTCAACCCAATTATGTAGCCTTAGCTTCTTCTTTCTTCAAACTCCTCAACAATTTGACTTTTTCAAAAGCTTGTTTCTCTCCAAACTTCAATTGTATATCAATTTTCAATGGAATTCAAACTTGAATTGATATTATATGTCTTTCAACATGAAAACTCTATCATTTCATGCAAAGGTGGTAGAAAGATCATGGAAAAGGTGGTGGAATGTCAAAAACATTCTTTCACACTTCACAACATCATCAAAAAGCTACTTTTTGTCGGAGCATGCGCATAACCCAAAGAATATGTAGAATGTGGGCCTTGAGATCACAGGTATATTGAGTTTTTTTACCATTTTTAGTGCAACACAAAAGGTGCTTGCGTTATAATGCGAGTGCGTTATTTCTTCCTAAAATGTCCATATCTCTACTTCTTCAAAACGCACTCATGTTATGAGAAAGTTGGGTTTTTAATAGATTTATTTTCTCTCTTTATCTATACCCTATATACCCTGATTCTATCTCTCTTCCCTCTACCCTTATACCCTAATTATATCTCTCTCCCCTCTACCCTCTACCCTTGACCCTTATACCCTATATCTCTCTCCCACTCCCTCCCTCTCTCTCTCGAG
>CM021102.1:732155818-732316665 GCA_007115665.2 Sequoiadendron giganteum
CTCTCTCCCACTCTCAACCCCTATACCCCTATACCCTACCCTATACATTGGACCCTCGACCGTAATCCCCCAACCCTATACACTCAATCCTCTACCCTCAACATTAAACCCTCAACCCTTAAACCCTCAACCCTATAAACCCTTAAACACTCAACCCTAAACCCTAAACCCTCAACCCTTAAACCCTTAAACCCACTTAGTAAACTCTCTACCCTAATACCTCAACCCACTTGACCCTTAATCCCTCAACCCTAATCCCTCAACCCCTATACCCTCTACCCTATACATTAGACCCTCGAACCTAATCCCCCAATGCTATACACTCAATCCTCTACCCTCTACCCTATACATTAAACACCCAACCCTCAATTCTCAACCCTCAACCATTAATTCCTCGATCCTCAACCCTCAAACCCTAAACCCTCAACCTCGATACCCTCTACCCTATACATTAGAATTTTAACCCCAATCTTAATCCCTCAACCCTATAGGTCCTCAACCCTATACCCTCTATTCTCAACCCTCTACCCTATACATTGGATGCTCAACCCTCATATATCTATGTCCCTCCCTCCTCTTCTCTCCTTATCTCTATCCATCCATACCTGCTTCTCTACCCTAATCCCTAAACCCTAAACCCTTAAACCCTTAAACACTCAACCCTAACCCTTGAACCTCAACCCTTAAACCCTTAAACCCTCTACCCTAAACCCAATACCCTCTACCCTAAACCCTAATCCCTCAACATTAATCCCTCAACCCTTACACCCTTAAATCCAAGAAAACTCCCTACCCTAATCCATAAACCCTCAACCCTTAAACCCTCAACCCTCTACCCTCAACCCCTATACCCTCCACCTTATACATTGGAGCCTCAACCCTAATCCCTCAACCTTGTACCTTATACCCTCAATCCTCTACCCTCAACCCTCGACCCTAATCCCCCAACCCTATACACTCAATCCTCTACCCTCAACCTTAAACCCTATACCCACTACCCTCTACCTTATAAACCCTCCCACAACCTCTCCCTCTCTTAGGTCTCTCACTCACACTCCCTCTCTCTCCCACATTGTCACTCTCACACTCCCTCTCACTACTGATCTCTCAAGTCTCTCCCTCTCACCCCCCTCAAACTCTCAAGTCTCTCCTTTTGGCACCCTACCTACATAGCCCTCTCTTTCTCTCTCTCTCTCTCTCTCCCCCCTCTCTCTCTCTCTCTCAAGTCTCTCTTTCCCACCCCCCTCTCTCTCTCACACTCCCTTTATCCCTCCCACCTTACCTAGCTAAGTCCCTCTCACTCCAACCCCTTCTCTCCCACTCCCTCTCTCTTAAACTCTCACGTTATCCCTTTATCTCTCTCACCCCCCCTCACACTCTCAAGTCTATCCCTTTGGTACCCTACCTACATAAATCTCTCTTTCTCTTCGTCTCCTCTCTCTCTCCCTCTCCCTCTCTCTCAATTCCTCTCCCACCCCCTCTCTCTCCCTCCTTTATCCTCCCCACCCTACCTAGCTAAGTCCCTCTCCTCCAACCCCTTCTCTCCCACTCCCCTCTCTCTCTCTCTCTATGTCTCTGTCTGTCTCTCTGTCTGTCTGCTCTCTCTCTCTCTCTCTCTCTCTCTCTCTCTCTCTCTCAAAATTCTCCCTCCCTCTAAATACATACATACAAGCATAATACATATATACATACATACAATATGCATGCATTGATACATACATACATACATACATGACATACAAGCATACATGTGCATACAAATATATAAACATGCATTCATTATGCATTTAACATAAAGCAAGACATAACGGGAGCGCGGTAGCGTTATGTCTTGCTAGACATGCTTCCCAGAAACAAAAATTCCATGTCAATCTGACTTATAATGCGCGCGTTAAATATTTCTTTAGGAATCCCCAAGCCTTGAGATTGGTATTTTCCTTAGAATACCAACCCAAAGGATTGGAGGGCATTCCCAATGACCAAAGACGTGTTTTTGCAATTTCTACAATATTTCACATAATCGAGTTTGTGCTCACCGTCAGGATTGCACGTGGTTCAATACCAAACAAATTGAACATCTAGGTAATGTTAGGCTCTCTCTTAGCTATCCAACGATGTAATTTTTTTCACTATCTGACAATGTTAAGTCGTTCATCCATAATTTCTTTTGTTTGTATGTCTCTTTTTTGGCAAAATGCAGTGTTCGGTTTTTTTTCATTATAAATTAACCACTCATCAAATTTTCAAATAAATTGAATTTTTAGAAACTAGACTCCATTCTACAAATTAAAAAAAAAATCAATTAGTTTCCAAAATTTGTAGGGTAGCACGACCAAAATTCTATTTTTCAGGAAGTGTCCACTTTGAAAATTAGTTAAAAATAAAATATTCATTAAAAAATTATCAAAAAAATCGTGCATCAACTACATAATGTTAGCTAACTTTTGACCATAGCGATTTTAAAAATACTAAACAAAAATTCACCGTACGAGGGTCCTACAAGAGTTTCTATGTTATGTTTTTCTGACCAAAAAAACACCAATTTGCGTATGTCCCTCGTTTGAACCTCTTAATCTCAACCATTTTTGAAAATAAATTAGTAGTTTAGAAAGTAGACTCAGAGAACTAGAATCAGGTTGTTTTTGTTCCATCTCAAAATTTTGAGTGTAAGTATCCTCAATTTCACGTCCAAGGTCAGTATTTCCTTATTTCAGGAAAAAAGTGGCCACTTAAGCCCCCTTTTTGGGAACCATCTTGGTGTACTTACCCATATATGCATGTCCTCGATGAACTCATGCACATGAGTAATCATGTACATAAGCATACAGAGATAGTCATGTATGTGCATGCCTATGGTCAAATTACCCATATGCACAGGAACATCAAATGGATAAAGTGACATGTATATATATATAATGTATATATATGTTATTTGATACTTTTTATTTGTGTCTATGGTAATGATATATATATGTGTATATATATAGATGGATATATATTGATGTACATGTATGTATTGACGTATTGGTAACGTCCATACAAGTACACTAATATATGTATAAATGTACATATGTATAAATGTACATATGTATATATATATACATGTGTGACAATAGTTTAAATATTAAATGGATATATGTAAATACATGTGAAAGTCAAACAAAATATATCAATAATCATTTGAGTTGATATCTATGTCTATATATATATATATGAATAAATATATTTATATGTATATACATATATATAATAAAATATAAAGTTATCTATATATATAGATAAATATATATATGTTATTATTGACAATATAATCTTGTAAATGTTTAAGCGTTGCTTAAATAAAGTGTTGATATAATTTAACTATGCACATATACTGTCAAACCGTAATATAGAGTATAGTATATTAGTGCTTGGGTGCAGCCAAATAGCATGCAAAAATGTAGCGCTATGTAACATATAAGTGATGAATTATATCTTGTTACATTGTATCACCATATATAGTGGAAGGCGTGTCATATAATAGACTTGGTAAGCATAAAACGTAACATTGTTTTCAAGGATTTAAAGTCTTTGAATTTTTCAAAGGGAAGCAAACACCAAAATCCTGAATAAAGGATAATGTGGTGCCAAACTATGAATTTCATGTTCTTCAATAGAAGTCTAAATTAGAAGCTTTGTACAACAATGAAACTATGAATAAATGGGGAGAATGAGTCTTGGGAATGCTGGCATAGAATAAGTCAACTTATATGACTATTACCTTGTATTTCTCTGAGGAATTCTTGTTGTCTCTTGGAGAATCAATTTGTTGTGTTTATCTTGTTGAGTAATATGATCTAAGTTCGCCACCTTTTGATTTCACTATTGAGTCAAAACCATGCAAATGAGAAGTGTCAATCCATTCTCCTTGTTGCTAGCCTTTAGAAGCTGAATATTTTATATAAATAGAGGCATTCTATATCTCATTGGGATGCATTATCTATACTCATCTATATTTTTCTTAAAGTTTCTCTATTTTCCTAAGTTTGTGTGAGAAATTTTTGAGACATTTGTAAGGGTCCACTGTGGGAATTTTGTGTCGGAGTTGGGAAGGTGTAGAGGTGATTTGTCGTCAAATAGCAAGTTGATTGTGGAGGCTAGGATTGGGAACTAGGTGAGTCCATTTGGAGCATAATATTACAAGCATGCTAATCCCTACTTTCTTTTATGTTGTTGGATTTAAACTAGTTATATTATGGTTGTTTGCTACTTGAAAAAGAATAAGTTTATGGAAGGATTTTATTTTAGCTTATGGAATAGATAATAATTGTAGTATTATGCAAGGTTCTTTATTGCTTGGTGTGTTTGTACATACTCCATACTAAGGAGTAATTGTATTACGTAGTTATATATGGAGGATAGAAAGTGCTCAATACAGTGAGGTCTTTGTAGCTTATAGCTAGACTTAAATTGGTAGGTTGTTGATACACAAGTTAACCTAGTAGAAGAGTCATAGGATACATTAAATTTATGGGTTGTTCCAAGGTTAGTAGATTAACCTTTGGAAATAATTTCCTATGCATAGAATCTATTTGATCTTAACAAATCAAGTTAGAATGGTGGATGAGTGTGTGACATCCATTAAAAATAATAGGGGGGGAATACTTTGGCCAAAGTGGTGTAATATGCCATTGGTTACACTATCAATTCATTGCATTACCCTTATACATGTTAGTTCAAGATTTTTTATACATGTAGAACATAGATGTGTAGTATGTTAAAGCTCTAGTCATGTGGAACACAACGACAACTCAAAATAGGCTACAACGACAACTCAAAATAGGCTAAGTACTATATGGTTTCTAGACCAAAGCTCTTTGTCGAAGTGTACAACCATCTTACCATATGTGGTAGATGTACGAGGGATCACAGTTAGTTTGTGGATGGTGGAAAAGTGTTTGAGTGATTTTTCTCCTTTCAGTTGGAGAGCCAAGGATTTGAAAAGGGATTTCCTAGATCATTTATATTTCTAGTGTCAATGGAGCTCTATTGAGCTATGTATGCAATTAGTATTTATTTCTTGAAAGATGGAAAATGTATTTTATATTTGAATTATGAAATAATTTCTTTGGATATATTGTACCAATCATTAAATGAATAAAAAATATATTTTTTTGTTATCATGTGTGCATTTTATCTTGTTTTGGAAGAATTATTTTTATCGCTATAAGTTAGCCATTAGATGTAAATTCACTCGTGGTAAAACATAGGAAAGTTATTATGTAGAGCAAGGGACATGTTACATGTGGTATCAGAGCTACCAAGTTTAGCTCCGGAACCTACATGCTCGCTATGATTTTCCTTCCAACATTATGTGAATAATGTTTGGTAAATTCTTTTGCTAGGATGGTGCAACTCAGGTTAACTGCAAGAAATTTAGTTATCAAGAATGAGCATTACCTAAGGGCCAAGAAGGAAAAGAAAGCCCTTGTTTGTAAAATAGAAGGAACAAACTATGACAACGTCATCTTGCTAAGTGATACCGAGACAATAAATCATGCTCTATCATGAATAATCCAAGAAAAGAGACGGATGAGGAACAAAGCCAATTTCAACTATTTACCACATGTCTCTCTGGAAAAGTCAGACTCATTATCACTTTCTAGATATATGCCCTCAAAGTGTAGTGTTAGTCTAGCTATGTTTTTTAGAGATCCTCATGTTTTACCCATGGCTAAAATAATTTTATAGCCTCTAGTGGGGAAACAAAAGGCTATGTACCTTATAATTATGTATCAAAAGATAAATCTGATGGATACTATCTTTTTTGGGATAGAGAAGATCAAATTAGGGATGAACAAAAATCTAAGGGGTATACCCCCTTAAGCTATGTATTTGAGAGTGAATCCAATGGATACTCTCCTCTTGACTACTTGAATAATAATTTAATGTAAAAAAAAAGGGGGAATTGAAATCCTTTGAATAAATGAAAACGTTATTTTTTATATCAAAACTTGTGAGAAAAATAGAATTTCTTGTATGTGAATGTTTTCTCTTTTGAAAGTTTTTAAGTATATTAAAAAAAACATGATAGGATCTAATATAGATGAACCTTCAGGTATAACATTTTCTTGAAAATATGGTGAGAACAAGGATTTATCTTGGAGGAAGTTAGGAAGTTGGACAAGGTCCAGAAAATATTGAAGCCAAGTTGGATCATATCTTGACCATCATGGATGAAACTAGGGCAAGAATAGAAAATCTTGAACATGATGTAAAAGGAAAAGAAAAAGAAGATCAAGAAGTTCCATTAGGAGAAGAAGAGGAAATACCTAATGAGGATGAGGGAGAAAATT
This sequence comes from Sequoiadendron giganteum, assembly GCA_007115665.2. Classification (NCBI taxonomy): domain Eukaryota; kingdom Viridiplantae; phylum Streptophyta; class Pinopsida; order Cupressales; family Cupressaceae; genus Sequoiadendron; species Sequoiadendron giganteum. The sequence goes on from CM021102.1 coordinate 732,162,154, forward strand.
ATCATGACTTTAACCAATCAAATCATCATGGGGAAAAAGAATCTCTGACTAAATTTGATAGTAGCAAACGGAAACGTGTGGCAGTTGAGTTGTCCAAAGATATGAGAAAAGTTGCCCCACCAAAATTTGAGGGAAGCACTAGCGGAGATGATGCTGAGGCTTGGTTAATCCAAATGAAAAAATATTTTGAGATTACAAACTAGTATTATGAGGTTACCAAAGCTATATGGGGTGCATTTCAATTATTGGAAGAAGCTTCTAATTGGTGGATGAAAAAACATATGGAACTTGGTATTAGTTCTCTAACCTTAACTTGGGATGAGTTTTCCAAAATATTTCAAAAAATATGGCTACCCCAACTCTTTTATGATCAAAATTTAACTAATTTCCAAAATTTGATACAAGGTGATATGTTAATGAATGATTATTGGGAAAAATTCACTCATCTTCTGAAGTATGTGCCAATGTACCAGAAGGATGAACATTTTCATATTATAAATTTCATCATCGAGTTGAATAATTTAATTAGAGGTGAGATAGATGTGCATGGTCCAAAGACAATCGATCAAGCATATGGAAAAGCAGTCAAGCAAGAGTAGAAGCTCAAACCATTTCTGGTTATCTGGGAGAATAGAAACTGGAAGAAGCTTAGTGGGTCTCAAGTAAATCAGGTGCCAAAGCAGTTTGTCAAAGCACAAGAATCCCGAAGGAAAAATAATAAGGGATATCGTAACAACTGGAATGAATCAAGAAGAGATCATAAAGGAGGCAACAACAATAACAATTTCAACAATACTAAAGGAAATTTCAATCAAGTTGACTAGTTTACAAGAAGGAAAGTACCTATAAAAGGATGCTTTACTTGTGGAGGGGATCATTATGTTGCTCAATATCCCAGCAAGCCTTCAGGATCTCAAGCAAACAAAAAATCTCTTCCTCCTCAATGATTTGCATTCTAGTAGGAGATCCATGCAGTCGTGGACAATCGACATGTTGAGTATCAAGTTTCGCCAGTGGAAACTCTAGGTATTTTGTTTGGTATGCCTATATCTATACTTATTGATATTGGGGAAAATGAAAATTTTGTTTCACCTAGAGTAGCTAATCAAATATCTAGAAAATATGGATTCATGGAAAAGTCTTGGGTTGTGGAGTATGCAAACCACACAAGAGCAACAATGAAGCAATGTTTGTTCGAAGCTAGGGTAGAACTTCCTAGTTTTTCAACTGAAGTAAACATGCGCGTAGCACCCCTAGGATCTTATGATGTCATACTAGGAATGAATTGAATATGGAAACATAAAGCCAAAGTGGATTTCCATTTCAAGGGAGTAGAGTGTCATAACGATCTAGGAAATTGGGTAACATTGCAAGGAACACCAAGAGAGATTAAATTGCGACATATTTTTGCCATGCAAATGCTGAGGGCGAAAAAGAAAGGTTGTCAAAATAGATGAACATAAGGAAGTCACTCCTCAAGATAATGGTATGGATTGTGAACCACGAGATTCTCTAGGAATTAAGGAAGGAGAAATGGTGGAATATGCAGAAACGGATATAGAGAAGTATCCAATTCTACAAAAAATTATGGATGTATTTCCAAATAAACTACCTGGATTACCTCCTAAAAGGGTATTTGATTTCTCTATTGATATTATACCTGAATTTGAACCTATTTCCAAAGTTCCCTATATAATGACTACTACAAAATTAATGGAACTTAAGGCATAGTTGGAAGAGTTATTATCAAAGGGATTGATAAGACCTAGTGTCTCAACCTGGGGAGCAGGTCAGTAATCTTCGTAAAGAAGAAGGATGGAACACTGCACTTGTGCATTGATTATCGAATGCTTAATAAAGCTACGATAAATAATATGTATCCCTTGCCACAAATTGATGATCTTTTTGATCAAATGCAAGGAGCAACTGTGTTTTCAAAGATTGATTTATGATCAAGTTACCATCAACTGAGAATCAAAGATGAATACATATTCAAAACTGCCTTTAGAATGAGATACGAGCATTATGAGTTCACAACTTACCATTTGGGCTTACTAATGCACCTATGGCATTTATGAACCTAATGAACAGTGTTTTTAGGGATTGTTTGGATAGGTTTGTTTTAGTATTCTTGGATGATATCTTAATTTACTCCAAGGATAAGAAGAACACTGCAAAAACTTAGAGGTAGTTCTCTAGCGGTTAAGGGAACGTAAACTATATGGGAAAACTCTCTAAGTGTACTTTCTTTCAGAAGAAGATGCATTATTTCGGTCACGTAATTTTAGCTGAGGGAATTTTGGTGGATCTTGTGAAAATAAAAGTAGTACTAGAATGGCCAATACCTAAAAACGTACCTAAAGTTAGAAGTTTCATGGGTTTGGCTGGTTACTATCAGAAGTTTGTTGCAAACTTTTCTAAAATAGCATTTCCTATAACTTCATTGCAAAGGAAAGGAAAGAAGATTGAGTGGATGAAAAAATGTCAAGCGACATTTGACCTACTCAAAGAGAAGTTGACTAGAGCCCTAATATTGAAAGTCTCAAATCCAGAGGGCAAATTCACTATCATCATTGATGCATTAGGAGAAGGAATAGGAGGATTGTTGATGCAAGAAGGGCAATTCATTGCATATGAATCAAGAAAATTGAAACCCTATGAGAAAAATTATGCATCGCATGATTTTGAGTTAGTTGCAGCTGCAATAGTTCATGCATTGCAAATGTGGAGACATTACTTGCTTGGAAAACCATTTGAGTTAAAAATTGATCACTATGGCCTCAAGTATTTGTTCACTCAACCCAACTTGAATGCATGACAACGTAGATGGTTGGATTTGATATCTGATTATGATTTCAATATCAACTACATCAAGGAAAAATAAAATCAGGTTATCAATGCTCTAAGTCAGAGAAGGCATATCACCTCGATGGTATCCATTCAAATTGACTTCAATTGTCAAGTATTATAGAAATTGAAGGGTGATGAGTACTATGAGCAAGTCAAGCAAGCACTCATAGATAATCCACAAGATGCAAGGTATGAAGGATTTCATTTTGAAACTAGTGGATTATTAAGGTTTAATAGAAGGATATATGTACCTAATTTTGAAGAATTGAGAAATCTAGTATGGAAAGAGGTACATGAAGCACCATATTCTGAGCATCCAGGTGTGACTAAGATGAAGGCTGGTGTGAAGCCATTATATTTCTAGAAAGGAATGAAAGGTGATGCTGCTAGATTTGTGGCAAGATGTTTAGAATGTCAAAGAGTGAAAGCTAAACATCATCACCTAGCAAGTCTTTCGTATCCGCATAATGTTCCTTAGAGGAAGTGGAAAGTCATTAGTATGGACTTTGTGCAAGGACTGCCTATGTCAAGGAATAATCATAATGCAATTTTGGTAGTAGTAGACAAACTTACCAAAGTAGCTCATTTTATTCCTGGGAATTTGACGGATGGAGCTCCTATCATAGCTCAAAAATTCATGCAAGAGGTGTTTAGATTACATGGGATCCCTAAAAAGATTATTTTAGATAGAGATGCTCGAGTAACATCTAGGTTTTGGAAAACCTTGTTTTCCTCACTTGGGACTCAATTGAATATAATTTTTGCATATCATCTAAAGATGGATGGGAAAACTGAAAGGGTGAATCAAGTATTAGAAGACCTACTAAAAATGTATTGCATGGATCAACAATACAAGTGGGAAGATTACTTTCCTTTAGTGGAGTTTGTGTATAACAATTCCTATCTTTCCACAATTAAGATGACTCCATTTGAAGCATTATATGGTAGAAAGTGTAGAACTCCTATAATCTAGGATAAGCTTGAGGATAGGATAAGTCTTGGACCAGAGATGTCAGAAATGGAAGAGAAAGTCATAATTATTAAGCAAAGGCTAGATGAAGCCAATGATAGATAGAAAAGTTACACAAATTCTAAGAGAGTAACTGGGACATTTGAGGTAGGGGAAAAGGTGTTGTTGAGAGTAAAACCTCAAAAGAGTTCCATCAAGTTTGGAAAGTTGTCCAAACTAGCTCTGAGATATGTAGGTCCATTTGAGGTCCTAGAAGAATTAAACCTTGTTGCTTATTGAATAGCATTGCCACAACTCTTACCCGGATGCATAATATTTTTCATGTCTCATACCTAAAGAAGTATATACCAAGTGATAATCATGTCATTGATTGGATGCTTTATAGGTACAAGACCCCATATTAATAACAATCAAACCCATTAAGGTGCTTGGAACATGTAAGCTTCACTTACATAACAAAGAGGTTTTGTAGTGCAAAGTCTAGTGGGACCAGCACTCTAAAGATTTTGATACTTGGGAAGACTATTATGAAACTAAGAAAAAGTTTCCACATGTTTTACATGCTTTTGAGAATTTATGTAACAATATCGTACTATGTTTTATTTATGTTTGATACATAAAATCATCGGGGATAATGATTCATAAGCGGGGGATATGTTAGACCCCACAATATATTTACTTAGCTACTTTTACCTAGCTAGATGGAATACTTGCATGTGTGAATGCGTTTGTAACTTTGATGGAAATAAATGTGAATGTACTTTGTTTATACGAATCATTGGAAATAGAATGAATAAATAGTTGATTTAAATGATGATATACATGTGCCTTATTATGACTATTGAATATAAATTACAAGTGATTATTTTGTGATCAATTGACTACCTTTGCAAATGTGACAAGTTGGTTGTAAGTGGAGGTTCACGCCTCCAGAAGGGAGGGGAAGTATCACTCAGGATAAGGATTTTTGGTTTGGAAACCCTTAGGAAAGTCTAGTTCGAGCTTTCACACACACTCACTAATAGGATAGACAAGTCTATGGTTTCATATAAGGTAAGATACTTGATATGAATTGCTTAGGGGAGGTTTCGTGTTTGGGAAGTCATGCTTGAGTATGCGTTTGGGTCTTTTTATGTTTTTGAGTACTTTTTATATACAATTGATGTGATACATACATATGATGTATACATACATATATGCATGGCCTCGATGAACTCATGCACATGAGTAATCATGTACATAAGCATACAAATATAGTCATGTTTGTGTATGCCTATGGGTGAATTACCCATATGCACGAGAACATCAAATGGATAAAGTGACGTGTATATATATATATAATGTATATACATGTTATTTGATACTTTTGCTTTGTGTCTATGGTAATGATGTATATATATATATATATGTATAGATGGATATATGTATATAAGTATATATATTCATGTATATGTATGTATTGATGTATTGGTAACGTCCATACAAGTACATTAATATATATATATAAATGTACATATGTATATATGTATATATATATATATATATATGTGTGTGTGTGTGTGTGACAATAGTTTAAATATTAAATGGATATATGTAAATACAAGTGAAATTCGAATGAAATGTATTGATAATCATTTGAGTTGATATATATGTCTATATATATATGAATAAATATATACATATATATACATATATATAATAACATATAAAGCTATCTATATATATATATATAAATGTGATGGAATATATATATATATTATTGACAATATAATCTTGTAAATGTTTAATTGTTGCTTAAATAAAGCACTGATATTATTTAACTATGCACATATACCATGAAGCCATAGTATAGAGTATATTATATTGGTGCTTGGGCGTAACCAAATAGTGCATAGAAATGTAGTGCTATGTAACATATAAGTGGTGAATTATATTTGTTACATTGAATTGCCATATATAGTGGAAGGCATGGAAAATAATAGACTTGGTCAAGCATAAAACATAACATTATTTACAAGGATTTAAAGGCTCTAACTTTGTCAAAGGGCAGCAAACACCAAAAGCTCAAATAAAGGATAATGTGGTGCCAAACTATGAATTTCTTGTTCTTCAATAGAAGTCTAAATTAGAAGCTCTGTGCAGCAATGAAACTATGAATAAATGGGAAGAATGAGTCTTGGGAATGCTGGCATAGAATAAGTTGACTTGTATGAATGTTACCTTGCATTTCTCTAAGGAATTCTTGTTGTCTCTTGGAGAATCGATTTGTTGTGTTTATCTTGTTGAGTAATATGATCTAAGTTTGCCACCTTTTGATTTCAAGTGCTGAGTCAAAACCATGCAAATGAGAAGTGTCGATTCATTCTCCTTATTGCTAGCCTTGGAAGTTGAATATTTTGTATAAATAGAGGCATTTTATACCTCATTGGGATGCATTATCTACACTCATCTGTAAATTTTCTAAAATTTGCTCTATTTTCTTGAGTTTGTGTGAGAAGTTTTTGAGAGATTTGTAAGGGTCCATTGTGGGAATTTTGTGTGGGATTTGGGAAGGTGTAGAGATGATTTGTTGTCAAATAGCAAGCTGATTATGGAGGCTAGGATTGGGAATCGGCTGAGTCCATTTGGAGCATAATATTATAGGCATGCCAATCCCTACTTTCTTTTATGTTGTTGGATTTAAACTAGTTATATTATGGTTGTTTGCTACTTGAAAAAGAATAAGTTTAGTAAAGGATTGTTTTTTAGCTTATGGAATAGATAATAATTGTAGTATTATGCAAGGTTCTTTATTGCTTGATGTGTCTGTACATACACCATACTAAGGAGTGATTCTATTATGTAGTTATATACGGAGGATAGAAAGTGCTCAATAGAGTGAGGTCTTTGTAGCTTATAGCTAGACTTAAATTGGTAGGTTGTTGATACACAAGTTAACCTAGTAGAAGAGTCATAGAATACATTAAATTTATGAGTTGTTCCTAGGGTGGTAGATTAACCTTTGGAGGGAATTGCCTATGTATAAAATATATTTGATCTTAACAAATCAAGTTAGAATGGTGGATGAGCATGTGACGTCCATTTGAAGTACTAGGTGGGGAATACTTTGGCCAAAGTAGTGTAATATGTCACCGCTTACACCGTCAGTTCATTGTGTTACGGGCCTATACATGCTAGTTCGAGATTTTTCATACACGTAGAACATAGATGTGTAGTATGTTAAAGCTCTAGTCATGTGGAACACAAAACTAGCTCAGAATAGGCTAAGTACTATATGGTTTCCAAACCAAAGCTCTTCATCGAAGGGTAGGGCCATCTTACCATCTATGGTAGATGTGCAGGGGACTGCAGTTAGTTCATGGATGGCGGAAAAGTGCTTTAGTGATGCTTCTCTTCTTAGTCAATGATCCAAGGATTTGAAAGGGGATTTATTGGATCATTTATATTTCTATTGCCAATGGAGCTCAATTGAGCTATGTATGTAGTTAGTATTTATTTCTTGAAAGATGGAAAATATATTTTGTATTTAAATTATGAAATCATTTCTTTGGAAATATTATACCAATCATTAAATGAATAAAAAATATAGTTTGTTGCTATCATGTGTACATTTTATCTTATTTCGGAAGAAATTTTTTTATCACTATAAGTTAGCCATTGGATGTAAATTCACTTGTGGTAAAAAAATAGGAAAGTTACTATCTAGAGCAAGGGGCATGTTATAGAAAAATCCACTATAGAGTTGATCCTCATCTACCAATGGAGAGAATTCTGAAATATTTGTGGTCTCTAGAATGGATGTACCCTCCAGGATTGTCTGATCCTCTTCCTCTATATCCACCATTTGGGGAGAGACTACTCATTGTGCCTTCTCTTTTCTCCATTTTGTCCTCTTCTCTGCACTCATTTTCAAGAGATCTTCCATACATTCTTCTATTGGTTCCTTTCTAGGGGGTGGTTATGAGTCTTCTCTTCCTTGGCCTACTACTTTCTCCTTGGACCTCTAGGGAGTGGACATGCTCAACTCCTCTATCTCTAGCTTTTTAAAACCCCATTTTTCATGCAACTTCTCCTTATTCTTGTCAAATTGTTCTTTAGCTTTCTTCTTTGCTAAATTATCCATATACTCTTGGTAAGTGGTAAATTTCTCAAATTTTGAATCTTTAGGAAGGCTAAGGAATGTAGAAGCATAGTTGTGGATCTCTGTGTCACATATTTCATATGAATGTTGGGGTATCCATGAGATCCTAGGGTCAATGAATCTCTTAAAGGTATAGTATTTGTCTACTAGGAAGACATTATCCTTGAAATACTAGCGAACCACCTCATAGGAAATGTGCTCCCTAGCCTAGAGCTTTTGTTGGGGGGAATTAAAGAACCCCTAGTAGGTTGTAGTGAATGAAGTGGCATCTTGGAAGTATTTAACATGGTCTTGGATTTGGGCCGCCGCTAGTCAAGTTGGATCCCATATTTTTCTTGCAAACCTTGATAGTTGATTCATGAAGTAGAATTTTAGGCATATCAGTAGGGTCCCATACCTGAATTGATAGTGAGACTACTCAGTGCATTGTATGTTGTCCATTAGTTCTTGCCACAAAACCTTACATAGGTCTATATCTTTGTTGTTTATGACCATTTGGTATGTTGTGTGGATGGAGGTTCCAGTCATAGAATCCTCTTGGTTGGTGTAAAATACTTTGTAGGCTATGCCCATGGTGGCGTACTTGACCATTGGATTGGTGATCTTGGTAATGTCTAGGCTTCATCCATTATACATTTCTCTAGTTAGGTGGGTGACTTCTGCATTTTTGATAGCTTTCTTTGGTGGAACCTCTCCTTAGGCCCATAGTCCTGTAACAACTTGGATATCATCTTTAGTGATTATGTATAGCTGGTCTAGGTATAGATATTCATTGTGAAATTGGATTAGGATTATCTAGACCCAATCTTCTTGGTTGTGAAATCTAGAAATTCCCTCCATACATCCAATCACTTTTTAACAATTTTTTTGTATTGCGGTAGATATTGTTGTGTTCCTTGTTGCAGGAGAGTGTGCCTCAACTCTTCATATTTAGTGTGGTTGACCTCTATGAGAGGTGAATGAATGTATTTCTAGATATCCTTGATATAGATAACATCCATGGGCACTTTTGAGAATCCCCAGTACTGGGTCAGTCTCTATCGCTTTGTATGGGAATTTATTCTACTTTGGCCTAGGTTTTTGAGAAATATCAATGAGAATGGGTATGACCATTTTTACGAGATCAGAGCTTTGTGACGTAGTGTAAACTAGCTTAAGGTTTGGCACACTAATAGCTTGAATGCTTCGATAAGAGTAGAATGCACGATAAGTGAGAATGAAGAATGGAGTGGTGTATTTATAACTTTCTTAGGCAATGAGTGCAATAAATGGTCTATCTATTTCTCACATTTTTCTACTTGTTAACATTCTACTAATCTATTTCTCTGGTGAGTATTTTTTCTTTTATGGTGGATGAAAGGATTATGGTACATTTGCAGGTTAATTTTATTTATCATATTAATGTGTTTGCTTAATACTTTGGTCGATCCCTCATTTTATGTGTTTAGGGTTAGGTTGAGGAAATTGATGTTCAAACTCGGACCTACCCTCTAAGTGTGGGTAATTTGTTTTATCGATTAAATTTTCTATTATCTTAGTGATTTTCTTATGTGTAATTGTTTTGCTGACCACATATTTTAGATAGCCTTACTTTGTTCTAGATACTACTTTATTTTATTGTCTTTTTATGTGTGGGGGTTTGAAACATGTCGGATTGGTGTTTGTATGACATTTTTATGCATTTGTGATATCTTTCTTGGATTTGTGGTACTTTGCATAAGTCTTAAATAGATTGTTTGTGTATCATAATACCTTTCAGTATGTTAATAATCATTCTTCTTGTAGCCATGCCTCTAAAACATCATCATTATCGGTACTAGCATTGTCACTTTCTAATTCAATCTCTTTGAAACTATTAGGATCCTCTTCTTTGTTTGTGATGGGTAATCTTAAAATAGAATAGATGTTCTAGGGCTCTTCCTTGTCATTGTTTAGTTCTATTTCTTTTACATATGTTCTATCTTCTCTTTATCCTAATGGAGTGTGAACTACTTTATTCTCATTCGCCAAAAAATATTTCCTCCTCCCTCAAGTCTACTATTCCATTGGAATTAACAAACCATTTCAATCCAAGCAATGATCAAAAAAGTGTTGAAATGTTCCTTCATCTCAACAACTTAAAAATCAATAATTTATTTAATCCCTTTTATGTTTACTTCTACTTTCTTCCATGTTCCTAATGTTCCCATGCATTGGAATAATGTTCATAGGTGTTCTAATGAGCTTAGGTCTTTCTAACCTCTCCCAAGTGGTTGCCAAAATAATAATGAGGTCTACACCTAGATCAATTATTACATGTTTAACTTTATTGTTGTTAAAATTTGTGGTAATTAATATTGGACCATTTTTCCAATTCCGATCTTTTGTAATCCAATTTACTTGTTATTATTTTTGTTTATTCCAGTACTTTCCTAATTGTTTCAATTTTACTAAGAGATATTTTTACTAGGCCAATGAGGCTAGACTCTTCAACATCATTACCTCTTCTTTTGAAAATCATGATGTCTCATCCTTTTGTTGTTTTATAATTTTTTTCTTTGATTTTTCTATTATTTTATCAAGTTGTTTCTTATTTGGTTAAAAGTGGTCATACTCTTCTTCTTCTTCTAGTTTTATTTCTTTAGTAATTTCTTCAATCTCCCTTCTATTTTTTTTCGGTATTTGTTCCTTGTCTGGTTAGCACTGTAGCTTTATTTTTCTTTATTTTAGATTTCTTCTTTTTTCTTACCTATGGTGGTTGTTCTTTTGCGGAGTAATCTTCATTTGATGTGTCTAAGGACCAGTTATCTATTATTTGGCAACTTTTAACTCCTTGTGGTATTCTTCTTATCACTCTTTCTCCTTTATTGTCTTGTAATACACCACTCCTTGAATGTGTTATATTTTGATAGTATAGTTGAGCCTTACCACATTGAAATATATCATGGTCCAATCATCTCCACAAAAGGGGAATTTTCTTCTCTTTTTTGACCAACATTTTGTGGCATAATAACCTATTTTAATATAGTTGTAACATGTTGCATCACTCCTCCATCAGTTGTTTCTACCAAATCATCCTCCTTTATAATTGGATTGTCTATTTGGAGATGACCTCATGAAAAATATGTGCACCACATGTCTTTAGTTTTCTTTTGTTCTCCTCTTGCAAGGATTGAATTCTATATTGTTAGTTATTTTACCACAAGTTGTAACTTCTCAATATTCTCCTTCATATCATCCTTTTAAGACATGCCCCAAGTTTGGGCTTCAATGTGGTAGGCCATAGTGATCAAGTTTGTATGGGTGTTGAATATTTTTCCATCCAAAGTTTCTCTTATGTCTTTTTGAAGTCCAAAAATAAACCTCTATCTTTTGTCTCTATGTCAATGGTTCTTCTAGCTTGCAGTAAACTTCCTTGAATCATATATCATATTATTTTACTGATTCATCTTCCCTATATACTAAATCTCTCATTTTAATTACACTCTATGTTGGAATGTTTGATGTTTCAAAGTTAGCTAAGAAATATTATTTTACCTCATTCTAGCTTTTTCCATGTTTAGGATAGGTCTTCTTATACCAATATAATACCTCTTTTCTAAGTGAGGATACAAATTCAAGTAATTTTGGCTTATCTTCGTCAATATCCTCCCTTTCCCACAAGGATTCTAGCAAAAATATGTGTTCTGCAAATTTTGTCGTATTGTTCCCAAATATTGGGATCTTGATTGTAGATTCCATCTTGTCTTTTCTTTCTCCTATTTGAACTTTCTACATTTGTAGACTAGGTTTTTCTTCTTTCTCTTTCTTTAAACTTTTCTAATAGTGTAGGGTTTCTATTCTCTACCCTTGTCTCCTGATTGTTTTATATCAAAATATTCTCTTCATAGTATTTCTTCCCACTCTACTTCTTTTCCTCCTTTTTTGTTTTTCTTGCCTTGTGGTACTCTTCTTTTAAAATTCTTTGACTCTTATATGGCTGAGGGGATGGATCCTGGTCGGGGGGTTGTGACTCTTCAAAATATGTTTTTTTTTTCCTATTTATTAGTGTCATTTTATTTGATTGTAAAAATAATTCTTTACCCAAATTCAATCTATTCTCTTCGCTTTTTCCTATTTCTTATTCTTTTAACTTCCTTATGCTTCTATTGACTATTTTTTCTAAATATTCTTTTTGAATTGATGGGGTTTTCTCTAGAGTTGTCATAAATTCCACAAATCTATCATCCAAGTTGATGGTAAGGGTTGATAGGTCTGTCCTGATTTTTAGATTTTTAGAAGGTTGTGGTAATAATGGAGTTTATGTCTTATTACAAGGTCCTAATAAAAATCTTTTGGATTCCTCATAATCATGAGTTGTCCCAATTTTTCCCAACGATTTTCTACTCTTTCTAGAGTTTCCCATTTCTCTTATTTATCCTCTTTTCCTTTCTCTTCAACAACACCCCCTTTGTCATGCTCAACAATACCCTTATTGGCATACTCACTTCCCATTTTCTCCACAAATTCCATTCTTCTATGGTTCCTTTCTTCTCTTTCAATCCTATATTGTTATCTCTTCTCCTCTCCATTTGGGCTAGCCATGTTTACTTTTCTTACAAACTCAATTTGTTCTCTAATATTTCTTGTGATTTCTTATATCCTTTTTCCATGGGTGTGATTGATTTAGAGTTCCATTAATCCTTATAGCGTTTGCTAAGGTAGTTATTCAATATCTTTTTCTTTAGGAGTCACATCTCTTTGGAGATCCCTTTCGAAATCTCCCCCCTTTCCATTCCCATCCCTTTGGTTTATAACCCCCTCTCATAAGGTAAGCACCAATAGGATGGATCTTCATATATTTATTGATTATCTTTCTTTTCTGGTGTTCGATTTAAATTTATAGAATTTTGGGGTGTTTTTTCCTTTATGTCACCTAACTAGGGTCCCGACAATGGAGCCAATGTTAGCGAGAAATTTGGGGAAACACAAACTAAATTTTTGAGCCCCAAGTATTTTCTAAGTGTTATAATTTATAACCCAAACTCAGTCATATAAAGGTGAACACCAATATAATTATACATATGATTAACTACATATATATTCACAGAAGAACATATAACATTATATAGATAGAATTTTGGTATTCATTATATTAATTAGATCAAAATTAGTACATTGTTATAGCTTCTCTTATACTCTTGCTTAGTTCTTATCTAATCTCCAAACATATATGCTTCCATAAATTTATACATATATTTCTCCTTATACATTTATTACTCGCATACTACTTCTATCTTCTTCTCTATTCTATTACATTTTTTCATTCATATATTATTTTATGCATACATCTATGGGATGGTATATGACCCATATGTGCTACCCCTAGTCTAGATGGTATAAACATTACAATATTATGCTTCACAAGTGGTTTACGCCAATATGCAATATACTTTCCTAATCCATGTCTTTACTATCATACTTTCTAGTTAACACTCCCTATTTCATCTCAAATCCTTAATCCTTCATCCCACTTAGATATCAAAACCCCATCTCACACCTAAAACATTTCATCACATATCCCACAACCTCAACATTCCATCCCTTCTCCTCATGTTTTAACATCTCCAATATTCCAAACCCATTTCATCCTCTTATCAACATATTCAATCTTCTAATCCCATTTCATCATATTATCAATATTAACACATATCATCCTAACAACCTCCCATATCCAACTATCAATCACCTCCCTTCAACTTCACAAGTACTTTGGCCTAATGCATGCAACAAATAAAGGATACTCTCAAGGGACTTCAACTAAGACATCATAATAAATCCTATACCTTCCAAGAACTATTTCCTTATCCTTCTGACAAGTCCATCACCATGATCCCTTTTCTCCAAGATTTTGAAATGCCTAAATTTGACAAGTACAAGGGAAAGGGGGATCCTAAGGAGCATTTAAAAGAGTTTTTCATTGCATGACAAGAGGTATCCTATCTCAATGCTTACCTCTTGGGGATCTTCCCTAGAAGCTTGGGTGGACGAGCCCTTGATTGGTTCACTCACCTCCCCCATGGGATAATCATAACCTTTTTTGAGCTAGCCAATAAATTTTTCACTCACTTTTCCTATAACATAAAACATGACATCACCATTATGGATATTTGCAACACTAAACAAAAGAATGGTGAATCCTTTGCCTCATTTTTGCAATATTGGAGACATCTTGATAGATGCTTTGCATGGCCCCTACCTAAAAAAACAACTCATCACTATCTTTGTCGAAAACTTAAAAACTAAAATGGGTTTCCACCTTTGCATGCAATGAGCTTGCTCCTTTGAAAAGATCATAGAGAAAGGAGTATCTATTTAAAAATCCCTTATAGCCAAATTCCTAGTCAAGATATACAAAGAAAATAAAGATAATAATCTCCAATCTAGTGAAAAAATCTCATAAATATGGAATTAAAACAAAAATGTGGTCAATGATGGTGTGAGTGATTCAAAACATGTTCAAAATATCCAAATATCTCCACCATAATCATATCATATAAATCTATCTCCCCAAAAATATGTGTTTATCCTTAAAGGTTAGCCTAAATATCACACTAGACATGAATATACCCCCCTTGGGTGAACCAATCAAAACTGTCCTCTAGAAGATCCTCCAAGCCAACATGATATAATTACCACCCATCAAACCCCTTAGTCATGATGTGCCTAGACCTTATTCGTACGAATAACATGAATTTTGTGACTACCATAGGGTTCATGAACATAAAACCTCCTCGTGTATGAAACTAAAGAACTCTATCCAAGATCTTATTGATTGAGGAGATATCTCTATCGAAGGCCATACATCCCCTAATGAAAAATTGGGTATATACAAGTAGCCTTTTCCTTATAATAATGATGTAAAAACTTCTACATCGTACAACATAGTTCCTTATACATACAAAAATAATATCTCATTTGATTTTGTCATTAGTCACATCAAACAAAGTCCTTCCCAAGTAGCCACCATAACTCTCAAAGCACCTAGTTGTGTTGTCACTACCAAACGTGGTCAAATTGCTATCCAAGGAGCTTCATTCTCCTCTCAAGCTACAAATCATTATATCTTCCTTGACCACTTGAAAAAACACCAACACACATATCTATCCTTGAGCTACATAAAACATTTCACATCCAAAAGGACCTTCTTGAAAAATTCCTCCATGAATCTCGCGTCCCTAATAAAATTGATCTTGTTCAATTTCAAGCCATGATAGGACACATTTCATCTCCAAAAGCCCTCACGTTTTCCACTAAATGCGTACCTTCCATCAATCCCTCTCATAACCATTTGCTTTACATTCAAGCTCACATTCATAAAACCATAATCAAACATGTCCTACTAGATGGTGGATCAGAACTTAATCTTTTTAGCCTAAGTCTAGAATAAAGCAACTAGGATATTTTGATGATGTTGTTAATTCCTACACAAAAATTATCTTTAAAAAAAAATATGAGGAAGTTGAGCATGAATCTAAAGGCTTTATCAAGCTACCCATCTAGGTCAAACTCGCAACAGTTGAATCCACTTACCAAATATTAGACCTTGATATCCCCTATAATATCCTTCTTGGCCACTCATGGATCCACACCATGCATGTCATTCCATCCACATTCCATCAATACATAAAATTCCCCCACAATGGAACTAAAGTGATTGTCCATGTTGATCTTAATCCATTCAAATTTTATAAATTCTTGCAAAGCATTCATGGCCTTTTGTAGCATCACCCTACCAACATCGTATCACCATCTTCATCTTCATTTATTGATCCTTCCTTGTTACCCACCTCTCGCACTCCCTCAAATATCAAGGCTAAGATCAAAGACTTTGGTATTGGAGAATATGAGCTACAATACTTCCACATAGAATCTACACCACCAACTACACCATCCCAGTTTTTTGATGTCCATGATAATACTATGTTTGATCATGATATCTATGATAATCCACTCTTTGATCGTGATTACATTAAGGACATCCAAGATCATATCCCTTCCATTCTATCTTGTGAACCACCATCATTCAATATTGACCATCCTTAGCTAGGATATGCATCTCCTAATGATGCCTCTACTACGCCTTCTTTCCAACTCACTAAGGACATGCAAGCTTCCTTTGACATTAACAGTTCCAAAAAGGATAGTCACGAAGAATCCATTAAGTGCATCTCCAATCTTTTCCATGATTCACATATCCTTACTATCTCATCCAACTCATCCATTTAATCCAATTCATCCACCTCCCTCCATCTCCTACACTTGGATCAACAAGTACCATCCAAAAAGAACAAGGCTATCAAAAAAGATCAAAATAAAAAACCCTTTATCAAATGGAGATCCAAAATCAAAAGAAAAAAGAAAAATAAATGAGAAGTCCTTTAGTCAAAATGAAAATGAAAATCTATTAGAAAAATAAAAAATCAAAGTAAAAAAGAAAGTAAAAATCAATCTCCAATCGTGCCCCTTTCTCCAAAATAATTGGGGGCATCTATCAAAGAAGAATATCAAGAAATGAGCTTGTTGATCCTAAGTCTTCATTCTCATCATATTCATGCAATCCATACACTCTACCAAATCCACCCATCTCCATGCATAAATCTTATCATTTCATCCCCATGGTGATGTATCTCATTGGAAATTTTATGGTGACCCCTCCACATACTTTAATCAAAAGGTTTCCCAAACCCCTTTTCATATGAAGCATGATGGCCCTTATAGTGTGCATGTTAGGGATCATAAATTAGCTCCCTCCATCCACCCAACAAAGCATCCTTCATCGTCCATATCATACCATCCATATCCATTTATCATGCTTTTTCATCCATCTCTTAAAAAGTGTCCACCATGATCACAACATTATTAAGTCTGATTTATCAGAAAATCAAAAAAATAAAAATAGTAAAGAGAAATAATTCGTCCATAGGTGAAAACCACTTTGGTGGTGCCTTAGATAAGTACCATGGTGAAAACATGGAAACAAGAACCAGGTGTAGTCCCTTATCCACCATCTCCTAGGATGCCACCCCATCCACTATCATTTCCATCCATCCATCCATAATAATCCTATCATGGATTGTCCTTGATCCTTGATCATGTGTCCTTCCTTATCTACCCGTTATCACCCACCTTCATCATTCTTTCCCTTGCATTAGATGCAAAAGTTATGTCTAAATTATGTTAAGGATTTGATCTTGTATATCCTTAGTTTCCTCTTGCTTTGTCCTTCAAGTCTCATGCATTTGGAGTCCCTAATATTCATTAATAATAAATCAACCATAAACCAATCCTATCCCATATCATATCCATCCCATCCCAAACATAATAAAGAAATCATCATCCTTTCATCCCATCTAAAACATTCAAATTTCAAAAAATAAAAAATTCAAAATCTTGAGCTTCTCAAACTTGACATCCAATCAATCCAAACATTGGAACCAAGACACTAATCCTTAATCAAAGTCATATAATAATCCTAGCTGTTGAACACAAATAAGTCATCTTATCCCTTGACCAATCAATCAATCAATCCTCATCATCTTATCAAAGCCTTGCTTAAGTGATTATCCAAGCTTGAGTAAGCAAATAAAAGCCTTTCTTAGGTGACTACCCAAGCCTACTCACAAGCACAGCATCCTTATCAATGCCTTGATTAGGTGATTATCCAATCCTAATCACAAGCAAATCCTTCATCATCATCATTTGATCTTTGGCAAGAGATATGTTGGTTGCATGACATGTTTTGTAGTAAGTCCTTTGTTTTAATTTATCTTTTGATCATTTATCTACTCATGACTACACATACTTACGACCATGTTGATCTATATATCTTTGTATGTCATAACTAGTGTATAATGGGGAATTGTCTTCTTTGTTGTGTTTGTCATTGCTTGAGTGTCAATTCCATGTAAAGGTTACCTTGTCACCTTGGTTCTTCATACTTTAGTGCATCATTTCCTTTGTTATATTAAATCTTAGGATTTCTCAATACATACAGGCATAGCCTATCCATCATCATCAAATTCCCCTTCCCTTTCATCTCCTCCATCCTCTTTCATCTTCCAATTCATCTCCTTCTCGATCCTAACCCCTCATCGATCCCTCCCATTTCAAGAGCACACTCGTGTTCTCCTAACCCGCATGTCCTCTTGAGGGGGCATCCCATCACCTAATCATCAATCTTTCCTTCTTCATCCTAATCTTTCTTTCTTCATTATTTCCCATTCTCCCATTTACTAGGGCATCACCTTTGATCCTTATCCTCTCTCATCCACTTTGTTTTAAATTTCTTTGATACAACACCACTTTATGACGTCATATCAAAGAGGGGAAAATTGTAGAAACCTAAAATACAACCTTACCTACCACACCTAATTTTATCCTATCTTAAGCCATTAATTAAATTAGTATCTATTATTTAATTAATTATTCCCATCCTTAGCCTAAACCCTTAATTAATAAATATTTATCATTTATTTAATTAATATCCCTTGTCCTAATCCTCTAATTATATAAATATTTATCATTTATCTAATTAATATCTCTTCACTTGATCCCCTTAATTAAATAATACTTTATTTATTTAATTCCCCTTTTTCCTCTAACCTTGTTCATATAATCCTAGCCTTTCATATTGTTCACATGGATCATAATCTAAATTTGTCCTCATGTGATATTTTTCCCCTTTCACATGTCTTTCTAACTCCTCTAGATTCATTGAACCTAGAAACCTACCCAAAAGTTAAACTATCTTTTTATATTATCCATTCATCTCATTTAACCTCTTCATGCTAACCATTTCCATAAGGATTTTATCCTTATCTCAATCCTAAACCTAGATCCTATCTATCATTTGACACTTGTCACATGATTTCATCTTTGATCCAAACCCTAATCCTCTATCAATCTTAGCCATCCATCATCAATCATTTCTAGCCATTGATTTTTCCTTTTCAAGATTCTATATCTAGAGGCTCTCATCCTTCATTTTCACCTAATTCTACCTAATGCAACCTAATATTTGCAAATCTTAATCAAACTATCATGTATACATACTATCATTTTGATCATTTATGTTTCAATATTATCATTATCAATCAATCATATCAAGGTTATGCTAGAGCATTGAGCAATCCAAATATCAACACCAAAGAGAGTTTATCAAATGAAATAAGGGTGCACTATGTTTCCTCTCATCAAGGAGAGAAACAAAGATTCTAGGTGAAGGTATTGTGCTTTATATTGATTTTATCTTCCTTTATTTTTCTTTAATATTTTCTAACCTATTCAACTTCTACTTGCTCCATTCCTACTTCAGGGGCAATCTCTTCACCTTCCGGCAACATTTTCTTTTCCCCCATTTCCTCTACTTTCCTCCCACTTGGGTTGTCTTCTACTTGGTGATATTTTTATGGAAAAATTCGTAAATAGGTGGATATGTGTCAATGGTTACCCTTTTTTCCATCTACTCTTCTCTATTATTATTTCTAATTCATCCCAAAGGGCCTCCCTTGGGTCTATCTCTATATATATTCTAATATACACCCCAAATTCCCCCTCTCAAAAATTTATTCTAATTTTATGAAAGTTCCCAATGCATCTCCAATCGATTTCAAGGTTTCTTCATTCCAATATTCATAAGGAAAATTATACAATCTTACCATCAGGGTTTCCCCATTAAGTGAGTTAGGGGATCAAAATTGGGTATCTAGTCTATGTGGTAAAACCCTACTTCATCCATCATTAGTGGGCCTTGACCTAAAATTTCTTCTTTCTTTGCCTTGTTTCTACATTTACCAAATAAAATTCATTGGGAATTTTTTTTGAAACTTACCTATGTTCCTCCTTTTTGATCCATAATTTTATAATTTTTTATCCTGATGCCCTAGGCCTCGCTCATTTCATAAAGAAAGTTATTTTTCTTAACCTTTTTGATCGATTTTGTATCTCCTTTTAGTTTATCATGATCACCTTGCTCTTCAGTGGCCTTCTCGCTGCCCACCAAGGTTTATCCCCAATTCTCACTTGAGCTCCTTAAGACCTGCTTTCAAGACCAATTCAGTGTCCCAATCGTCAAACTTTAAACCCAATCGCCTCCAGCCCTGTAATTTGCTATCTTGCACCATTTTTTATTTTAAATTGATGTGCATGGTGAGCTTAAATTAAATAATTTGTTTATTTAAGGTTGAACCTTAGAAGAAAGATTAATTAATTAAATAAAAGGACTTGATTTATCCAATTAATATTAGAAGAATTATTAGATGAATTAATTAAATAACTAAACCTATTTAATTAATGTTAGAAGAAGAATTAAGATGATTAATTTAATTAATTTTGATGATGATGAGAATTAGAAAACATGATTGAGGGATAATTTTAGATGTCTATAGTACACATTGATCATATTTTATTTGCATTTTTTAATATGAATATAGCTTATTCCTATACTATTGATCTTTCGAGTTCTTTATGTTTTCCATTAGGCCTCTAGATCTTGGATGGCTATCTCCATAACCAAATCTTACTCAATGTAAGTATGAGAGTAATAAATGGGTTAGTTATTATGTTATGACATTTGAATGATCCCTTATTAAGATGCATCATCAACCATAAAATGATGAGATACAGTATTTACATTGATAGCTTGCTTCAAACACTTATAATAAGTGTAAATTAAATTATTATGCTATATTTTTTTATTTTTGTGCACGTATTAGCGTCTATGAGCTAAAGCATGGTATACCAATCTCTTAAAATATGGCTCATCTAGTTTGCTTTCATCATCATTATCCTATTATTTAAAATTATAATAGAAAAATATTTTTTAAATGAAAATGATGGAACTTTCCGAGCCTAATGTTAGTCATATTAATAAAGGTAAAAATTCTTCTAATATTGTTACCATTGAGTACCAAGAAAATTTACCAAAGTTCAATATCCCTTATATATTATATTGAAAAATATCTTAGGATTGAATATTATTATATTATCACCTATTAGACCATTACATAATTCAAATCATGTATCTCAAGGTTTGTTTGAAATAATGTAATGAATATCATAGAGTTAATGGTGCTCTATCTATATACTTACAAACAGTTGATCAGTGTTTTGGTCCCCTTTTGTAATTGGATGGATGAGTGATGTGAATGTGTGTGTTTAATTTTTTGAACTAGGTAAAACAATATAGGAGTAGCAAACCATCACAAAATTTGAGAAACATAGAACAAAAGTGCAAAGAAGATGGAACCCGACATTAAAATTTGAGGTATAAATGGCCGGACAAGGGTGAGAGTGCTCTCATTTGGAAATGGTGCTATTTAGAGTTTCAAAGTTTGTACATGAGCATCATAGTTTGTAGGTTCTTCCTTGTTGAAGCCAACTTCCAAATTTTGTCAGTCTATGAATAATAAATATTTCCCTAATTTGATGAAAGAAGGTGTTTGAATGCTTGATCTAGGGTTTGATGCTTTTACGTCTTTAATCTTCTTCATTCCACTTCAAACTCGTAACCTGCAAGAAATATAAGGGAAGAAGGATTGTGTCATATAGGGGTTTACCTTGGTCAAACCCCGTTTTGGTGTTTCCACCTCCACAAGCAGCTATGATGATGTTGGTAAAGAGTGCTTACCCTAGGTTAGGTGGAGGTAAATATATAAAATAAAATGATAAATCACTATGTTGTAACTTACCACTCAGATATGTATTCCTTGTTAGACTGAGGTCAATTATATCATCTCACACAAGGAGAAATTGATGGTTGCTTGAAGATCCTGCAAGGGTTAGTACTCATAACAATGACAAACATGAAACATGAAACATGAAACATCTTACTATGCATAAACATGAATTTAATTATGTGTTGTGGACATGATTTTGACTAATTAAGTGTTGTAGATATTTTGCTTATTTTTCTCTTGAAATTGCTTTGATTGTTTTTAGGATGCTCAAAAGATATTCAAAATTTCTTATATGTTCAAATGGAGGGAAAGAGTTACATTTATATGAGTTTCAACATATTTTGCATGAAATGTTTCGATAAGCCAAAAAATAATTTTGAATTTACAAACATATTGAAGCCGGCAATAAATATTGAGATTTTGCTCCAAAATAAGGGAGACAAGGGTGAGGACACCTTAGTCTAGCCCTATATTAGATTTTAGGTGCTTGTCAAATAAATATTTGATTTAATTCTCAAATTTAATTCAATTTCTCGAAGATGACAATAAACGAATGATTAATAAGCATAATTAGGCTCAAGCACTTAAGGGGGAACCAAACGTAGTATGGAATTATCAAGGGTGATAATTTATGATCCTACAAAAATAATCAATTTAGATCTAATATTAAGTTATTTTTATGCTTTGTATAATTCTACAAATTCTAAATACTTTAAAATTATTAGCTCACAATTGTCTCAAACTTGAGTTTGGTAGCTTATTTCACCCACCAAACTATTTGCATATCTTTACTTGATAGAATCAAGATCATGCACATGTAGTGTACACAAATTTGTATAGTTTTGAAGAATAATATACAATATCTTATTGAACAATATAATTCACATGGAAGGGCTTAACTATGGGGGAAACCATTTTATTACCCCTCCCAACCAAAATCTTCAATTTTTTTAAAAATCCCTTTCCATAAGAGGATCAATCTAATAGTGTTGAGGCTATCATATGAAATGAGGATATAATCAATGACAATGATATACAATTATAATCTTACAAGATATTAGTAGTTTTTTCCATGAAAATATCTAATTCATATTCTTATTTATTCAATTCATTTGATCACAATGAAATCCCCCATAATCGATACCATGGGCTACTCTATCTAACATGGGCACTATAACACATAAGAAATCTCAAGGAATTATGGTTGAACCTAGTTTACATTTCAATGTTTGCATGAAGGATTTTTTGTGTATTAATTAATTTCACCAATAGTCGCGTGCACATTCATAGGTTTATCTTGAGTGTTATAATGAAATGATGCAAGACACTATAGATTGAGTTGTCTTATAGTTAAGAATTAAACAAGAAGAGGAACAAAGATTTGTTCACATTACTTCAACTTCTAATAGATTTAGCATCATTCTTGGTCAACTGGAAATAAATCAACTTCAAGTTGTCCTTTCTATTTTATATCATTATGTAAATTTTATTCATAAAGGAAGGTTAGTTAAAGTAATAGGAGGTCCCTACCAACCTTTTTTAAATAATGCTACCTTTACTGTAGATTCAATCTACAACACAATAGTGTGTTTCACTAGTGGGCCAACTCTAGTTTTACCTAAAGCATACCATTATTGAAAATACATAGGGTTTGATATAAGTTGAGTGAGTACAAATTAAGGTTAGGGGGTTAGATCTAATGAGATTAAATTAAACCCCTAGTTGTGGAGGCCTTTATGCAATATCCTCCACACCTATCAAAATGTTAACAAAAATACTAGCTTGCACCATATTTTTGGGGTCAAACAAAGTCATCCAAAGATACAATTTTATAAGCATGTTTCCCTCAATGTTAGACTTTAGGAAAATATAATATGTATTATATTTTTAGTATTATTTAAATAAATTATTATCAACATAGGTCTATTATAAAAAATGTTAACCTCTAATTGAGACTATGGGAAAATTAACAAACTATTTAAAAATATATATAGTGCACTACTATCAAATTCCTTGTTTTGATTAACAAAATGATAAATAGGCGAAGAGGAATGTGTTATATGGTAAAACATAAGTATGAAATATTTTATTAATATAAATAACAAATAAAGCATAAATAAAATATGCAATACAAAATTATCAAAAAATATTCATGCACTAGATATTAGATTAATAATCCATTTCCAAGAAAAAAAATATTATTTTTATTTATAGTTCAACTTATGTGTGTAGTCACCTAAAACTAATTGTATCCCAACATTACCTAATCCATCCTGCATATATCCCCTCCCAATATTAATTAAATAAAACCTATTATTTAATTAATCGGTACAATCACCTTTCTAGTATTAATTAAATAAATTTGAATCTATATTTAATTAAAAAATCATTTTAGAATTTTCCTCTATAGTCCAATTTTAAATAAAATCAACATTTATCTAATTAAGTTCTTGACACTTATATCCCAATCTTTAAAAAATAAAAAATTATTTATTTAATTCCCAACTTCCCTCTCTAATCATTAGCTGGTCAAAATAAAACATGTTAACTAATTAATCACTTGCACAACCATAAGCATCATTAGCCAGGTCAATTTTGTTCAAGGTTGAAGATTGCACATGACTCAAAAAAATGACTTTTTGGATCCCTAAAAAGAGACTTTTGGATTTCCAAAGATCACTTTTAAATTTGCACCCTCCATTTTATTTAAGAAAATCCTAGCCCTACACAAGACTAAAAAGAACCTTTTTGGATTTCAAAAAAATGTTTTCTTGATCCTCACCCTCTATTTTCTTCAAGAAAAATATTAGTTTTTAAAATCCATTAAATCATGGACCTCCTCATGTGCACCAATCAAAGTATCACTTGGAGGCTTCTTATACATCCAATCCTCACAATGAACATCCTCCATTGATCTCCCAAATCAATCTCAATCCTCAATCGTCCATCCTTCAAGTTTATAAATAGCTCTCATATGAATTTTTTTCAAGAACTCTTTGCATGCAATGTTATGTTGTCAAATATAGCAACTTGCATCCTCTCTCAACCACACATCCACTTGGAGCACAACCACCAATTAGAGCACAACAGGGCTTTTGGGTGAGAGACTCCTAGTTTTCTTTCATCTTTTATGTAATCTTTTAGCTCAATATGGAGGTTTACAATTAGGTGTAGAATAAGGGTTTAAATTTCATAGTTTAAGTCTTTTATTTATGTTTTACACTTACCTGTACACAATGTGTTACATACTCAATAAAAATAGTAGAAATATTATAATTATTTAATTAAAAACTAACCAAATCTGATAGAAATTATTATTTTTTGAAAAATAGATTTTTTTGAATGGAAAATGCCACAAATATTTTGTTCCAACTGTCCTTTCTTTTGAAAGGGTAAATTTTTTATTAAGCAAGATATTTAGTTACATACACTTCAGGTAGATTTCCAAATAGCAACAACCATCAAAATAATCAAAATATGAGAAGTTCACTAAGGATACCTATAATACCACTCAAAACTAAAATTGGATAAGATAAGACTTCCAACATTACCATACTTTCACCTACCCAACCTCCAACTGCTAATCCAATTGGTCATTTTGAATAAATTGAAATAAATTATGGATATTGTACTGGTCTAGCCCATTTCAGTCAATAATATTCCAATTAGCATTTCCCTTTGAGGCCCATTTAGCTAGACAATCAACCACTTTATTCCATTCTCTAGGAATGTGAACAAAAGATATCATCTCAAAATTAGAAGAAACAAGGATAATTTGCCTAACAACTTGAGCTAGTCTCCACGAAGCATCTTCCAAGTTCACTTTATTTAGTAAAGAGACCAAATGAAAAATCCATCTTACACACAATCTTCATCCATCCAAGCATGCTTGCCTTTTTCCACAACCTTTAGAATTGCCCAAGCCTCCATCAAATTATTGGATCTCACCTCACATAGATAGAAAAGAAGAATTGAACATAGATATTGCAGTCTCTACCAATTCCTCCAATCCCTACAGGACTAGGATTTTCATGGATTGATCCATTTGTGTTAATCTTCAAAAAAATTCTAAGAGACGGAGACCATTTTCCATACCTATCCAATTTCCTATAAGAAAGCCCTCCATGGCTTGACCTAATAGTTAAGGAACCATGAGGAACAAGCTCTAGAATTTGGGAAACATGACTATCCAAAAAGGATAATGGTGTCTGAATATAGAATTTGGCTTCAATAGTTTCTTTGAGCATACATCTAATTTTATTCCATACCTATGGAACTAGACTTTGGCTTCCCTAAAACATGCACTAGTTTTGCTTTAGCCAAATTTACCAAAGAATAAAGGAAGGACCTATTTTCCAAGTAATCACTAGGAAGGGCACATAAATTGGAGGAAGACCCATACGATCCCACAAATCAAAAAGATAGGATGTAAGAATTCTAGATCTATTCCAAATATTCCACCAAAGGTTCTAAATCATGACTAAAAAGGGGCATTGGAAAGAATATGGTTTGTTGATTCTTCACTTTTATTATAAAGGACACAAATGGAAGGCCCTTAGAAACCTCCTTTTTTAATATTCTCCCAAGTTAGGCATTTAAAAAAATAAAAAATCCATATGAACATGTTGCAATTAGGCCAACATACTTTATTCCAAATTCTTTTCCACCAAGGGAAAACATGGTTCCTACTTTTCTGTAACTATAAAAATTGCTATCCAAGAGATACAAAATAAGTACCTTTACTATTAAAGCCTCGAGATAAAATATCAAGCTCCTACAGGGAAGAACATGGGTGATTAGACAAAATAGAGGCAAGCATGTTCCAATCTTTAGGAGATCCTCCCCTTGGCCAACTTTGTGGCTCACACCATTGGTAAACCATCGACCTCTCTATAGTGTTAGAGAACTTGAAGTCTATAAATTTCAACTATCCTACATCAAAGAAAACCTTACTCAAGGAATAAAGCTAGGGAAAATAAGAAAAAAGGGGTGGATGGTTGTCTCAAGAATCAAACCGAAATAGGGCATTGTTACCCTTATAAATCATCCAAAAACTCCCCTACTTAATTAGAGAGGCTCCCCTTTTTATTGTACTCCAAATTATAGAACCCATCCCAACCAAATCCATTAGAGGGATGTCCTTGTCCTCAAATCCTCCCAGATATTTATAATTGATAATTATTTCCCATGAATAATGAGGTTTTTTGCACCACTACTAAAATAATTTAGCAGCAAGGGCTTGATTATTTAGCTCTAAAGTGTTAAGACCAAGTCCCCCATTCTATTTAGGTTGACAAATATGATGCCATCTTACTAAAATCCATTTGTGGATATCCAATTTTTTGGTCCATAATAACTTGTCTAGACAAAGCGTCATACTCCCTAAGAAATTTTTTGGGGGTTGATAAGAGTAGAAACCTATAAATAGGGAGTGCCTACAAAACTAATTTCATAAGAGTCAATCTTCCTACAAAAGACAACCATCAAAAGGTCCAATGGTTAACCCTATTTCTAAATCTTTCAAAAATATTTATCCAATGTAGCTTGTTCAAGGTTCTCGAAGAAAGAGGAATCTCAAGCAATCCTACAAAGAATTATGGAAATTCTTTGCTAAATAGGATTTGGAGTGTTAAAAAATAAAATAATAGAATTTTATTCATTAATTTGTTGACCAAAAGCAATTAAGTAAATATCTAATGCTTTTATGAAGTTGGATACTTCCTCAATTTTACCTATTCCCATCAAAGTCATGTCATCAACAAACTACACATGAGTTTAAGAATCTAGATATTGATTTCACTCCCAACCTCAAATGAGCCCCATACTTTTGAATTTATTTAACGGTCTACCAAGGCCCTCAACTAATAAAATAAACAAGGATAAAGAGGGTCCCCTTATCATAGACCCTTGGAAGTAGTAAAGAGATTAGAAGGAACACCATTAATCAAAACAAAAAAAGAAGTTGAGGTTACACAACTGATGACCCATTCCACCCACTTAGAGAAAAACCAAAGGCCAAAAAAATGAGTCAAAGGAAAGACCATCTCACTTTGTCATAGGTTTTAGACATATCAAGTTTGATGAATATAGATTTAACTTTAGAAGGAACCATAAAATGAATCACCTTCAAAGCCAAAATAATCCCATAAAAAAATTGATGACTTTTACAAAACCCCTTGTTCAAAAGAGATTAAGGGATCTAAGTGCTTCTTAAAATGGTCAACAATGATCTTGGTAAATATCTTATAAGAAACATTATAGAGGGAAATGGGATGTAAGTTTTCTAAATAATTAACACCTTCCTTTTTAGGAATAAGATCTAGAAAGGTTGAATTGATTGCCTTAATCATTTATTTATTTTTCTAGTGACTCTCTAACCATTCCAACAAATTAATTCTTATAATTTCCCAAAATTCAATGTGGAAGCCATCAAGCCCAAGAGACTTATCTTTTTTATTTGAAATATTACTGCCTTCAACTCCTTAATAGAAATGGGCTCAAGGAGAGCCTTGTTGATAGAGTCAAACACAATGGAAGGAATGCAATAAATAACTTGGCTTTCCTCTTCCAAGTTCCTACCTCCTTACTCACTGAACAACAAGGAAAAGTATCTAACAACTTCTGCAGAAATATCCTGGAAATAATTAAGGCAATCTCCTTGAACAAAAAGAAGAGAAGAGAGCACATTTCCTCTCCTTTGCTCTTTGATAGAGTTATGGAAAAATGATGTATTCTTGTCCCCTTCATGAAGCCATTTGATTTAGGATTTTATTTTCCAAAAAATATCTTCATGGAGCTCCCACCCCAAAAAATCCTTGGATAACGTATTCTCTTTCTACATCAGAGCCATTGACATACCTTGATCCCTGATAAGAAGCAACCCTGTCTAGCTTGGTTTGAATCTAATTTTTGTCCTTAAATATATTTTTTAAAGAAGATATATTCCATCTTTTAAGGTTTGATTTAACAAATTGAAGCTTCTTAAAGAAGGAATCCATAGTTGAACCAAAATTCAAACTCCCTTCTAGCCACCATCTTTCAACAAGACTAGCCAAGTTAGCATCTTGAAGCCACGTAAGTTGAAACTTAAAAGGAGACTTCTTGTGGTTAGCAAACAACGAAGATAATTTGATTGGCCAATGGTCATAAATTTTCCACCCCAAAATTTTAGATTGAGAAGTCTAAATGTTACCTATTTAGAAGTTTAATACAAGGAACCTGTCTAATATTTTAGAAATAGCTTTAATCCCACACCTTCTATTACTCCAAGTAAATAGATCATTTCTTGGCTTCACATCCAAAAATTTGAGGAAGGAAATGTTATCCCAAAATAGAGAGGAAGATGGTCCTAATCGACCTGTACCTCATAGTTTTTCATAAAAATTGCTAGTGATATTGAAATCTCCAACAAGAATCCATGGAAGAGAAGGAACTAAAGAACACACATTTATAATATGAGTCTAGAAGAAAACCTTACCTGGCAATTTTGAAGGATCATAGACACTGAAAAATAAAATACTTTCTCCAAAAGCAAAGCTAGTTGCCACCAAAGATATAGAATTTTTACTTACAATCCACCATCTCGATGTGAGTTTGCAAGGATCTCATAGGTATACAACAACACCAGCCATGTACCTTGAGAACCAATGCATTGACATTGACCCTTATTCCAAATATTTGAGGAAATATTAATCATCTCTTCTACTGGGATTTTTGTCTCTCGTATAGAAATAATATCAAGAGAATGTTAGACAAATCAAATTATGGGTATCCTTTTGATGGAGGATGCTACCCAACCCTCTAGCATTCCAAGAGATTACAATCATTTTTTAGGGGTACTAAAGTGATTATAGTTTCCTAAAAACTCCAAATTTAACAAATAAATCCCTTATCAATTTTACTTTCTCTTGATTTTTTTTCCTTCTAGCTTTAGAAGTTTTGTTATTTCTTGAGCTTTTTTTAATGCTCTTTTGATGCAATCCTAGCAAATTTAGAGCATTCTTTTTCCATATTTTACCTCAAAGTTAGGCCCCAAATCTATAGGTACTTGAATATCATTTCCTTCTATTTGGATATTTTCCATCCTTATAGCCCCAACTTTTTCTAAAGATAAAACCTTTTTCTCCTATGAGATGTTTGAAACTAGCAAGTCCTTGACAATTGAGACATTCTGAGTTGGAGAGACCATCACTTCATATCCAAAGAAGTGTCTATCTAGAATACTACAAAGCTTGATTATTTAAAATTGAAACCTTGATTGGACATAATATTTTCATGCTCTAGTGCCTCAATCTCCTCGAATCTTTCTAGAATGTAAAATTTATTGTTGAACAATCCTCTTAGAGTTTCTTTTTCTATATGATTTCTAAACTTCCATTTTGAGTGGGGCTTCGTAAGAAAAAATAATTAGAAACTACTTAATAGGAGTGGACAAGAGCATTGCCTTTTGCCTTTAGATTTATAAGTTATGAATCAGGGAAACAGTGAAGGAGTTTAGGCCCCAACTTTAGAAAATTCCTTGAAGGTGTTTGTATTCATGGCATGTTCGACAACAAAAGGGAAGCACTTCATAGTCAATATTTTGGATCCAACTCATATTCCCTAATTTAATTTCTAAAGAATCTGGAAGAGGACTGTTTAGATTTATCTCAACACAAATATGGGAAAAAGTAGCTACCATTCTATCCAAGGTTTGACAAGATGGACCTAAATGTTTTCCAATTATTATAGCAATCAATCCAAGGATATCCCACCTCCAAAGTTCAATTAGAAGCCTAAATAGATGAATCCAAACAAGAATCCTAGCAGGTAGCTCATCCATTGGTTCAAACCTCACATGCCATGGCTTGATGAACAATTTTTCTTGATTAAGATAATAAGGACCTCCCTCAAAGATCATGTTATGATCTATCATTACAGTAAACACCACTATAAAATATCCATTTGCATCCTATATAATCTATATCTCCTTTTGAATTCCAATTTTTATGGGCCCAAAACTCCAAAAACTGAAGAGAATTAAGAAGGCCCATAAACTTACAGATTAGAACATGCTCAAAAGGGTAGAGGACATCATTCACAATTAACTCCAAATTAATACCTAACACTGAGTGATCCTTCCTTTTCTCTAAACACCCATTAGGGTTTGAGTGATTAGGCATATGATTCTCAAATCTAGTCTCATTAGTAGAATGCAAAAGAAATTGAACAACTTTATCATGCCCTACACTAAAATATTTTTTTTGAATTGAGAATATTTTTGAAGGAGAGGTTTTCCAAACCCCCACCAGACGCCATCAAGGTCACCATGAAGTGGAAAATAGTAGAATAAGAGGTGGAAAACAAAAGAATAAAAAGGAGGGAGGACAAAGGATAAAAACACTGCACTCCACTTGCCATGCCTAGGACACTCCAAGTAGTAGCTAGAAGCAGAAAAAGCAATAAAAAGAGCCCATGACAAAGGGCACCAACACCAAATGGCCACAAGGACGAAAAGAGAGGGTGAGAGGAATCATGGGTAGGCCATATATTCTTGCACAAATTTACAAACCCTCACCGAGTGCCTACAACTTCCTTTGAATGCCATCCTCCTCTTCTTCCAATTGTCATTAAGTTATTAATTGTTTGTTCAATAAATTCTTATTAGTATAATGTTGAAAATTGTTGATTTTTTTGGCCCAATAATATTGAAAAGTGGGACACATTATTGGGCTTTCACCCATACATTTGTTGCATTCCAAAAGAGCTTGCACATAGAATGGACTTCTCATATAACATCTAACCAATACATAAAAGAAAAAAGTAACAAATAGTGAATAATATATAGTCTTGTAAACCAAATTATAAACATTAAAATAAATTTGGATCTCCTTGAAGCTCTCATCTCATTGTAATTATGAAAGGATCAAGAAAATGTGGTTAAATCTACATCTGCTATTGTGATAATAAAATATTCACCTATGCTACTGAAGGGTAAAAATTCAAAACAAGATAAAGTGAATAATATAATAAAGAAAGACAAAAAGTAAAAGAAATTATGGTTGCTAAAACCTAAACAAAAAAGTATTCCTTTCGCACACATATTTGTTAAGAGACATTCTTTACATGAGGATTTGGGTCTAATCACAATAACACTCACGAGTGGTTAGTTTTGGTGATTTTATAATTAACTATTAGGAAGATGAAAACCCATTGGATGATGAGGATACACTAATTATATATCTCATCATCTTTTATTACTTGTTCTTTGATATATTTTACATGTTTTACTTTTTCCATTTCTATCTTTTCACATTTTTATCTTCCTCGTGTTCACAACTAATAAGTAGATGACATAAAGATACTTCTTACGGTACACGCCGACTCAAGTAGAAATCAACATTCCATTTGTTTCAAGGCCTTTTTTGATTTTTGATTTTACCTTTGGGGTTTTCCTTATGGATTTGAGATGGTGTCAATATAATAATGAAGCATCCTTAGCATACTTTCATTCATGTTAACCAAAAACATAGATTCATTTTATGTTTAGTTTTAGATTGTCCTTTCTAATTAAACCATGTTTGTGTGTTTCTCCTCTTTTATCTTCTCTTTTTATCTGACTTATTTTATTTTTTTCTCATACCTTGTTTGTTGTGATTCTCCTATTTCACCTTTACACTTAATTTTTGTCGAGCTTGTACACCAATGGCACTTGACTTTTACAAACATTACATTGCTCGAAGCCAATGGAGAATACATGGACTAAAGATATCTTTAGCTTTATTTAAACTCTCACTGTGTTGTAATTATTTTAGATTGATAATATATTGAGTGGTGTTGAGTTCTTGTAAGGTTTTTTCTTGAAAGTGTTTCCTAGGACAAATCTCGTGTTCTATGTGTGTATGCTTTTTTATTCAATTAAAGTAGTTTGAATTTTGTAATTTATTTAGCATAGTTTTCCTTTGTTAGTCATATCTATTTCTTTTAATTCGTTTTCATTAGATCATCTTATTTACATCACATTATATAGAGACTTAGAGCTTGCACCAATACTTGCATCAATCAATACAACACATTGATCTATTATCTAGAAACTTTACATTTTTGTGAGGAGTGTCTTATAACATTGTTCATCCATAATGAGGATTGACTAGTTATTAATGAAGTTTTTGTGCTTTCTCTCTACACTCTAGTAATCTCCCAATATTTTTAACACCACCCACTTTACAAACATAGACATACATGAGAGAATAGGTTTGCCAAATTCATGGGAGAAAAAGGCATTTTCTTGCATTAACAAGACTAAATTACAACATGAGAAGCAAAACTATAAGAATGATCTTGTATAAGAGTAAAGAAGACCTACAAAGATCCACAAAAATGAATTGACATTATTGATTCAACTGCAAAAATCATATATTAATCATAGATTTCGTTCTATAACTAACCATTCTTAATCAACTATAAATAAATTTCAAGACCAAAGCTAATCTATCCTAAATCTCTAGCTGTTTTATTTGGTCTAGTTGTATTTGTTGTTTTATCTAAGTTTATTGGACTTAAATAACCACAAGGTGTATGTTTTATTTCCCTACGCATAAATTAAAGTGTTTCTATGCTAAAAAATAATCTAAAAAATACTTCGACATTGCCGAAACAACTTGGGTCACACCTCATAAGACATTTGAAGGCTAAAAGAGCTCTAGATATTTATGCTTTGGATTATAGAGCTTTCGAATCCGCAAGAAACCCTAATTCTAGGGTTTTTGCATTCAAGTAGCGTTTGGAAGAAAGTAAATCGTCTCTTCGTATTCCTGGACGGAGGATCGCGTTATGCTGTAAATCCTCTACATCTAAAGGTTTTGAGGTAAGATCTTGAGAACTTAATAACCTTTGCAATATCTAATGCAGATTTGATTCGGAAAACACCAAAAGAAATCCTGACCCGGTGTCATTTATTTTGTTTGCTTTATTTGATTTTGCATTGGAGGAGGTGGGTTTGCTTTTAATCTTGGTCAAGGAATGATTGCTTGAAGGTCTGGATTGTATCTGTTGAGTTTCTGATGGGCGTTTTGTCATCTAGAGTTTGGGTTTATTTGAATCTTCTGCTTTGCTGCATTTCTTTTCAAATACGAACTCCTTTTTACCGAATGGTTGAGATGCAATCTTACAAATCTTCTTATTGTGATTGCCAATAGGAGTGGATCATTCAAATTTCACATATCTCATCTTTCAATGAAGTTAGCTTTTATGTGCTTCACTCGCTTCGGACGTTCACAGCATTTGGTTACGTTGGTTATCTTTATTGACATTTCAAAATTAGCCCTGGTTATTTTATGGATCTTTATCAGAAATTTATATACTACATAATAAATACTCACAACAAATCTGACTATCTGATTTACTGGAAAATTATAGTCAACATTAGAGCCGGGCTAGAGATGGAACATACAAATGCAATAACATCTGAAGATTATTCAACCTTGAGCTTTTAAAATAAGATATGCAGACTAACACAACTGCTCCAGCAATGCAAGCAGAAATTTTCAACCTCCTCATGAAATTCAAGTCACACGAGACAATCACTAAATGCCAACAATATTTCAATATAATGTATTAGGTGGCATTTCTGTAGTGTACCAAATTATGTAATAATGTGCTGATATTTCTGCGTTTCAAGTCAATCTTCTTTGACTCATGTTATGTTATTATGTTCAAATCTGGATGATCTGTGCTCAACCAGATAATGAAAGCCAACTTATACAGCTAAGTTTAGATTCAAAGCATATGCATATACAGTCATTGCACTAATGCAGCAATGCTGCTATAAGTACAGTAATGTTTGATTTGTAATTGCTCAAGCCTAATCTTGTAGAAATTATGAAATAAAAAATTGTACTGTGCTACTCAATTAGAAATTAAATGACAGTCAAGAGAGGAAGAGAACTTAGAGAAGAATTAAGAACACTATATTTATCCTAGAAACCCTCTGAAGAGAGATATAACAGATTGTGGCAGTGGCAATTGCCTACTACCTATATTATGTAGCAAATTGTCATATTCAATGAGTGTACAAATGATTGGATGCAATCTGCCCCTTGCTCCATCAGCTGCATATTTGCTCTTGCTTCTCATCTCTTCAAAATACTTCTGCATAATTCTAAAAGAAGAAGATACAACATTAAATTGTTCCCTCCTCCATCAACCTGAGAAAGCACAATATGAAGTTTTCCTCCCATTGCCCTTTTATGTAACAATACAACCTCCAATTTATAGATTACTATGCACCGTAAGGTTCTCATAAGCCCAAGAAGAAATCCCATTGACTCAAGAAGCTGAAGTAGCAGCTGTTCAGTTTGGATTTCCAATTCTGGCAATGTCTTTGCATGTTTGTTATATTTTTATGATCTGGTCAGATCACACCTTCATTATTGAAGAAGTTTTTGGTCTTAAGTTCGGGATATGGGATAATTCCCCCTCATTTGTGAGATCTTTGTGTTTCAATTAGAATAGATAATGAAGAAGTTTTTGGTCTTAAGTTTGGGATATGGGATAATTCCCCCTCATTTGTGAGATCTTTGTGTTTCAATTAGAATAGCTACGATGTCTCTTGTGATGCTCAAAGCATGCTACGATAGATGCTATGGATTAGAAATGCCTAAAGAAATTCCTCTGTACTTGCTAAACACAAGTGGTACAATATTGTTAATGCTGCAATGGCTATGTTGCCATGGAAGAAAACATGCCACAACTTGGCCATGATGTTATACATGCTCTCAAATGATTCTCTTGCTTCCTTGAGGTGGAACCGGGCTTTTGAACATTACCAAATTCACAGATCCAAGTGACAACAACAGACCCTGTTTTCCTTTTTGCAAATCTAGCAGTACACTTTATGCAGCTCCACAAATCCCAAAGGTTCACAATCTACACTGATACCAAATCAATCCATAATTTATCAACCCTAAGCTTGTAAAAATCAAGAAATAAGAAATTGCATTATGCTACTTGATTAGAAATAAATGAGTGTCAAGAGAGGAAGAGAAGAATTAAGAACATCATATTTATCCTCGAAACCTCCTAAGAGAGAAAACACAAGTTGTGGCAGTGGTATTTGTCTGCTACCTATATTATGGAGTAAATTGACAAATACAATGAGTGTGCTAAAGATATGGATGCAATTTGCCCCTTGTTCCATTCAACAAAACCTTGGCTATGGATGCAATCCATTTCTTGCCCCATTAGCTGCCCATCTCCTTGTTTGCCTATGCTTCCATGCTCCTTTCATTTTGCTTCTCACATCTTGGAACTACAACATAATTGTTCTCCTTAATTCTGAAAGAAGAAGATACAACATACAGTTTGTTCCCTCCTCCATCAATCCAGGCAGATACAACATACAATTGTCCTCCCATGCCCATTTTACAAACCAATTCAACCTCCTATGCATAGATTCCTATGCACATCAGAGTTCTCCCAGGCCCAAGAAGAAATTCTATCAACACAGGAAGCTGTCTTCACAGAGCTGATGGACTTGCAGACTGTAACAGGAGTAATTTATCTCCTTTTGAGTGGAATATGGTGTCCTGCAAGGGGGCACTGTGTAGAGATTGAGAATCTTAAGAGTTTGGTGATTATGAATCTTACAAACAACCTTCTTCTTTGATAGCACTCTAAAGAAACTCTGGGAGTTCAACAAGCTTAAAATCTTGGATATGAGTGGCAACAGTTTGTATGGTGAGATTGAACTTAGCATAGGTCTTGGAGATATGTGAGAGCTTTGTCTAGGCAGCAATGTTCTGTCAGGAAGATTGGTAACCGAAAAGTGTAGACTACAATGAAAAGAGCTAGATAATTGATGCTATTCTCTACTGTAAAGTACCATGTAGCCTCATAATTGTTTCATACAACCTTTCGAAGGTATGTTCATGTTATAACTTCTCTTAATCCAAGTTATTTGATTTACCAGTCTTCTACTTCATCTCTTAACTCCCAAACTTTGTTACAAGTAGTAAATGTGCTATGGTCCCACCAGTTACACAACCAGGGTCTCAAAATGTACTCTCTAATTGTAATTAAAGGACTTTTGCTCCTCATTCAAGTAAATAATCTCAAAGAGAAACATGACCAAGTGGTTTATTGGACACCTACATGACTGAGAATAGCAGCAAACTATTGTGGTTGAAGCCACAACATTTTTTAGAAATCAAGATGTGAGGAAGACAACCCCTCACTGCTTTGCCTAGGAGTGTTGAAGAGCTTTAGGTAAGAATTGCAATTGCTTATCTAAGATAAATGTAATACTATCAACAAAGAGGTTGAGCGAATAGCCCTATGGGCATAGGCACACATGTAATCTGTTTAAATTTTTAGTAAGAAATCTTCCATTCAACCCTGTTGAAAGATTGGCATAGCATGTCTACTCCATAAAGTAACGCAAAATGCATTTCTCCTAATACCAAATGATGTAAACATGGATCCATCTTTTCCACATACATATTAAGATTAACATCAGTTTTTGAATAAGTCATTATACTCTTAACAATTGCTGCTATGAGAATAGGTTAAGGTTTGTGTGCAAGGTGTTCAAGAAACCAGTAAATAAGTGCCCCACATGGCTTTTTCCCAGCTTCAAAATAGTTGAAAACGTATGTTTTTAGTACATCTGGCTTGGTGTTGGCTATTGTGTGGGTTAGGAGTTCCAGTTCATTTTTCTTTTCTTTTTTGAATTGGAAAATCCACTGACATAGATATGCATTGTCTCTTGAGGTGATGAATGAAATAAAATGTTTTAAACAGAATATTCTTCAAAACTTAAAGATGAATGCACTGATAGGGTGTTTAGCCTCTAGTGATCTAGTCAGTTCTCTATGTCGACTCTAAATCGAATGTTATTTATTACTTACAATTTTTTGGCTACACTGTTCACAGCTCCTCACTTGCTATATTTGTTTTGGGAACACAAGACTTGTATATGATTTCCCAAATTTCATTGTGTTTGTTTGCAGGTAAGCTTTAGCAATCATGTATACTGCTAGGAGGAAAATTCAGAAGGAAAAGGGTGCAGAGCCTGATGACTTTGAGGAGTCTGTGGCTCAGGTGAGGATCAAATCTTATTATGCATACTTATCTTTGATGCAATATGTATTTAGATTCTTTCAGGTTGTTGTAACTACCCTTATTCTATACTTTAGGCCTTATTTGATTTGGAGAACACCAATCAGGAGCTGAAGAGTGAACTCAAAGATTTGTATATCAACTCTGCCAAGTAAGTTTTTCTATCAGCAGTTGGATTCTCATATGTTATTAACTTATTTGTGACTTGTGATGACTCAAATCTTTACTGCTCTCCATAACTCACACGCATGGATGGTTATTAGCATGTATTGTAGTTTTACTTAGATGATTTCCACTACTAGAATAATATTTAAGCAGAGTTTAAGAAGTCTTAGATTCTAATTGTCAGTTTTAAAATCTTTTGGTCTTGTACAGGCAAGTTGATATATCTGGCAACCGTAAGGCAATTGTCATTCATGTTCCATACCGGTTGAGGAAGGCTTTCCGAAAGATTCATGTGAGGCTCGTGCGAGAGCTGGAAAAGAAGTTCAGTGGAAAGGTCAACAGCTTAACAAGTCCTCTGTGTTTGTTTTTTCAAATGTTTTTTTTCTTGCTTCCTCTTATTATTTTGCAGTAATAATGTGGAAACCAATTCTTGCTGAAAAACAGGATGTTGTTATGATTGCCACAAGGAGAATATTGAGGCCACCGAAGAAAGGCTCAGCTGCAGTTCGACCCCGCAGCCGAACATTGACTGCTGTTCATGAGGCCACATTGGAAGATGTTGTCTATCCCGCAGAGATTGTTGGGAAGCGAGTTAGATACCGTGTTGATGGCTCCAAGATAATGAAGGTAAGCCAATTGGTGATAAAGAAACCTGTATATCTAGTTCTTCGGACTTGTTCAAGGCTATATCTGTGTATCTTGTTTGACTAACTGAACGATTTACCATTTCTCAGATCTATCTGGATCCTAAGGAGCGTAACAACACAGAATACAAGTTGGAAACCTTTACTGGGGTTTACAGAAAATTTTGTGGGAAGGATGTAGTTTTTGAGTACCCTTTGTCAGAGGCTAGTTAAATTATACCTTTGAAGTCTTCTCTCCTTTGCTGGATGGTGCTTAATTGATGTTGAACTTATTTTTTTGATTAGGGCATGTATCAGAAAATATTGTTTGGTTGGTATTAGGAATTTTTCTGAACAAACATTTCAGGCTTTCTTATTGTCCTCTTCTCTTCAGATGAGTTAAATTTTGTTTTGCTGAAAAGGTACTTGCTATACACTTAAATGAATTTGAGAAGCGTTTGTCACTTAATTCATATTTTTATCCTTGCTTTATATGGTGAATAGCTAATTTTAGTTAAATCTTGGGAATTTGGTTGAGAAGTCCACTGGTACTGTAAACTCTTTCAGGCCTAAGTTGAACACTCTGTTTAAGGCATTTGTTGGCAAGGCTACAATATTTTAATTGATTTATCTTTCTGCTGTATTTGGAATTACGAAAACTTGCAATATCCAATGCACTTTTATTCTTTCTGAATCGAGACTAAGATTAATTAATAGTAATGTAAAAACTTTCTGAAGCCTAGTTTGTGGAGCTTTATAGATTGCTGGAGTGACAGCTAAATTGCTTACAAGCTTTGACAGCTTTAAAATTCCTTTACTGTTTGTGGTGCATGAGGAATACCCTTCTGAAAGTTTGTCTCCTGCTCAGTGCTTTTCTGTTTTCAATATAAGTGCTTAAGCCCAGCAGTATTTAAGTGACCACTTTACTAGTCATAGTCCTAGCAGTATTCAGTTGACCGACCAGTTTACTGCAGGTTTATCTGACTCTTGAGCATTTTGCATGTGTGGGATAATTAAAAGTCTCACTGGACTTTGTTTTAGACATTTACGATTGGGCGCTATGTTCTTGCTAGTTTAAGACTCTTTAGATGAGTTATTGGTTGGAAGTGTGTAATCCTGGCTTTTAGTTGTGAAATTTGAAGTTCTACTGTGGAAATAATCGAAGGTCCCATTGAATGGTGTTTTAGACATTTACGATTGGTGGTTGAGTAATCAACAAATGAGATGTTTCCATTTCAAATTCTGTGTCTAATGTAAATATTTGGACTGCGGTATTTTTTTCACATTAAAAACCTTGTTATCCACTTGTGCTAATAAAACAAAATCCCATTTTTGGGGAAAATAGGGTTGTATAAAAGGTGGCTGGTGAAGCCATTAATAGGATAATGGTGAAATTAATGTATTTGCAATTTATAGGTGTTAATTGTTTGGTTGTCACCTAAGCCTAGAGGTTGCAGGGGGCATTCTTTGCAGGGAGAGGTCCCCGAAGGCTGGAACTGGCTGTCTCTCATTGTTTGATAACAGATCCACATACTCTTAATTATCATCTTAGTTGGCTTGCAAAAAATCAAGCCCTTTTTGTTATTTGTTGGTGGAGTGCCCATTGTTCTTGCAGTGTTTGACATGGATTGGTGAAGGTACGACCCCTCATTTTCTCAACGCACATCAGTTGAGCGCTCCTTAACAAGATCTTTTGTCAATTGAGTACCTCGGTGCCCTTTCCTGCTGGTAGAGTGTAAGGTCCTTGTGTTTAACCAATGTGAGATAACTTCGCTGATATGTTGATGGAATTGAAGGAAGACATTGGCCTATACATCTGATGTTTGGATCTCACCAAAGACCACATAAAAGTAGAAATGCTCGGCTCTTGTCAACCACGGTATATGAACTGGTGATTGTACATGCCTAGGTATATATGATCATTGCTGTTGCAATATCTCGAAGACTTCCGTTTGTCTTTTGACCCCTTATTGATTAGCGCCATAGTTTTAAGTCAGCCAAGCAGGACACAACTATGGTACCCAAGCTTCCCTTTGGAAATTAAGTTATAGTACTCATCAAGTTGGTTGAAAGTGAAAAAAAGGGAGGCGTTTTCAGCATACAACTAATTGTGATGAACCAAATAAATGCTATAATTTGTCGCATGATAAAATTTAATTTGAAAATATATTGAGACCTTGTGACTGTCGATTTGAGCTTATGTAAACTTACGTTCAAAATTAGATTTTACCACAATAGCAAATTTATACCAGAGTTGCCCTAGTTTATGCTGAATGTTAGGCTGCGTCTTACCCTTGCACTAAAAGAATTAATCGACAAAATGGGAGAAATTTCGTTTGGATTTACATCTCATGAAAAATAAAAAAGCAGAACTGAGCATTTAAATTTTATATCTTACCATACAGGTGACTGTTAAAGAGTATTTTCAAGCTTTCAATGGAAAACATATATGATACCCAAGTAATGATAAAAGAGTTTTAAACTTTCACTATTTTAGTTTAGAAAGCATATCAACTGTAGCAGAATATGTAACTCAATTGTCGTGACAACTTTTCCTCACACCTTATAAAATACATATTCGTTGGAGCCCTTCAGCCCCTCCTGTTTGTGCTTTTGTTATGCTGACAATGCTATCAATCGTTATTTAATTTAAAATTGTGATGTGATGTAATTTATATATTCCATTTGATATCGGAAATTGTTTAGTGCACTTTAGTCGTTATCCAAATTTAATAACTGAAATTCTAATATGATTTTAACATTTCTTCTTGTATGTCATGCTGTCTGCCACGGCATTTTGTCGCGCAAATTCAATTCTTACCAATAGTTAACTAGGTATCGAATATGCTTCTTAAAATTGTACAATATGTAATGTAATTTAAAAATTCATAGAATTAAATGTGAACTGAATTATGATAATTTACATAATTTGTAATCTATATAAATTTTAAAAACCATTATTTACATTAACAGTAAGATGAAAATGAAATATAATCTTAGAAACTACAACATGATAGCCTATTTTTCACAATAAATAAAATGGATAAAATGATAAATTAATTAAATAAATGATTATAATTTATAAAGATGGTTGCAAAGATTAATTAAATAATTAATTTTATTTAATTTACATTGGAAAAGGATAAAATCTGATGAATTTACAATGTGGATGTATTTAGGCATCTCCAATATCAAGGTAAAGTTCTCTAACCGTCAACATGCAATATCATATTCAAGAGTGGAAAGAACAAGATCCATGGATTCTTTACGGGACATACATTCTAAAGTACCTTGGGGATAAACTTTCAAGGTTGCTAGAGAGTGCTTTTAATAATTTTCATTGATCACTTAACTCCATTAATTATAAATGCAGAATTAATAAAAGGACAAGGTCATTTTAAAAAGTCAAGATCACCCACAAGTGCCACACCTTAAAGAGTGCTATAATAAATAAAAAAGGTAGAAAGACCTACTTCAAAAAGGAGTATGTAAGCTCTCTCCACATTCCAGTAATTTAACTTTCAGCGAGTGCTCTGTTTTTATGGATTTTATATTTTGAAGATAAAATAGTTTTGCAAAAGTAAAACTATAGATAATAGATTGTATTAATTAGAGTTTCTTTTCTTTGAACATTTTTCTTTAATATTTTGTCAAAAAAAAAAATTTCTCCGAATTCTATACATAATACTTATAGATTGAAAACGCAACAAAAAAACTTAAGAGATTCAACACTCTCTAATATATTCATGTTTCAAGAACTATTTCTACAAAACAGTAAGCCTAACCAATTTTTGATACAATAATATAAATACATACATACATACATATAGATACATCCATTTTTATAAAAAATATAATAATATTGTTTTAATTATAGATACATCCATTTTTATAAAAACACAAACACTAAACTGAATTATTTTTAGATTAAGGCATACTCCAATCTCACGGTAGTACTGCAAGCCCACTATTCATTCCACTCAAAACACAAACTTAAGAGGCCATGCTCTTCATTCCACTCAAAACATAAACTTGAGAGGCCATCAATACAACCATAGTGTATGAAATAACATGAAACAAATAAATCACTGGCTAAATCACATTTAAAATTCTAATATTCAGCAGATACCATATCCTTAACATAATCAACACATTATAATAAACCAACATATTATAAACTCCATAAAAAAAACATAAATAACATGAAACAAATAAATCACTGGCTAAATCACATTTAAAATTCTGATATTCAACAGATATA
Source organism: Sequoiadendron giganteum (assembly GCA_007115665.2). NCBI lineage: Eukaryota > Viridiplantae > Streptophyta > Pinopsida > Cupressales > Cupressaceae > Sequoiadendron > Sequoiadendron giganteum. The sequence goes on from CM021102.1 coordinate 732,204,956, forward strand.
GTAAACTCCATAAAAGAAAAATAAAATTGTTACTTCTCCATAAGAGCCAATCTCACAAAACAAAATCTCCACTTATTCAATGCAAGTCACTTATTTATGATAATATAATGTTGTGACAAGATTTTACAATTTTTTAGCTAAGGACAGCGACATAAAATCTCCACTTATTGAATGCAAGTCATTTATTTATGTAAATATAATGTTGTGATAAGATTTTACAATTTTTTAGCTAAGGACAGCAACATAAAATCTCCACTTATTGAATGCAAGTCACTTATTTATGTAAATATAATGTTGTGATAAGATTTTACAAATTTTTTAGCTAAGGACAACAACATAAAATCTCCACTTATTCAATGCAAGTCACTTATTTATATAAATATAATGTTGTGACAAGATTTTGCAATTTTTTAGCTAAGGACAACAACATTGGAAACCTATATCAAAGCGGAAGCAATTACAATGTGCATCGCAATTTCCACGACTCATAACAAACCTGCAATTTGCTCCATCATCAACCATGCGAGCCGCATTTGCTCCTATAAACAATGCACTTGCAACACCCATATCAACACACTATTGAATTCAAATGAAATATTACCAAAATTACATACATTTTTCAAACATTACTTGCTGCTATGAGCATAAGAATGACACGTGTAAAGAATAAGGAACCTTTCATTCCTATTATTTTCACTTTGCAAGTATTTCACAAGAGCATTTTATAGGACATCCTCCTCTTCATCCTTTCTAATATTTTCAATTTATGAATGTAAATTGGAAAGATTTTATTTGTGATTTAGAATTGTTGATTTACTTTCTTATTTTGTCCTGTCTTTCTTAGTTTCCATCTATCTTTCCAAATAATGTTAATATACTAAACACCTAGATATATAAAGTTTATGTTGAATGATAGGCTGTGTCTTTCCCTTGCACTGAAAGAATTAATCGACAAAATGAAGAAATTTCGTTTGGATTTACATTTCGTGAAAAATAGAAAAGCAGATATGAGCATTTAAATTTTAGATCTTACCATACAGGTGACTGTTAAAGAATATTTTGAAGCTTTCAATGAAAACATATATGATTTTTAAATGTGGTCTACAACGGCTCCTTCGTCTGCAATGGCTCCATCGGCTCCTTTGGTTGCTTTGGTTCCATGCGATGGCTTCTCCCTTGCACCTGTTGAGGACAGGTGTGTGTTAGGCGCGGTCTTCAGTCTGTCCTGCAGGATCCCTCCCGTTGGGGGCTTCGGTGTTCCTCCTAACCCTGCCCCGGTGTCTTGTGCACACAGGAAGGCTGCTGCCTCCGTGGATGTGTCTGCTAAGGGGACTTCGTCTGTGGTAGGGCTTGTTGGTGGGAATGCGAGCAGGAAGGTTGTTGCCTCTGTGGTTGTGTTTGCAAAGGGGACTTCGTCTGTGGCAGGGCATGTTGGAGAGAATGTGTGTTTCGTTCCAACCCCTCGGTTGGATCCACCTATTGTTGGGGGTTCTTCGGGAAAGGCTAGGTCCTTCTTTGATGTTGCGAGGGTGGGTGCTCGACCTCCTACTCAAGTTCATCGGTCTTTACCCTATGCCTGAGATTCCCCTGTGGTAGTTTGTGGTCCAGAGGTCGTGGAAAATGAGGAATATTATTTGAAAACGGGTGTGGTCTATAGATTCAATGGCTTGTGGCCCTCCCTCCCAGATCTCCACGATTGGGTGTTGGTTTCCTGGAAGCCTTTGGTCAGTGGGGAAATCGAGCTCTACCCTAGTGCTAGGGGTTTCTTTATTGCTACCTTTGCCTCCCCACTAGAGTGAAACAGTGTTCTGGATAGGGGGTGGATGTGGGGTATTCATTCTCTGTCCATTAGACCCTGGTCTCGTTCTTTCAACCCCCTTACGTAGTCGTTGAACACCGGACCTGTTTGGGTCCGTCTGCCAAATCTTCCTCTCCAGTTTTGGGAGGAATCATGTTTCAAGGCCATTGGCAATACCATTGGTCGCTTCTTAATGGTGGATTCTACAACTAGGGAGTTTGGGCATACTACAGTCGCTCGATTGTTAGTTGATCTGGACATCTCCAAACCTCTCCTTGGGGATGTTGTTTTGTTGGTGGAGGACAGACCTTGGAAGCAACTCTTGGACTATGAGGGTCTCCCCTTTCGGTGTAGGAGATGCTTTTCGGTGGGTCATTTGGCCTCTGCCTATCCTCATGCCCACCACAAGGGCGTTGCGACTTGGTGGAAGGATGCTTTCCTAGATCACCTCACGGTGGGTTCTCCTTCAGATGTTTCTTTTGAGGAGTTCAACCCTCATGTTGTTGCTCCTCACCCGGACCTCCCTACCAAGGAACCACTTATGGATCGATCTGCTGACGCTGTTAAGATTGTGTCTGTCTGAACTTCAGCTTTTGTTGTCGCTGCTCTGTCTGAACTTGTCCGCCCTTTATTGAACGCCTCTATTGTTCCTTTGGTTGATTCGATCTCTGTTGGCTCGCTGCTTGTTGGCTCTTCTCCTGTGGTGGCTGGGGTGGAGTTGCTCCTCTCACCTTTCTCGTTGATTCCTGATTCCGAGCCTCCCTAGTCGGTTGTTCTACAAAAGAAGAAATATGTTGCTACTTCTCGGCCTCGGGTTCGTGGAGTCAGCTTTGACCCCTCTGTTTCTGGGGTTGCTTAATTTCTTTGTTTTTTTACAGCTGTCGGTCAGTTGTTTCTGTTTGTTCCTATAGTTCAAATTCTGTTTTGAACTATGTTTTCCTTTGGCCCTTTGGGCTTTGTGTGAAGGGTACAACACCCTGTAAATCCTGCTTATCTTTTCAAAAACATATATGATTTTTAAGTAATGATAAAAGAGTTTTAAGCTTTCACTTTCAAAATTTAAATTTTAGTTTAGAAATCATATTAACTGTAGCAAATATGTAAATTTTGTGACACAGCTTGTCCTCACACCTTATAAAATACATATTCCTTGGAGCCCCTCTTGTTTGTGCTTTTATTCAGCTGGCAATGCTATCAATCATTATTTAATTTAAAATTGTGATGTAATTTAAATTATGACTGCAATGTAATTTATATATTCCATTTGATATCTGAAATTGTTTAGTGCACTTTAGTCATTAGATTTAACATTTCTTGTTGTACTTCATGCTGCCTCTCAAGTATTTTGTCGTGCAAATTCAATTCTTAACAATAGTTAAATAGGTATTCACTTCTTAAAATTTTACAATATGTAATGTAATTAATTTTCATAATTTGTAATCTATATAAATTTTAAAAATCATTATTTACATTAACTACAACACGATAACCTATTTTTCACAAAAAAATTGTATATTTTTACATTAACATCCTCGTTCAATAACATAATATCACTGTCCATTTACCTTTAGCCATCACCATTATTTGGTGATAGTTTAGTACTTGTTCTTTCCTGAGCTTAGTTTTAACCTTATTTCATTACAAATGACTAAGGACTATTCATCCTTAGTAGATATATTTATTAGCTTAGAAATTTAAATAATTTATTTTTGTATGTCCACAACACATATAGAATACTTGATAGATATAGGTAATAATGCAAAGGTACTCTTGTTTTTTTCCCAAGCGATGTATTAGTTTGGTGTATTAGATTTTCTTAATGCAAATATATTATTATAATATTAAATAATAAATTTGAAATATAACTATGGATAAGAAAGCGGTTAAAGCGAGCTGAGTTTGGTTAAGAGGGATTCAGGGCAATTGGAGATTATTTTCAAGTTTAAACAACTATACAGCTCTTTGTTATCTTTTGGGCATCGTTACAAAAGAACAATTATAAAAAAAAGATCCAATAATTGAATATGTTTCAATAATTGTGATAATAATTATTTATATAATGCCACATGCTATGCAATGGCACTATGATCGTGTTATATCAGAAGTTTTGAAAGAACTGCACTTTACCTTATAGGATTAGTATGAGAAATTCGCGGAAGGACCAAGAGTTCCGAAGTATCTAGAGATCCCTCAACCCTTCGCCCTATGTATACAACAGCTCGGACTTGTGAAGATAGCAAGCCTCACCAAAGAGTTGACACTCGTGCCAACTATTGAGAAGAAGCCGGATTCATATCTGATGGACCAGACCGTCCTTTGGAACCCTCCAGAGCATACCGAAGCAGTTGAACATGTGAAGTCTTTAGGGATGCGCTTTTCGCGGGTTAACCTGAAGGTAAAGGTAGGTTCAACGTGGTGGTTGTACAGACAAGAAGTCGTGGATGATGTAGTCCGCCTTGCTTGCCCTCTCCCAGAGAGTAACTTTACAGAAGCAGGAGCTGTGATGAACAGTATGTTCTTTACTGGACAGTCAGATGTTACTGCTAATGAGATTGCCGATCTGAGTCCTATAGGGACTGAGACCTATGGTTTGATGCTTAGGAACCCTAGAGTAGGTATTCAAGTGTCTAGTTTCCATGCATTGAGCGGTGAAAGCTATAGGGATTAAGGTTTGAGTCTTATAGGGTCTAAGACCTATGGTTTGATGTTTAGGAATGTCAGAGTGGGTAATCAAGTGTCTAGTTTCCATGCATTGAACGGTGAACCCTATAGGGATTAAGGTCTGAGCCTTATAGGGTCTAAGACCTATGGTTTGATGCTTAGGAACCCCAAAATGGGTATTCAAGTGTCTAGTTTCCACGCATTGAACGGTGAACCCTTTAGGGACTAAAGTCTGAGTCTTTAGGGACTAAGACCTATGGTTTGGTGCTTAGGAACTTCAAAGTGGGCATTCAAGTGTCTAGTTTCCATGCATTGAACGGTGAACCTTATAGAGACTAAGACCTATGGTTTGATGTTTAGGAACCCCAGAGTGGGTATTCAAGTGTCTAGTTTCATGCATTGAACATTGAACCCTATAGGGACTAAGTCTGAGTCCTATAGGGATTAAGACTTATGGTTTGATGCTTAGGAACCTCAGAGTGGATATTCAAGTGTCTAGTTTCCATGCATTGAACGGTGAACCGGATTCATTGTGGTAGATTCAATTAACTACTTACATATGTTTAAAGACAATGTAGTTAATGAATGATAATGTTGCATTTTAAGCTGCCTTTTAACTTGACGGAATATCGATTTTGAAATGATAAACTTTGTAAGTTTGTATCTTGCTTAAAATAAATAAATTCAAAATATAAATATTATAATTGTAATAGTGAACATTACATACCTTATATTTTTAGTCTTCATTTTAGACTTGTTTTAATTGAGTTATTTTTAATGTAAGTTTAGTTATAAGTGGTAGATTTTAGGGTGAATTTTAGTAAAATAATAATTTAATTTGATTACATTTACACACATCCCTAGGGACTAGTCCTAATCTCATACTTATCCATTTATTATTGAAGGTTAATTTTTTTTGCTCAAAATTGATCTAATTTAGTTTCATGAATATAGAAATGAACCCATAAATTTTAATTATAGAATAAGTGTAGGCCTAAGATGATTCCAGGTACAACTAGCTATTATGAACCAACTAAAGCATGAAAATTGTTAACTTGTGCATAAGGGTGTTGTATTTAAGGACAAACACTAATTTATTTGAATCCATCTAAAATTTGGAGCACATGATAAAGCTTTCACTAGAGCATTGACATTGCATCATTTGTTTACATCACCATCTTAGGTATTATTGCATATTTGTTTGTTGTCTTCAATCATTTATACCAAACCATTGAAATGACAAAAATATTTTTACCAAAAGAGAGTATTCCTTATCTACCAAGCTTCTAAATGGTGTTTATTTACACCAACCCCTTCACGTTGTAGGATCTGAACATTTAGGCAAGAAGGTCTCTAACATCAAATTAAACACAATTAAAATTTATTAGCAAGGTTTAGATCCATGTGTCAAGATTAGGTTCATAGGTTTGGAGATCACTTCTACTAGAGCATAAGTTAATTATAGTAACAAATGAAAAATTCATTCATAAAAAGTAGTCATCCAACATATCTTAGCGCATTAATAAATTGACAAATCCAATTGTGACATTTGACACAAGATATCTTCATCAAGTCTAGAGCTAAGTAACATTATTTTTATTTATTTAAGTAGCATAATTAGTCCCACCTCTTTATTCTAGGGTTTAGTATTTGTATGTAGATTAATTAATTTACCTTAGAATTTAAAAAAATATTATTTATTTTAATTTTCATTTTGGTTAACCCATCTTTCCTACATATCCTCAGATTCATCTTTCTACATTAGGGTTTTGGATGTGATATTTCTAATTATTGCACCTTTTACTTCATATCTAAAATTAGAGTTTGGATCCACCTTTCTTTGTGCTTCATTGATTTATATTGATTAGCTATTATTTATTATCTCTCCGATATTTAACCATCCACTATCCCTTATGCACTCATTGTTAGATTCCTCTTTCAAACCAAGCTCTCTTCCTTTATCACAAGGGTTTATGATAATTATGTTATGGCCTATAATAGCAACTTTGTTCTTACTTTAATCATATTAATTTGATATATCTAAGGGTTTTGATTCACATGATGTACATAGTGAGCACATTCCTTTTTATCTTATGATATTCTTTTTACATCAATGGCTCTCAACTTGTATGTGATCTTGCTTCATCTTTCCTTCAAGGGCCTAGTGATATAGATACACATGTCCCCCCTTTATGTGAGGTTGCTAGTCCTTCTTTATTCTTCCACTCTTGGTGTATTGGTGATGTATTTAATGAGGAGGGTAGTAGGAATTCTTTCTCTTTTTATAATGATGATGAATTTGTTTCATGATATTTTGGCTTATGATGCACATCCTTTTCCAACATTGATGATAAAGTCATTTATTAGAAATAAAGATGCTATATTACATGTTAGATCATTTTTATCTATATATTAAGATTATATCCACAATGATAGTACTTTTATACATGCCTTTGGTGATACATTGATGGATAGAGTTAAACAATAGTTTGATTCATGTCATACTATTATACATCATTCCATGCTTTGTCACACACTTTTCTTTATATAACTTTATTATTGACTTTAAAGCATATTTTCCTAACAATTTTTATTCTTCACCTTTGAGTAGTCCTTCCTTAGGGGACACCCCATGATTTTTTCTATGCATCATAATGTGAATCACATTTTGATATCCATGGGGAATCTCCTTTGGATTTATTTGTGCTTTCTTATGATGTTTCTTTGAGTGACTGCATAATTCATTATTATATACCTCCTATGAAATAATAACATAAATTAGACTTACGAGGATGAAGAACGACATGGAGATCTTTTACAAATTTTAGTTGGTATATGTGAGGATAATGTGCCACTACTTGATGATACATCTTTTCAATTGTCTTCCACCATTAAACGCGACATGCATACACACATGGACATGTTACATATTGAGAATGATCTTTCTTATTATTTATAATTCGTCACAAGTAGGATTGACCATCTAGAAAGTTGTGTTGACATTTTTGAGAAAAGATCTAAAAATAAATATTACACTTACACTAGTGAGGTGATGCAAAGCCTTTGGCACATGACATTTTTATTTATCCTTCACCAAGTAGATTTATGGAACCATGTTTTACAAAATATGATGGTAGAGGTGATGGGTAAGTGCACAAAGATGGGGGACCAAAAGGGGTCTTAAGTGGCCACTTTTTTTTTTTTGAAATTAGGAGAGATTGACCTTGGATGAGAAATTGAAGATAGTTACGCTAAAATTTGAAGATGCAATGAAAACAAGAGTCGTATGATCTAAATCTACTTTCTAAACTACTACTTTTTTTTTAAATGGTAGAGATTAAGGGGTTAACAAATGGTGGCCACACAAAGTGGTCTTGTTTTTTTCAAAAAACATAACATAGCATTTTGTGTGGCTTCCCTAAAATGTTCACTTTTTATAATATTTCAAAAATCCTTTCGATTAGAAATTAGCTAACACCATGTAGTTTATGCTTGATTTTTTTGCTAATTTTTAATGAATACATGATTTTTTACTATTTTTCAAAGTAGACACATCTTGAAAAGTAAAAAATTGAGCATGCTTCCCCCTAAATTTTTTGAAAATTGATTGAAAATCGTTTTTTAATATGTGTAGAATGGAGTCTAGTTTCTAAAAATTTAATTTATTTTAAATTTTCATGAAACGGTTAAAAATAAATTCAAAACTACTACACATTGGTTTTTGACAAAAAATAGATACATTGAGAAAAGAAATTATAGATGAAAACCTTAACATCCTCAAAAAGTGAAAGAAACATGGCTAGAAATCTAAGAGAGAGAGAGAGCTTAACATTATTGTGGTATTTTTTGACTTGACATTCGAACATGTGCAAACCTGATGGGGAGCACACTCAAGATTATGCCAATTTTTCTTTAAAACCTCGTCTCTCCCTCTCATTCTCTCTGTCCCACTCTCTATCAATCCTTCCCTCTCTCCATCCCTCTATTCTCTCTCTCTCTACCCTCTCTACCCTCTCTAGGTCTCTCCCTCTCTACCCCTCCCTCCCTCCCTCCTCCTTACCCTTCTTTGTTCTTCTCTCCCCCTCTCTTGTGTCTCTCTCCCCTCTCTAGGTCATTACCTCTCACTTCAATAAGAACTAGTGTAGGTCTTAAATAAAGTCTCTACTTCAATTGTGTGAATGGTTGTTATAGTCTCTCTATCCAAGAGAATTTTTATTTTACTCTCACCTGCATGCTTGGTTCATAGGTCATTCCAAGTGTGAGAATCCTAGTTACAGAAAGCTCTAATAAATCTTGGACGATCCTAAAAGTTTATAATGTTCTATGATATTTTTATGAGGTGGCCAATCTCTAATTATCTCTATCTTTTTAGGGTACACATAAACATTATACTTGTTCATAATGTATCTAAGATACTAAATCCTTTCCATACTAAAGGAATACTTTTCTAAATTGTTATCATAGAGCCCATGTTGTTGTAGAGTTGAAAGTATCTATTGAACATGATGTAGATTTTCCTCCTATGTATTGCTTAATATGAGTATGTTATCTAAATAAAAATTAACAAAGAAAATAGTGAGAGGCTTGAGTGCATCATTCATCACTCACATGAAGGTGGAAAGTGTATTGGTCAAGCAAAGAGCAAGGCAATCCATTTGTATTTGAAGGTATTATTTCACACATCCAATGACTCAATGGTAACTTGGTGGTACCCAAAATTTAGTGAAAATATTATTCCCCTTAAGTTGATCCAAGAGGCCATTAATGCAAGTTGGATACCTATTTATTGTAGTGATCTTGTTCAAAGCTCAATACTCAATGTAGAGGAATTGATTTCCATCCTTATTCATAGAAAGAGTAATTAAGTTTTCATAGGGTGAGGCACTTGGTCAAATGTTCCCCTTTTGAATCAATTCCCAAATCTATCATTTGATTTCCTCATTCTCTAAGATTCATCTTCTATATCTAGTGGCCCATTTGGTAATGGTGTCCTTGGAATGAGATCAATCAAATGTTGTATGTGATAGTGTAGGATTTCCCTCATTAGTGAGGTGAATACATCTTGATTCCCTTTAATAATATGTATTCCATCTACTTTTTTGGGTATTCATAGTGGTTGTTTTGGCATGCGTGGTTACTATAAATGATCTTACCTCCTTAGGTCAGAACAACAACAATATAAATGCTCTAATTTGAGAAATAACATGTTGACATTATTTTAAAACAATAAAAGATATAATATTTTCAAATTTCCTCTACTATTTGATACGTCTATTCACCTAAATTATCTATTATCTACCTATATATTTTACTCTTAGTTCACTCATCCCATGGACTGTCGTTGTGGGTGTAGTGTTTCCTATAGGTTCAATCTCTTAAAAAATCAGTAGATATTTATTGGATGAATATTTTGCAAACCCTTTACAAATTATGAAATAGTGATTTCAACCATAGTTATTGTTGTCATGAGGATTGCACCCTAGACGCTAAACTTAAAGCTCAACAATCTCGTGAAACATGGAAACACCTTCGAGCCTATGGGTCTGCTCATATTGAAGGTGAATCTCCAGGTTATGGGATGGTTCCCCTTTTGATCTCCTAGAATCTAATGACTTGTGTGGGAAAAGGGAGAAGGATAAATCTATGAAACTAAATGAAACTCTAATGGTAAACTGCTTCTAGGAGGTGATGCACTGAAAAAATACTATTATGCAAACTTATTCACAACTTATATTCTTAGAAAATCTATAAACACAACTCAACTTGAGCACCTGGATCACAAAAATATTTCATTAAAAGGCTTATTTTAACTTTTTCTTACTAAGGAAAATAGGGTTTTCACAAATTAAGAGAAAAGATAAACTTAAAAGTGCAATCAATGACCTGTGACAAACTTCTATTGTGCACATGCATCAATTAATGAGAGAAATTTAAAGGTTTCTGATTTTGAAACACATTAAAATTACATCAAATCACTTAAAAGAGATAAAACACCAGAAATTGTGAAGGTAAACTCTGTTTCTATTGAATATTCTGAAGGAAACTCTACAAAACTCTAAACAATCTAAAAAATAAATTACTGTTGTATATTAATCAACTGTAAAATGAGATATAAGATAATCTCTTTGTAGAATGCAAAGGTAGAAAACAAGAACTGAGGAAAAAAAGACCAAGTATTTTTCCTATATACAAAAGAGTCTCAAAGTGCCAAGAGGTGGAACAAGCAACTAACTGGAAGTGAAAAATATCTCCAAAAACCCTCTCACAAGCAAAGATAAAAACCCATGAAAAGGGGGCCCATAACTGAAACAAACTAAACTCAAACAGTTGCAAACTCCCCCCCTTAATGTGCATGATCAAAAGAACCCCAAAATTGATGTAAAACTGAGGATATATCTCAAAAGTCTCCATGAATAATGGCCTCAACCAATCGGGTCTCCAAAATATTAAAATTCGACTCCAAGTCAAAGAATGCACAATACTTCAGATGACTCCTGTTGACTTCAGTTCCATTTCGCTTGTGTTTTTTTGCATGACTTTGGGGAAAAGGTAACTGTTTGATTAAATATTAAAGATAATTAGTTATGATTATTTTAATATTTAACATGTGATAGTCTTCCATTTTTGATTTACAAGGTAAATATTAAGGTAATTAATGAAATATTACCTTTAATATTTAATTACATTGTCAATTTTGTCTAAAACTATGCAATAAACATAAGTGAACACTCCTTCACTTCAAAATCAAATGATAAACTTGAAACTTAACTCTCAAATCCACCCTCAAACTCACGAGCTCCTCTAAAATGATTAGGTCTTTTGACTTAAAAGTCATAGACCATGGGTATTTTTCGAATGTAATGATTTTGATTTAAAACATAGTAAAAAATAAATACCTATCATTAGGGCATCGAGTAAAAACTCTCAAACCCTAAAACTCTCTTTCATTTTTCACTTTGCGCTTTGTTGAAATCATTCTACTGCACCGCCATGGTGGATAGGGTTCAAGCTTGAATCTTCATTTTTTGTTGCTCTGAAGTTGAGTTTTCTTCTTAAAACTCCCAAGTGAGTATCGTCTTTGCTAAAAAGTACAAAAAACTCCTCAATACCTTTATTTTGAATGCATTTTTAAGGCCTCAAACCGCGGCTTCAACATGTTTTTGATGCATTTTACTCTTTCTTTTCTCTGTGGATATTTTCCTTTGTTAAAGGCTAACATTTGTAAAGCTTTCTAGCTTGTCTTGAGCTTTGTGAACGAAAAAAAAGTAGACATTTGATTTATTCTTGATTGCATGAAGAAAAGAGGATATGCATGCTCTATTTTTTCTTTTTTGGAATGATAAAAAATGCTTTTGTTTTATATGGGTTTTCCCCAAACCCACAGCCTAAAGGGCTCTGTTCTTCAGGATTTTTACACTTCTGTAGTTGTAACTCCATAAAAACCTGCAAAATGTATATGAATCACTATATTTGATGTAAAAAATTGTATATTGGCTCGGTCATTGCAGAAAGTTTCTGGGTTTGTATAATTTTGCAAGCCGTGATTGTACTCTTACTGGGTATTTCCTTGCAATATCATGTAATAATGGTCAGCAATGTTATAATCACCTTTGCTATGATAAGTTCATACAAGATCATAATATGAATGAGATCTCATGAGAGGGTGGTCAGTTAAAACAAGAGCTATCTCAATCGACTGTTCCACAAGAAAATGCTACCCCGCGAAGGAAAAATGGCTTGCAAAATGATTCAATACCTTTAGACAGTACATGTATAATTGAAAACCCTACACATTTTTCCATTCCTTCATGAACACTACCCTTTATATGAAAAGGAATAAACCTTACCATTATTTGTGATATCCTTACTTGGAATAATGTAAGTAAACCCTAGTAGGGTTTGTTACATAAAACTCTATGTTTTGCTTTTTTCTTGTGGAATATATTGTTGTCCTGAATGTTTACTTCTGTAGGTCACTGTTTGCATCTAGATTGCAATGAGACTAATGTCTATGGCGCTTGTTTTGTCTCTTTGTCCTTGAGCTTCAAACTCCTGTTAAAGAACTCTCATACTTTGCTTTAAGTTCATTTGTCTTCTTTGAAAAATACTCTTGTCGATTCATGCTTAGTGCTCATATCTGACATTTCTCATAGTATTGCTGAGATCAAAAAATATTCTCTTCTCCATCTTTGAAACCTTTGTCCTTCAATGACGTGTATGACAGTTACTTGAGGCTCTTCCCTTATATTCACTTGATATTGCACAATATTCTTGCAATGATACTTGTTATTACTATCTCTACACAAATCATGATCTTCTTGCACACTTTGATGGTAAATAGACTTTGCTATGACTATTATCTCAATCGTTCATAATTGTCTTTAATCAATTACACAAGAGATTGATCTGTTGTCCCTTTATAATGAATGGTCTACTCATTATGCATGATGGTTGACTCCTCTATGATGGCACTGTCCTTGATGAAAAGCTCTATTCCTTTGTCTTGCCAAAGTTCTGAAGTCACTAACTATCAATTGTCCTACATCAGACTCTGCAGTATCTGAATTGGAATCCTAGTAGAATCCTTGCTTCTTTTCCAACATGTCCCACCTTTCCCTTTCTACAACTATATTATATTGATAGTATCTATAATCTGGCATTGGCCATAATAGTTGGTAGAGAATTCTCCTTGTTCCTTGCTTATCCACAACCAGCGGGGGATCACTAGGTTCAGTGAAATCTGCCTTAGTTGAACTCGCATCCCTAGAAGTAGGTTATGGTTCTCCATTGGTGGAAAATCTTGTTACCTCAACAATTATCTCCTCAGTGGCTATAAATTCTAGCCCTTTTACCATTTCCTTATCGTCTGAAAGTGTCTGGGCAAATTTCAGAGCAAAGTCCTCATTGAAACTATCCAGTTTCAGAAAATAGTCCAATCATCCACAATTTATGAATTCGGCCAGAGAGAGCGCATCCTGCAATAATGCATCATGGATTGTAGGTTTATTTATAATCAGTTGGCCTCCCATTGTTTCTATCGACAATCAGGCAAACATCTTTGCAAAATTTCTTTTCTTGTAATCCCTCTCTAAAAAACTAATTTCTTCAGCTTCCTGCAACTCAACTCTTCTTCAATGCTAATGCCAATGTCATGTGACTTTTTAATTTACCTTTGTGGTGCTATTAAAATTATGACTAAGGCAACAAAGAAACATAAATGAAGGGTATCATTAAGAAAAATGGTGGCGGTTCAGTGTCTTATCACACATGCAAGTTGTCATTTCAAATTCAAAATTTCCAGGACATGTATGACACGTGGACATGTGGGTTTGCATTCCCCCCAACCTAAATTAGAGTGTGTGTCCTCACAGGATAGGATATAATTATGATTTGACAGGGCAAAGTATAGATATGTGCTATGTGAAAAATCAACATCAATATAAGTAATTTAAACAAATTCATTTAAGATAATTAAAAGATAACAAATTGTAACACATGCACCTAAAAATTTGGAGCGCCAATTGCAAAAATTTTGGAAGGAAGTACAAGTTACGTGGAAAGTACCATTGAACAATTAATTGAAGTGGTGACGGAATGAAGTGATGGTGAAGTGAAGTGATAGTGGAGTTATGGAAGAGAGAAAGGTGGAGATGAATGATGGAAAAGTTGACTCCCACAAAAGTGGAAATCTTTATTATGATGCGACACATACCTTGACTAGGTAGAAGGTGGGACACTAGGTCCACTTCCTTCAGTTGTAGGAAGTTTGAGGGCTTGGTGTTGAACAAATTGTTGTAGGAGTTCTTGCTTGGAAGTTGGTTTATGATATAACCCGAGGCGATGACCGTTGACAAGTAGCTTGAATCTAACATGGTCAATGGTTGTGAGTTGAACAACACCATTGGAGAAGACTTCAAAAACTTCATATGGTCCCAACCACCTAGTTTGTAGCTTGCCTGCATTATCTTGATACCTGGAATCATAAAGGAGTGCCCAATCACCTAGCTGGAACTTCTTATCCTTTATGAATTTGTCATGCCATTTGATTCTTTGATTTTTCACTATCTCAGTATGATGAAGGGTTGACTTTCTCATTTCATCCAAGGCATTCAACTACATGATTTTGTCCTTCTGTTCTTCAGATATGTCTATCCCAAGATCAAGCGCAGTTCTAAGAGTTTTATGCTCAAACCCTACGAGCATCATAGCTATCTTTCCATATAGTAATCCAAAAGGAGTGAAACCAGTGGTTGTCTTCCAACTGGTTCTATAGGCCTAGACAAATTCTAGTAGCCTATTTTCCCAATCTTTCCTATGAATAGCCATTGTTTTGGTCAAAATAGCCTCTATTTCCCTATTGGTCACCTCAGACTGCCCATTAGTTTGAGGGTTATAGGGGGTAGATTTCCTATGCCTTATATTATATCCATTGACCAATGTTGTTACAAGAGTTTATGTAAATTGAGCCCCTTGATATGTCACTATCTCTTTAGGAACCCCACAACGTGTGAAGATTTCTTCATATAGGAATTCTGCAACCTTTTATCTTTGGAATGTTTCATAGCTTTAACCTCAACCCACTTGGTCACATAGTCAGTGCAAACCAAGATGTAGTATTTTCCATTTGATGATGGATCAATTGGACCCACAAAATCAAGTCCCCATTTATCACATGGTGTGATGACTACCTGGGGGTACATAGGTATCTCATCAGATTTAGTTGTTTGGCCCATCCTCTGACATCTATCACACTTCCTAGTATACTTGACTGCATCTTTATGAAGTGTGGTCCAGTAATATCCTGTATTAAGAATCTTCATTGTTGTCCTCTTAGCTGCAAAATGCCCTCCACAGGGTTCATTGTGACATGCATGCAGTATATCATATGTCTCATCTTCTCTTACACATCTCCTCATTGCATGATCTGGTGCAGTATAGAATAAACATGCTACAATCCATGAGAAAGGAAAAGTTTTCTCAATAAGAACCCTTCTCTCTTTTGGAGAGAAATGAGGAGGAACTCTCCTTGTAACCAAATAATTGGCTATATCTACATACTAAGGTGTGTGGATACTGATGGAAAATAAATGATCATTAGGGAAGGACTCGTCAATGACTTGAGTGTCCTCTAATGTAGTCAATCTTGAGAGAAAGTCTGCTACAACATTTTCCTTACCTGGTTTGTAAACAATGATAATATCAAATTCGTGCATGAGCAACAACCATCTTACTAATATTCTTGTAATTAAGGGCTTATTCATCATATATTTTATGGCTGCATGGTTTGTATGGACAAAGAGCTGATATCCAATGGTATGTCAGAACTTATTGAGGGCATAAATGGCTGCCAACATCTCCTTTTCTGCCATACTGTAGTTAAACTCTGCTCCTTGTAGGTTTTTGCTGACAAAGTAGATTGCATTCTCAATGGTTCCCTCTTTTTGTCCCAAGATAACTCCTATAGCATAATCAAATGCATTTGTATGAATATGGAAAGGGAGTTCCGAATTAGGACCTTTGAGCACAGAAGCATGGGTTAAGGCTTCTTTCAAAGCAAAGAATGCTTTTTCACAATCTTCTGTCCACTAGAAACATCTTTAGTCAAAAGTCTATAGAGTGGTGCTGCCATTTTAATGAAATCCTTTATGAAATGCCTATAATAGCTACAGGACCCGGGAAACTCCTAACATCTTGTTGCTTTGCAGGAATAGAGAGATTGGTAATTACCTCAATCTTGGTTGGATCCACCTGAATTCCTTTATGAGAGATATAATGGCCAAGGACTACTCCTTCTTACATCATCATGAAGCATTTCTCATTGTTTAAGGATAGATTACAGTCTTCACATCTTTGTAAAACCTTCCTTATGTTTTCTAATGCTTCATCAAAATCAGCACCATAAGTGGTGAAATCATCCATGTAGATTTCCATGCACTCATGTGAAATATTTGAGAAGATACTAATGATTGCTCTCCAGAAAGTTGCAGGTGCATTGTAGAGACCAAATGGAAGCACTGAATAGGCATAAGTGCCCCAAGGATAGGTAAAATTTGTCTTCTCTTGGTCCTCAGTTGCAATTTGTATTTGATTATAACCATTGAACCCATCTAAGAAGGAAAAATACTTCTTTCCAGCAAGTGAATCCAATACTTGGTATATGAAGGGAAGAGGAAAGTGATCCTTTTTGGTTGCAGAATTTAATTCTCTATAGTCAATACAAACTCTCCATTTACCTCTCTTTTTAGGCACAATCACCAAAGGAGACACCCATTGGTTGTCTGAGATATGGTAGATGAATTTTGCATTCAACATTTTTTGTAATTCTCCTTTCACAATCTCCCTCAATGTAGGGTTGATTCTCCTTTGTGGTTTCCTTACTGGTGTGCAGTCATATCTGATGTAGATCATATGAGTACAGAGTTTTAGGATCTAATCCTTTCATGTCATGGTAATCCCATGAAAATGCAGGTTAATGCTTTTGTAACAAGTTTTTCAGGGATAGTTGCTACTCCTGAGCAAGCTTGTTATTGATGCTCAAATGTTTACCTTCTGAAACTTGCACTTGTGTGGTCAACTCAAGCATGGTTGTTTCATTGATTCTTGGAATTTTTAGTTCATGTGGTAGCAATGTATGAGACATACCTACTGTTGCAGGAAGTTCAGGTGTGGGAAGAGCGGACATAAGTGTTTGCAGGGGACCAACAAAACCAGACTCAGGAGCAAGTGATTCTTCATGCATTTCATAATTGTTTTGAATTATATATGACAATATTTCATCCTCTTCCTATAGTTGCATGAAAGGAATTTTTCCTATCATCATGAGTTGTACTATTGAATTGATCTCCTCGACTTCTTCACCAACATGCAACCAGACAAAGGTTATCCATGTCATGGGATGGATAAGCAGGAGGATAAAGGGAAAGATTTTTAGTATTTCTACCATCAAAAATAGTCATGTCACCTGCTCGACATCCAATGTAGGCATCTATTGTAGTCAACCATGGCCTTCCCAAAATAATGGGATACCCTCCTAATGTACCTTTAGGGGAAAGGATCATGAAATCTACTAGATATTCCCAAGAGTCTAGAATAACAACAATGTCTTCTACTACACCATCAAGTTTGACAGTGGAATTGTCGGTAAGCTGCAAGATAGTAGGAGTAGGTCTCAGATTTGTAACATTCAGTTGTTGCAAAATATCCCTAGTCATCACATTAATAGCTACTCCCAAGTCTATTAGAGAATTATTTACTTGGATCCCATTTGTGATGACTTCAACTACAGGACTGCCTAGGTCAATGTATTTAGGAACAGTGACTTTCCCAAGCATGATATCTGCCAACTGCCCTACTACATGGACAGTGGTGGGGTCTTTCTTTTTCCTCCCAAGATTTTTAAGGCATGCTTTCTTTATTGCCTTACCATATATGGGAACATCTTTTATGGCCTAGAATAGAGGTATCTTGACATATATGTGTTTCAGTTGATCCAAAATTTCAAAGGTTGCTTCCTCCTTTTTCTTAGCAACTTCTAACCTTTGAGGAATGGTGGTTCAAGATCAGTCTATTGAACTGGTTCAAGAGTCTTGGGCACACTTGTCTAAGCAGGGACATGAAGTAAATTTTGATGCTCCTCTTCCATGCGAAGCTCTGTAATAATAAGAGTGGAAGGTGATGACAAAGTGGTTCTTGAACGTAGATGAATATTACTCAAACTCACAACATAGGCAGGATATTGGTTTGGATATGTAGAATAGACTAGTTGTTGTTGTGGTTTGTTATTTGGGTTGGGTGTGGGTTGAGTTGGTAACTAAGTAGGTCTAAGTGTGCTAATGTTTGAGTTAGGAGGAGGGATTAGGGCAAGTTGTTGAGGCTGTGGAGGTGGTTGCATGTAACTAGTTGCCTGGTTTGGCTATTGCTACCCTCCCCCCCATTAGGATGTCTGCTGCCAGTTTCCTTAAGGTTATTGCCAACTCCCCTAGGGTTGTTGCCATTGGGGTGGAGTTTTTTGGTAATTAGACTAGGTATTTTGAGGGTTATTCCAAGGTTGAGGTGGATAGCCTCCAAATTTTGATGGATATGGGGGTTTTGATTGATTACTAGATGCATTAGAATTCATGTAGGGTCCATTAAAAGATAATGGGTCTGGTGGCATACCTTGTCTTGGAGCCCATGGCCTTCTTTGTGAAATGTAGAAAACTTGATCTTCATCAACCTCAATTGGCTTGAATTCAGGTGGAATGTGCTTGCTGTCAATATTGGCCACCATTTTACATTTGTAGTCCTTCTTTTACTTACAATGAGGATAATATTCTGTCAACATTGCCTCTATCTCCTCATGTTTCTTCTTTGCTTGAAGTGTATCTAGCTGAGTTTCCATATTATTTATGATGTCTTGCTTGAAGTCTGATAGTAAGTGAGTGATTTCCATCCTTGAAACTCCATTAACAGAAGATTTACCCATAGAAGACCGGTCACCTCTCCCTTTCTTTATAGTTGCTCTAGAGTAATTCTGACATATCTTCTTAATAGTATCCTAGGGCACTTGGGTGATAAATCCTTCTCCTATTAAATCCAGAGCATCAACACAAGTCTCACTAATTCCTCTAAGGAAGAGAAACTTTTGAGACTCTTCATTAAGTGCATGGTGTGGAGACTTTTCAGAATAAACTGGAATCTTGACAGATAGTCCTCCAAACTTTCATCCTCCTTCTACTGCATCCTAAAGATATCACCTCCTCTCATATCACTACCTCCACAATATTATTTATACTTCTCAAAAAAAATTCCTTCATCTCATCCCAACTATTTATAGTATTCCTTCCTAAGCTCATAAACCATCTTAATGCAGCTTCTTTCAAAGTAGTAGGAAACAACTTAAGCATATGAGTGTTAGTAGTGTAATCATAGCTTCTTCAAAGGATATCAAATTCAAACAAGAAAATTTTTGGGTCCTTTGTTACAAACCCATAGAATTTAGGAAGAATTGAAGCAGGAATGTTCTTTAGGTTATCAACATCATTTTGTGGAGGGATAGATAAATGAAAGGTTGGCTGGTTAGGATGAATTGGGGCAGCCATATTTGCTTGATGGATTATCAGAAAAAATAGTTTCTCTAATAGGTTTTGGGCAGCTTGTTCTTCAGAGGAAGTTTCAGAACTGGCCAAATCTAGAAATGCATCAGCAAAAGGGTTTACTTCTTCTTCTTCTTCTAGAAAATTTTGAAACTCAACTAGCTGGTTATCAGGGTTAGGGTAATTAGGAAGGAATCTCCCCAAAGCATCTCTTCTCCTACCCCCATGCATGCAGTTTTACTTAGTATTAGCCAACTCACATAAAGAATTTAGTAAAATAATGATTGGTCATTACTTATTCTAATGAAGGGTATGTTGAAAACAAACTTCAGAGATACCAAAAAAATGAAAGAAACTAAAAATGACTCTGAAGAACTTCCTAGTTTGACACCATCCCCAACAACGACACCAAAAATGTTGGCCTCTAATGATTCAACAACTAAGCCCTTAAAGTTGTAACTCAAATATTGGACATCTATATTGAATAGCTATCTTGTTCATCATGAAGGTTCATGTAATTGTCAACCCAAGGACGCGAACTTGAAATGGGTCAGCACTATATGTGCACTAGGTTTCTATTGTAGCCATATTCATTCTATAACTAGAAAAGACATGATGTTGAAAGTAAATTGCTTGAAAGGAAGTAACATAAACACTAAGCATAAACCAACAACTATTTTGAACTGAAATGCATGAAAAAAATAAAAATCTTAGCAAATGAACAAGAAACTACTCTATCTACTTTGGCTGCAGGAACAGTCACAGAAAGGAATCCTAGTGGTTGCAGGAACAGATAGTTGCAAAAATTGTAACTATTTTTGAACAAAAAATTAATGAATGAGCTGAAAGGATGGAATTCTCGCCAAGTGGGCCCCCTTGGGTGAGTTTTACTTGAAACTAACTCAGATGCAACAAACTTATAATATCATTTTATTCATTGAAAGAATGATTACAATGGAGCAACAACATAACTATATTTCTTAAAAACTAGGAATGCTAGTACAACATCAAAACATTCCACCTTTTGAGAAGGAGCATCCGATTATTATTTATAGGAATAAAGATACTAACTAACAAAAAAATAAGGCAGTCAACTCCAAAAAATTAGGACGCCACTTATTGAAAGCATAGAAAGAGGAAATGAGGTTATGCATGTGCAAGATTTGGTCAAGCCAGTCTTGCCTGAACATAGATTTAGCATAACAACACGTCCTATATTCGCTCAACTAACAAGTATGATAATTTAAAAGGCAGTTACAATCTTTCATTCAAGCTAGAACTTTCCCTCCATTGACCTTTTAATAATCACCTTTTTTACTTCCTTGGCAACCGACCATCTGGCAGGAACTTCTTCTACTTTGTAGGCTTCATTTGTATCAACATCTTAATGTGAACCTACATAATAACATTAGCACACATAAACAATTGCATATCCATAATTACCTTAAAGTAACATCCATTCAACCACATGTAAAATCAACATAGATAATCCACATAGCACATTAATATTATCAAAAATCACAAGGATAAGTTTATGCCCAAGGTTCTCAAATCTAGGGAAATAACATAAAGCATGCCAATAACCAGGTGCCAAAGTCTATAGTATCAAAATAAAATACATGATAAACCCTATATAAATTGAGCCATTAATTAGACTCATCAGATGTCATGTTTATGTTCCTGATTTATGATTGGAGCTTTGACATTGATCATAGTAGTTCTCTTTGTATTGGGTGCATTGATCATTTTCTTGATTACTTCGTGATGGCACTATGTTGCATTTGGAGTTTGGCATGGATTGGTTGGTTACAGGTACTTATGGATACTTGGAGGCATAGGTGAGGCTTGAGTTCTCTTATGGTTAGAGACATGTGTTGAGATGGTTACTCGCGTCTCTTGGTGTAGGAAGGCCATTGGTCTTGAGTCTTGTAATTGATTTATAATAACGATTCCTTGTTTAGAATAATTGTAATGTATAATGTTAATTGGGAGAATGTTGGGAATAGGATGCCATTTAATTGCAATCCTAAACATATTTCATGTATCTCCTAAGTCCTTGGAAAGTGTTCCCCAACACTAAGATTAGAAAGAGATTAAATTCAAATGAAATGAACATGTAAATTGACATTTGTAATTATTCCTAGATAATAGGAACATGTGGGGACATCCAAGAAGGGTTCCTACAAGATAGGAGCACATGAGGCATCCACATAGAAGGTGGAACCCACCTTGCTTTAGTTAACTATTTGGAGGATTGATAACACTTTATTAATGCATGCCTAGGTTCCTACAAAATAGGGATTGATAATTACAAGAGTGGAGTGGCACTATTAGTTCAGTTCAGTTATGGTTCAATTATCTTCAGTTGTATGTAGTTATTTTGAGCTGCATGTAGTTATTTTGAGTTGCATGCTAGTTGACTTGAGTTGCATGTTAGTTGACTTAAGTTGTATGACTAATGACTTCAGTTGCATGATAGATAACAGGTGTATTGTTTCAGTTAAGTGGGGATGATCAATCATGCATGTTGTTTGCATAAATTGATGGAGATATATGTTTTAGTTAACCAAGATTGACTTAGACCCACCTTGGGTGCCCAAATTGGTATCTTTCAGTTAACACCTTTTGTATGAGAAGATATTTACAAGGCTCTATTAAGTGGGACCCATTCTTGGGCGCCAACTTTGAGGCGGAGTTTAGAATATATCTTTGAGACCATAGTTGAGTTAAGTGTTTAGTTTGGGGTGCCTAAATTGAGGAAAACTTTAGTTTGACTTCTGTTTACATGGTGGAACTCTACTTGCCAAATCTAGGCATAGGTTTTTAAGAAGAGCTTTATGCTCTTGTAATTGTCAACTCTTAGGAGTTCACAATTCTCATTATTGTCTATATATTGCAGCAAGTGCATAAGAGTTTCAAGAGAGTTTATTGCAAGTTGTGAAGAAGCATTGTTGAAGAAAAAGGAAGCATATCAATTAAGGATTGATACAATATTATTGCAATCTTGTTCTAAGGTTAAATAATACAAGCACTATTGATTCTGGTGGAGTTTTTTCCTGAAAGGGTTTCTCCACGTATATGTTGTGTCACTTCTATCTTCTATCTCATTCTTCTATAATCTTCTGTCTATTTCTACAATTGGTAAATTGATCTAAACAAAATAATCATTTACAAAGAATTGATCTAAATAGATTAATCATGCACAAATAATTGTGACAGAGAATACTTAATTAGATCTACAGTCACATAGTTTTACAAGTTTTAAGCTACAAATTTACCTTCATTTTCAACACTTTTGCCTCCATCTCTCTATTTGCTTCAATTTCTTTGGGTTTCATTAACTTCCTACATTTTTTTCTTTGTCTTTGCTTTAATCCCATGATTACCAAACCCTC
Source organism: Sequoiadendron giganteum (assembly GCA_007115665.2). Taxonomy (NCBI): domain Eukaryota; kingdom Viridiplantae; phylum Streptophyta; class Pinopsida; order Cupressales; family Cupressaceae; genus Sequoiadendron; species Sequoiadendron giganteum. The sequence goes on from CM021102.1 coordinate 732,227,884, forward strand.
TTTATAAAAAAACAAATAATTTTTAACATATTTTTCAAATTGCTACCTCCTTAAAATTTTGAAATAAAACTATATATGGATATCCTTTGTTTTATAAACTTTGAAGTACAAATAAATATGAATATATCAAAAACCTTTTTTTTCCTCTTGATAAAAGTCCTTGTACTTGATTCCACTTCAGAATAATCAACTTGTGGTTGACTCCTTCAAAAAATTGAATAGAATATGACCTGTTAAGAGATTGCACAATACAAAATTGAATAAAAAATCACAGAAAATGTCACTATTCGCTAGTACTGCAAAAAGAGAATGTTGCAGAAAAATTTTGGTAAGTCATTTTTTGCCAAATTTGGAAAAAACAAGTATAATAGAAACATTAAAAAATATATATATTTGAAAAATATGGCTAATGAGTTGTTTTTCAGAATTGGTTTATGAAATTAAAACCCATTATAGATCACAGTGTCTAGTTTTCAAATATATATATATTTTTTATGATTGGATTATGTTTTCTATTTTTTAATTAATTTCTAATGAAACTAGTCCATAAACTTGAAATTTCAGACTTTTTTAGTTTTTTAATAACTTTTAATTTGTTATTTTTTTGTAAAACAATTATGACATCAATTGGAAAACAATTCTCTACAATGATTTTTTCTTTTAAATGATTAGTTTAGGTCAAGCTATAGTGTCCATACACAAGGGTTTTCAAAAATAGCAATTAGGACCAATAAAAAATTAATTAAAAAAAATATTTAGAAAAATATTATAAAAAAATATGTTCATCAATCTTCAATTTGTTACACATTCCCTAAAAGGAATTAGAAAAATACTTTTATTTAGGTCAAATTATGGTGTTTGTACACGTGCATGGTATGGTCCTAAAAAAGTGACTTTTAAAAAGTGATTTTTGTGCATGCCCATTAAAAATTAATTCATATCATTTAGGTAGTAGGAAAAATTACATATTTGGGAACTAGACTCAAAATGCTAAATTTCATATTATTGATTTTTTTTAGATTCAATGTGTAATTGCTTCAAATTTTTAGTCCAACTGTGATGAAATCTAAAAATTAGGAAAACACTTCCACTATTTGAATATTTTGTGGACCCAACTTCTTGCATATGCCCTTAACTTAGTTCTTATCACCTTATCTTTTGAAGTTTATTTGCAAGATTTTAGTTAGTTTAGGAAGAAAAACATCAATTAAATTGCTATATTATGTGATAAAGACCGTTTTCATAGCTTAGACCTAGAAATACCTTTAGGGTTTTATACCAAGTAGAAATCATTCAAAACCCTTATATAGTTTGAATAATTTTTGTGTAAGGTCCCTTTGTGAAACAACAAAATACACATTTACTATTGAGTTATTCTAAACTTGACAATCGAAGCCTTGGGGTAGTCTTTTTTCGAGCTATTAGGATAATATTTCCTTTCAAGAGATATAAAATAACTAGAGTTTTTTCTAAGTTGTGTTGTGCAAAAACACTCATCAATAGAGCCTAATAGAAGTTAATATCCCGTGCATGGTGTGTTGTGAGGATCCAAGTATCAACAGGACCTTATAGAAATTGTGATGGCATGCAAATATATCTTGTAAGGGCCCAAACTTCTACCAGAGCCATTCAAGCCAATTTTTTGCCCAATGTCAATGGGATCTCTTGCTTGGGCCCAATTTTTTTGGCATGTCCTAATCTAGGTCAAAGTTTCACATCCCATAGGGGGTTGAATTTCCATAAGAGGTAAATATGAAGAGATTGGCTCTTAGCTACTACCATTAACACTCAACCACCACTACAACTTCTCTCAACTCGATCCAAGATCACTCCTTAATGGCTTTTATTAAATTTTTCCATGGATCCAAGGGAATTTGTGATGCTCGTACCTCATTTATTATCTATAGAGACCTTTTCTATCACACTACACTTCCTTGACACAATTTTAATGGATTTTTTGGGAGATTTATCCTATTTATTGCACTCAAAATCATAAATCATCAATACAAATGTATAGCATGGGTTAAGAGAATGTTCTTCCATATTTCTTGTCAATCATGCCAGATTTGTAATAGACACTTGGTTGTTACAATGCAATGGTGGAGGTTACAGCTAGGGATTCTCATATGGTGTGACCCTCTGACATTTTACAAACCTTTTGGCAGTGGGTATATCTGCCTTAAGAACCATTTTCTGAGAGGAGGGGATATAAGGAAAAAAAATTAAAAAGAGAAGAATTTACAGAACTAGTAGAGGATAGGTATTCACAGGAAGCCTAAGAATTTCAATTTCTACTTTTGTGTATAGCTATTTCAACATTGTAATGATCTAGGTTCGTCCCAAAATTTGTTCAATAATAATTGTAAACTTTGTAGATCAACTGATTAATGGTAGAATCAACCTTCATTGAGTGTCTCCATGTGTATGGTATGTATTTTTATATGTGTGAGCCATTATTTAGTTGGCCAATCAGATGATTGTAAAATCCTTGTAAAGCTTTTGTAAGGTATCTTTCCAACATAATAAAATAAATGTATGGGCATGCTTCTGGATTACTAAGTATACTATTTAATATTTTGCAACTATCTATGGTTTTTATGAATGTATGTATAGATTCCAACTTGCTTATGCATTCTAGAAAACCTAGTCTTTTATGGTTTGTTGATTAATTCATCATCTTGATTTTAGTTATTACATAATTGGTATAACACAAAGACTCTATGGCCCAACTAGATAAAGGAATTGGTATGTTATTGGATTTCTCTCCCCACCATCTTTAGCACACTAAAAATCAATAAATTTAAACAATTTTCAGTTCTTTAGTTTAGTGTGTTCTATTGTCATGTCTAAATTTTTATGACATCTAAGGGTTTATCAAAAAACATATGTATTAATACTCATATGTCTAGTCATCTATTTGACAAGGTTTTCATCCTTAAATATCCAAACTATCACATATGTAAATTGTGGCACTAGTATTGGGATACATTATGTAATGGGTATAGTTTGTTGTAAGTTATTTTTTAGTCTTTCAATCATCATCTAGCACCTCTAGGAAATTCCATTGGTCTTTTAGAGCTAGAAATTAAGAAGGTCTTACTCACCTCAACCATTGGTCCTTAGTTGCACAACCCAAAGATAGGTTCATGGTAATACTCCTAGGTTTTATCTACCCTTGGTACTTGGGAGACTATCAAACCTTAGGGATTTGGGTTCTACAACTCAGATCACCAACACTCCCCAAATCCATTCTATTAAATTTCATCTTTCTTATCTACCTAACCAACTTCTTAATAGGTTTCCAATTGCCTCCCATTTATTGATAATATTTTGTAACTGGCCTAATGATTTGTATGTCTTTCTTCTAGGATTTCTACTCTTCACAATCTTATCTTTAATAATTTCAAACCTTTTAACATTACCTCTATATTGAAATGAAGAAAAGGTGTACAATACACCTCCTATAATTTATAAAGGGAGGTATGTGCAAAACTAAAAGATCTTACAAGATTCATAAGTAAATAAACACAAAAGCAATATACCATAACATAATAATTTATGTGGGAAAACCCTTTAAGAGAAAACCCCACACTCGAAAGAAACTCAATGTATTATTCAATAATAAATGGTTATTATATATTTGTAGAGTCCAAGCATTTACAAGAGTATGGCCAACAAGGGATGTAGAGGAATTTAGAAGCTTAACAATACATACAAAAATTACTATCTCAACCTGTAATGGATGTGAAAATATTAATAGTCATATCAAAATGGTAGTTTTACAATGTCATGGGAACCAAAACCATGGGCCAAGAAAATAATTTAAAAATTCCAAAATAAATATTTAAAAAGGGAGCCAATTTCTTTTCTTTGATGTTGTTGCCCTTGAACCACCATTGATGGGGCGAGTTGCACCCAAACCCTCTAGCTTCCCATGGGGGGAGACTTTGGCTCCGTATGACATATAAGATTGCAATGTTCAAACATCTTTCCTAACATATAATTATTTTTTCTTTCCAACTTGCTCTTCAAAATGTTGTGTTAGGTTTATTTGTTATCATTCTTTGATACATAAGACACTATTAATCAATGTGTTATGGAAAGTGTTCATATTCAATCCATATGAAATCAAATTCACAAGATATAATAGAGTGGTTATGCTAATTTAAGATATATAATAATACTATATTTGAATAATGAATTAAGAAGATGAAAAATTTATGAATGAAGTACTACCTTTTTTATAAAGTTTCCAAACATGCAAAATTATTGTAAGAGATCAATAATGAAAGGCCACATTTTTGGTGATTGCTCCAAGTATGCACGACATTTTTTAAAACCTATCCATGAAATGAAATGTATCTAAGAATGAATTTAAATAATTGTATGGAACATTTAGTTTCTCATGTCTCTCACTTTCCAAGAGAGTCATCATAATATTAAAATTTCCTCCACATATCTAAGACAAACATGGTTTGTAAGTTTGGATAATCTCAATTCTTTCTTAAAATTAACATGCATGGATAGGAAGTTTGCATTATAATTATTTATCAAATTGTACTAATGGGATGGGTTTTAACACATATATTCTTATCAATAATTTTTACTCTCATGCAAGTGGATGAAAATTGTGTGAATATGAATTCCGAGATACTCCTAAATCAACAATAATAAGATCCAAGGAAAGATAGAACTTTTACAATATCCCACCAAATGATTTAATTTCAAATTCTTATAAGAAAACAATGATTAAGTATTATTTCAATATTTTATGATACAAGTATGTGTTGTGTGTATTTCCTACATAGAGGTATTGTAAATTCTATTGTAATTATTTTCATCAAAAAATCTTAATCTATAGACACTATCTTGCTCTCTTTTTTACCGTAGTCATGTTTTTTTAATATTTTATTCAAATTTCTCACCCCTAAGCTTTCTTTTGATTATTTTGTTCCAATCTATTTGAGACATAAGTAGGTAGACTCTCTAAATATAAAGTCTTATAATTTGTATTATCTATTTAGCCTATAGCTCATTGTACTCATAATTATACACTTGTACTATCTAGCTCATTGTTATTAGAGATATCCATTACAAGGAGGATGCCTCATTATATCATTCTCATTTTGAACCCTCTTCCATAGACCTTGGGTTATGCTCATGGAATTGTAAACCCAATGCATTTAAAGACTTCATTATGAGTTCTTAAGAAAATTTAATTTATTGTATGTTGTTTTATATCTTTTAAAATCTATAGGCTATGAAGGACTTTTTTTAATCATCATACCATTCTTCACAACTTTTCTATGACTGAATTTATTTAATCCCATCTAACAAGAGGTTTTTTTAAATAAATTTGATCACTTACATGAGGTATGCTATAATTTATTGATTGATCCTAAGTAAAAATATTAATCTTAATCATTATTTTATTTACAAATAATTTAAATATATTTAATTTAAACATAAAATATAAAAATTTAGTTAGAAAATCAAAAGTATTATTTAATGTTATAATAAAATAAATATCTATTATTGTAACATTAATAAATATGATATTAAATAAATAAAAAACATGTATTATATGTAATGCAAAAATCTATTGATAAATCTACTATTAACTTTCAACATGATATTGTCTCTACCTTTGGCCTCGACTGTTGTAACTAGGGTTTCTTGTGGTTGGAAGGGGTAGAAGTTTCCTAGCTCTATTAGTGTTGTTGATACATGGTGACACTCATACAAAGAGGTGGTGAAATTTGGGCAACATTTCTCACAATTGAGTGGAGATCATTTGGTGGTGATGACGAATGAGAGCTCATGGCGCCATCAGAAATCGATGAAGGAGTTTTGTGGTCGAGTTTCTATGCAAAAGGGGTCTCAGGAGGAGCGGGGGGAGGTTTCAAAAAGATGGAGGATGCTTTCTAAGGATGCAGGAGTGGTGAGGGAGTTAAAACCAATGAGATGTGTTGGAGCTAAGCCTACTATTTCCCTAGACTATGACATTGCAAACGAAGTGGCTAAAAATGCAAAATATTTTGCAAAGTTGGGGTTAATATGCAGATTTCAAGGTTTTTGGACATACCTTGTAGATCTGCACCATTGGATCACTAATACATGGTGTCTGGTATTGGAAGGAGATGTTCAAATTTACCCTACTGCAAAGGGGTTTTTTGTGGTAGTGTTTGACAAAGTGAATGATAGGAATGCTATTATGTGTGATTATCAATGAATTTGGGAGGAAAAACATTTGCAACTTTCAATCCTAATATCGAATCCTTTGGGTTGGCTCCAATTTGGATAAGGCTGCCAAATTTCCCTCTACACTTCTGGTTTGAATCGTGCTTCAAAGTCATTCATAACACTTTGGGAAAATTTATGGGTGTTGATGAGGGCTCTTTAAATTTTTTTCACACTATTTATGCACGTATACTGGTAGAAATGGATATTACAAAAGATCTCTCGACAGTTGTATCCATGAAGTATTTTGGTGGGGAATGGGAACACTTGCTAGATTACGAAGGTTTACCATTTCGATGTTGTAGTTGCTTTAACACTGGTCATATGGGTGAGTAGTGTCCCAAACGCAAGAATGTTACTCAAGCAACTTGGTGGAATGAGGTCTCTCCGCATCACTACTCAGTGGAAAAAGGACTAGATGTCAAGGCCCTCGATAAGGAGCCTATTATTTTGGCCATAGGGAAATCCCTAGGGAAGGATCAACTGAAAAAGGCAGGTGTCTTGACTAGGGTGTTATAGGGTAGCATTCCAAAGCATGAGTTGGGTGAAAAATTAGAAAGGTCGAGTCTAGATTTTGCAGAAGGAAAGAGCATCCCAAATGAGGATATGGGAGAGCAAGTTTGGTCAAACGATCAAGAGGGGATATGGCATAAGGTTCAAAATAAAAAAAGAAGAGAAGGGAACTTGCTTTCAATATGGCTCTTCTCTCCCATGACAAAAGGAGGAAGTAGTAAAGGTTAGCAATAGGAGCCATGTTGCAGCTATCTTTGTAATTGTGTGTTGTTTTTAGCTTTTTGAGCAAGAGGGGTTGGGGATATAAGTTGGGTAGTATGGTGTCTAAGAGTGGGTTTGATGGTTGTATGGGGTTAATGTTACTTATTTTGGTTGATGTGTCTCTTGGTTGTAATGTTTTTCAGATTTTAAATAAAATATGCAAGGTAACCCTGCCTTTACCACTCAAAAAAAAAGTCTATTGACAGATCTATTATATATATATAAACTACAATTCTCATAGCACCAAACAAATATAATTTATGTTAGATACACTATATATAAATATGCTCTTAATTTTAGAGAAATTTTTTCCTTAAAATATTTTAAAAATGAATTATTGTCAATCTTATTGACTACAAACTTCACCTTTTAAGAGCTATTAAATTAGAACTACCAAAAAGTAGAGAAAATATCAAATAAAAATGTGGCACGACCTTCATCCTCATCTCTCACCTATCTCACAATTGCTTGTTTCTCTCCTCCAACATGCTTGTTTATTCCATCTATGATGGTTACGAGTTTCTATCATTTTTAAATTTTAATTACGTTGAAGGTTGAAGGCGTTCTCTCTCTAAAGTCTCTTCAACTAAATCTCATGATCAACAATTCAACTTATTTTAGAAAGGATGAAAGACAATAAAAAAAATCTTGTTCATTTTTTATCATTACTTTTTTCATTTCTGCCAAATTTATTTGGACATTGGGTACTCTCAGTGAAGACCTTTAAACAAAATGGACGGGAATCCACGAAACCCACTTAAAAATAATCTTTCCTACTCGATAATCACAAGTAGAGTATTATGTGGCATGTGGTGGGAGTCCCTCCAATGGAAGAGAAGGAAAATGGTGGAACAACAAGTACTTAAAACAAGAAATTACTAGCAATCGCACCTTGGTGTGCAATAGGTATGTCGAAGAGGTGTAGAAGGTCAATTAAGAAAAAATATGGTTTATTTTTTGCATACAAGTGTAGTACATGAGGTCAATTGGTAAATCATATAAAAAATAATATTATTTATATATTATTATTATTATTATATTATTTATTTTATTTTATTATTTATTATATAATAATATTTATTTTATTTTATGTATTAACTATTATATTCACCACATACTCTAACATATTAACATACATATAGCTTTCTTTTTCCTAATCTATCCAAAGATCAATTAAACTATGATTTTTTTTTATAAATTAATCTAATTTGATCTATATAGAAATATATTACTTATTAATTATAATAGTTTCATAGGGTGGGTGCAGAAAGATGGGTAGCCAATTTGTGGCCAATTTACTTTTTCATCTCGAAATAGCAAAAACATGCTCATTTTATGGCTTGGTAATGACTGAGCCTAGGATCGATCATTACCAAGCCATAATGTGAGCGCGTTATACCACACTCACGTTATGGTTTAAATTTCAAAAAATGTGCACATTTTGAGTTCAAAAAATATGCATTTTTTTAAATCAAAAAAACATTTCCAAAATGCACTCGCATTTTGGTCTACATTGAAAAAAAATTCTTCTTTTTTCCTTGTCTCTTTCTTCTTGTTATCTTTTAGGGAAACTATATACATGAAATAAACATTTAAGTATAAGTTGAAATTTACTTTCTTATACTTTAAGTTTTATTTCATATATATAGGCAGGATGTTTGAGAGTGGTTTCAGATCTATAGGAGTTATAATGCAAATTCTATTTTTTGGAAGATCTTAAATTTTTTTAACTTAATCAAATTTTAGTAATCAACATGTCAAATTTTAGTAATCAAGAGGTCAAATTTTAGTAGTCAACAAGTTGTATCATCTTTCTCTCTCACTCTCTCCTTCTCTCTATTCTTTATCTCTCCACTCTCTCTCCCTTCCTCCCTCTCTCCCCTCTCTCTCTCTCACACCCCTCTATCTCCTCCCTACATCTACCTCCCTCTATCCCCTCTACTTCTCTCTATCTACATCTCCTTCCCTCTCTAATTATCTTTATCTCCTCTCTCTCTCTTTACCTACCTCTCCCTCCATCACTTTATATCTCACCTATGTCTCCCTCCTACCTCTTTCCCTCTATACTCTCTATCTCTCCTCTCCCTCCCTCTACCTACATCTCTCTAACACTCACTATCCCTCTCTATCCCTCTCTTCCCCCTCTTTCTCTCTAACTCTTTCCTCTCCATCTCCTAATTCTATCCCTCCCTCTCACTCTCTCCTCTTTATCTCTCTCTCTCTCTCTCTCTCACACACACAAACCTCTATCTCCCTCCCTAACACTCCCTCCCTCCTTCCCTCTCTACTTCTCTTTATCTCTCCTCTCCCCCGCTCTCTTGACCTCGCCCTCCCTCCCATTCTTTTTGTCTCTCCTCCCAATCTCTCTCACTATTATCCCTCCCTCCCCCTCTTTCTCTCTCAATTCCTCCTTTTCTCTATCTCTCCATTATCTCTCTCTCACTCTCTCACACACACACCTATATCTCCCTCCCTACCTCTCCCTCCCTCTCTCCCCTCTCTACTCTCTATCTCTCCTCTCTCTTTCCATCACTATACCTACCTCTCCCTCCATCACTCTCTCTCCATCCCTCTTTATCTCACCTATGTCTCCTTCCCTACCTCTTTCCCTCTCTACTCTCTATCTCTCATCTCCCTTCCTCTACCTACCTCTCTCTTTGTCTCTCCACCCCTCTCTTTCTCTCTCACCCTCTCCTCTTTATCTCACCACTATCTCTATCCCTACCTCTCACTCCCTCTTTAAATCACCATTCTCTCTCTCCCACTTTCCCTCCTTCCCTCTCGCTCCCTCCTCTCTAAATCACCATTCTCTCTCTATCCCACTTTCCTTCCCCTCTCTCTATCTCACCTATCCCTTTCTACCTCTCCCTTCCTCTCTCTCTTTATCTCTCTTTCGCATTATCTCCTTACCTCTCAACTCTCTATCTCACTACTCTCTCCATCTCACTCTCCCTCCTTCCCTCTCTCCCCCTATCGCTCCCTCTCTCCTTCCCTCTACCTACCTCTCCCTCCACTACCTACCACTCTCTCTACCTATCTCTCTCCCTCCCCCCACTTTCTCTCTTACTCTCTCCTTCCCTCTCTAATCTCTATCTCTCTCCCCTTCCCTCTCTACTCTCTTTCTCTCTCTCTCCCTTCCTCTCTCCCCTCATTTTCTCTCCTCTCACTCTCTCTCTCCCTCTCACACACACTCACCTCTATCTCCCCCTTTCCTCTCCCTCCATCCCTCCACTCTCTACTTCTCTCTATCTATCATCTCTCTCTACATCTCCTTCCCTCTCTATTTATCTATATCTCCCCTTTCCCTCTCTTTACCCACCTCTCCCTCCATCACTCTATAACTCAATTGTGTCTCCTCCCTACCTATTTCCCTCTCTACTCTTTATCTCTCCTCTCCCTCCCACTACCTCTCTCACTCTACCCCCTCTCTCTCTCTCGCACACACACACACACTCACCTCTATCTCCTCCCTACCTATCCCTCCCTCCCCTCTTTGCTTCTCTCTATCTCTCCTCTATCTACATCTCCTTCCCTCTCTACCTATATTTATCTCCCCTCTCCCTTTGATTACCTACCTCTCCCTTTATCACTCTATATCTCACCTATGTTTCCATACCTACCTAGGGTTGAGGGATTAAGGGTTGAGGGTTGAGGGTTTAAGGTTTGAGGGTTTAAGGTTGAGGGTAGAGGGTATAGGGTTGAGGGTCCAATGTATATGGTAGAGGGTATAGGGGTTGAGAGATTAGGGTTTAAGGGTTGAGGGTTGAGGGTTGAGGGTTGAGGGTTTAGGGTTTAGGGTTGAGGGTTGAGTGTTGAGGGTTGAGGGTTGAGGGTTTAGGGTTTAGGGTTGAGGGTTGAGTGTTAAAGGTTGAGGGTTGAGGGATTAGGGTAGATAGGTTACTTGAGTTTATGGGTTTAAGGGTTGAGGGTAGAGGATATTGGATTGAGGTTAGAGGGTAGAGGGTTTAAGGGTTGAGGGTATAGGGTTGAGGGTTGAGGGATTAGGGTAGAGAGGGAGGGATGGAGGGAGGGAGATATGGAGGGAGAAGTGAGATAGAGATAATTAGAGAAGAGTAGGGAGGGGCAGAGATAGATGAGGGTTGAGGATCCAATGTATAGGGTAGAGGGGAGAGAGATAGAGGGAGTGAGTGAGTGAGAGAGAAAGACCTGGGAGAGGGAGAGGGGGTAGGAGGGAGAGACTTAAGAGAGAGGGAGGGAGTGGGAGAGAGATAGAGGGAGGGAGGGTTAAGGGTAGAGGGTGGAGGGTTTAAGGGTTAAGGGTTTAGGGTTTACAGTTAAGGGTAGGGAAGAGAGATAAAGGGAGTGACTAAGAGAGAGAGAATTAAGAGGGAGAGGATGTAGGAGGGAGAGGGTTGAAAGAGAGATAGGGAGAGAGTGGGAGAGAGATAGAGGGAGGGAGGGTTAAGGGTATAGGGTAGAGAGTTTAAGGGTTAAGGGTTTAGGGTTAAGGGTAGAGGGTTAAGGGTTGAAGAGTTTAGGGTTTAATGGTTAAGGGTATAGGGTAGATGGTTTAGGGTAGAGGGGAGAGAGATAGAGGGAGTGAGTGAGAGAGAGAGACCTGAGAGAGGGAGAGAAGGTAGGAAGGAGAGACTTGAGAGAGAGAGGGGAGGGAGGGAGTTGGAGATAGATAGAGGGTAGAGGGTAGAGGTTTTAAGGGTTTAGGGTTTAAGGGTTAAAGATTTAGGGTTAAGGGTAGAGGGTAGATAGATAGAGGGAGTGATTGAGAGAGAGAGAGAGAGAGAGGCCTAGGAGAAAAGGGGGTAGGAGGGAGAGACTTGAGAGAGAGAGAGAGGGAGGGAGTGGGAGAGAGATATAGGGTAGAGGGTAGAGTGTTTAAGGGTTTACAATTTAAGGGTTAAGGGTATAGGGTTTAGGGTTAAGGGTAGAGGGGAGAGAGATAGAGGGAGTGAGAGGGAGATGGAGGGAGTGGGAGAGAGATAGAGGTTAGAGGGTTAAGGGTAGAGGGTAGATGGTTAAGGGTTAAGGGGAGAGAGATAAAAGGAGTGAGTGAGTAGGAAAGAGACCTGAGAGAGAGAGAGGGTGTAGGAGGGAGAGACTTGAGAGAGAGATAGGGAGCGAGGGAGTGGGAGACAAATAGAGGGTAGAGGGTTAAGGTAGATGGTAGAGGTTTTAAGGGATAAGGTTTTAGGGTTAAGGGTAGAGGGGAGAGAGATAGAGGGAGTGAGTGAGAGAGACCTAAGAGAGGGTGAGGGGGTAGGAGGGAGTCTTGAGAGAGAGAGGGGGTATGAGTGAGAGTCTCTATATCTACCCTCCCTCCCTCTCTCTCAAGTATCTCCCTCCTACCCCCTTTCCCTCTCTCAAGTCTCTCTCTCTCACTCACTCCTATCTCTCTCCCCTCTACCCTTAACCCTTAAACCCTCTACCCTCTATCTCTCTCCCACTCACTCCCTCTCTCTCTATGTCTATCTCTCTCAAATATCTACCTCCCCTCTCCCTCTCTTAGGTCTCTCTCTCACTCACTCACTCCATCTATCTCCATCCCCTCTACCCTTAACCCTAAACCCTAAACTCTTAACCCTTAAACCCAAAACCCTTAAACCCTCTACCCTCTACTCTTAACCCTCTACCCTCTATCTCTCTCAAGTCTCCCTCCTACCCCCTCTCCCTCTCTCAAGTCTCTCACTCACTCACTCACTCACTCACTCAATCACTCACTCCTATCTCTCTCCCCTCTACCCTTAACCATCTACCGTCTACCCATAAACCCTCTACCCTCTACCCTCTACCCTTTATCTCTCTATCTCTCTCCCACTCCCTCCCTCTCTCTCTTTCTCTCAAGTCTCTCCCTCCTATCCTCTCTCCCTATGTTAAGTCTCTCTCACTCACTCACTCACTCACTCCTTCTATCTCTCTCCCCTCTACCCTTAACCCTCTACCCTTAAACCCTTAAACCCTTAAACCCTCTACCCTAGCTTGTCAATTCGATGAAACTAGGAATGTAGTGGCCTGTTTAAAAAAATATGTCCAAGAAATGGGGTCTCTCAATGATTTCCATCATCGGGAGACCCCATTTCTTGGACCCATTTTTTCAAACAGGCAAGTTAGGTTGCCAATTTCATTGAATCGCCAAGCTAGTGGACCCACTAGCTTACCAATTCAGTGAAATTGGCAATGTAGTGGCCTATTTTGAAAAAATGGGTCCAATAAATGGGGTCTCCCAGTGATGTAAATCGTTGGAAGACCCCATTTCTAGGACCCATTTTTTCAAATAGGGCAAGTTAGGTTGCTAATTTCACCAAAATGGCAAGCTAGTGGGCCCACTGGCTTGCCAATTCGGTGAAATTGGCAATATAGTGGCCTATTTGAAAAAATGGGTCCAAGAAATGGGGTCTCCTGATGATGTAAAAAATGGGTCCAAGAAATGGGGTCTCTCCCGGTGATGTAAATCACCGGGAGACCCCATTTCTTGGACCCATTTTTTCAAAAAAGCAAGTTAGGTTGCCAATTTCATCGAATTACCAAGCTAGTGGGCCCCCACTGGCTTGCCAATTTGATGAAATTGGCAATGTAGTGGCCTGTTTTGAAAAAATGGGTCCAAGAAATGGGGTCTCCCGGTGATGTAATTTCTTGGACCCATTTTTTCAAATAGGGCAAGTTAGGTTGCCAATTTCACCAAATTAGCAAGCTAGTGGGCCCACTGGATTGCCAATTCGATGAAATTGGCAATGTAGTGGCATGTTTGAAAAAATGGGTCGAAGAAATGGGGTCTCTCAGTGATGTAAATCACCAAGAGACCCCATTTCTCAGACCCATTTTTATGAGGTGTCTAGGTGATGTAAATCACCAGGAGACCCCATTTCTCAGACCCATTTTTTCAAACAAGTCAAGTGATGGAGAGGTAGTGGGAGGGAGATAGAGAGAGATAGATAGAGCGAGCAAGAGAGAGTGGTGGAGATTGATTGAGCAAGAGGTACGTAGAAAGAGGGAGAGGGTAGATAGAGACAATTAGAGAGGGTAGGAGAGAGGTGAGATGTATAGATAGAGAGAAAGGGGTATGGTTTGAGGGTATAGGGTTGAGGTATTAGGGTGGACCTATAGGGTTGATAATTTATAGTATTGGGTTGACGGTATAGGGTTGAGAGTATAGGGTTGAGGGATTAGGGTTGAGGGTAGAGGGTAGAGGGTCTCTACCCTCAACCCAATACACTCTACCCTAAACCCTTAAACCCAAGAAAAATATCTACCCTAATCCCTAAACCCTAAGAGGGAGTGAGAGAGAGAGGGGGTGATGGAGAGGTAGTGGGAGGGAGATAGAGAGATATATAGAGGGAGCGAGAGAGAGTGGTATGGATTGATTGAGCAAGAGGTACGTAGAAAGAGGGAGAGGGTAGATAGAGACAATTAGAGAGGTAGGAGAGAGGGAGGGAGAGAAAGGTGAGATGTATAGATAGAGAGAAAGGGATAGGGGTTGAGGGTATAGGGTTGAAGGATTAGGGTGGAGGACCTATAGGGTTGATGATTTAGGGCATTGGGTTGAGGGTATAGGGTTGAGGGATTAGGGTTGAGGGTAGAGGGTAGAAGGTTTAAGGGTTTAGGGTTTAGGGTTTAGGATTTAGGGTTTAGGGTTTAGGGTAAAGGGTTCTGGGTATAGGTTTGAGGGTATATGGTTGAAGGATTAGGTTGAGGGTCCAATGTATAGGGTAGATGGTATAGAGGTTGAGGGTTAAGGGTTTAAGGGTTGAGGGTTGAGGGATTAAGGGTTGAGAGTTGAGAATTGAGGGTTGAGGGTTTAATGTATAGGGTAGAGGGTAGAGGGTAGAGGGTTTAAGATTGATGGTAGAGAATTGAGGGTATAGGGTTGAGGGTCCAATGTATAGGGTAGAGGGTATAAGGGTTGATGGATTAAGGTTTAAGGGTTGAGAGTTGAGGGTAGAGGGTAGAGTGTTCAGGGTTTAAGGGTTGAGGGATTAAGGGTTTAGGGTTGAGATTTAGGGTTGAGGGTAGAGGGTTTAGGGTTTAGGGTATAGGTTTTATGGTATATGGTTGAGGGATTAGGGTTGAGGTTCCAATGTATAGGGTAGATGGTATAGGGGTTGAGGGTTAATGGTTTAAGGGTTGAGGGATGAGGGTTAAGAATTGAGAATTGAGAATTGAGGGTTGAGGGTTTAATGTATAGGGTAGATGGTTTAAGGGTTTATGATTTAAGGGTTGAGGGTTGAGGGTTTAAGGTTGAGGGTAGAGGGTTGAGGGTATAGGGTTGAGGGATTAGGGTTGAGGTTCCATTGTATAGGGTTGAGGGTTTAATGCACAGGTTAGAGTGTAGAGGGTTTGAGGGTTGAGGGTTTAAGGTAGAGGGTAGACGATTGAGGGTATATGGTTGAGGGATTAGGGTTGAGGGTCCAATGTATAGGGTAGAGGGTATAGGGGTTAAGGGATTAGGGTTTAAGGGTTGAGGGTTGAGGGTTGAGGGCAGGGATAACTTTAGTGGTGAATCTTCGCCAATTGGTGAATTTTAGGAATCTGCAATTTTGAATTTGGCGAATCTACCATATCTGCAGGGTGTTCAAATCGCCAGGAATTCATGGACTATCGGTCCAATGCATGTCCATTCGCCAATAGTTTTTTTTTACGAGGCATGTTTAGGCAATAAATTTTCCATAACATACTACGCATTTCCAATGCACCGATCAATATTTTCGCCTGGAATCCCAGGGAGCATGTCAAAGTCACCTACATATTCACCAATACTATTAAAACAACATTATATGAAGACCCATTTCACCAATTAAAATTTACAAATAGTTGCTTGTGAAGACCCATTTCGCCAATTAAATTTATAAATAGTTGCTTATGATGACCTATTTCGCCTTGAAAATTTCAAGGTATCGTTGTATAAGCACGCGAGATTCACCAAATTTTTAACATACCATTTCAAAATCCCACGGAATTCACCAAATATGGATTGATATAAATACAATTGAAACTATTATTTGTTCTTACACATTTTGTTCAGTTCTGAGGTTCTACTTCTCAATTCAGAAGTCAGCAAAAGCCGAAAATGTAGACTCAAATGTGAGTGATCATTTCTTCATACTGTTATTAGTTATTAGACTATTAGTTATAATAATAAGATTTTTGTATCTGTTTTCCATTCTTGCTTCAGTCTTAAACATAATTTTAAGTAGGGAATGGGATCTATATTCTCTGTCGGTCTATCCTTCTCAAATAAGAAGACATTTTTTTCCAGCTTTTATTCGAAGTGAGATCAATATGTTGAGCAGCAAGGGTAAGACTCCTGAGCAGGCAGGTAATGAAGAGACTGGGAGGCCATCAAAACGCCCAAAACGGGGAGGTACCATACAGTCTTACTTTGGAATTGGCAAAGCTTCTAATCCATCAGATCAAGGTGGAGCTACACCATCAATTCTTCCACCAAATATTATTGAAGATGGAGATACATCATCAACTCTTCCGCCACAGGAAGGTCAAGGTGAGATTGTCATTGTGTTAAATCAAAATGTATCAAATGAGGATGGCAATACTGCAGAAGATGTTCCAAGGGATACCTTGGATAGCCAGAATGAGATAATCGACTTGGATGAGGATGATGTTGGTAGCAAGAAAAGAAAAGGCAAAGCAAAATTGGGGCGTGAGTGGGAAATGACAAGGAATTTTCAAATTGGTTGGTTGTCGAAGTACCCATTCCTTGAACCAGTGGGGGTATCAAACGAAAATGATATTGAAAGGGCAACAAAGATCAGATGTAAGATTTGTAGTTGGAAATGTGGAAGAGACAAGACGATGCAGCTAAAGCTTGACACTATAGAAAAGCATATCGGCAAAGTTTACGAAAAACAAATCATAGACGGAAAGGAACAATCAGTCGTATGATGGAAATAAAAGGAAGAATGTCTTCATGTTAAGTATGCCGCAGATTATGGAGAGCATAACCATAGAATGTTGAAGATTAATAAATGTGAAGGTACACTTGAGGCTCATTTTGGAAAAGCCATGGCAGCAGCAAATCTGTCAAAAACTATTCAGATGAGTGTTGTTTTTCATATTTTGTCCAAGGGGCGTCCTATGACAGACTACCCATAATATTTTTATTTATTATCTTATTTGAGTGTTCCCCACTTTCCCTTCTCACATTGGTTAGTAAACTCTGGATGGGAATGGGTGAACTGTCTTACTGCAGTGGAAAAGCAAGATTTAAAGGAGAAATTAAAAGAGTCAAATTTCATTGCATTATCTTTAGATGAAGTTACTACGGTAGACAATACTTCTTGGGTTTGTATGCATTCATATACTATAGAACAACATGTTCACCAAGCTCATCTTCTTTGTGTTCGTAAAATGAAAGACAGTTCAACATCGCAAAATCTATTTGAACTAGTCAAGAAATCTTTGAATGAAATTGTAGGTATGGATGAGTTGACAATTGCCAAAAAGTTGGTGTGTGTAGGAGCTGATGGAGCTGCAGTGATGCAAGGTCAAAGGAGTGGTCTTTGGACAAAGTTACAAACTACTTGTGCACCATACATGCTTGGCATTCACTGCATGGCCCATAGAATGAATTTAGCATTCAAAATTGTAAGCAAGTTTCCTACAGTATCAAAAGTTGAAAATCTAGTTCGCAAGATCTACACATACTTCTGCCGAAGTCCCAAACGTTTCCTTGAATTTCAACATTTTGCTGAGGGAATAACACCTGGAAACAAGCTTCTCAAGGATGTCAATACCAGATGGATCTCCTTGCATGGACTAGCACAACAAGTTCTTTCAGAATATCAATCCTTGATTGGAGTGATGTACGAGCATCGCAGCACAGTAGACAAAGCTCCTAACCTCTTACATAGGTTAAGCGATATAGAGACACTCTTGACTTTAGCTAGTCTTCTCCCCATGTTGGATGAGATGAACAATCTTGTGAAGAAATCCCAAGATAAAACTATGTATATTTATGAATATTCCAATCTACGTAAACTTACATGCTTGGCCCTTGATCATCTATATCTAGATCTAACACAAGAAGGCGCAAATTATTTGATGTGGCGAAAAATTACTGATTTGAATAATCTTGATAATTATTTACAGTTTAATGCAAGCGGGCACTTATGTATTTGTGTACGTGGACATGAGATACCAATGTACCATTGTAAGATAGGCACTGGCAAGCGCTCTAGAAAAGAAGTACCTGTTAACGAGGAAGATTTTAACGGCATTGTCAAATCTGTTAGTGATAATTTGAAGGAAATTGCAAAATCTCTTTCCTCAGAGATTCGTGAAAGATTCCCTCGACATGAAATACTTGAAGCCATGGGTATTGTGTATCTTCAACTTTGGGTAAACCGAGATAACCCAAAATATTTTCATGATCAAGTAAAAATCTTGATCGAACAGTTTTCAGAAAAGGTAACACACAATGAACAAATAATAGAAGGAATTTTAGATAAAAAAAAGCTTAGAAAGTAATCTCGGATTTTTGCAACAGCTATGAGGGAGCAGTATAAATCCATGGGCAAGGAGAAGGCCTTTGAACCAGGATCAATAAAAAAGGTTTGGACAAGCTTAGGTCAGAGTGAAAAATTGCGTGGTTCGATGTGAGAATATTTCAAACTTGCTGATCTATGTCAAACAATGATATTGGGGTCGGTGGAGGATGAGAGAGTTTTCAGTACATTGGGGTTTTTGAAATCAAAGTTAAGAAACAAACTAGACAAGAATTTGGAAAATTGCTTGAGGATGAAAGGAACTGCGTATAATATCAAAAAATTTCCTTTTGAAAGGGCACTCACAATCTGGAGGTCCACATGTGAAAGAAGAGGGACTGGGTTGTGCAACACAGGCTCTCCAATTCCAATAGCCGTCGATACTGGTGGTAGTGGCAATGGGACTGGGCCTGGGACAGATGACAATGATATTGAAATTGACACAAATCAAACAATGAATGTTGAATTTGAGACACAGGCCGAAGAAACTGCAAAGTAGTCTTTGAATCAAGATGACTCTTTTACTTTATCTGATAATGAGGATCAGTTTGAGGACCCTGACTTCATTTGGGAAATGGGAGATAATTAGCAATTTTTAGGTATTTTTTCTGCACTTCATGAATCAGTTTCCATTGTTCGAAAGTCCAAACTGTAGTTGATGTCTGATGATATTTTATATTGTATTCAATGAACATTGAAATTGTGAATCATTGCACTTCATGTTCATGATATCTTATTTTATATTGCACTCAAGCACTACATGTCAGCTTGAATCATATTCCAAACTATAGTTGATGATTTTGTATATTGTATTCAAATAAATTGTGTATCATTGCACTTCAAGTTCAAAATATTTTATTTTATATTGCAGTCCAAGTCTCCATGATATTTTATATTATATTGCACTTCATGAATCATAATACATATGCCAAATTCAAACTGTAGTAACGTAGTTGATGATATTTTATAAATTATATAAGATTCAATACCATCAGGCATCGGCCTAACAATGCTTCATCGGCGGAACCCCCATCACAATGTCACTGATGGCTCGATAAAAAAAGCTCACAACCTAGTATCAGTGTAACAATACTCTATCGGGCTGACTCCTAAGGTGCTCTCTTGATATACCGATAGAGTCAAGTTGTCAACAAAAGTAACCATGAATTATAACCATGGCCCATGCCCATGGGCCATGGGCATGAATTATAGAATCCATAAAGTATATCGGGGGAACTATGGTGCATCGGGGAAACATTATTTGGCATCCCATCGATAGAACGAAGGATAGGTGTCCATCGGTGGAGAGGGTGGCTATCGGTGAAAGACTGATGTGACATCCCATGGCATCGTGCTGCGGTGCATTTATGAACCAAATTGAAGTGAACTATATCACAAGTTGATCGCATAGTTGTTACAAAATCCTGGAAGATTTCGCTTAGGGCAGAAGCAGAAAGGCAAAAACTTGGAGTTCTGACGCAAAAAAGACCGGTGAACTCTGGAGGCGACTTGGCGAGACTCACGTAAGTACTTCACTTTCAGACCCAGCTGAGAAGCTATTTTACTCAAAAGCTTAAGATTTAAATAATGGAAGAGAGTACAGACAAACCTAAAGCTAAAAAATAGAAAACCGAAAAGCCTAAGAGACTCCTAAATGAAGACCTAATAGATCAATGTCCTGGGTCAGGGTCGAGACCCAAGAGGAGTGCTCAAATGAATCCTTCCATGGATCGATTATGGGACAAACATAAGGGCTTAGGGGATATTTGGACACCGCAATGAGGGTACGACCTCTTCATGTACCATTATAGAAAACAATTTAGGTTCCAACTAGTCTGCAATCCATGGAGGTTGAACCTGGGAAGACTTGTGGTGCCCAATGTGTTTGTGAACGTAGAGCTAATTAAAGCTCTTTCTATCAGATATGACCCCAAGAAAAGAAATATTCAGTCACATGGCGGGAGTGACATGCTTGTTATTTCTAGGGATCTCATTTCTAATGTCTTTCAGTCAGAGTGTTCACTGAATTTATCATTCACACTCAAAGATCTCTTGACAGAGTATCACCACATGGATACCAGCTATAAGAGATGGAAATTACCTTTGCATAGGCCCAAGGATGATGGAGGCCAACTCAGGAGGTTCTCTAGCAGTGAAAACCCTCATTTCCATGAAGATTTGTTTGAAAAGTATTTTTGATACACCTATTATTCAATTGGTCAGGTTTTGGGAGTAGAGGTTCCACCTCTCATGTCGATTGCCCCAATGGTCTTAGCTACAGAGATACAGAGCAAGGATGCCAGGCCATTTGATTATGCTAGCTACTTGGCCAACGCCCTACATCGAGGGCTCGAAAAGAATAAAAATAATAGTGATAATATTAATTTTGAACACTATTCTTTGCTTATGCATTTGCTATTGTACGAGGGACAAGTCAGAGGGGTCTGGAGTGAAGAATTAAGGATAAAAGATATAGATGAAAATGGAGATTTTAAACTTGTACAAATGTGGACTTCATTGTGGGACAGCCGATTTGGTAGGTCTCATTACCTTTATTTTGAAGATTTTTTGTAAAACCATTGATGAAGTTGCTAGGGTATCCGTGCAACTATAACCTATCCCCAGAAGTACAAAGATTTCTAAGACCAAAGGAAAATGACTAGAGAAATAAAGTGAATCATAACTGGGGAGACTGGTATGCTTTCCCTGATTGTACAGTGATAAGGGTTTATGGGTTCGAAGGGGCTCCACACTTGATGCCACGAGTAGTTCCTGACTGAATTGCTTTTTTAGAAATTGTGAGGCAATTGGCAAAATCTTATTCCAAACACCTCAAAGGACATAGCAAACAATCAATTATGCTCAGCACCTTATGTTTTGGAGACTTTACAGTGGTTGCTAATGAAGGATATGGAGAAATTGATGGTAAATTAGCATAGTACAACCTACCTCTAGGTGATGTAAGGAAACAATTTGATGCATAAGGGTTTATTCACAAGGCGAGATTATCACAGGGGCTATCAGGTTATGAACATTTGTTCTCAATCGAAGATGTCATAAGAAACCATGATGAGGCTTCCACCAAGGAAAGAATGGCCGCCTATAACAAGATTATGCTTGCAGAGGAATGGAAGAGGGAAAATGTCCCATCTTATTCAAAGGCATTTGGTGAGATACAGGATCCTTTAACAAGAATTGAGCAACTCATCGCTCATGTCAATGAACTGGTAAAGGATGTTCCCCCAGTTGTTTTTGATGCACCTCATGCAACCTATTCAAGAGTACAAGATGAAGACATAGAGCCCTTGGATTACATACCTTCACAGCCTACTCCTGAGGCATGTTTTTCTATAGATACTGATATAAGTGAAGAAGAGCAGAGTGATGAAGAGGGTGAGCAGGTCAAACAAATCAGTGCTTCTGTGATTGCATAGTACGATCCCCCTCAAGAGCAGAATATTGTAAGATTTGAGGCATCAAATGAACTATCTGATGATGTGAGGGTCATGGCTAGACAACAGTTTATTTCTGATTGTGATTTTGTTAAATCTTCTGAATTTAAATCATTTGTTTATGAATATAAAGGTAGAAAAATGAGACAATAGATATAGGATATCACTCCTGAACATGAGGCAACCGCTCTAGAGGAATTGAAAAGGGAGGTAGAAAAGGAAATGGAGTCCATCACTCCTGAAAGAGGTAGGGAATTGCTTCAAGAAGCTAGAGTGTTGCTCCTGCCAGGGTGGGATATTAGCTCTTCAATTGTATTTGGTAGCTTCAGAAAAAGAGGGGATACGACAATGAACTTAATAGAAGAAGCAAGTGACAAAATGTATTTAGGATCTGGGTACAACCCAGACGAAGCCACCTTGCTTATTTGGTCACTAAATCCCCATGATAAAAGACCTGCTATAATTAGTAATCCAAACCAAGTGTTTGGTCATCTCTTGGTTCAACGAGTAGTGGATACCAACCCTATGGAGACAGCAGAATTGAACATAAATGTGGCAAAATATACCAAAGCACAGATCGATAAACTGATTAAGGAAAATGACAAACTGAAGGAGCTAGCAAATCAGCGAGAAAAAACATCTTCCTCCTCCACATCAAAGTTGTACTCCCCATGGATTGAAAAAGATAAGAGAGTGCTTGATGCATTGGCTGATGCAACCTACTAGAAGAATTGCCATCTGAAATCCCAGGGGAAATGCAAAGAATTGGAGAAAGAAGTGAAAACCATCAAATATAACACTGTATCTGAAATGATAAAAGAAAGGTTCAATAAAATGTTGAAATGTGCTATTGAATATTGGGAATTATTCAATCAGACACTTATTGCATTGGTGGAGAATGAATGATTGCAGCCTAGAATGATGGAGAAAAAAAAGGAGCTCGTAGATAAGAATGCCATGAAAGGACAAATATTGCCGACATATAACAAGTTGGTAGAATCACATAACGGATATCATAATAGGCTTAGGGAAGATTTTGACTGCTTTGATTCAGTTCCACTCCCGACACTTCATTTTGGCATTAGAAACCCGTGAGAATATGATGATTGGAAGGAAGAGCTTGATGGGCTTCTGACTGTTGCATTGCAAGAAATAAATGATGAGGATATGGTTTTACAAAACAGTCATAAGCAACTTGAAAAAATAATGTCTCTAGAATATGATATGAAAGAGGCGATCTCTAACGTGGACACCTATGCTGAATAGGAGTACATCCATCACCTCTCTGCAGTCAATATGTTTATTAGCCAAACTGTAGATTTGTCAGAATCAGATCCAATGGGACAACCATCAAATTCAGAGGAAGAATGCCAGCCGACAGCATGATGAGCACCCTATCATGGAGTAGAAGCCTTGAACAGATCTTAGGTGGTCAGTGGTCATGAGCTTCTACTTGGAGATTAACGGATCAGTGCATTCACCTGCGGCATTGTTTTATTTATAATTTGAGTTATGTTTAGTTGTCAAAACGTCATGACTTTTTGCAAGGGGTTTGTAGCTTGTTTCCTCTCATATATAAGAGAGATTAAGACCCCAATAGGAGATCAATGGATCATCACATCATTTTTAATTAGACTTTAGAGTAGAAAATAGTAAGAAGATAGATAATAGATTGCACCAATTCGCCCATCCATCTCATATCATAAACTATTTTTATAATGCATATCATTTGAACTTTGAAGATCATTACAATGGAGAAGGTTACACATATTTACTGATTTGCTTTTGAGTGTTCAACTGTTGTGGATTCATATGCTTATAAGTTATTAACTTATTTGGCTGTCTCCAAAGTGGCTGTTTATGTTATTCAAATTGTTTATGTTATTCAATTTGTCAGTACATTGAATTTGAATTCTTCAGGAATAGGGGTTGTGACCATGGGGTTTTAGATTTATTTATGGACATGATCATTGATCAAGTAGTAATGTGGGCCACAAAATGGATCTTGTCACACAAATCCCTGTAATTTGTGCTAATCATAAAATCAAATGTAGTGTATTTTTACAGTATGTGGGATGTGGGTGAGGTGTAAGTTGGTGGATACTGATCAGGATTTTTAGTCAAAACATAACAGAAGCTAATAGTTCAACATCCATAACTTATAAGCTTTAGCTCTACCAAGAAGTAAATATAATGAGCTAACAGTTCATCACTAGTTCAAATGATAAAATAAATAATACAGAATCCAGATAATTGAACATCACCACATTACTGAAGTCTGAATTTGAGCTTTTTAATTGAATTTCACATGAAGGAGTACATATTGGCATTGGCAATGCAAAATATTGCCAATGCCCAAAGACAAGTCTGCACAGAGCTGAGTTGGAACTTCGAAACTCATATTATCAAAGATTGAAAATAATAAATCAAGTCACTGTATCAACTTTTCTAGCAACTTCCACTCTTTAGGTGGTGGAATTGCCATTTGCTCTAACTGATGTTGTTTGACTTGAAGTTTTGTTAAAATTTCTTGATTGTAATTGGAAATGGAACCTATCTTGAATTCTTCAGTCAATTTTGCATTCAAGGTTATCAGTGTTCTGATGGAATCCAAATAGTTCACATCTTGGTTCTGAGGAAACTGGTCCAAATCAATCTTCCTTGCACCTTCCATCTTCTTTTTGAAAGCATCCTTTCCAATGAATCGCTCATTTGTGTCAAAAGGCTCTTGAAAACCAAGCTCTGTGAAGTTCCTTACCTTTTCATCCACCACCTTCATCTTGTCTCACCAAATGTAAATATTCCTTTGTTCCAGACATTCTCGAACACTTTTCAATGATAGATGACAACTTCATTGAGGTTTCAATCCAATTAGTAATCCCTTTTGATTTCAGATCATTGTCACTAGCTTTGTAGACTTTTTGTAGAACTTCATTTGCAGATTTCTCTAATTCCAACACCTTTTTGTTGTCCACTAAATATTTGTTGAGCTTCTTATAATGTTGTCTAGTAGCATCAATCAATTGAAACATGTCACACAAATGATCAAACCTCTACATTATTTCATCCCAGATCTTTTGTTTCATATGCCTCACTGTATCTCTACAAAATGCAAATAACTTATTTTGAGAAGACTTAATTTCTTCTTTTGCTTCTGTCAACTCTGTCTCCAATCTTTCATTTGTTTTTCTCTGTTTCTCCAATTTTTGTTCCCACTGTGCATTTCCATTCGCAATGTTTAGTCTTAATTTTTCTGAAGTGGATTTTTCCTCATCATATTTCTTGTTGCTCTCATCTAGCCTTCGCTTCAAGTCATTCACTTCTCTCTCATTTGATTTATCCTCATTGCTTGTTGATGTAGAGGCAGATTTTATTATTCTTTTTTCTAATTCATTGCTCTTATTATCTATTGCTTTCCTCGTTGCTTTATCACTTGCTAGGTCTGCCCGTAACTTTTCTATTTAGGTCTGCAACCTTTTCTTCTCTCTATCTTGCTTTAGCAATGATGTGTACACCAATTCATTGTTCTTCTTTGATACATTAATTTTGTCAGTATTTTTCAGGCTAGAAAAATCCAATTGAAAATTGGTTACCTGGTATTCAGATTGATCCATCTGATTTATTGGTTTGTTTTGAACTGTGGGAACAACAATTGTGTACTCCATGATTTCTTTATTTGTGTCAAATGTGGGTAATACCATGGTTGTTGCAGTCTCTGAAGTTATAGCAGACGCACTCTCCATCAGTTGCTTCTTTTCTTTTTTATTCAATTCTGATTTCTTTTTAAACTCTTCAATGAAATCATAACTTGGGGAGGCAGGAACAATGGAATGCTTGAATGACGAAGGAATAGGAGTACTTGTAGTTGCTAATGATGTCGCACCCACACTAACTTGATTTGTGAGAGTTTTTGGAAATAACTCCTTTGTGGTACTATGGATCCACCAATAGTGTGACTTTGACCTGTCAAAATCCTTTGCCTCTTTTGATTGCCTTGATCACTTGGTGTTTCTGTGGTATCTTTTTTTGTTTTCCTCTTAGTATTGTGTGTAATTTGTCATTGTTGCACATGTTGACCACTACTAGTACTACTACCCATACCATCACCACCAATGGCACTCCCAGTTCAACTAAGTTGTCCACCAAGGGCATGTCCTAGTTGTGATTGTATTTGACCATGAGGATGAGGACTAGAAGCTCTAACAAATTGATTTTGTCTTGTATCCCCTAGGTCTACTTTTTCACCTCCAATCCCAAGGCCAGATTTATCAACTATTTTTCTATGCTCAACACTTTGTATTGTCCAAGGGCCTCCGCCTTGTCCTTTAGACCCCAAAGGACCACCTTCATAACCAATTTTTTCAAGTATGGTTGCTCCTGAAGTATATGTTGAAGCATATTCTGCTTTTGCAGCCTCACTTAAACCAGGTTTGTAATTGGCATGGATTTGTTCTTCTTCTTCCACATCAATATCATCATCAGATTCATCACTTCCATCAGGATGCCCATGCTCTATATTCCACAATTTGCTAAATTCTTCATCTTCTTCGTTATTATCATACTCTTCAAGAGCTCTTGGATCACCTAGGTCCTTCCTCATAGACCAAAAGGCAGTCATTTTTTATCGTGACTATTTTTTATCTATAAGTTCTGTCTCTAGAGAACCTGGAATTTTTACTCTACTAGATGGTTTATCACTTTTTACGTAAAAAATTTTGTATGTCCTGATTGTCTTTTGGTGCAATGCCATAATTTCTGCTAACAATTGTTCAAAAGAAATACCATTCTCAACAACACTTTTCTCCATTGCTATTTTGACCTCATCCCAAGGATCCTTGTTTCTCAAGTTTTCAAGCAAGGGTTTACTTTGATGTTGAATTCTATTTGCAACATTCCTATTGGCCACAATCATTGATTTAATGATGTCACATGGATCATACTACCAGTGACAGATACGATCAAAGTAAAAAAAAATCAAAAGATTATGTGCCACACTAAATGCTTTTCTCTCGAATGTGAACCCTCCACATGAAAAAGGTAAAGAAGGAAATAAGGTCTTCTTTTGCTGACTGAGAAAGTGTAGTCCATCAGCACTCTGCACCTGCCTTACATATTCCAATGCAAAAACCCTTTTTGTCACATGTATTGGAAGTTTATATGGTTTTACTCCCGATCCATAAAATCTCAGCACAGTATATTCTTCCATTAAGTACCAATCATCCAATTGTATTTATTTTCCTAGTTGCATGTAGTTTCTACATGACATAGGCAATCTAGGCATTGGATTATTTGTAAATACTTGATGCAATGGAGCCAAAAAGTAGTTTACAAAATGACTGTAGTTCCTTCGAGAATCATGCATCCTTATCTCATTGGTCCATTCATATACTTTTCCTCTGCATTACTGTAGGGCTGAATCTGAAGCTTGTTGGTCTGAAACATTCCTCTAAATTTGAATAGAAAAAGATAGCACATGTAGGTTGTGAACCTAAATGTCTTCGTGGAACCTGCTTTAATCATTAAAAAATTGTTTATGCATGGATTCTACAATGTGCTGTATAATTATATTTGACATGTTTTTTAGTATAATGGATATTATATACCATTTCAAGGAGGCTTGCACCCACTTCCAAATTGCTATCTAGACCAAGGCAAAATGCAAGCATGGAAATAGTATCCTGAACCCATGGTTTAAAAAAATCCAAATTATAAGGAGGCTTATGATCACCTTTCAATTTGTTTCTATCCTTAACTATTTGATTTAAGAAATCATTTTTTAGCCTTTCTTCCACTGCTTCATAATCACTAGCAAGCTTTTCTAGGTCAATGTGGTGGTTTCCAAATTCTTCAGTTGTAAACCCCAACACTTTTCCAAGTTCTTCTACATTAATGGATAACAATTCTTCTTGGTTATCTTTATTAACAATTGCTCTTTTCTTATCATCATAATTTTCGGCATAGACCATGATAAATTCTGGGCAAGGGAAAACTTCATGTAACACCATGCGCCCTAATCCAGTTACCCACGGTGCACTGATACTATCAACTTTTGTTTGCTTTGCAGCCTTATTCTAAGATGAAAATCTAAGTTCTGAGGTATGCCTACCATAGATTTCAAGATCATAAATATCATGGTACCCATCGGTGAAACCTGGGGTTTTAAGCAATTCTGCATAATGCATTTTTTTATCGGACATTGCTATAGTGGTACTGGTGGTAGACATGCTTGTACAAATGTGAAGTTGTGTAATTTGAATTCCCTAATAAGTAATACCTATTAGTCCTCCTTAATTTTAATGAATTCTTGAGTCTCTAAAGTCTAAAACCAAACTTCAAACTTTGACAAAATAAGATTTTAAGAAATGTCAAACGATGAAAGTTGAAATGTAGCCGCAGGAATTCTTTCACTTACCCAGATTATGAGTCCCGATGCTTGAAAACTGGAATGGCGTTGTTGGAAGTGGAACTGTGGAATCCACAACAGGGTGGTGCACTGCAATGAGCAATCTGAAGATTGAAAACTTTAAAAATCATTGTACAATTTCAAAGTGCAAAGTGCTTTAAATGTTTTTCTTCTCGTAATTGGAATGTAAAAGTGAATGGCACGTCTTAGGACTTAGGAGTTAGGTCTACAAGACTACAAGTTGCAAATTCTTCATCGTTGATCTTTTTAAATCTAACGGTTATAGGGTGATTCCGGAGGTTTAAGTTGGGAAGCCCATCGCTTTGTGCATGTCATTATGAAATGCAACTACAACCATACATCAAATGTTCATCCAATGGTTGAAACTTGAGTAGTTAATGATATTAACTTTTAAAATAAACATTAATCACTTGACAGTGAGTTGACACTTAGCAGTACAAAGTGCTTTAAATACTTTGTTTCTCGAAATTGGAACATTAAAGTGAATGACGTGTCTTAGGTCTACAAGTTGCAAATTCTTCACCATTGATCTTTTTAAATCTAATGGTTATAGGGTGATTCCAAAGGTTTAAGTTGGGAAGCCCATAGCTCTATGCATGTCATTACGGAATTTGATGCTCTATTAAATAGTTGACCGTTTTTTCAATTTTAGACCATAGATTATAGCTATAAAATGTATTAGACCGTATAGTTTGACTTGCTATATTTTTATTAAACCGTAAAAAATTATTATATAGTATTTTAATTTATAATATATATCATTTTATAATTTTTATTATAAAAAGAAAATAGAATATAACTTTTTTGAATATTTTTAATATGAATTTAGAAACTTTTGAATTTTTTATAATAGCTATCATTTTTTAAATTAATATATATGATTTATAATATTATTATAAAAATATATATTAATTTAGAATCTTTTCAAAATAAAACATAATTATTTTTAATTTTTAGAATATATTTAACAAGATTTATTTTTAATACGATTTTAGAAACTTTTGTTAATTGTTAATTATAATAGTAGATTTTTATATTTATCACTATTAATTATCATTGTTTTCTAATTTTTCAAGATAATCCATTTATAAAATATTTTATATAAAAATTCGTAAATTAAACAATTTTTTTGATAGGCATTTAAATGACCAAACCGTCATAAAATTTTCATATTGATTGTTTGCTATTGTCATAATCTTAACCGTTGATCTTTCTGAATCTAACGGATATAGGGTAATTCTGGAGGTTTAAGTTGGGAAGCCCATCGCTCTGTTCATTTCATTACGGAATGTAACTACAACCATACATCAAATGTTCATCCAACGGTTGAACTTGAAACTTTAGTAATTTACTAATTTATGATATTAACTTAAAAAAATTAACATGACACATGTGTTTTAAAGTCAATCCCATAGGCATCGGCCTAACAATGCTTTATCGGTGGAACCCCCATCACAGCCTCGCTGATGGCCCGAAGGCGAAGACTCATAACTCTTAACATTAACTTTAAAGTTTAAAAATAAACACTAATCCCTCGATAATTGACACTTAGCAGTACAAATTACAAAGTGTTTTAAATGCTTTGTTTCTTGAAATTGGAACATTAAAGTGAATGACACGTCTTAGGTCTAGACTCTACAAGTTGGAAATTCTTAATCTTAACCGTTGATCTTTCTAAATCTAATGGTTATAGGGTGATTTTGGAGGTTTAAGTTGGGAAGCCCATCGCTCTGTTCATTTCATTACGAAATGTAACTACAACCATACATCAAATGTTCATCCAATGGTTGAACTTGAAACTTGAGTAATTTACTAATTTATGATATTAACTTAAAAAAATTAACATGACACATGTGTTTTAAAGTCAATACCATAGGCATCGGCCTAACAATGCTTTATCGGTGGAACCCCCATCACAGCCCCGCCGATGGCCCGAAGGCGAAGACTCATAGTCATAACTCATAAGGTGTGCTCCCAGTCCCCGATATACCGATAGAAACAACAAAAGTAAGCACATCGTTGTAACACATAAACATCGGTGGAATGAATGATTGCATTCCCCCGATGGCCCGATATAACCGTGAATTCTCAAGTGCATATTGCATAGAGTATATTACTTAATAACTCAAAAGAAAAAAAACTGATTTGAATATATTAAATTATTAATAGACAGTGACACTGAAGTTTTGAACTCATAAAACAACTCTTTACTCTTAAACGTAAATGAATAACGAAGATTCAAGGAATCAAGATTCAAGAATAGCACAACACAACCATTTATTTTATTGCAACTGAATTTCAATGTCACATTATTACATATCTTTTTACAGACGAGTAGCACTGTAGCTCCTATTTTGTATAAATAACATATGTCAGTGTGTCACTTTAGTACTTTACATAGACAAAATTTAATAATTTATTCCAAGTTGTTGCTCGTTACAATGGATTACAAATTGATTCCAATTTCCAAGCTTTGTTGCTGAAAACCTAATACACATCTATCTCTAAAAATAAATGTGGCTCAAAAAATAAATTCATGATTCCAAGCTTTTGCTGGTGGATTTGCCAACCATGCTGGGCAAAGGGGGTTCCAATCAGTCCTGGGGAAATGGGAGCCATGAAGATACAAAATGTACTTATCCCCTTCGAGAACCAAAGTCGTACAGAAGATGAAAAACAAATGTCTCTTTGAAAATAAATGCATGGGGCTTGCCTAGCCGACCATGCTGGGGAAATGGGAGTTGTTAGAATACAGAAGGAGAAATAAATCTACCCCCAACTTTTACCTGCAGCCTCTATGCATTCGGATAGCACTTATCTTCATCAGAGCTCCTCATCCTGGTTCAAAACCCATATGAAAATTCAGGTTAACCAAATCAACTTCTTTCCAATTCCACCCATTCTGAACTTGAAGGAAATTCATCTTTTACTGATTACTCTGTAACTACATAATTGTAGGTAGGAGAATTTACAGTATCCCCAATACTGCATCATCTTCTTCGTGAATCCTTATAAACCCTAGAAAATAAAAACCCTTATGGCACTATCTACTAATCATTGAATCACTATCCCTATTTATGGGCCACTAGTGCCGCTACCAGCCTGTATAATTAAATTTCTAATTTGATTGATGTCTTGCTACGTGCCAACTTGAACTCTACCTCAAGCTGACAAGCTGTCAAAATCACTCATTCAAACGATATGAAATCATTACAAATCTTGTTTCATTAAAGCTATGAGTTGTCCAAGAAATTGTTTCGGATGTTCATATCACATATGGCATTAATCACCGCCACTGCCACTGCCAACCACACTTTCTTCAAAAAGATTGAGAATTTCAATGAAATGAAATGTACAACATCGAGATTCGAGGCATTGAAAAGAGTGAATGAGCAATGAATTAATCTGAACACAAAGTCTCAGAGATGAAAAAATAAGCATTCTGAATTTGACCTAACACTAACAGATAAACATTGAACAATTATCATGAAGAAACACAATTCATTCATAATTAAAAGGAAGCATTGATAAATACATAGATTTAGAAATATATTATTTTATCTCTCTAATGCCAAAAATGTGATTTCATAGACCTATCACCCCACACCCTATACAATCAAAATTCAAAAAGCGCTCAAAAGCTGAAACTACGCCCCCTTATTATTATGTGTCACAAATTCACAATTCACTAAAGGATTCATGTATGTTGTTAAACTGCTGGAGGTGTCGGGACTCTGTACAGTTCCAACTGCATTTCCATAACAAAATTATGAAATTCAACGCATTCTTCTTCTTCTTCTAAAACAAAAATTACCTTGTACTCGGCATAGGTGGTTTTCTCTTTCCATGCCACTGAATGTAGCTGGGAAATGATGTCGAGTTGCTCTTCTTCAGGATAATTCAAATTTGGTTGCATGAAGGCCACAATTTCATCTTCCCATACTCTAATATAAGCTGGAAGTACCATTTTGAGGAAAATTTGAGTATGGAGTTCAAAATGCTGCCACCTTTCCTCGTATGCAGACTCAAAATCCGTTTCTCCAAACTCCTTAATACCTTATTTAAGATCTATCCTTTCGAAGGATTTAAAAGATTACATTAAATCTATCCAGTTGGTGTTTGAGAAGACATCCCTTAATGGCATCATACAATTCATTAAATGAGTTGTCACTTCGAAAGTTGTGCATCCCACCGAGGTCACCCAATTGCTGAGAAACAAAACTTTATAACAATTTGTATGGTAATAAAATCTCAACCATTGATTTCTAGAAATCTAACGGTTCTAGTGATATTCTGGAGGTTTCAAATCGCAACTCTAGTGCTTTAGAGATTTACTTCCGGAATGCAGCTACAGTATAGTCGTCCATTGAACGGCCCATATGATTTTTATTTCGCCACTGGATTTTTTTATTATTTTGAGATTCATTTTAATTCGCCAATGAAAATATATTTTTTGCTTTGAAAAAAGGTTTTAATCGCCAATGGAAAAAAAAAATTGGTTTGAAAAACGGTTTTATTCACCAATGAAAAATATTTTATTCGATTACAAAAAATTGCAATTCGCCACGATTTTCCATAGACTTTCAGGGATTATAAAAGATTCGCCAATGGGGATTATTTCTTTTTCGTGAAAAATGAAAAAAATCGCCAATAAAATTAATATTTTTCATCGAGAAGTATACAGGATTCACCAGGATTTTACACCTACGCCGAGGAGGGGGTTTCTTAAAGTTATCCCTGGTTGAGGGTTGAGGGTTGAGGGTTGATGGTTGAGGGTTGAGGGTTGAGGGTTGAGGGATTAAGGGTTGAGGGTTGAGGGATTAGGGTAGAGAGTTTACTTCAGTAGAGATTTTCCATCACCTGGAGACCCTTAGCTAGTGGACCCACTTTTTCAAATAGGCCAAGTTAGGTTGTCAATTTCATCGAATTGGCAAGCTAGTGCGCCCACTAGCTTGCCAATTCAGTGAAATTCTTGGCCCGTTTGAAAAAATGGGGTCTCCCAGTGATCAAATAGGCCAAGTTAGGTTGTCAATTTCCTCAAATTGCCAAGCTAGTGGGTGCATTGGCTTGCCAATTTGGTGAAATTGGCAATGTAGTGGCCTTTTTGAAAAAGTGGGTCCAAGAAATGCATCATCGGGAGACCCCATTTTTTTCAAATAGGCCAAGTTAGGTTGTCAATTTCACTAAATTGGCAAGCTAGTGGGCACATTGGCTTTCCAATTTGGTGAAATTGGCAATGTAGTGGCCTATTTGAGAAAATGGGTCTAAGAAATGGGGTCTCCTAGTGATGTAAATCATCGAGAGACCCCATTTCTTTGACCCATTTTTTTAATCAGGCCAAGTTAGGTTTCCAATTTTACCAAATTGGCAAGCTAGTGGGCCCACTAGCCTGCTAATTCGGTGAAATTGGCAATGTAGGGGCTTGTTTGAAAAAGTGGGTCCAAGAATTACATCACCGAGAGACCCCATTTCTTGGACCCATTTTTTCAAACAGGGCAAGTTAGGTTGCCAATTTCACTGAATTGGAAAGCTAGTGGGCCCATTGGCTTGCTAATTCGATGAAATTGGAAATGTAGTGGCTTGTTTGAAAAAATGGGTCCAAGAAATGGGGGCCATCTCTCTCTCTCTCTCTCTCTCTCTCTCTCTCTCTCTCTCTCTCTCTCTCTCTCTCTCTCAGGTCTCTCCCTCACACCCCCTCCCCCTCTCTCAAGTCTTTCCCTCCCACCCTAACTAGAGAATACTCTCTCTCATGTCTCTCCCTCACACCCCCTCACCCTCTATCTGTCTCTCTCTCTCTTTCTTTCTCTCTCTCTCTCCTAAACCCTAATCCCTATACCCTATAAATTTAACCTTAAACCTTCAACCCAATACCCTCAACCCTATACCTAATATCCTAAACCCTAATCCCTATACCCTATAAAATTAACCTTATACCTTCAACCCTATACCTTAAATCATAAACCCTACACTCTCAACCCTCATCCCTATACCCTATACCCTAAACCATAAACATTATCACTGAACCCTTAACCCTATAATTAAATGCTAAATCCTACATTAAACCTTGTACCCTAAAACTTGAACCCTAAACCCTCAACCCTAAATCCAATACCCTCAACCCCATACCCAATATCATAAACCCTAATCCCTATACCCTATACACTTAACCCTACACCCCCAACCTTGAACACTATACCTCAACCCTCAACCCTATACCTTAAACCCTAAACCCTACACCTTAAACCCTCATCCATATACCCTATACCCTCAACCTTATAACCTAAGCCATGAACATCATCCCTCAACCCTATACTTAAACCCTAAACCCTAAATTTAACCTTGCACACTAAACCTTAAACCTCAATCCTAAACTCAATACCCTCAACCCTATACCCATTATTCTAAACCCTAATCCCTATATCCTATACACTTAGCCCTATACCCTCAACCTTGAACACTATCCCTCAACCCTCAACCCTATACCTTAAACTGTAAACCCTACACCCTCAACCTTATACCCTAAACCATAAACATTATCCCTCAACCCTATACTTAAACGAAAAACCCTACACTCTCAAGCCTTAACCCTATACCGTATACCCTTAACCCTACACCCTAAACCCTAATCCCTATACCCTATACACTTAACCTCATACCCTCAACCCTCAAACTTATACATAAATCCTAAACCCTAAATCATCAACCCTAAACCTAATATCCTCAACCCAATACCCTCAACTATATACCCAATATCCTAAACCATAATCTGTATACCCTATACACTTAACCTTATACCCTCAACCCTAAACACTATCCCTCAACCCTCAACCCTATACCCTAAATCCTAAACCCTCATCCCTCATCCCTATACCCTATACCCTCAACTTTATACCTAATATCCTAAACCCTAATCCCCATTCCCTATACACTTAACCCTATAACCTCAACCCTATACCTTAAACACTAAACCTTACACCCTCAACCCTCATAGGGGGAGAGAGAGAAAGG
This sequence comes from Sequoiadendron giganteum, assembly GCA_007115665.2. NCBI lineage: Eukaryota > Viridiplantae > Streptophyta > Pinopsida > Cupressales > Cupressaceae > Sequoiadendron > Sequoiadendron giganteum. The sequence goes on from CM021102.1 coordinate 732,263,256, forward strand.
TTGGGAGGGAAAGAGGAGATAAAGACAAGTAGAGAGGGAAGGAGAGGTAGAGAGACATGGGAGATAAATATTAGATAAGGAAGGATATATGGAGGGAGAGGTATGGAGGGAGAGAGAGGGAGGTGAGAGAGAGTTGAGATAGAGAGAAATAAAGAGAGTATGGTAGGGAGTGATAGAGGGATATGCGGGTAGAGAGGGATAGGTGAAATAGAGAGAAGTAGAGAGAGATAGAGATAGAGGGAAGGAGAGAGGGTGGGGGAGAGAGGGGAGGAAGGGGGAGGTAAAGAGGGATATGTGAGATAAAGATAAGTAGAGAGAGAATGGTGACATATAGAGAAGGAAAGATTTACATAGAGGGAAATAGAGAATGGTGACATATAGAGAAGGAAAGATTTACATAGAGGGAAATAGAGAATGGTGGGATAGAGAGGAGAGAGTGGGAGAGAAAGAGGGTGAGGGAAGAGTGAGAGAGAGCAAGAGAGAGAGAGGTAGAGGGAGGGAGAGGAGAGATAGAGAGTATATAAGTAAAAAGGTAGGGAGGGAGACATCTAGTGAGTGAGAAAGAGAGGGGGATAGGGGAGATAAAGATAATTAGAGAAAGAAGGAGAGGTAGAGAGAAGTAGAGAGAGAATAAGGGAGGGAGAGAAGCGAGATAGAGAGGTGTAGAGAGAGTGGTAGGGAGTGATGGATGGAGAGGTAGGTAGAGATGGATTAGGGAGATAGAGAGTGGAGAGGGAAGGAGAGGGAGAGGTATGGAGGGAGAGGGAGGTGAGATAGAGAGAGTGTGGTAGGGAGTGATGGAGGGATATGTGGGTAGAGAGGGATAGGTGAGATAGAGAGAAGTAGAGAGAGATAGAGATAGAGGGAAGGAGGGAGGGTGGGCGAGAGAGGGGAGGAAGGGAGAGGTAAAGAGGGATAGGTGAGATAAAGATATGTAGAAAGATAATGGTGACATATAGAGAAGTAGAGAGTTACAAAGAGGGAAACGGAGAATGGTGAGATAGAGAGGAGAGAGTGAGAGAGAAAGAGGGTGAGGGAGGAGTGAGAGAGAGCGAGAGAGAGTGAGAGAGAGAGAGGTAGAGGGAGGGAGAGGATAAATAGAGAGTAGATAGGGGAAAAGGTAGGGAGGGAGACATCTAGAGAGAGAGAGAGGTGTAGAAAGAGTGTTAAGGAGTGATGGATGGAGAAGTAGGTTGAGAGGGAAGGAGAGGGAGAGGTATGGATGGAGGGAGTGGGAGGTGAGATAGAGAGTAATAGAGAGAGAATGGTAGGTTGTGATGGATAGAGAGCTAGGTAGGGATGGAGAGGGGAGATATAGAAAAGTAGAGAGGGAGGGAGAGAAGGAGGGAGATGTAGTGAGGGAGAGAGAGGTGAGATATAGAGAAATAGAGTGGTGGAAGGAGAGGTAGGTAGAGAGAGGGAGAGAGGAGATAAAGATAAGTAGAGATGGAAGGAGAGGTAGAGAGAGAGGAGAGATAAAGAGAAGTAGAGAGGGAATGAGGGAGGGACGGAGAGGTGGGGAGGGAGAGAAAGGTGAGATAGAGAGGTGTAGAGAGAGAGTGGTAAGGTCTGATGGATGCAGAGGTAGGTAGAGAGAGGGATTGGGAGATAGAGAGTAGATAAGGAAGAAGAGAGGGAGAGAGAAGTATGGAGGGAGAGAAAGAGGGAGGTGAGAGAGAGGTTAGTTAGAGATAAATAGATAGAGTGGTAGGGAGTGATGGAGGGAGAGGTAGGTAGGTAGAGAGAGAGAGAGAGAGAAATGGAGGGAGGGAGATAGAGATGAATAGAGAGGGAAGGAGGTAGGGAGGGAGAGAGCAGTGAGCTAGAGAGAATTAGAGGGAAAAGGAGACAGAGACAAAGAGAAATTTCTTGAGATCAAGGGAGAGAGAGTCAAATAAAGGGATGGAGATAGTGAGAGAGAGGTCTAGAGTGTAAGGGATAAAAATGAGTGAGATAGAGGGAGAAATAATACAATTTTCTGATTACTGAAATTTGACTAAGTCTGAAATTTTTAAGATCTTCCAAAAACTAGAATTTGCATTATAACTCCTAGAGATTTGAAACCACTCTAAAAATCTTGCCTATATACATGAAATATAACTTAAAGTATAAGAAAGTAAATGTCCATATGTAAATGTCAACTTATACTTAAATGTTTATTTCATGTATATAGTTTCCCTCAAAGATAACGAGAAGAAAGAAAAAAAAAGATTTTTTTTTTGATGTAGATCAAAACGCGCTCACGTTTTGTCAATGCATTCACAAAACACAAAAAAAACATGTCAAAACTAAGATATAATGCGAGTGCGTTATAAAACACTCACATTATATCTCGCTTTGGGAATCCCCAAGTATTGGGATTGGTATTTTCCTTGGAATACCAACCCAAAGGCTTGGAGGGCATTCCCAATGACCAGATACGGGTTTTTGCAACTTCTACAATATTTCACATAATCGGGTTTGTGCTCACCATCAGGATTGCACATGGTTCAATATCAAACAAATTGAACATTTGGGTAATGTTAGGTTCTCTCTTAGCTATCCAATGATGTAATTTTTTTCACTTTCTGACAATGTTAAGCCTTTCATCCATAATTCCTTTTGTTTGTATGTCTTTTTTTGGCAAAAAACAATGTTTGGTGTTTTTTTTGTTATAAACTAACCGTTCATCAAAAGTTCAAATAAATTACATTTTTAGAAACTAGATTCCATTCTACAACTTTTTTTTGAAAAAAAAATGAATTAGTTTCCAAATTTTGTAGGGATAGCACGACCAAAATTCTATTTTTCAAGAAGTGTCCACTTCAAAAATTAGTTAAAAATCAAATATTTATTAAAAAATTATCAGAAAAATTGTGCATAAACTACACACTGTTAGCTAACTTATAACCATTGCGATTTCAAAAATACTAAAAAAAAAATCACCGTACGAGGGTCGTACAAGAGTTGCTATGTTATGTTTTTCTGACAAAAAAAACTCCAATTTGTGTACATCCCTCTTTTGAACCCCTTAATCTCAACCATTTTCAAAATAAATTAGTAGGTTAGAAAGTAGACTCGGAGCACTTCAATCCTTGTTTTTGTTCCATCTCAAAATTTTGAGTGTAACTATCCTCAATTTCACGTCCAACGTCAGTATTTCCTAATTTTAGAAAAAAAGTGGCCACTTAAACCCCTTTTTTGTGACCCATCTTTCTACACTTACCCCATATTTATATTTAATATTTTGTATTATAGAATATAATATATAATAACAATATAACCTATATATACTATTATATATAACAGTAAATATAATATAATTATATATAATTTAATCTCTATTATATAAAATATATAATATATTAATTATATTTTGTATTAAATATTAATATAATAGTTATTAATTAGTAATTATAAAAAATATATATTTAATAGTTTTGCTAAAGAATATAATATATAATATATTATATATTTATAATTATTTTTTTATTATATAAAATTTAAAATTTACGTTATATTAATTATGCTAATATATACTTAACTACGTAGGGTAAAGGATGCCATAACGTTAAAACCTAAGTGTGCTTAGTATTAAGATCTTGGCCGTAATTTTAATTTTAATAAACATACTCTAAAACCCTCGTTGAAACCTTATTTTTAGGCTACAACTTACCAAATTCGAGGAGCGAAAGGTCAATACCAACGAGGAAGAGTTTGGAGGAGCGAAAACCAATAGCGGCAGGGAAAACAGTAAAATACAGCTAAAAATAGCCAAAAAATTGGCGAAAAATGATGAACGGTTGAGATTTGTTTAACAACCTTATAGAGCCTCTCAGGGATTTTCAATCGTTCACAAACAAATTGAGTTGGGGAAACTCAAATAGGGACACACCTTCGACGTAATTATGACAAGGTTACGTGTGTTATAGGTTGGCCTCACTTCATGCCTTTGCCATATGTTTAATAGATTTATATTAAAAGAAAGATAATTGTGACACATATAAATGTTTCAACATTTGCTTCTAACCTTATTATTATGTTTAGCATGTTCACGGAGGTTCATTTAAATTGATATGTGTATACATAAAAGTAGTTTCTTTATATTTAAAGGTATGCTAATTTTTGGTAAGAATGTTTTAAAAAATAATAATAACTTTTTAAAATAATTGTAGATTAAGATAATTATAATTTTATTTTAGTATATATAATAATAATAATAATAAATTTATGTTAACAAAATTATTTAGTATTTTTTTTAAATTGAAATTATAATATAGAGTTGTGTTAATTACATATTAAAATTTTATTTTCACTGAAACCCTAAAAAATAGACTATTTTTTGTAATGGGACAATATATATTAAAATTATTTTTAAATTTTGATTAATAATATTTTTTTAGTTTATATATATTTTAATTATTTTTACTTTCAAAACAATGGACTTTGGGATTAAAAATTATCCGTCACACATGTAATTATCGTGTATAGTCGAAAGCATCTTCAAAAGTTAGATAATGTGGAAGCCATTGTGTTGCATCACATGGAATCATTGTTATATGCTATATAATTTTATTTCTAAAATAATATCATGGTTATATTTATTATTATATATTATATTTTATATTAGAAATTATTAAATATAAATATAATATGATATATAAAATATTTATACATATAACCTATAAAAAATATAATAGTTTAACTTGAATTTGGGAGAGAGAGCAAGAGAGTGGGAAGGAGGAAAACAAGAGAAAATCAAAAGATAGAGAATGAGAGAAAGAGAAAGAGAAAGATAGATAGATAGCGAGAGAGACAGGTAGAAATAGATAAAGAGGGAGAGAGAGAAAAAATATAAAGTAACTTTTGATTAGTTGTTTCATGTCAACAATCCAAGGATGGAACGTGCCCTTGGGGAGTAATACTCAAGGTAGCATGTCATTTGGCTAAGGATACCCATTGCACACTTTAAGACCTCTTCAGTGTACCCATTGCACACTTAGTATTATTTACCTCACATTCTAATATACCTCTCTCTCTCTCTCATTCACTACATCTCTCCCTCCATCTCTCTTACTCTGTATTTATGTTTATCTCCCTCTCACTCCTCTCTATCTCTTTCTATCCATATCTTTCTCCACCTTTATCTCTCCATCTCTCTCCCTATCTCTCTATCTCTTTCCTTATCCCACACTCTCTTTATATCACCCTCTCTACATATATCTCTCCCTATTTACCCCCTCTTCTCTCTCTCTCTCTCTCTCTCTCTCCCTCATCTACCTATCTCTCTCCCTCTCTCACTCCTCTTCTCTCTCCCTCTACCTATCTATCTCCCTCTCTCCCTCTCTTCTATATCTCTCTCTCCTCTACCTATCACTCTCTCTTTATCTCCCTCCCTCTCTCTATCTCCCTCCTCTTTCTATCTCTCTCTCTCTTTTTCTTCTCATATAGATCTCTATCTCTCCCTATTTCTCTCCCCCTCTCTCCATATATATTTGTCTATCTCTACTTCACCCTATTTTTATATCTCTTTGTCTCTTTGTATCCCTCTCCCTCTCCCCCTCTCTATATATCCTTATATCTCTATCACTCTATCTCACGATATATATATAAATCCCTCTCCCTCTTCCTTTATGTCTCTCTGTTGTTGGAAGTTTGAAGAGTTTTCCATTAATTTTCTTACCGGCAACATGAGCATGGATGTACAATATGCAGTTATAATATTGTCATTGATGTCAAAATTGTGATGTGATGTGAAGATTGATGTGTAGTTGGTTTGGTGCATATGTGTGGTTGAAATGATGGCAATCCAGTATAGAGATGTAGTTGTTTTGGTTTGGTACAAAATAGATGAGTTAGTTATTTGGCTGAGTGTTAGAACACAGTTTTCAGTTACAGAGCATCAATTTTTGGGTCCACATTGATTCATCTTGAATTAGTTTGGTATGCGCTTCCAAGAAAATTTTGTTGGATGTTAAAAGAATCTAAATCCAAATTTTCATGTTGTTTTGACCTCCGATGAAGAAGTTATGAGTAACAGTGTATTAGATCTGCCAGTGACAGTGTTTTTTGTATAAGAGCACCTGTTTTGCTTAGTCCACATCTCACCGCAGAATAATATCTAGTCTTGTGGATTTGTAGAAGTGTTTACAAGTGTCAGTAGCATCTAAGTTCTAAGTGGCATGAATTTTGGAGGTCTGTGTGTTGGTTTGAGGATGTTCAATTGGTGAATTTTGATGTTAGGTCACTAGCGATGACAACCTAATATGTTTGAGGTTGTGCAAAGTTTAAATGAGTGTTGATGCATTATGTGGGAGATATTATAGGTCCATTCCAACCTATCTAATGTGTTACAAGTTTTGAATTAAGGCACAAAGTGTGTATTTTTAATCTTGGGCCAACAAGTTATTATTTTGAAAGGTACATCTAATTAGGCTGACCTAATTGATGTTGTAGGTGTTTGCAAATGCAATGGGTATAAATATAAGATCATTTTTGGTGTTGAAGAGCAATGATTAAGTTGTGTGTGTGAATTCCTAAGTAGAGCATGAAAATGTGATATGAATGCAAAGTAGAGCAGAGTGTTAGAGCAAAGTAATATGAAGTGTGATGATGCAATATTCTGAGCTTTAGTGGAACTATATTTCTTGCATATTGTAGATGCATTTGTAGTAGTTCAAATTTTGGCAGTGAGCCACCCCTCTCTTCTATTTCTCTTATTCTCTAGACAATGAGTCCACTTGGAAATGAGCCTTTCTGTAATATCTTATAACCAGTTATAATATATTGTGAGCTAATCCTCACCATGGCTTTTCCCTTTTTGGGTTTTCCATGTAAAAATCTGATTTTCATATGTTATATGTTTTGATGGTTGCTTTCATGGTTTCTTTCCTTACTACAATTCATTATAATGCTTGGAATGAATATTTAAATGGTTTTGAGTGGTTTCAAAAAATACTAATTCACCCCCCTCTCAATATTCTAGGTGTTCAACATCTATCTCTTCCTCACTATCTCCCTATCTCTCTATATTTATCTCTCTCTCTACCTTTATCTCTCTATATATTTGTCTCCATCTTCTTCTCTTATTATATATTTATCTCTACCTTTATTTACCTATCATCCCCCTCTATCTCTAGACATGTCTCCCTCTCTCTATTTGTCCATCTCTCACCCTCTCCCTATTTATAGAACTTTATATCTATATATCTCTTTGCCTCTATATTTATCTCTCCATATTTCTTCTTCCATATCTCCCTCTATCTCTATCTCATTATCTCGCCATCTCTCCCTACCCCTAATATATCCCTCTACCTCTCTCTATATCACTTCCCATCTCTATTTTTATCTTTTTATCTCTCTCTCTCTCTCTCTCTCTTTATATCCCCCTCTCATTCAATATCCTTTTCCATCTCTATCTCTATCTTCCTCTCTATACTATTAACCCCTCTCTCTTTATCTATCTTCCCATCTCTCTCCATCTTTCTATCCCTATATCTCCTCTCTCTCCCTCTCTCCCTCTCTCCCTATTGCAAACATAACACAAACATGTTGGTAATGGAGCTTGATTATATTCATGATTCAAAGGTTTTATTTTAGTCATGTTTGGATCCTTATAAGTGGATGCATAATTGATTTGAAGCTATCACTTCTTCATTGAGACCTTTTTTGTAGAAACGTCTTTTGAAAAATTGCCTACCAATTGACTTCATGTACACTACAATAATGTATGCAAAAAATACACTATAATTTTCCCTAATTGACCATCCACACCTCTTCGATGTACCCATTGCACACAAAATTATATCTCTTAGCCCTCTCTTTATCTCTCTCCCTCTCCCTCCCTCTCTATCACTTGTTTATATCACCTCCTTTATCTCTCATCCTTGCCCCCTCTATTTCTATCTTCCCATATGTCCCTCTCCCTCTCTTCTATATCTCATTATCTCTATCTCTCACTTATTCAATCCATCTCTCCTAATCTCTACATATCTACCTATCTCTCCTTATTTATATCCCTATATTTCCCTCTCCCCCTGTTACTCCTGCTTTCTATATCTCTATACTTCTCTCTCCTCTCTCAATTTCTATCTCTCTCGCTATCTATCTATAAAAATATGTCTTTCTCTCATTCTATATCTTTTGAGTTTCTCTCTCTTGCTCTCTTTTGGAAGGTCAATTAAACTATTAGATTGTTTATATGTTAATTTAACTTTTACTATATAAATTAATATTTTTATTGTAAAATTTATTATATATATGATAATAATAAATATAATTTTATTTGTATTATAAAAAATATATTATATATTGTACTATATTTATATGTTATTTTTATTTGTATTATTTAAAAACATATTATTTATTAATTATAATAATTTTTATTATAGAATATAATATATATAATATTAAATATAGTTATATTATATATAATACAATTTGTATTATATTAAATATTTATTATATATTAATTATAATATAATTTGATTTGTTTTATATCATATATTAATTATATATTATATTATATTTATATGTTATTTTTATTTGTATTATTTTAAAATATATGAATTATTAATTAGAATAATTTTACAGTTGTATTAATAATTTTTACTATTGAATACAATTTATATATAATAACAAGTATAATTATATTATATATATTTGATTTATATTATATAAAATATATATTATATACTATTTATATTGTAATATATTTATTGATAATAATTTGATAAAAATATTATATATATTAACGAACATGGTAACATTGTCTATTTGTATACAACAAATCAGTGAATAAGTTGGCTCTGCTCTAAAAGTTTCCCATTCTGGCCGCTTTTTTGAATTTTTGGCCCCTATTGTGATTTGACTGTCTCATGGGACGGTCAAGGGGGGCCCAGGAAGGCTCCCCATTCCAAGAATGTTGTCATCTTCTCTGGCACTATGCCTGTGGTGGCAGCAGCTAGTCTAGTTGTTCCCTATATGACGTCCCTTCCTCATACTTTTGTCCTCTCCCCTAGGGAAAAGACTGATGGTATTTTTGGAAAGTCGCCCATATCTCCTTCTTTTGGGCTTAACTCCTTCTTCTCGGAGGAAGAACTGGCTTCCTATGTGGACAAACTGGTGGGGTCTGACTCGCCAACTTCAGGTGAAAGATTACTGGAATTTGCTTCCTGCTCAGTGACTGGTTGGGAAGTAGATGTTCCAGAGGTTCTAATGTTGAAGGTGATGGACAACCTTAAACTGACACTTGTTGGGAAGTTTCTGGCTTATAGGACAAATATTGAACTGGTTCGTCAATGGGTCGCTTCCACCTAGAATCTTAAAGGCAACGTCACCATAAATGTTATGCAAAGAGGTATCTTCCTTTTCTCCTTCGTGGTATATGAAGATATGTTGAAGGTTTTAATGGGTGGCCCATGGGCCTTTGACTTGAGGTTTAAAATTTTTCTCTCCCTTTGCAAATGGAAACCAATCTTTGACCCATCGGCGGATTTGGGTGCCTCTGCTCCTACCTGGGTTCACCTCCTAAGTCTTCCTCGGGAGTTTTGAGAGACAAGAATATTAAAAGGTATTGCCAACTCCTTTGGAAGTCTTCTGGCCATAGATAAGATAACTAAGGAGAGATCAAGACTGGTGTATGTCCATATTTGTGTAAATGTGGTTGTGAATACAGTATTACCTTCCTCTATCCTTCTTAAGTCTAAGTTTGGTAACTGGTCCCAACCACTGGAGTACGTAAATGTTTGTCTCTTCTACCAAAAATGCAAGAATTTTGGTCATCTCATTGATTTTTGTGGGAAAAAATCTATGGAGGGAGAAGGTGCTAAGGAGAAAACCTTAGTGGAGGAAATATCTGCCAATCAAATGGCCTCTTGTGCTCAGCCTTCTACATTTCATGTTCAGATGGTGCTAGCCCCCCAACGAAAGGATGACCCGGACCTGGGCTTGGAGGCTGCTTCTGAAACCTTTGTTGTATCTAAGGACTCAGTCTACCTTAACCCAGATGTCTCTGCCCCTGTGTCCACCTTTCCTACCCCAGGATTTCCTAAAATAGTGGAGGGGAATGGGGGAGAAGAATTTAATAAGGAAATTATTTCATTAGTGGGATCTCTTTTGGTGGAAAATGTGTAGATTTCCCTAGAGAAGTTTTAAATTCCAAGAGTGGGAGATGATCTTGAATAAGGTGAGTATGTGAACCTTGAGAAAAACCTACCTCTGGAGGACCTGGATTTATGATCCCAAAAGGGAGTAAGAAACTTGAGTGACGCTATGGATCTACAGGGCTTTCCTCAAGGGTCAAGTGATAAGGAGGATGAAGTTGAGTGGTCCCAAGCACCAACTAAATCAAAAAAGAAAAAGAAACCAAATGTGGGAGGAGGAAATAAGGTGGGAAGACCTTCCCAAAAGGATTCCAAAACTAAAGATGATGTGAGGGATATGGCTACTAGAAAACAAAGAACCTTGGACTCGATCACAAGGTCGATACCCAAGAAATAGCTTTGGCAGCTTCTTTGTGGTTAGGGTGGTACTATATTCTGCTTTACCTGTGAAGTATCTCTCATGGAATATAAGGGGGCTTAATATCTCGTACAAATATTTTTTGGTGAAATCTTGTATTCTTGATGATAAAGTGGATGTTCTTCTCCTTCTAAAAACCAAGATGAAGAAAGAGACTTTTGATAAGGCTATTTTGAGCATCTAGCCTAGCATAAATTATTTTGTAAGTGAGGTAGAAGGATCCTCAGGAGGTATAGCCACTATCTGGAATCCCTCTAAACTAAAAGGTACTTTGTGTTCTACTAGTAGGAATAGTCTAATGATTTCCTCTAAAGACGTGGTTTCCTAGGAGAAATGGACCCTAATAAACATTTATGCTCCAAACCTGATTAGGGACATAGTTTTTCTTTGGGAACAACTAAGTGATGCTATTTCTCACAGAAAAGATGACCACTGGATGCTAGGAGGGGATTTCAATTCTCCTCTTTTACCCTCAGAAATCTAGGGGGCAGGATGATTATTCTGATAGCATGATGGAGTTGGCTGAGTTCTTAAACATGACAGGTCTTATTGATATCCCCCTCCAAGGAACTAAGTATACTTGGTCTAATAGAAGGAATGGAAACCATCTAATCCAAGTCAAATTAGATCGGTTTATGATCTCGGTTGATTGGAATATCTCACAATTCCTTTCTCTTTCAGCTTTGCCTTGGACATGCTCTGATCATAATGCCTTAATGCTTAAAATAAATGTGGATTGTAATTGGGGACCTTTCCCCTTCAAATTTGAAGCAATATGGAGTCTCCACTCGGATTTTTCTACTCTTGTTCAATCCTGGTGGGAGGAACCTATAACTGGCACCCCTATGTATTATTTGGTGATTAAACTAAGTAGAATAAAGCAAAGAGTGAAAGGATGGAATAAGCTAACATTTGGTAACATCTTTGTCATAAAGAACTCCCTGGGAAACATATTAAAAGAGGTTCATGATATTATGGAGGTTGGTCAGGTGGATGAAGAGATATGTGCTAAGGAAAGAGACCTTAGATCTCAATGGTTTAGGATAAACAAAATGGAGGAGATATTTTGGAAACAAAAGTCAAGGGTCCAATGGCTAATTGAAGGAGATAGGAATACTAAATTCTTCCACCGATCCACCTTGAAACATAGAAGCAAAAACATGATCAGATCGCTCATGAAAGAGGATGTTCAATGGCAACCACTGAAAAAGTGATTGCGTTGGAAGCTAATAACTTCTTCTCCACTTATCATATGGCTCGGGACAATGTTAATCGGGTAAATGCTAAATTTCTTGAGGTGATTCCTAAAGTTATTACTAATCTTGATTTAAAGATGATGACTAATGTTTCTATGGAAGAAGTTAAAAAGGTTGTGTTCTCCTTTGGACCTTATAAAGCTCCTAGCCTTGATGGGTTCCCTCCTGCCTTTTTTTAGACCTATTGGGATATTGTTAAAAATGACCTCTTCAATGCTGCTAGGGATTTCTTCAGGTTGGGTAGGCTGCTTAACCAATTGAATGCTACTTTTATCGCCCTTATCCCAAAAAATGTCGATTCCTTAGCTATGAAGTATTATAGACCTATTAGTCTTTGCAATACAGTCTATAAAATATTCTCAAAAATATTGGTGTTAAGGCTCAAACTGGTGCTTGGTAAAATGATAGCCCCTAACCAGAAAGGCTTTGTCCAAGGAAGAAACATTCTTGATGCTATCATTTCTACCCATGAAATTATCTATTCAATGGGCCACTCTAAGAAAACTGGGATGGCCTTTGAAATTGATATTTTTAAGGCCTATTATAGAGTCTCCTGGTCGTTCCTCTTTGTTGTTCTCAAAAAATTTGGGATAGGAGGAAAATTCCTAAAGATGATCTTTGCCTATGTTACCTCCCCCATGTACTTTGTTCTAGTTAATGGTGTCCCCCAAGGTTTCTTCTCTTGTGTTCAAGGTCTTAGGCAAGGTGACCCCCTCTCTCCCTACCTTTTTTATTATTGTTGTTGAAGTCCTTGGTAGGAACATTCAAAAATTGGTGGACTCTAAAGCTTTGAAAGGTGTTAAAGTTGCTTCCTCTCTTATGTCGGATTCCCATCAATAATTTATGGATGATACTCTAATATTTGGGGAAGCCTTAGTGGGTGAAGCTGGTCTTTGAAAACGGGTTCTTAATGATTATGCTACTATTTCTAGTCAATGTATAAACTATGAAAAAAGCAAAATTTACTTCTTCAATACTGATCAACAAATTAAGGACAAAGTGGTAGAAATTTTGAGTTGTCAGGAAGCTGCCTTTCTTGATGCCTACCCGGGGCTACCTTTGATCTCTAAGAAGCTGGAAAATAACTACTGGAATCAGCTGATTGAGAGAGTTTAAAAAAACCTTGTTGGATTGAAGGGGAAGCTTCTTAGCTTAGTTGGGAAGGTTCAACTGCTCAAAGCCTCCCTTCAAAATATTTCGGTATACTACCTATCTCTCTTCAAAATTCCTGCTTTCATAGGGGAAAGATAGAACAAATTCAAAGAAGATTCTTATGATCAGGAACTGAAGAAAAAAATAGACTATCCTTGGTTAGTTGGGAAAAATTTTGCACTCCCAAAAGGAGAGGAGGTTTGGGAATAAGAATATCCATGCTTAACAAATCCCTCTCTACAAAAATTGGTTGGAATCTTCTTGAAGGCTCTAAAGACTAGGTTAAAATATTCCAAGCTAAGTAATTGAGGAACATGAATTATGGTTGTTTCCTCTCTATATATGACCAACCTAGTGGTTCTGCCTTATGGAATCATCTTGTTAAAATAAAAAATGTGTTGAATCAGTGGGTAAGAAAGAGAATAGGGAATGAAAATAATATCAACTTTTGGAAGGACCCATGGATAGAGACCTCTACTTTGTCCTCAGTTGAAGAACTAAACCCCCTCAAACTAAGCCTAAACAAAATTTGTGGCAAAAATATTTTCGAATATATTAATTGGGAGATGGAGGAACCTAAATGGAAGGAGTATAAAACGCTATTAAGGAGGGGTAATCTAAGAGACCAAAGGCAAGTAAATTAGGACCCTACTCTTCTAAAGTTGCATAACTTGATTGGGGAGGCTAAGTGGTTTGATAGGGAACGGGAAGATGAATGGCTTTGGAAAGGCATCTCTTCAGGTTGTTTCTCGGTCAAAAAGGCTTATGAAGAACTAGTGAAGCCTCTAGATGTCTCGATAGACCATTTCTAGGATAAGGCGTGACTAAAGAACTTGGTTCCCAAAATCAACTATTTCTGGTGGACCATGGCTCATGGAAAAATTCTTACAATTGACAATTTGGTTAGGAGGGGTTTCCAACTGGTGAATAGATGTTCCCTTTGTAAGCAAGAAGAGGAGTTAATTATGCACATTTTCTTCCATTGCCAATTTGTGAGGGAGGTGTGGTCCTGCTTCTTGGATTTGCTATCTTTTGACTATTTATTTCCTAACTCAATGAAGATGTTTATAGAAAGATGATCAAAATTTCCCTTTTCCCACAATGTCATTGTTGACCTCTGGAACCAAGCTCCTCCCTTTGTCACCTGGGGTTTATGGAAGGAAATAAATAGGATTTTCAAGGAAGTGGAGAGAAGTAGCCGGGAGGTGAGTTTGATTATTAAAACTCAGATAAAGGAAAACATTAAGGTTGGAAGATACAAATTCTCCAAAGCTTGGCCTAACTACAAAGAATTGAGGATTAAGCAGAACTGGGGCATAAGGAAGGATCTAACCAAACTCAATTGGGACATGATGCTAACCTGAATGGCTACTGTGTGGAGCCCTTCATAGAAGGATTGGATAAAGTGTAACTTTGATGGGTGCTCAAAAGGCAACCCGGGTTTAGCTAGGGCTAGAGGTCTGTTAAGAAATCACAAAGGGGAATGCATAGTGTGCTTTGGTGTAAATTTGGGTGTTTGTTCTAATAATAAAGTTGAAGCTATGGCTATGTTAGGGGGCTTAAATACTCTCAAGGAGATTGGAATTAAAAATGTCATATTAGAAGGGGATTCCAAGCTTATAGTGGATATTTTGAATGGAGTGGTTGTGTCACCTTGGGAGTTGAAAAATATAATTGATAAATGTCATGCCCTGAAGAATTACTTTACCAATATCAGGGTGCAACATGTCTATAGAGAGGGCAAAAAAGTTGTTGACTGTGTTGCCAACGTGGCTTTAATTTGTACGGGGTGGACCCAATGGACAAAAGGTAATATACTAAAGTCTTTGAGAGATGTGATTCTAAATGAGAAATTTAAAAATGATTATAAGATGCAAAGATAAAATGGTGAAGTTAAGCGGTATGCAAGGATGTCAAGTGGTGTTTAAAGGATTAAATTATAATGATGATATTGGGAGTACGGGGTTGTTAATGAGGATCTTGGCTGAAAGTAAAATTAATTATTCTTCCTTCCCCGAGGTGACAGATGATCACATGGAGCTTCTCAAGTTTTTAAGGGTTGTCATTTCAAATCATGTCGATTTGCCTTGTGGCAGCTATTCCCGAAATTGTGATGTTGTGCAAGGTAAATTAATTATTAAGGATTTTAATACTTGTAAGAATAATAATGGGTTAATGGTTCTAGGAATTGTGTCATTGGCATTCACTAAAAGAAACTTCTCGACTTTGCATTTTTTATCGGCTTTGTTTGTTATTTGGCGGAAGAGTGTTTGCTACATTAAGGAAAGAAAGCAGAAGGAGTGGGGGATTATGAAGAAAATATTGCAACATCCTAAGAGTTTGTAGAGAAGTAAAATGGGAGGCCCATGGAAGCGCAGAGAGCCTCCAAATTTCCTGGATCTTAAGAAAAAATTGGACTTATGGAGGCTTTTCAAAAATGCTGGGATGGTTTCACTCTTTCAATATCTGAAAAGGGTACAATGAGAATCTTACAACTAAGTTCACCAATTCTTGGAGGAATGGTTGTGTTTCCATTGGCATGGTGAAGTTTGAGCTCACTTCGAGGTTCATTACTGAAGCAACTAGTTTGAAAAATCAAGGGATTAAAGTTGCTAAGAAAAGTGGGGCTGATTACCAGAAGTTCATGGACAAATTCTTGCATAAAGATGAGAAGTTAAAAATATTTCAAAATGGGTATGCTAGGTTGGAACTCCCTTCTCCTTTTTCTTTGGTTAGCCTATTTTTCGTGTGGTATTTTACTTTAGAGGGTAGGTATATGTCAGCACATGCATACCATTTTCCCTTACTCAATCACATTAGGCATGGCGAGAGAATTAATCTTCCCTTTTATATGTTGTCCTCTATGCAACTCAATATTGAGAAGGGTGCCAATCCTCCTCTGCACCAAGGTCTGATGTTAACCCTGTACAAGTATGCTTTGGCTCTCAATCCTCATGGTAATCCTTTTCCTGATAGAAATGATAACCCCAATTGTCTTGAGGGGGATATGAGGAATGACCCGCTAATGAAAATCTTGTTGTTGAGGATAATCCTATTGTTAATGTTAAGCCTATTGTTGAGGAAAATCTTGTTGTGGAACCCCATCCCCACTTGCCTCCTGTAGTCTTTGTTAGGAGGGTGCTAATTTCTACGAAGAGTCAATCCCATGTGGCCAATGTCTCAAATCCCTCTACCCCTGTGTCATAGAAAAATGAGGAAAAAAGAGTTTTCTAGATGTAGCTCTTAAAGGCTATGTCGGAGAAAAGAAAACACTCGCCTCTCCTATTGGAACTTCCCAAGGTGAATAAATTCAAAAGAGATATTAACCCTAAAGACATTATTAATATTTCTAAGGAAGGAGTGCATAATGACGAGCCGAAAGAGACTTTGCAGGGTCAAGGGAGTGGAGGTAGCGGTGGTAGAAGATCTACACGCCTTGACAAAGCTGCCTCTAAGGATAAAAAGGGCAAACAAATTGTGGCTATGGGTGAGGATGAATTACTGAATTTTGAAGAGTTTGAAGCCCAGGATGAAGATGATTCTGAGGATATGGATTTTGAGGAATCTGCTTATTCTATGGGGAAGATTTAGATGAGGAAAAGGAAGACGAAGAAGAACAAATAGAGAGAATTGAGGAACAAAAGAACGAAGTTGAGAATGTGTAGGATGATAGGAATTTGGGGATGGAAACAAAAACTAATGACTCTAGCATTGATTTCTTGAAGAGTAGACTAACCTTTTTGCAAGTTCAATTTGATGATATGGAAAAGGCCTTAGTTAAGCTTATGAAGGTAACTAATAGACCAAAATTGCCAGGAAGCTTAAAAGACAAGGAAAGCCTGATGTTCTAAAGATGTTGGATGAGTCCAAGGAATTTAACTGGAGAGAGTATATCTCTCTCATAGGCGAATGTGGGGACCTGTTGAAGAAACCCAAGTAATGGCTTCTTATTGTTGCTTTGATGACTGCTTTCCATTTTTGTCCTTTTGCTTCATAATCTCAAACTATTATTTTATAATAAATTTGCTTTGGTTGAAGAGCACCTGGGATACTGTGGACTTGATTAATGGTTTACGTAGTTTTAATTATGCTAGTAGATACTTGTTGTTTTTTATTATTATTGGCTGGTCTATGGTTACTATGCTAAATGATAGCTTGCCTGCTTATCTAGTTGCTATTTTTTGGTTCGTGCAGGTGGTGTTGTTTCCCACCTTTTTGTTTGTTGTCTATAACCATGGGATTAGGGCCCTTCCCTACTTAATTAATCAAAAACATTGTCTATCTATCCATAAAAATATTATTATAAATTTACTATAAATTAACATCTCAAAATTCAATGGTTGAAAACCCATCATGTCTTTTTCCACAAATCATGGGTAACAGATGGATCCCACGATCAAAATATCTCACTCTCCCCCTCTCTATCTCTCTCTTTCACCCTCTATCTATATCTCTCCTTCTCTCCCTACCCCTCTCCCTCTATATATATTGAGTTATCTCTCCCTCTCCCCCCCTCTCTCTCTCTTCCAATATATATTTATCTCTCCCTCTTTCTCTCTCCCTCTCTATCTCCCCTATTTCTCTCTTCCTCTATCCATCTTTATTTGTCTATCTCTACTTCTCTCTATTGTTCTCTTTGTCTATGTATCCCTCTCCCCCTCTCTCTATATCTCCTTATATCTCTCTCTTTATCACTCTATCTCACCATTATATCTCTATCTCTCCCTCTCCCTCTTCATCCATATCTCTCTCTATATATTCCTCTCTATCTATCCTTCTTTATATCTCCCTCTCTATCTCCCTATCTCTTTATATCTTTATCCCTCCCTCTACCTCTTTGTCTATTTATCTCCCTCTTCCTCTCTCGCTTTATCTTCATCTCTACCTATATATTACTCTCTCCTCCTCTATCTCTAGACATGTATCCTCTCTATCCTTCCATCTCTCTCCCTCTCTCTTTCCCTCTCCTTCTTCCTATAACTCTATATCTATATCTCTTTGCATATCTATCTCCATCTCTCCATGTTTGTTCTTCCCTCTCTCCCTCTATCTTATCATCTCTCCATATCTCTCTACCCATTATATCTCTCCCTCTATATATATATATCACTTTCTATCCCTATCTTTATCTTTCTTTCTCGCCCTCTCTCATTCTCTCCCTCTCTATACATTTATCTATTCCATCTCTATCTATCCCTCTTTCCTCGCTCTTTTTATCTCCACCTGTCCTTCATCTCCATATTCATATCCATTTTATATTTGTTTTCCTCTCCATATCTATCTCCTTATCCCTCTTTCTCTCACTCACTCTTCCCCCCTCTATCTCTCCCTCTTTCTATCCCTACCTCACCATCTCTCTCCCTCTCTCCGTATTGCAAATATAACATGAGCCTGTTGGTAAGGGGGCCTAATTAACTTGTTCAGAGGTTTTTTTCAATCATGTTTGAATCCCCATAAGTGGATGCATAGTTGATTTCAAGCTATCACTTCTCCATTGATACCTTTGTTGGATTTGAAAGGAAGAAAACTGTTTGGTTCCCTACTTAGGATTTAGGACCTAGAAGGGCAATTTTCACTAACTTTGACTCAAGAACAAACCCTTGAGATCCCAATGCAAAAGAGAAAGAGATCTTGCAAGAGGGTTGTTCTAGGGGTTGAATATGATCTAATAATGGGTTCACCACCAAGTTTAGACTTGGAAAAGATAAGAAATGCAAGATGCAATACAAAACCCTCATTGAATGCAAAGTAACACTAAATGACCTAGAAAAGTGAATGAAGCAAAACAAAAAAATACAAAACCAAATGTGTGCACCTAGAAACCTAGAGATGGCAAGATGGAGGTCCAAATCACTAAAAATACTATTTTTATTGTTGATTGGGACTCATTCGCCAAGTTGGGTGAATCAATCATGTTTATGGAAAACTGCACAAGAGCTAGTTTCAGATAAAAGGGTATCTGAATTTACAAAGATCTTTGTTAGACAACCACAGTGGGATTCATTTGCCACTTGTGGCGAATTAGTCCACTTCTACTTATTTGAAAATTCAAAATTAGGATTTGTGCTTCTCAATTTTCTTTATTCTTCTTGATTGGTTTTTGGATCTGAATCTACAATTTATGACTTGTAGGTTATCTCCAAGTCTCTCAAAGGCTTGTTAACAACTTTGACAACTTTGAGCTCTTGACAATTTTCTCGAATCTTGATCCTTAGGAAATCCACAACCTAGACCTGCAAATCACACATAAAGGGAAGGGGAAAATGTTGTTGGGTTAGTGGATAGGGATTTGCCTTGGTCAAACCCCTTGTTGGTAATTAAACCTTGAAATGAAAGCAAATAAGAATGGAGAATGATGAATGAACAAATGATGATGTTGCAACTCACCAAACTCTTCAATGAAGTACTGTAATTATGCTTGAGATGGATGCAATGGATGTAGATCTTGATCCTTGCTTTAATGATTTTGATCTTGAATTGAATACTTGCTTGAATCATAAACCCTACATCACAATTTTTAGCACAATAACAAGCATGATGCAATTAATCTTTGATATGATGATTGATGTTTGAAGAATGCTTGGTGATCTACTATTGAATGCTCTCAAATGCTCTTGTGAACTTAATTTTCTATTAGGAATGCTCTCACAAAAGTATTAGGTGAAAATGAGTGAAAGAACCTTGTATTTATACTCAATTATGCAAGAATTCTCAAAATTACAACACTACAAGCCAACATCAGATCTAGGAGAATAAAATCTTTCCAAGAATTTGAATTAATTTTGATTTTGGGCCACATAAGACTTATTCACCTAAGGTGGTGAATGAGTCCCATCAGACATAATTTATGGGACCAAAAGCCAAAAGTGCTTAGAAATGTGTGAAATCTGGTTTAGGGCCAAAAGATCTAGGTGGGATCCATTCACCCAAGGTGGCGAATGAGTCCTAGATCACTAAATCTGGGTCATTCAAACTAGAAACACCTGAATTATGATTGGGTATTGATTGGTGTCAAGATTATCCTCGAAAAGTGTGAAAGTGTGTTACAACACTCCAAATAAGGCAATATTAAGATTAATTTTGATTAAAAAGAGGTTTATTAGGTTGATAAGACCTCAAAAAAGTGTGAAAGTGTGTTAAAACACTTCACAACACTTTATTAAGGTACCATTAAATCCATTAGTTCACAAGGGCCCAAGACCTAATGTAAATGTGTCAACCACATTACAACACTAAATCAAGGAAACACTAAGCTTAATTCAACAAGGAGGGCCCAAACAAGTGTGAAAATTTCATGAGGACATTTTTTGACACTACATTTAGCCTCCACTTTAGTGAGAGGATGAAATTTCTTCAAACTCACACTAAAGTAGATAAACACGCATGTTAAGAGGGGTTTAAATGTACCAATGTCAATAAGATGAGACAACAACGATCAAGAGGGGTGATCAAGATCCCAAGAAAAATCAACATGGGCACAAAAGAACACACATGGGAATGATGTAAAGGGAAACAACAAAGCACAAGCATGTGTTGTCAAAGATGAAAGAGAGAAAAGATAAAAGATAAAAAAGAGTCGAATGAAGCTTCGACTGTTTGTCTATTGTGATGTGGATTAGATCTAGGCTATTTGTCTAAAAAATGCATACTCACTTTGAGGCAACAAAACTCTTGGTTGTCTGCTAGGTGATAAGTCCTAAAAGGTGAGAAACATACACTCATGGTTGGTATGCACTCACACACACATGTAAGTGTCTATGGGGAAAGTCATGCCTTGGTCGGGCTTCACGCTCAAACCATACCAAAGTTATACCCCCTAATAACTTTAATAAGGTGCCACACAAAATAAATGATTTTTGAGCTTCATGAGACAAGCAAAAGTTTGTATGCTTGGAGCTCATGAACAAACAAGATGGCTCTACAGACATGCAAGTTGTGTTATGCAAGGTGGCCATATAATTGTAAATGCAAAATGCAAAATAGGGAACGTTCAAAGGAGTCTTTCTTAGTTCATGTGAGTTCTTTACTTAGGAAACATTGTGCCTAATGTCTCCAAGAGAGGACCAATCAAAGAATAGAAAATTCACAACTTAGGGGATGCAGTGTGCTGCATCAGGCCACTAAGAGGAATGTAATATGCTAAGAGAGATCACGTTCTTGAAGGACATCATACCCAATGTCATCCACAAAGAGAAAAATGCATCGTATGAAATAAGAAAACCGCACCATGAGCCATGAAAAAGGAAAATGTAGAAGAATAATGCCAATGTATGCCCCCACTTTAAAGAAAATGCTAAACACCATACTATGAGAAATTACTTTAAAGTAGAAAATGATAAATGCTAACATTAAAGAAGACATGAGAGGTAACTTGGAAATCCCTATGCCAAGTCATATGTTTCCAAATGAAGCTACGTCATGCAAAAGGAAAGAAAAAGGGAGGGGTTTCCCCCAAAATGAAAACACCAAACACATAAGGGATTTATGGATTTGGGGTCAGTATGTTCTTGCTACAATATTTTTAGAGAGCTTGAAACTGTCATCATCCCCCAAATACACATAGAACTGGAAGAATGACACAAAGAGAGTGAAAACAAAGAAAAGCCTTTTGGGTGAACATGGAAGAGACATGAATGTATCGATGCCTTGCATCATCCCCAAAAGGAAAACATAAGACAAATAAAAGATAAAAGCTTTTGGGTCAATATGAAAGAGATATGAATGTATCAATGCCTTGCGTCATCCCCAAAAGGAAAACACAAGACAAATGAAAAGATAAAATGTGAAAAGTAAAAGATTGACGACATAGAGAAGAATGGAAATACAAATAGAGGAATGTCACAAAGAGAGAGAGGGCATTAAACAGGATGTCATGGGGGATCACATCACACACATGCAATCATACAAAAGAAAATGAAATAATGCAAGCGACTAGTAAGGCATATGCGAGTCAACCTATGAGAAAGTTGTATGCATCCCAATCATGTTTGTTGTATACTGAGGGCGAAAAACTAGCCAAAGGGACAACAACAAGTGTTGAACTAGGGCCAACATCGGGTTCAACACTCTTTGTAAGATATTTTTCATTTAAGATCATGGAAGAGGAAAACAACACATTCAATTCATTATGCACCTCTTCGTCAATTTTAGCAACCTCGTCATCAACATCCAAATTGATCACAATAGGAGGTCGAATGATAATGTCCAAAGAAGGCTTCAACTCGTGGTGTGGTTGTTGTATTGGATTGTTTTTCTTTGGTGAAGGGGGAGGCTGGTCATGCATTGCTTCAATCAAGTTTGAATTTTGATTTTCTTTGTTTAATTCTTCATTTAACCTATGAGCAAGGGCACGACGTCTATGCCTATGCTCTCTAGCACCTATGTTTTTTAGTTTTGTTTTCAAGTTGCATTTGTGTAGGAGTGGGTTGATCAACCATAGGTTTCTTTTCTTCCCTATGGGAAGGATCGAAAGGAACCACGAGAGGTTGTTCAACCACTTTCTCTTTGACTTTGTAAACCTGTTTTATTCTAGGAGGTGTGACGGGGTTGTTTTCATTGTCTCTTGGTCTTTTGTAGGAGGTAGGTGAAGGTTCAATATTAGGCTAGTCTTTGTGGTTTAGAGTTTCTTTAGGCTTAATCATGGTTTTGTCAAGGATGGTAGGCTCAGTGGTGGGTGGGGACATGTTTCGAGGGGATAATTCTACTATCTTCTTTGCTTTAAACTTTTGATAGGACAAGAAAAAGAATTATTCTCTTGGTTTTATAGGTTCCATAGGCTTGGGCCAAAAGGAATCTAAGGAAAAGTTTCCTTTGGAGGACAAGGGGTTAAAGCCACTAGGATGAACAATGAATATTTCATTGTCAAAGAGAAACATTAAGCATTTATGCACAACCAAAGGGAAAAATTTCATGGAGCGAAGTCATGGGTAGCCTAACTTCAAATGAAATTGGTTCGACTGCAGGATGATGGAGAATGAGACATCTAATGTTTTTAGTCCTATTTGTAAGGGAAGAGTGATCGATCCCATCGTAGGGCAAGCAAAACCATTATGGGTCTTGATCCATGCTTTCGGTTTATCATATATGTCTTGATAGAGCTCATGCAAAAGTAAGAATTCCTCAGTGATCACATTCTCTCCACAGGCAAGTGTTAGAGTAAAGGTCTTAACTTAATTATGTTGATTAAGTTGCCTTTATTCCCTTCTTAAGATTTCACGTTAGTTTGCATAATGTGACATTTAATAATTATATTAATTATTAAATGTTTTCCTATTAGGGCTTCTATTAGGGTTTTATTAGGGTTTGCATGATCTCCTTTTTATAAGGATTGATCCCATTGTATTTCATATCAATTCATTCTCTCATTCTCTCTGATATATACATTTTCAGTTTTCAGAGAACCCTTGCTTGTTTGTCTCCATCTCTTCTTTTGTGACAGGTTATTTGCATGCAGGTGATCTTTGGGGTTTGTGGTGTTGTATTTTCTCAACTCCTACATGGTATCACAGTTCCACACCTGTTGCTTCCTGTTCTTGTTTTGAAGATTTTTGGAGCTTCAAGGGTTTGGAGCTTGTTTTCTTGATCTAGGGCATACCTACAATTTTGAAGCATTTTCAGCTCAAACGGACATCGCCATTGCGTCTGCAGCTGTCCAAAACCCCTAAATCAACTATTCATTCGTCCATTTTGGACAAAGTCGAAATTTGAGGCAAAATTTTTTTGCAACTACAACCGTATGACTATCTTCTGCGCGCGGATCCGTACGAAATTACTAGTAAAAAAAAAAAATTTTTTTTTTTGGATTTTATTTTCCGCCTATTTTCGAAAATTTTCGTTAAAAAAATCATTCATTGTAAATTTTTTATTTTTTATTTTTAAATCAAAAAAAAGCAAAAAGGGCAGTTTTACGGCCAGGTCGAGTCCTCCGTAGGCAATACCTACGAGGGTACGGGTCCTGCACAGACCTGATAGCTGTACCTGCGCAGCCCCTACACAGTGAACCCGCTACACATGGCATGGTGGGGTGGGCTCAGTTCCCCACCCAAAAAAATTTTTACAAAAAAAATTAACTTAAAAAAACGTTTTTTTTTGTTGTTTTTTATTTTTTAAAAAACATTTTTTTCCAAAATAAGCCAAATTATGCATTTACGATGACGGCCGTTTGGCCGTCAAATTTAACCCAGTGATTTTGCTACGACGGCCGTATGACCATCAAATTTAACCCAGCACTGGTTTTTTCCCTCTTTGGAGCTAATTTATTCCAGAGGCTGTAACTTGGGCATACAATATCATTTTTTGGCAAATGAGATATCATCAGAAAGCTGGTTTTCTCATCTTTCCAGTGGTGTGGGTCTCATTACTTCTTTTTTCCATTGGTGCATTCTACAACCAGTTGAAGATAAAGGGGCTACTTTCAGTCTCAAGCTCATAACTTTTGATCAGTTTCTCCATTTTTTGCAATCTCAGCAGCGTTGGAACCGTATTTCAGAGCTCTTCAGTTTCATCAATGCCATTTTTCTAGATTTCACTCCAAATATCTTTTATTTAGTTATTTGTGTTTTCACACTCTAGTGGATTACCTGGACATATTTGCTCTTGGAAACATTTTGTTTGCATGGGATGCTTTGTTTTTGGCTGTTCTTCATATATTTCCAGCATTTTGTCCTTTGAGGGCATTTTGACCATCATTTGTAAGCTATCTTTTATGAAAACGCACTGAGATAAAGTGCCACACTATTGTACATGCATCTTTTGGGGATTTTGCACATAAGATTGTGCCACATTTTGTAATCGCACTGATATTATAAAGTGCCATGAGGGGTTGTGTAGTTTGCCTTTGTTTTTCCATCACATCTTTGTCCGGTGAGTATCCCTCCACGACGACAATGGATCATATGATTTCAGCCTCATGCATGTGTGCTTTGTTTTGCACACCACTTTTTCAGTTGCAAGTGCCATCTTGCGCACTTTCAGATGTATCTTCTTCTTCATGCACTACAGGGTGTTTCACATCATTTCAGTGGATCTGTCAAGCTCTCCCAGTTCAGCATTATGGGGGGGGGGGTATTATATTGTTCGTGCTAATTCTTCCTTGGTTTCGCCTTGGAAGGAATCTTCCATTCTCAGTTGATCAGTGTTTCAGACTATTGGTTCTTGTACCATTTGTATCTTCATTCCAGGTGTTTGCCTTTGTTTGCCATCTGATTCGAGTAGTGTCATATGGGGCACTCATACAGATTGTTGTCTTTTTGATTCTGATCATCCTATCTTTAGTGGAGGTTCTTCAGCACCATAGCAGTCATCTTTCGACAGTTGTTTGCAGCTTCTTCTGCTTCAATGATGTTCTTCTTTTTTGGCCTTCTACATCTCTTTTTGGAGTAGAGCTTTTTCCCATGAGGTTTTCTCTATTTTTCCATTTTACAGAGATTTGGTTGTATTTGGGTACCTGATCTGGCCTAGTTGTTGGGACCCATGTTTGCCTTCTTGCATTGTAGTTACCTTTGCTTTTCTGCATTTGTTTGTAGCTGCACTGTTGCTCATCTTAAAGGGGGGTGTTAGAGTAAAGGCCTTAACTTAATTATGTTGATTAAGTTACCTTTATTCCCTTCTTAAGATTTCATGTTAGTTTGCATAATGTGACATTTAATAATTATATTAATTATTAAATGTTTTCCTATTAGGGTTTTATTAGGGTTTGTGTGATCTCCTTTTTATAAGGATTGATCCCATTGTATTTCATATCAATTCATTCTCTCATTCTCTCTGATATATACATTTTCAATTTTTAGAGAACCCTTGCTTGTTTGTCTCCATCTCTTCTTTTGTGACAGGTTATTTGCATGCAGGTGATCTTCGGGGTTTGTGGTGTTGTATTTTCTCAACTCCTATAGCAAGATCTACTAGTATCCCATTAGTAGGCTTCTCATAGATACGACTGACTATGTAAAGAGGACCATATGGTACATGTTTAAGTATATCCTTAGAGGAGAAAGCAATGCCAAGAGGATTTTTAGTTTGGCCTTTACAAGGAATGATGTCTATCACTCCTACCATTTCATCCATAGGATCATTATCTATAGGATCATGTTGAATAGAATCATTGTTATCATCATCTATGTCAACATTCATCACATCATTCTTTGTAGTTTCACTAGCTTTAACAAATAAAATACTATATTTTCGCATGGGGTTCGTGAAAATTTTCAAATTTTGGTTAGGAGGGGCAACAAGCTTATTTCCTTAATCACTAACACCTCCAATGGATAGATGACCAAAATCAATGAGGTATTGCACAAGATGTTTAAGACACTTACAATGTTATGTGTCATGTCCATTTTGTCGATGATAGTGGCAATAAGCATTTGATCTAAAGCTCAGGGGTAAAGGCTTAGTAGGATCAGGTGTTTTGACGGGAGGTAAGGTAATCATTTGTTGTTCTATAAGTTGGGACATTGTGTTATGAAGGGTATCAGTTAAGGGGGAAAATTGAATTTTCGAGTCCCCATAACTATAGGGTGTCATGGCTCTAACAGCAACTACTTGGTTATTGACATTGTGAGTTGTTTGTTGAGGGGGATTAAATTGAAGGAACCCTTTATTTTGTTTTCTAAAAGGTTGGGAATTGCTTTGGTTTGTGGGCTTGGATTTCTCAAATTGGCTAGAAGTGGACTTTGTATCTCGACTGCTAATAGAATTTTGATAATCATGGAGGGAAGTACACAAGATCATGAAGGATGGGAATTTCATCATGGTGAGCTTGTCTTGAAATTTTCTTTGTAAATTTTCTATGAACATATTTTGAAGGTGAGTATCGGGGACCTTGACATCGATTTGGGAATAAAGCGATTGATAGTGTGAAATAAAGTCAGTCACCTTTTCTTCTTCTTTTTGCTTACATCTCATCAAATCGGCCAAGGTAATCTTAGGAGTCATATGCACTTGGAAATGGTTTAAAAATGCATCAACAAGTTCATTGAATGAACTAATTGAGTTGTTCGGTAAAGAGGAGAACCATTCCAAGGCAGTATCTTTCAACGACCTAGGGAAGAGCTTAGCTAAGAGTTTATCATCAAGGACAAAGTCACTACACAATGCAGTATAGGCATTAACATGGTTAGAAGGATCTCCCTTCCCTCCATATTTCTCAAATCTAGGAACCTCTACTCCTTGTGGCATTGGTGTTCACATTATCTCCAAGGACAATGCACTGCTTTTGACATAATATGTAGGTGGGCCATTTTGATTTTGGTTTATGGTGGAAACTTTCTTTTGAAGGGATGAAATGGTTTGGAAAAGTTGGTTTATGAGAGGGTCATTACTTGTGTTATGAGATGGAAGTGAAAATGGTGAAGGAGTGTATGTGTTTGAAGGATAGGTGAATGGGATGCTTATAGGTGGTAAGGTGGTGAGAGATATGATGTGAGATGCCACATAGGAACTAGGGATACTAGCGGGAATACCCAAGGAAGGAATCACATTACTAGTTTGTTGCATAGTTGTTGTGACTTGAGGGTTGGTATAGGTAGGTACTGAGGCAATTGTTGTGGGGGGGGGAATTTGAGTTCCTCCTTGGCTTGTGACATTGCTTGTTGGTAAATGACAACTAGTGGTTGAGAGGAGGTGTTTTCCAAACATTTGAACTATGTTATTCACAAGGTCAAGCCCATCTTCACTTTCAAGCATGTGGTGAATGTTATCCATAGTAGGGATGGCAATAGTTGAAATGTTGTCATTTTGCAATTGATGTTGTAAGTTTGCTAGGTCCTCATGAATTTGAATTATGTTTTCTTGCGAGACATTATCATTCCTTATTTAAAATTGCATACTAATTGAAGGCAAAGAGTTGTTAAAGGTGTTGTCCATACCTAGTGTACTAGTGTCACTACTAGGAGTGAAAGAGCTAGACATCCCAAGATCCACAATGATTGCTATCGCGGGATGACATGAGTCTCGAACTTCATCTCACTATAGTATTAGCAATAGGACACCAAATACTCATGCAAGGGATACTAAATGCAATGTAAGCTAAGAACAATGAAATTCTTATAACACAAATTTTGGAAGTTAAAATAGAAAAGCAATAACATAAAATAAAAACTCAGAACCTAAACTTTGAATGCCAGAAAATGCAATGCAAAATATGTAGAGGGACTGATTCACCCAAGGTGGCGAATGAGTCCTCGGGAGTATTTTTTTCAAAATTTTCAATTGAATTTTATGATTTTTATGTTTTATGATCCGTATCTGAGATGCAAATGCAAATTTTGAATGAATTTCAATAAAATTAGATACCAAAATGCAAGCTATATGAGCTTTCACTAATTCAAGATTTGAAACCCTAGAATGCAAATTAACCAATACAAATCCTAATGCAATGTTAATGCAAGCTAGATAATGCACTCCAAATTAGAATTATGATGTTCTAAATGCGGGTTCACCAAAATGAAAGGAAGAAATTTTTTTGGTTCCCTACTTAGGGTTTAGGACCTAGAAGGGTAATTTTCACTAACTTTCACTCAAGAATAAACCCTTGAGATCCCAATGCAAAAGAGAAAGAGATCTTGCAAGATGGTTGTTCTAGGGGATGAATATGATCTAATAAGGGGTTGATCACCACCAAGTTTAGACTTGGAAAAGATAATGAAATGCAAGATGCAATACAAAACTCTCATTTAATGTAAAGTAACACTAAATGACCTAGAAAACTGAATGAAGCAAAATAGAAAACTACAAAACAAAATGTGTGAACCTAGAAATCTAGAGATGGCAAGATGGAGGTCCAAATCACTGAAAAATTATATTTTTATTGCTGATTGGGACTCATTCGCCAAGTTAGGTGAATCAATTTTGTTTCTGGAAAATTGCACAAGAGTTAGTTTTAGACAATAGGGTATTTGAATTTGTAAAGATCTCTGTCAGACAACTATAGTGGGACTCATTTGCCACTTGTGGCGAATCAACCTGTTTAATTGAATAAACCAAATTATTTAATTTAAACCCCCTAAGTCTTCTCATTTAATTAAATAATCCTAAATTATTTAATTAAATGGCATTTGCACCCTCCTCTCATTAAATAAATAAATTATTTATTGGATATCCTCCTATTCTTCAATTGCACAATCAAAACTTAGTTTTAATTACTACTTGCTAGTTTTCCTCGCCCATCCACTTGCATAGGGAATATTCTAAAGGAATATTTTCTTATCTGGCTCCAAAAAATGGAATAATATTTCTTAACAAACTTGGTAACAAACTTTCAAATTTGTTACAAAGTGTGTTTGTTCGAATCATTGTGAGCCCTTGATGCTTTCTTGGATCCATGCGGTCTTTGATTCTCATCCATTGATGAGAATCCTTGATCCATGTTTCACCCTTGATTCAATATTGACCATTGATTGATCAAATCGATTTGAACCCTTGATTCTTCATTTGATCTCCTATAGATACTTCACCATTTGGAGAGAAATGGATCCACCTTTTTTAGAGAAAAGTTATGCTATTGGAATCCATACTTACCCGCATCCACATTTAGCATTTGTTAGCATTTTAGCTTAATGTTCATCCATATTAGCTTAAGCATCCATTAATGGCTTCCATTTTAGCTTAGTTTGCATCCATTTTACCATAAGTTTGCATCCATGGTTTGCATGTTTAAATTTTTTTTTTCCATTTAGCATAGATTACATCCATCTTCATCAAGCATTTTAACATTTAGCACTCATTTTCATCGTATTAAACTAGTTTTGTATCCATGTTTCATTCATATTTCATCAATTTCATCAACAAAATTGATTGGAACGACTCACATTAACCAAGGGATTGGTAAAAGGTTGCCATTCCACATCAATGTGACACCACTCCCCTAATGAGATAAGTTTTGAAGTCTTAGAATAGGTTTCCTTTATAAGTTTGCATCCATGGCTTGCATATTTGAACCTTGTTTCCATTTAACATATATTACATCCATCTCCATCAAGAATTTTAACATTTAGCACTCATTTTCATCATATTAAACTAGTTTTGCATCCATGTTTCATTCATATTTCATCAATTTCATCAATTTTCATCACTAAAATTGTTTGGAACGACTCACATTATCCAAGGGGTTGGGAAAGGGCCGCCATTCCACATCAATGTGACATCACTCTCACAATGGGATAAGTTTTGAAGTCTTAGAATAGGTTTCCTTTATGTTTTCATGTGCATTTCATGTTTAGTTTAATGGGTTCTTGTTCTTTGATGCTTTCAAATATCTCATTGGGATCATGGCTTAGGGGATTAAATATAGTTTAAATTCATTTGGATCTTATGTGTTTAATCCATACTATGACTATGATCATAGTGATTAGCCATTCTAGAAAAAAACCACCATAAATATTCATTTGCAATTAAGATAATCTCCATATCACCTTTTGGGTTCCAATTTTTGTGAGCCTAAGACTCCACAAACTAGAGATAAATACAAAAGCCCATGAATCTATAAATTAAAGCATGTTTAGATTGGTAAAGAACATCATTCACCACTAACTCAGGGTTTATAACTAACATCGGACGATCCAAACTCTTCTCCAGACACTTGTTAGGGTTTGTACAATTTGGAACATAAGTATTCGATGTAGACTCATTTATAACATGCAAGAGGAATTAAACAACTCTCTTGTGCCTAGAAGTTGAGGATTCCTCCGAATTAAGGATATCTTTGAAATAAATTCTAGAGGGGGTCTTGAGGATATCTTTGAAAGAAATTTGGGGGTCCCTCAAGACCCCCACTAGTTGCCATGCATCACCTTCCCAAAATGAAACCAATACAAAAGGATGAAGGATGAAACAAAAGGTGAAAAAGAGAAATAAAAGATAAGAGCAACACAACCCTCAACCAACCGCACCCAAGAACCAACAAACAATGCCTCTAAAAGATAAAAAACCTACACAAAAAAGACTCCAATCATTGCTATAGAAGCCAAAGGTCACCAAAGAGGAGAGGGAAGGGAGAACAATGTTACATACAAGCCAGTTTGCTCCCCCTCGGCCTCCTCGACTTGAGCGTAGACTTATGTATCATAAACCCATACCCAACGCTTGAGAATAGCTTCACATGCCATCACCTAAAAAATCCCATGTAGTTCAAATCAAAATTACCCTAAAAAGTTGAAACTTAAAGGACTACTATTTTTCTCATAAAAATTAAATCCAAAGTAGACCCAAAGGGTTTTAGTTTGGAATTTTCAAAGTTTAACCTATATTTACCCATTTCTTTGTCAAAAGGGATGTCTTATTTTTTAGTTAACACACACACACAAAAACATTCGCAAACCAAGTGCCATTTAAATATAAAGACATTTGAAGGTTAAAAGAAACATCGGGTGATCCAAACTCTTCTCCAGACACTTGTTAGGGTTTGTACAATTTGAAACATGAGTATTCGATGTAGACTCATTTATAACATGGAAGAGGAATTGAACAACTCTCTTGTGCCTAGAAGTTGAGGATTCCTCCGAATTAAGGATATCTTTGAAATAAATTCTAGAGGGGGTCTTGAGGATATCTTTGAAAGAAATTCTGGGGGGGGGGTCCTCAAGACCCCCACTAGTTGCCATGCATCACCTTCCCAAAATGAAACCAATACAAAAGGATGAAGGATGAAACATAAGGTGAAAAAGATAAATAAAAGATAAGAGCAACACAACCCTCAACCAACCACACCCAAGAACCAACAAACAATGCCTCTAAAAGATAAAAAATCTACACAAAAAAAGACTCCAATCATTGCTATAGAAGCCAAAGGTCACCAAAGAGGAGAGGGAAGGGAGAACAACGTCACATACAAGCCAGTTTGCTCCCCCTCAGCCTCCTCGACTTGAGCGTAGACTTATGTATCATAAACCCATACCCAACGCTTGAGAATAGCTTCACATGCCATCACCTAAAAAATCCCATGTAATTCAAATCAAAATTACCCTAAAAAGTTGGAACTTAAAGGACTACTATTTTTCTCATAAAAATTAAATCCAAAGTAGACCCAAAGGGTTTTAGTTTGGAATTTTCAAAGTTTAACCTATATTTACCCATTTCTTTGTCAAAAGGGATGTCTTATTTTTTAGTTAACACACACAAAAACATCCGCAAACCAAGTGCCATTTAAATATAAAGACATTTGAAGGTTAAAAGAGTTCTAGGTAATATATCCTTTGGATTACAACTCCAACTTAAAAAAGGCCTATTTCATAGAGCTTTGGAATCCGCAAGAAACCCTAATTCTAGGGTTTTTATTTCTCGACTATTGTTTATGTTATGGTTTTGGAAGGAAGCAAGCTTAGGGAGAGTGGTTTTGCCTCTCATCAAAAGGAAAATCTGTGGTAGGGTTTCGTAAAATTTTCATGCTAACTCTGGCCATTTTTTCTCATCGGCATCGTTGACAGCACGACACAAGTTGTGCAGAATCTTGAGGTAAGTCACTTGCCATGGTTTCAGTGATTTTTTTTTTTGGAATCTGTACGCGGCCAGATCATTTTTTTGTTGGGTTTAATTTCATTCTAAAACAATTCTGTGTTATCTGTTAAACGACGGGATTGGTTCTCCAGAAAGTTGTTGCACGGGAAAACAACTTTCAGGCAGTTGAAACATTCCTCGCCCCAGGCCTGAAAGCAAACATTAACTGACAACCAATATGTTTGTTTAAAATGTTGGAAAAATCTTGTCTCGAGCTCAATAATCGAGTAGCCCAAAAACCCCGATATTTTCAGATGCTTAATTAAGTGCGCTTACAAAACTTGGGCGCATCGACATGTAGTATCCCTCTGTTTTTTAGGGTTTGAAATCCTATAGCTTGAAACTTTACGGTTTGAATTTTTCAATGTTTTACGGGAGTATATCTATGATTGCTATTCAAGACGATTAAATGTTGTTACCTGGTAGATCTGTAGTTTTAATAAAAGCAATTGTAATTAATTTTTACAAAATAAATTATGCCAATCCATTGAGATGCTCTTCATTTCTGACAGTGTTCCATAACTAGAGAAAACTTAGCAGTATAATGACATGTCTTTTAGTAGCCCTTACTACTATATATGAGGGAGTAGTAAGTGCTATTTTAATTGGGCGGCGAGTATGAGAATTTTGAGTGTAGAGTGAGCTAGGTACTGAGTTTGCTTGAGCAAAAAGTTCAAGCACAAAATGGTAATGCGATCTTTTAATTCTCAAGTGTTAAAATTAATATTACCTGCATTGTTTTCTCCTATCAGGTTAGAGAGGTATCACTTATGCTGAAGTTGACTGGGTCATATATCTAGCTTACTCTAATTTAGCTGCTCATCATTGCACAAAAGCTCAATGGAAACTCATTAAATTTTGATTTTTCTGTGACAGTTTAGAATCTCAATTACATCAAGTCTATGTTCATGCATTTTCAACCTCCTTTGATTTGTTGTTTATCCAATTTATTCTTTTTGCATTGCATTATAGTTCATCAGCAAGTTTGATCTGAATTATCTGCAATTATTCCAAAGCCTAGCACTTTGGATATTAATTCTGACCTATTGTTTAGTGTTTCTAACTGATTAAATTGACGTTTCAACATGAGACTATACTATAAAGGACCAGAAGACATGCACGCATCTTGTGGTGCCTATATTTACGTATAATATAGCTGGGTCCTCATGCCCTGATTTGAAATGGCCCCTGGATATGTGTACTGGTACACTGGTGTCTCCAGGTGACTATTGCCAATGTTTATTCTCTTTGTAAGTTCTGATTTAATGTTGTAACAAAACTCAAGGGTAAAACCCAGAGGATAACTATTATTTGTTGGACATAATCTTTTAATGCCTTGTATTTTGAAAACAACATTCTTGTACCTTTGAGTGACATTCTTGAAGAAAGTTTATTCTTTATTATTAAGTATGACAGGATCAGTGGCATATCACTTCATGTTGAAGCAAACCGATCTGAAAATTTGACTTTCATATTTAAAGCTGTATACCAAATTCAATATTAATGGGTTTGATTATACTATGTTGTCTTTTAGCCTATATTGGTTGCGAGGCAAGGCACTAATAGTTTGACCTGATGCATTTTTTAGTGGTAGCAGCTAGTATTATAGCCTTAAATGCTGCATTGTTAACAGTACACTCGAATATCTTTGTTTATCTTTATCTTGTCTCCTTCATTTGGAAGGCACTATTTTAATTGCTTGGTTTAAGGGTTTTTATACAGCCTTATGAACATGAATGAAATGAAATTACACTGTTATGGACTATAATGATACGATATTATATCATAAAAGAAGTGCCTCACATGGCTGTTTCGCAGCCTCAAAATAGTTGAAAATGTAGTTTTTTGTACATCTGGCCTGCTGTTGGCCATTTTGTGGGTTAGGAATTCCAGTTCATTTTCTTTATTTTTTTTGAATTGGAAAATCCACTGACATAGATATGCATTGTATCTTGAGGTGATGAATGAAATAAAATGGTTAAAACAGAACTTTCTTCAAAACTTAAAGATGAATGCACTAATAGGGTGTTTATCCTCTAGTCAGTTCTCTATGCCTACTCTAAATCGAAGGATATTTATTACTTACAATTTTTTAGCTGCCACTGTTCACAGCTCCTCACTTGCTATATTTGTTTTGGGAACACAAGACTTGTGTATGATTTCCCAAATTTTATTGTGTTTGTTTGCAGGTAAGCTTTTGCAATCATGTATACTGCTAGGAGGAAAATTCAAAAGGAAAAGGGTGCAGAGCCTGATGACTTTGAGGAGTCTGTGGCTCAGGTGAGGATCAAATCTTGTTATGCTTACTTATCTTTGATGCAATATGTATTAGCCTTAGGTTTCTTTCTGGTTTTTGTAACCACCTTTCACTCTATACTATAGGCCTTATTTGATTTGGAGAACACCAATCAGGAGCTGAAGAGTGAACTCAAAGATTTGTATATCAACTCTGCCAAGTAAGTTGTGGATTCACATATGTTATTTGTGACTTGTGATGACTCAAGTCGTTACTGCTCTCCAAAGCTCACACGCATGGATGGTTATAGCATGTATTGTAGTTTTACTTAGATGATTTCCACTCCTAGAATAATATTTAATCTGAGTTTAAGAAGTCTTAGATTCTAATTGTCAGTTTTAAAATCTTTTGGTCTTGTACAGGCAAGTTGATATATCTGGCAACCGTAAAGCAATTGTCATTCATATTCCATACCGCTTGAGGAAGGCTTTCCGAAAGATTCATGTGAGGCTTGTGCGAGAGCTGGAAAAGAAGTTCAGTGGAAAGGTTAACATCTTAACTAGTTGTCTGTTTGTTTTCTTTTTCAATTTTTTTTTTCTTGCTTCCTCTTATTATTTAGCAGTAATGATGTGGAAACCAATTCTTGCTGAAAAACAGGATGTTGTTATGATTGCCACAAGAAGAATATTGAGGCCACCGAAGAAAGGCTCAGCTGCAGTTCGACCTCGTAGCCGAACATTGACTGCTGTTCATGAGGCCACATTGGAAGATGTTGTCTATCCTGCAGAGATTGTTGGGAAGCGAGTTAGATACCGTGTTGATGGCTCCAAGATAATGAAGGTAAGCCTATTGGTGATAAAGAAACCTGTATATCTAGTTCTTTGGACTTGTTCAAGGCTATATCTGTGTATCTTGTTTGACTAACTGAACAATTTACCATTTTTCAGATCTATCTGGATCCTAAGGAGCGTAATAACACAGAATACAAGTTGGAAACCTTTACTGGGGTTTACAGAAAATTTTGTGGGAAGGATGTTGTTTTCGAGTACCCTTTGTCAGAGGCTAGTTAAATTATACCTTTGAAGTCCTCTCTCCTTTGCTGGATGGTACTTAATTGATGTTGAGCTTATTTTTTTGATTAGGGTATGTATCAAAATATTGTTTGGTTGGTATTGGAAATTTTTCTGATCAAACATTTCAGGCTGTGAAGTATCAATGTTTCTTGTTGAATTCTTCTTATTGTCCTTTTCTCTTCAGATGAGTTAAATTTTGTTTAGCTGAAAAGAGCCTTGCTATACACTTAAATGAATTTGAGAAGCATTTGTTACTTAATTCATATTTTTATCATTGCTTTATATGGTGAATGGCTAATGGAAGTTAAATCTTGGGGATCTGGTTGAGAAATTCACTTGTACTGAAAACTATTTCAGGCCTATGTTGAACTCTCTGTTTAAGGCATTTGTTGACAAGGTTACAGTTTTTTAATTGATTTATCTTTCTGCTGTGTTTGGACTTACTTTTGTAAACTTGCAATACACAACGCACTTTTATTCTTTCTGAATTGGGAGTAATAGTAATTGATAGTAATGTAAGAACTTTCAGAAGCCTACTTTGTGGAGTTTTATGGATTGCTGGACTAGCAGCTAAATAGCTTACAAGGTTTGACAGCTTTAAAATTCCTCTAGTGTTTGTGGTCAATTTTTATACAACTCTGCATGAGGAATATCCTCCTGAAAGTTTCTCGAGTCTCCTGCTCAGTGCTTTTCTGTTTTCATTATAAGTGCTTAACTCCAGCAGTATTTAATTGTCCTAGCAGTATTCAGTCGACCAACCAGTATTTGATTGCATGTGTGGGATAATTGAAGGCCCCACTGAATTTTGTTTTATACATTTACAATTGGGCACTGTGTTCTTGCCAGTTCAAGGCTCTTTAGATGGGTTATTGGAAGTGTGTAAACTGTAATCCTGGCTTTGAGATGTGAAATTTGAAGTTCTATTGTGGAATAATTGAAGGTCCTATTGAACATTGTTTTAGACATTTATGATTGGTGCGCTGTTTCTCAACGAATGAGTTGTTACTATTTCAAATTCTATGTCTATTCTAAATATTTGGTCTATTCTTTCACATTAAAAACCTTGTTATCCTCTAGTGCTAAGAAAACAGAATCCCATTTTTTGGGAAAATAGGGTTGTATAAAAGGTGGCTGGTGAATGCATTAATAGGATCATTCAACCTCCCTGATTCGTTACAAACTGTGGGTATTATTGGTTCTGCATTACTCGAAGAGATATATTCTGAAATTAATGTGTTTACAATTAGTGAATTTATTGGTGTTAAACGTTTGGTTGTCATTCAAGCCTCTAGAGGCTGCAGGGAAGCATTCTATTTGGGAAGAGGGCCCTGAAGGCTGGATCTGGCTATCTCTCTCATCGTTTGAGAACAGATCCACATACTGTGAATTATCATCTTATTCGGCTTGCGAAAATCAAGCCCTTTCTTTTAATTTGTTGGTGGAGTGCCCATTGTTCTTGCAGTGTTTGACAGATGGATGGGTGAAGGTTCGACCCCTCACTTTCTTAACACACATCAGTTGAGCGCTCCTTAACAAGGTCTTTTGTCAATTGGGTATGTTAGTTTCCTTTCCTGCTGGTAGAGTGTAGGGTCCTTGTCGTTAACCAATGTGAGATAACTTCGCTGATATGTCGATGAAATTAAAGGAAGACATTGGCCCTTATGCATCTGATGTTATAATCTCACCAAGGATACATAAAAGTTGAAACGCTCGGCTGTTTTCAATCACGGTATTTGAACCGGTGATTGTACAGGCCTAGTTATATGATCATTGCTACCGCAACATCACTAAGAGTTCATTTTTTCTGTTGATCTCCCTAATTGATTAGCAACATAGTTTAGTCAGCCAAGCAGGACGCAACTTTGGTGCCCAAGCTTGCTTCCCTTTGGAAATGAACTTTTAGTACTCGTCACTTCAAAATGTCTAAATCTAACATCAAAATTGGTTGGAAGTGAGGAAAAACGGCGTTTTCAGCATACAACTAATTACAAAGAACCAAATAAATGCTAGAATTTCTTGCTTGATAAAATTTTAATCTGAAAGAATACATTATGCCCTTGTAACAGGAATTGATTTGAGCTTATTTAAACTTACATTCAAAATTAGATTTACGACAAAACTAAAATTGCCCTAGTTTCCCCTTAATGATAGGGGCTTCGTCTTTCACTTGCACGACAGAACGGATGGAATTTTTGGAGCATATAAATTTTAGGACTTACCATACAAGTGACTGCTAAAAACTATTTTCAAGCTTTCAATGGAAATATCTATGATGCTCAAGTAAAGATAATCTCAACTGTAGGAAAATTTATAACTTCAATTCTTGTGACAACTTGTACTCACCTTAGGTATTCTTTGGATCCCCTCTTGTTTGCACCTATTGTTTGCCCCTCTTTTTTGCGCTTTTGTTATGCTGGTGATGCTATCAATCATTATTTAATTTAAAATGTATTGTGATTTAAATTAAGGTTGCAACTTAATTTATATATTCCTTTTGATATATGAAATTGTTTAGTGCACTTTAGTAGTTATTCAAATTGTGATTTGATTCAACATTTTTTGTTGTGTTGCTACAACAATTTTTTTTGAACATTTGTTTTAAAATATGAGAAAGTTCATTCATGTATTGTGTCGTTCAAAGTCAATTCTTAATCAATAGTCCGTTAGGTATTAAGGGAGAGGGCTCGATGGTGGAGTGGGCTCTTATTGTGGGGATAGGGGCCGACAGCTTGGGCCCCACAATAAAACAATAAAAGATCCATTTTTTTTCAAATATTTATTGTAATAAGATATGACAAGTAGATGTTAGAACAAAAAATGTAAAATTAGAGTAAATACTTTTCACCTTTTTAGATTTAGGTTAAAATTGAGTTGACATGTATATAGACCATTTATGTTTCAATCACCATAGATTTGACATCTAACCAACTTGGAAATACATTTGAACATATTAGAAATAAAAATGTTTAATTATTCATCCTTGGTTGACAAACTTATTGTTCCACCATGTTTAATTATACTCGTTTTTTGCAAATTTACTTTGCAAAAATTGAAAGCCAACTTTCAAGCTCACTATACAATACAATTTTACAGATTAAGGATTCATTATTTCAACCATATTTCACAATTATACGTGATATTTAAATAATCTTAACAATTAGCAATTGCACCTTAGTGTGCAATGGGTACGCCGAAGAGGTGTGGAAGGTCAATCAGGCAATATCTTGGTTTTTTTTTACATACATTTGTGTAGTACATGAAGTCAATTAGTAGGACCTCTCAATCGGGGATATAATTAGGCTCCATAGATCATATGAGTCAATATAGTGTTAGAGATATTGTGGCAATATATTTGTACCTATAAAATATTATGATAATATCTCCAACCTTAGAACGCAATATATATGAGTGTACAAAAAGATCATGTGTTGTAAACTACTATATAATTTAGACATTCATCGCCATACGCAAATATCAAAACCCAAATCAAGGTTAGTTAGCTAAGTAGCGGTATCTTAATTTTTCCATGACTACTCCATGATTCTCTCCAAATCCCCATGCTCTTTCCTTTGTGACTATTCACACCTTACAAGTTATCGTAGTTGTAATTAGAAACTTTCATGACACGTAGATGAGGTCAATTGGTGGGCCATTTATCAAAAGATGTTGTTTGTGCAATAAAGGTCTCAATGTAGAAATAATAGCATGAAGTAAACTATACATTCACATACAAGGATCCAATGAGGAAGATAATTAGGGTTTGTTGCCAATAGGTTCATATTATTTCTGCAATAGGGAGAGAGAGAGGAGGGGAAGAGTGAGTGAGAGAGAGAGGTAAGGAGATAGAGATATAGATAAAGATAGATATGGAGAGGGATATGTAGAGAAAGAGAGGGATAGATAGAGATGGAATAGATAAATATATATAGAGGATGAGAGAGGAAGAGATAAAAAGATAAAGCTAGAGATGAGGAGTGATATATAGACAGAGTTATAGAGAGGGAGATAGATATATAAATAGATAGAGAGGGGGAGAGGAGAGAAATAGAGAGAGGAGAGAGGGGGAGTGATATAGTTCTCTCTTGATTTCTTTGTTCCTCTTTAGGTCCTATTTATCCCCACCCCCTCTCTTAGTAAAAAGAGCTATTTTAATTTGTACTATAAAAAATATATTATATATTTTACTAATAATTTGTATTATAGAATATAGTATATAAATATAATATTATTTTTAAAATGAATTTAATAATTTATCTCACTATTTATCTCCCCCTCTCTCACACCCCCTCTTGATCCCTCAATTTTACGTATATCTTTGCTTCCTATTTCTCTGTATCTATCTATCTCCCTTTATTTTTGCGACTTTATCACAATCATAGTCACCTTCCATGACTAGATGGTTGCACCCTAGCAAAAAGTCAATGGAAATAAGCTTCCCATTTTGCCTCATTATTCGACTTACTGCCAAGAAATACGGAACCCTCTTTAACAATGCTACCATCTGATCCCTTAACACTACACCAGCCCCAGCTAAACCTAGATTACCTTGAGAAGCTTTGTCAAATTAAGCTTTAGAAACCCAACTGAAGATTTCCTTCAGATATATTTTTTTCACACAGAATATTAACAGGGGAAATTGTTTATATAAAGTAACTTGAATTATTTTGTATAATTGTTATATTATATACACACACATACATGCATATGCTTCTTGCATCCAACTTTTTCAATCACATTTTCCATTGCATTATCATTGCCATCGAGTTTCACAATTCTCTTTTTTTTGGTAACATAGATGTACAATCTTAATCATTGTACTACATTCCAATTTAATTGAAAATCCAACCATTGTGTCATACCACCTTCTATTTTACTTTAAACATGGGCAATTTAGTTAGGTTTTGAGTCCAGGTCCTTGTTGCAATATTTACATCATCTTATTTCTAGGTTTACAAATGAGTAAGCGAGGAGCTAATGTATGGGCCCTGGGGTTCAATAATTTTCTTTGTTGAACTAAATTAGAGTTATTTACTAAACTTGACAATGATGTCTCTAAGATTAAAGTTAAAACTTAAGCCAAACAAATATATCTCTTGAAAAATTGAATTGTCATAGTATTTCAAAATTTATACATGATACTCAAATTGAACACAAGAAGCACGTGTTTTCAACTCTGAGCAATACATTAAGACAAACAATGATGTCTCTAAGATTAAAGTTAAAACTTAAGCCAAACAAATATATCTCTTGAAAAATTGAATTGTCGTAGTATTTCAAAATTTATAAATCAATTCAGAATATCATAGTTACGAACAAGCCAACATGACAAAAACATACACAAATAATTAATAAACAATTATAAAAATTAAATTTGGGGTATTTCAGTTCATGGCAAATCAATTTGAAAAGCATGAATGTAGACCCGAGTTGTATCATCACGCGACTTTATCTCTATCTATAGCCATTGCCAGTGTTAAGTTTGGAAACACTTGCTAGTTGGACGTGGCATTCCACATAACAGTTCACGTGCCTTGTCTTTGCTTCCACATTTTGAACACATGCCTATGAACAAATGGCAAGACAATATTATTAGAGAACTATACGTGCACCATTCTTCCTCTTCATCGCTATGCCATTCTTCATCTTCATTGCCTTCTTTCTCTCAAATAGTACGTCGATACATTTTCTCTCCCAATAGAATCCAAACGGATTTTTCATTATATCTGCATTCTTTTAGGAATTCATTTCAATTGGCAAAATGGGTATATTAATTAATCAAGGGTTGAGATGTTCATTTTTAAGGAAATCAAG
This sequence comes from Sequoiadendron giganteum, assembly GCA_007115665.2. NCBI lineage: Eukaryota > Viridiplantae > Streptophyta > Pinopsida > Cupressales > Cupressaceae > Sequoiadendron > Sequoiadendron giganteum. Next base: position 732,304,772 of record CM021102.1, read on the forward strand.
TTTTATGGCATGGGCGTGCATCTTCTAATCCATTTTTATTATATGAAATAATAGGGGATTTGTTTGGCTGAAGCTCTTAGTAAACTTCAAGTTGTTATCCCCAAGGAAGCTCGAAATGAATTGCAAGACCATCAAAATGGTATAGAATAGGGTCTAAATGTGTCAAGGTCAAGAAATTGGTCTCTTCGACGGTCATTATCTTTTGCAGATGGCAATAATACTTGTAAGAGAGCTTTTGAAGTGCTTTGGTTCAGAGATTATTCATACTACAACAAATAGAAGTCGATTAGGTTACTACGTAATCCATATATTTTGTGCATATCCTGCAATCATTGCATTTAATGAGATAACCTCTCTTTGAGGCATTCTATCAAATAGTTCATGTGTCTTTTCTATGCTTCCACATTTTGCATACATGTCTACCAAAGCATTTCCAACTAGAATATTTGAAAAAAAATCCTCTTTCCATGATGCTTTGATGGATGTCGACACCCTGTTCCAGAGCTCCCATTTTGGCACAGGCAGGGAGGATACTGGCGAAGGTTGTGGAATATGGCTTTACACCTGCCAATTGCATTTGCTTGAAAGTTTCTAAAGCATTTTCAACAAATCCATTTTATACATATCTTGCAATCATTGCAGTCCATGAGATGACATGTTTTCAGGTATTTTGTCAAACAACTAACGTGCCTTGTTAATGCTTCTACTTTTTGCATGCATATCTACTAAGACAGTCTGCGACCATAATATCTAGCAAAGTTCCTCTACCTTTCATGCTTCGATGGATGTCCATACCCTATTCCAAAACTCCCATTTTGGCATGGGCAGGGAGGATGCTAGCAAAGGTTAGGGAATCTGGCTTTAAACTTGACATTGCATTTGCTTGGAAATTTCTAAAGCCTTTTCAACAAATCCATTTTGTGCATATCCTATAAGAATTGCAGTCCACGAGACCACATCTGTTTGATGCATCTTGTCAAACAGTTCATGTGCGTTGTCTATGCTTCCACATTTTGTATACATGTCTACCAGGGTAGTTGCAACTACATCAGACAAAATTCATCTATCATTTTATGCTTTGATGGATGTCCGTACCCTGTTCCAAAGCCCCCATTTTTGCACAGGCAAGGAAAATGGTAGCAAAGGTTGTGGAGCATGAGCCTCATGTCTTCAAGCGTGGAGAATCCAAGTAATGTAAGTAGAATCAGGTGAGAGACACCATTGATAAGCTCTATTTCTGTTATGAATACCACGATGACCCTATTCAATTCACCTGGAAACAACCTGTTAACAACAATTTTCTCTCCCCAAACACTAATCTTTCAGCATGTTTTGTTCTATTCGGTCTGGTGTTTTTTCTTTCATTTTGGTATCCAAACCAGTGACCTCCAAAGAAAGAGCACGTATGGCCTTTAAGTGGCAATGGTGGTGGATAAACCTTGTTCATGGTTGTCATTTCAGAGCATGACAAACGAAGGGATATTTGCACATCCAACCTAGCGAACAAAAGGAGGTGAGAGGTTTATTCAAGATATCGAGTTATTAAAAATCAGATAAGGACTATGTATAATTTTGGATCAACACTGATAGGAACACGAGAGGATAAGGAAAAGACACTTCATTCAAGGCGTGCCAATAACTTCAAACACCCACTTGCAGATATTATTGAAGGCGTTGAAGAGATTTGCAAAATTAGCGTACAATTTTAATACCATAGCCGTTTCGTAGAAAACATCAACTTGCCGGTAGAATCGATGAAAATGCAACCGACGAATGAAAGGGACATTTTTGCTGGAATAAGCCATAACGGCTTTGATCAGTTTGATTGTCTCCTGGGAATTGTGAGCCATCGATAGACTATTTTAGCTTGATCAACTTCATATTGGATACGCCTTCGGTGTAAAATATAACATAAAGTAATTTCAAAAAATTTCAAATCAGCTTTCAAATCACATTATAACTAATATTGCCAATCAAAATTTCTAACCTCTCAAATAGCATTTATACATATCATTTACAACTCAACTCAAATCACTTCTACCATTAATTCCAAGTATGCAACCTCAAATTCCCTCCAAAAATTCAAAATTCTCCACTTGCACCTATTTAATCAAATTTATAAAAGTCAATTTACCCTTATTTATACAAGTCACCACAAATGTCCGTTGCAAGCTACCCTTATTAAGAATTCATATTTCTTAGTTTTAGTTTCAAACACCCGTTCAAGTCTAATTGAAGACAACTCTTAGCAAACTTCTTTCACACACATGTTGTAGCTTCCATGATATGCATATTTCAAAGCTGTTTTAAGATTACAATTGTATAAACTGTTCAATGTATGATTATTATTCATACGTATCATGATTTTCTTCAAAAATATTTGCATACATACATATCATTCCACATATCATCCTTAGTTTATATATACACACAGTCGGCCAAAAGATAGGTGCATAAAACCCTTAATAGTCGAGTATACGAACCCTCAAATGCTATATATATTTCAGAGATAGATAATTGATGTTTCATATAACCCTTTTCATTTACATTTAAATGAATTAGATGTATGGTTTATTTTTGTAAGTTTATTGTTTATACATATCATTCCACCTATCATCCTTAGTTTACACATACACACAATCGACCAAAAGATAGGTGCATGAAACCCTTTGAGTTGAGTAAATGACACCCTCAAATGATATATATGTATAACCCTTTGTGAAACAACATAATGAACAAATCTGTGTTTTGGACAGGGGGTGGATGTGGGGTATCCATTCTCTATCCATCAAGCCCTGGTCTCATTCTTTTAACCCCCTTATGGAGCTGTTGAACACCAGACCGGTTTGGGTCCGTCTTCCTAACCTTCCTCTCTAGTTTTGGGAGGAATCATGCTTTGAGGCCATTGGCAATTCCATTGGTCAATTCCTTATGGTGGATTTTACAACTCGGGAGTTTGGACACACTACGGTCGCTCGGTTGCTAGTTGATCTGGACATCTCCAAACCTCTCCATGGGGATGTTGTTTTGCTGGTGGAGGACAGACCTTGGAAGCAACTCTTGGACTATGAGGGTCTCCCCTTTCGGTGTAAGAGATGGACAAACCTTGAAAACAACTCTTGGACTATGAGGGTCTCCCCTTTCGGTGTAAGAGATGTTTTTCTGTGGGTCATTTGGCCTCTGCTTGTCCTCAGGACCCCCGCAAGGGAGCTGCCACTTGGTGGAAGGACGCTCTCTTGGACCACCTCACGGTGGGCCCTTCGGATACTTTTTTTGTGGAGGCTTACGAACATGTTTCTGCTCCTCACTTGGACATCCCTAGTGTGGAACCACCTTTGGAATGATCTGGTGACACTGGTTTGACTGTGCCTGACCATTCTTCAGCTTCTGTTGTCACTACTTTGTCTATTTCGGTCTGCCCTTTGTTGAACGCCTCTATTGTTCTTGTGGTTGACTCGATCGCTCTTGCTCTGCTTCCGTCTCCATTGCTGCTTGGTGGCTCCTCTCCGATGGTGTTTGAGGTGGAGCCACTTCTCTCTCCTTCCCCGTTGCCTTTTTTTGAGCCTTCTTCATTTTCATTTAAATGAATTAGATGTATGGTTTGTTTGTTCTTCAATTACAATGAATTTTACATGTATGATAATGTTGTTTCAATTTATATCATAATGTTATTTCAGAAAAGGTTATAAATATTTGTATCATACTGCTGTTTCAAGTTATATATAAATATCATAATGCTGTTTCAGAAATGGTTATAAATATTTGTATCGTAATGTTGTTTCAAATTATATATAAATATCATTATGTTGTTTCACAAAGGGTTATACATATGTATAGCATAACGCTGTTTCAAGTTACATATAAACCCTATATATATATATATATTCCATGATCAACTAAGGGTTGTAAGAAATAGAATTGGGGATATGATCAGTTAAGGGTTATATGCAATTCAAGTTTTTGGCTAATATGTCATCTACTGATGTGGACCCCTCGCACAAATATCACTCACCACCATTAGATCCTCTCATTTACTTTGAATATATGTTTATGTGTATGTGTTTGCCATTTATTATTCTTACACTCAACTCAATGCATATGAAGAATAAAGCGCAAGAAAGAACTAGGCGAGCTATAAAGAGAGCTCAAACAACATTGCCTCCACACAAGAGAGGTGTGAGGCTACCACATAGTGAAGAGGATGAAGTTATTCCCATTCCATGACCAATCGAGCCTGTAGTCCAAGTGAATGCAACTGTTTCAACAAATAAGGTTTTAGTGCAATGGGAATGGTCCATTATTGACATGGAATCTGCCATGAGAGATGTTGAAGACAATGGAATGCCAACAAAGGGGGCAACAATGAAGTGGGGTCTTCCAACAACCACGCTGACGAATTGGTTGACTGGTGTTACCTCTACAAAAAGGAAATGGCCCCCAACAGTCTTGAATGATGATGAAGAGGAAAAGGTTATTGAATGGTGCAAGGAGATGGCTGCTGTTGGCCATGGTTTGAAATTGTCATTTTCAAGTCTAACTTAGCACAAATATGCTAAATGAGGCCAAATCCATTCAAAGATGGAGTTCTTGATAAGTCTTGGTGGACAAGCTTCAAAAGAAGACATCTTGATCTAACTTTAAGGACAACACAAGGCCAAGATAGAGATTGTGCACTTAATTTGAGGTCTACAGTGGTTGTTGCATTCTACGATACATTGAAAAAGACATACATAGTCAATCCGTGTGGTCCAATGAAGATTTAGAATTGTGATGAGATTGAAATTCATGCTGAAAGAAATGTGCGAGTGCTTGCAAAAAAGGGCAACAAAGGTGTATCATATATTATACCCAAGCGCCCAGAGTGGATCACAATTTTATGTTGTCAATGGTGTTGGACATAAAATACCTACCTTTTATTTGTTTAAGAGAAAAAAATACCTGAAGAACTATATAGTTCATTGTGAACCAGGTGCATGTATGGCTGCTCAGCCCCATGCGTGGATGACAAAAGACCTCTTCCTCAATTGGCTACACCATTTTGCTGGTTCTGTACTTGGGGGTGTGTCACCCACCAATAGACACCTGTTGATGATGACCATGGCAACCATGTTGTATTCTCTACTACTAATGAAGCAAGGTCACTAGGCATTGATTTGCTAACCCTACTAGCCCATGCATTTCACAAATTGTAGACACTTGATGTTAACGTCTTCGTGTCTTCCAAATCATATTTTAAGAAGGAAAGAGAAACATGGACGAGTAAGTATCCAAATCTAGAGATTAGAAGGGCATAGTTGGCTACACTTGGCAACATTGCATTTCAGAAAGCATTAACTGTTGAAAACATAAAAGCATGCTTTAAAAGAACAAGTATTCGACCCCTAAATCCAGATGCATTAATGGAGGATATGTAGCCAAGCGAGACATTCCAATTTGCTGCCCTCGAGGAAGCATCAACTGTTGAATATTCTATCTATCCACTAATGTTGTGCCACAAACAAAGGTTGAAGGGACAAATGGAACACCTGATTTGACAAACTAGCATACTCCAATAGAAACAACTAGTTTATTGGACCAACAATCTCCAATTGGAACACTTGATTTGATAGACCAACAAACTCCACTACAAACACTTGATTTGGGTGACCAAAATACAGATGCAGACTTGTCTTTTTCTCTACCCAATGCACCAGATGACCCATCATGGTTGTTGGAGGGGGCTGCAAATCTTAGTATTGATTTGCATGTGGATTTAGACCAAAGTCTATCCATCAAACAACATGGTCCCATCTACCTTATTGCATTTTTATGCTGATTATGGAGAAAGTGAACCTACTCAATTGGGAGGAGGCGAGGAAGTGGATGAATTAGTTATTGAGGTGCAATTTCAAAATGAAGAAGATTCCATGGATCCATTGGGAGGCCAAATAAGTTCAGACATCTCCCAATTTTTGAAATTACCTATTCATCTAGCCAAGGATAAGTCCAATTATCTAGTTGATTATGGGATTCGACTTAGCAGACAATCCCAACTCCTCACCAAAAATGACTACATGAAGATGCTAATGGAGCAAGATGAGAGGAAGAAGGAAATCCAACAATTGAAAGATAGGAAGAGAGAATAGATTGAGCAACAAAAGTCAAAAGAATTGTGACAAGGGACCTAAAGGACCAAATGAGAATTAAAAAACACCTTCAATGACAAGTAGTTGAGGTACAAAGAGAAAAACAAAGGAAATAGAAGGAATAGAAAAAGGAGCATCAAAGGATTGAATGAGAAGCTGCTAAAAAAGAAAGAGTGGAAAAGGCTAGAAAAGAGGCAATAAGGGAAAGGCGTTTGAGCAATCCTTTAAATCCCTTGCCTAAACAACATGTAATATTCACTGACTTTGTTTCTATTCATTTTCCCCAATATTGTCCACCCTCGCCTCATACAAGTATTAGCCAAACACATTCAAGTTGCAGTCCTACAGATTCAAAGGCCACAAACATGAATGAGCACCTGGCTAGGCAAGATTCAAAGATAGACAACACATCAACAAATAGCTTCCCATCAACTGAATTATCTTTTCTAGTTTTCTTTACATAATTGGAATGTTAGATTGCGAACAATTTTTTTGTCAATATTTTGAAGGTGTTCCATTTACGTAGAAAGAACTTGAACAACTAATATGTAATGTGTCTAACTAATGTAATTTTCAGAATACTAATATGTTCAGCTTTGTTGTTTCATAATTGAGTTTATGTTATACTATGTTGATCTTTGTTGTTTTAAAAAACAAGCAATGCATGTTATACTATCTTTTGCACAATACTAACTCTTACCATATTTAATCCATTACGTTCACATTAAGGATACAACCCTTGACTCACAATGGAATATATATGTATCATTATCAGTTAAGGGTTGTATGCCATGCAAATATATATCTCCTTAATGTCAATATAAAGGGTCATATATGGTAAGAGTTAGATTTGAGGATATGATAGTATAATATAATGTTACTGTTTAAGGTTTGTATATAACTTGAAACAACATTATGATATAAATATTTATAACATTTTCTAAAACTAATATAGCTACAAAAATGTGATATAAGAGGTATTCGTTGCACACTGGTCTCTTTATTCTCAAGAGATCACTAGGGAGTGAACTGCCCTTATACACCTCAACTCGAACGAATTGATGAAACTATGAAGGAAAGCGGGAAAACAATCTCAGACCTCGAGAGAGAAAAATTTCAAGATTTCCACCTCTGGCTGAGGAGCTCTCAACCAAAAGATGTCAGCGTAGTTTCAAGACGCTAGCATGACATGTTGTCATCTAAAAGACGCGCTAGCATCCTAAGCCGTGAAGAACTCAGGTTCTCAAACAGGTGAAGCTGAATCTCACTCCTAGACTCTAGTCAAAAGCGTGAAAGACCAAATAATTGACAAAAAGCTAGAAACTAAAGGAAAACACAAAAGAACTCGAAATGAGATTACCTTCGTGTGTCTGAGTCTTTATTCCAAGATTCACTTCGTAACTTGCACACAAGAGATCAAAGGGAAACCGTTGGGGCTGTATAGGGGTTTGTCTCAATCAGACCCTTGTTTTGGTGTTCCCACCTCCACAGACAGCCAAGTTTGGAAAAGAGTGTAAAGAAAGTAAACAAAGTGCGTGGTGAAAGAAAAACCTGCTTTAGAGTAGAACCCACACCATAAAGTAGTAAATGAGCTAGTAAGAAAGAGATAGGGAGAGAGAGTGTTACCCACGAGTCGAGACCCTTTTTCGGAGCACACAGGCACACTGCTATGTGCTTGCTTGAGAGATGGTAGCTGCTTGAGAGCTTGTAGCTGTAGGAGGGACCTCAATCCGACATGGCTTTGCCTATAAAAGTGCTTCTATTCAAGGATAAATCTTACCCAAGACTAGAACAAGTAGTGAAAATGCTTCAACTGATGACTTCCAACCCCAAAATGAGAGCCAAAAAAGGGGTTTTCATGCATGCAAGGGTGACACAAAATCGTTTCATCCGAGACCTAACCATCAAGACACGTGTCACAAGGGTCAGGGTTCCAGATTTGTCATTTCAAACCCATAAAACTTCTAGAACGTTAGTGCACTGCGCGAACGTTCGCACGCCGCGCAAGCATCCAAAGCCTAGATTTTCAGGAAATGCCTTGTCAGGCTTTTGTCATCTCGCCATGTGTTCACATGGAGTCAGAATCGCAAAATTCTGACTCATGGGATTTTGCCATTAATGTTTCTAAGGTGTCATAAATGCTAGGAAAGATGCAAAAATGTGGAATTGCCCCTAGGTGCAATTCTACGACATTACATTTTGCCCCCACTTTAGTAGGCTCAATTTTGGAAAAAAATCAGCCTCATTAAAGTAAAGAAGAAAAATTTCACCTAAATTTCAGATTTTACGGAAATGCATGCCAAAAAGAGGGACCACAGAGCTCACTGAGGTCAAGATAACCGGTACTGAGGATTCCCCCATCTTTTGAGCTCAACAAACAACAACACAATGGTCATGAAAAATCATTCAAAATTGTATCCTGCAAAACTAAAATTTTGAGTTAGTTTTGAAAAATCGGAAGAAACTACCATGAAGAGAAGAATGATCAAGAAAAAGTTGACTCAAAGGAAAAATATGATCAAGAGGTGACTATATGCCCCCTCCTGAGTTTTCCCCCAACATGGTGCGGTAAAGTTGGGAGAAATTAGGGAGCCACAAACTCTAAGAAAAATGGGCCCCGAGGGGCCTATATATACCTAGGCGGGCCCCTAGAAGGGTTATTTTCACTATTCACTGCGAGCAATGACTTTTGTGAGAGAAAATTTAGCAAAATTATGAGAAGGAGAGAGTACAAGGCGCCGAGGCTAGAGCAGCTACTTGAGGACATTGCTGAGGGTCACGAGGTGGACCAAGTAGGCCTCTTAGCCTTGTTTTTCATGCATTTATTTAATTTTGTGCATTTTTCCATTTGTTGAGGTGCGTAAGTGTCCTAAATCCGTGCTCGTGTCCTCTATACGCACTATCGTCCGTGACACGCGTTGGGGTCCAGGATCCGCGCTATTGTCCCAAGGACGCACTGGCGTCCTCCGGGCGACCATGGCGGTCCGGGACGCATACGCGGTGCATAGACGTCTGCACGACACACATATGTCCCTTTTACATTTTTTATTTTCTCTATGATGTTTCTAACTTAGAACTTATTAAATTTTTGCAAGAGTACTAGGAGATCCGGGAGCATCCTAGAGGGCGAGCATTCCGACTCGTCTGTGAGCAGAGGGATCGCCTTTCTCAGGATGAGATCACACACTTGGAGTGGGTCGGTCTCTAGCATGTATTCACTATGCTAGAGATCCGATACCACGAGAGGATGCTCACCACGCTGATGGAGCGATGGGATTCCACCACATCATCTTTCCAGCTACCATGTGGAGAGATGACTGTCACTCTCGAGAAAATCTATCAGATCCTTGGGCTACCCATCCGTAGACGGCGGGTGTCCCTAGATGACACCTGATTGATGCAAGAGCATAGTGAGGGTGTCCTCTACTGCATAGGGAGGACAAACGACGGCGACGCCATTGGTCACATCTACACTCATTGGTATGACCAGGCAAGGACCACAGTGCCGTTGCTACGCTAGTTGATGGTTGTCACAGTCACCTTCCGCATCACCATAGATGGGCGAGGCTCGCACCTTCACGGGGGCCTCATCCCTATTATTAGAGAGATGGTAGAGCATTAGACTATTTTTGCCTAATGGCGCATCATGCTAGCGCACTTGTACCAGGAGCTTGGGTGGTACGTGCACTACGAGTACCGTAGTCTCACAACGTGCACACTTTTGCAGGTGTGGGATTTCGCCCACATCATGTGCACCCGACCAGTTGATTTTCCTCAGCAAAAACCGTATAAGATCCCAATGGCCCACTGGTATGATATGACAAACTAGTGGCGTTTCAGCGATTTTAAGGTTTGGAGGCTACAATTTGACACTGTTGCCGTGGGAGAGGTTTTTTGGAGACGTACCAATATTTTAGGTGGGTCGATGACAATAGGTTCCTGAGGAACCTACAACGGGACCATTTTTTGGTTGGTCACCATGATTTTGTTATTGTTCCTTATTACTGGAGTTGGGTCATGCGACAACATGGCCGTATTTAGACTGTACCGCTCGACGTGCCCACAAACACTAGGGCACACCGCCATGCAGTGAGGGTGGGTGATCACCCTTGCCCTTCTGTCACAGACATCATCCCCTCAGATGATGATGAGCCCGACCATGATCCCATGATCTATCGGCCATGGAGGCGACATATAATGCTAGGCTAGCGACATATTTCATGTGGTGGTGGGAGAGGCATTGTCTTGTTCCAATTTTCGACGAGGGTGCTTTGAGAGGGGACCTTGGCCCATAGGAGGACGTTCCCCACTAGCCCTCACAAGATAAGAGGAGAGGCCATAAGCAGGGTGGTGTGGAGGAGGAGTCGACACAGGAGGAGGAGGTGGTGCTTGCGAGGTAGGGGCAGTGAAGGAGATCAGATCCCCCTGCTGCTACCCCTATCTCATAAGCGCCACTAGTCTCCACTGTCCAAGAAGCAGCAGCACTAGCGTCGCCAGGGTCGGCCATCGATACTGGCTGCGCAAGCCCTAGCGTCGACCCACCCCCTGATCCCACATGGCAGCCATGGGATCCAAGTATACATATTACATTATTGTTATGTTCATGCTTTTTATCTTTCTGTTTATGATTATTTATGTATGCCATGTGATATTAATTCCTATTTCTCTCTTTGTGATTGCAGAGGACGCACAGGGATGGACTGGGCTCATAGCTCAATGTATTTCAGAGGTGGATCCTTTCATGCCAATCCAAGGGATAGTCCTTGAGGCCTACTAGCCGGTTTTAGCAGGGAGGCATGCTGCCACTTTTGAGCCGGTAGATCGTCCAAGGACTGTGTACAAGGAGCGGGGCTCAAAGATTGTACAACTAATTGTAGAGTTGACGACCACATGGGGACAACGAGATCAGTTTTCAGGGGAGTTGCTGACGATGCTCACCGAGCAAGATGCGACAGTGATGAGGGTTGATGCCATCGAGGCAGAACACAATGCCCTTCAGAGTTGCATTGATGAGCTCGACGTGCAACCGACGACTGTGATCTCGAAAGATGTCCAACGGCTACAATAGGAGCTGATCCAGTCAAAGATGGATATTTGTTCGCTACAAGGGGAGCTCAAAGGGATACAAGCATGATTATTTGTATCACGCTCACACCAATCTTGTTCATAGACCACCATGCAACCTCCTTCGAGAGTACCAGAGTGGCCACTAGAGCCAGAGGGCTCAGGGAGCCATGCACCACAGGGATAGGAGTCCCTCTTTTGTATATCATTTTTGTAGCCGGATATAGATACACACATATATACTTGTAGATATTTTGTATAGACACAAATTCAACAACCACTCATTTTTTATAGCAGTGGCTCGATACATGTACATGACATTTGATTCATACATTGGACATATATATATATCGGTTTCAGTATCATGGCTTTGCTTATGTGTATGTTTTCCATTTTCATGTACGCTCATGCTTTGGATGTTATTTGCTTATATGGATGTATGTTTACATTAGATGCTAATCATGATTTAATTAAACATGTTTGGTTACATGTTGATTGAATACTATGATGATCTAATTACTTTAAAAGATGTAATGTGATGTATGGATACATAGCATAGTCGAACACATTTATGTATGTTTTATTATACACACACACATGGTCGCGTCATAAACACAAAAAAAATCATAGTGTGAAAATGAGCAAATGTCAATACATGCAGTATTACTACCCTTTAGGGAGAACACCACACATGTGACACATTAG
>CM021102.1:732316765-732327085 GCA_007115665.2 Sequoiadendron giganteum
GGACCTAACTAGTTAGGACTAAACTTCCCTTTCTGATAAGGTGGTGCGTTTACATTCCGTTGATTTTCATATAGAACCAAGTCTCCTAGCTTAAAGGTCTTAGGAAGCACACTCTGATTATACTATCTTGATAATGACTGCTGATAAGCTTTAAGATGATCGAGGGCCTGTAAACGGTGCTCGTCGAGCATCTCTAGCTGATGCAAGCGGTTAGTTCAGTAGGTTTCATCATCAATTAACCCTCTAAGGGAAACCCTCAAAGATGGAATTTCCAACTCCAAAGGCATGATAACTTTGGTGCCATACACGAGGTTATAAGGCATCATTCCCGTTGCCATACGAACACTCATACGATAAGCCCACAAAGCATATGTAAATTGAATATGCCAATCCTTACCATGTTTGTTAACTATTTTACGAAGAATGAGTTCAAGAGTTTTATTAGAAGCTTCTACTTGACCATTGGACTATGGATAATACGGTGTAGAAAACCTATGTTGAATATGAAATTTCTCCAAGAACTGCTTTACTTCCTTGTTTTTAAATGGTGTACCATTATCAGAAACAAGTGTAGTAGGCAATCCAAAATGATAAATAATATTGTTCAAGAGGAAGCTACAAATTTAGCATTCGTAGATCAGAGTGGAAAAGCTTCGACCCATTTTGTGAAATAATTTGTGGCGGTAATGTAAAGGTATGTCCTTTGGAAGAAGGAGGTGATATTTTTCCAATAATATCCAACCCCCATTTTGCAAACAACCAGGGAGAAGTTTGATTCTGCAACTCCTGAGCAGGAGCATGGATAAGACGGCTATGCTATTGACATTGAAGGAACTTCTTGACAAAACCGAAGGAATCTTGTTCCATTGTTTTCCAATAGTATCTCATGTGTACCAGTTTTCTCACCAGGGATTTACCACCGAAATGTCCACCCCTAGAGCCCGAATGGGATTCTTTAAGGGCAAGGGGTATTTCTGCTTTAGTGAGGCACCTTACCAACAAGCCATTATAAGCTTTTCGATAAAGAATGTTAGATAAGATGACGTAACGCGCTGAAAGGTTTTGTACACGAGTGCGATCATTTTTCGTCGCATCACCGAGAAAGTTTCTAGTCTTTAAATAACTATAGATACTAGAGAACCACTCTCCTGGGTCTGCATGGAAATAAGCCAAGGACTTGGGCTCGGGTTGGTATAAAACCGCTAGGGTTCACATGACCTAAACCACAAAGTGATATTCTTTAGTATCTTCTTTTGAAGGTACCGAGGAAGCAATGCTTGCCATGGCATCTGCATGTCTATTTTCTCTCCTAGGAACACTGTTTATTGTGAAAGAGGAAAACTGATTAAGCAAGGACAAAGCGAGGTCTCGGTATCGGGACAATCTACTTTGTTAAGCTTGATAAGTTCCCGTGATCTAATTCATAATAAGTTCAGAGTCACCCAGTATACAAAGATGTTTAATATTTAATGCAATCGTGACATGTAAGCCAACAATAAGAGCTTCGTACTCAAAAATATTATTGGTACAAGGAAAGTACAATAAAAAAAATACAAGGACTGGTTTTCCTTTGGGGGATATCAAGACTACACCCGCTCTGGAACTAGTTTGACACCTCGATCCATCGAAGTACATCTTCCATTCGAAGTCATAGTTAATTGTGAAGATATTTTTATCAGGGAACAGATCCAATCTAGGGAAGGAGCAAGATTAGGGAGTGTTTGCTAATTGATCGACAATCGCTTGTCCCTTTATCATTCTGAGTGACAAATTTTATATCAAAATTAGAAAGCAACATAACCCACTTCGCTAATCTTCCCACAAGGTCAGCGCTAGAGAACAAATGTCTCAAAAGATCTGTTTTCATTATGACATGAGTTTCAACATGGAGGAGGTAGTGCCTCAACTTCTGAGTAGCAAATACAAGAGTGAGGCATTGCTTCTCCATGGATGAATAATGGGTTTCATAATTGACAAGGACGTGGCTAATGTAGTAGACCACTCTCTCTCTTCTTGCATCATCATACTGAGCTAGCAAGTTGCCAAAGCGTATGGTGATGCAACGAGGTAAAGAAGGAAAGGTCTATCTTGCATAGCCGACATCAATACAGGAGGTTTGGTCAAATAAGCTTTGATGGATTCAAAGGATTTCTGACACTCTTCATCCCATATGATGTGAACATCATTTTTTAGTAGGAGAGTGAAAGGGAGGGTACGATCAACCAACTGAGATATGAATCTATGAATCACTTGAAAATATTCCCCCTTAAACTTTGCAACTCGGTGATGTTATTTAGTGGAGGCATGTTAAAAATAGCATCAATCTTATTTATGTCAACCTTGATTCCATGATAAGAGACTATAAACCCAAGAAGCTTGCCAATGTCTACACTGAAGACACACTTATGGGGATTAAGTCTCATCTTGTAAATTCGAATCCTCTTGAAGATAAGTCAGGTTTTTCAAATGATCTTGATGATTTACAGACTTTGACAAGATGTCATCAACGTAGTCTTCTAAGATTTTATGAATGAAATCATGAAATATCAAGGTCATCGCTTGTTGGTAAGTTGCTCTTGCATTTTTTAAACCAAAGGGAATGACAACATAGCAGAAGGTACCCCGAGGGGTAGTGAAGGCTGTCTTGTACTGATCATTTGGGTTAATATGGATCTAATTATAACCTGAGAATCCATCCATAAAAGATAACAACACATGGCCTTTATTCGAGTCCACAATCATATCTATATTAGGTAACATAAAATCATCCTCAAGAGAAGCCCTATTAAGGTCTCGAAAGTCAATACATATACGAATATGACTATCAGGTTTGCTAACAATGACTATATTCAAAATCCAAGGGGAATAGTCAATAGGACAGATAAAGCCTACTTTCAACAACTTCTCTATCTCAGTCTTGACCATCAAAGCTACCTTGGGATTGATCTTTCAAATTTTCTACTTAACCGGCTTGGCGTCGGGATATAGAACAATACTATGGAACACTATGGATTCATCAATACTAGGCATATTCTCATACATCCAAGCAAAGATATTGGGGTGAGCACGTAAGAGAGCGGAGTGTTCATCTGCTTCCTTAGAAGAGAGACACTTCCCAATCTTGATTACCTTTTCTGAAGATTTAGGGTCCACGAGGACTTCAAAAGTATCTCCTTTAAGGAGAGGGCTGTGGTCCTCAGGATGAGATATCGTAACATCATCATTGACATTAGATAGAGGGTCTTCCTCATCACTACTTAGAACGGATTCTCCAAAGTATGCTTGTTTATGTAAGTGATACGAGAATCATTTCTTGTGATGATAAGGAGGAAATGAAGAATAAGAACCTATAAATTCCCCTCGCTTCATCCGAAGAGAAGACATCCAAAGGAACCTTCTCGGCTTGTACCCTTTCTTCTATCAACTTAGGATGGACCAAACTTAACGGTTCGACTGAAGTCATATTAACACTCCACCAAGGTTTTTGTCTAGACTGTTCAACAGAGCATCCCAAACCCAAATAGTGTTGTCGTTGCTTAAACTGGATAGAGACTCATATTCTTTGCCTGATACATCCTAGGCCTTTTTGACCATAGCCATATCAAGAAGCAAGTTCGTAACCACACCCATAACAAGTTTATAGAACCTCAGGAGGGGGTGGCTCCACGTAGAGTGTCTCGTTCCACCAATGGATGTCGAAAGTTTCTACGGGAGTGGTCCCACTTCCTTTACTTAGTTCACAAACATTAACCTCCTCTATACAAAGGGAATACTTTTGCATAATAGGTACTGAAATGGTTGACACTTGTCTGCCAACTGTGCGATGAAGCATCAGATGGACTGCAATCTGCCCTGAAGTGTTCTCAACTCGTTGATTCCTTTTGGTGGAGGCATGTCTAGAATTGCTTTCAATTTAGCAGGATCAACTTCTATGCCTTGTCATGAAACTATGTAGCCCAATAGTTTGCCCGAAGTAA
Organism: Sequoiadendron giganteum; assembly: GCA_007115665.2. Classification (NCBI taxonomy): domain Eukaryota; kingdom Viridiplantae; phylum Streptophyta; class Pinopsida; order Cupressales; family Cupressaceae; genus Sequoiadendron; species Sequoiadendron giganteum. The sequence goes on from CM021102.1 coordinate 732,320,743, forward strand.
CCACAAAGACACATTTTTTTGGGTTCAAAGAAACCTTGTAATCCTCTAGCCGTCTAAACATTTTGTCCAGGACCCCGAGATGATCCTTCCATGTCAAAGATTTGGCCAAAAGGTCATCCACATAATATTCCATTAGGATATGCATCATGCCATGAAAGATTGTTGTCATAGCTCTTTGGTATGTGGCACCTACATTCTATAAGCCAAAAGGCATGACATTCCAACAGTATGCTCCCCATCGGCATGTAAATGCCATTTTGTTCTAATCCTCAGCTACAATATGGATTTGGTTATAGCCTGAGAAACCATCCATGAGAGACATCTCATACCCTGCTGTGAGATCAACAATCATGTCTATATTCGACAATGGGAAATCATCTTTTGGAAAAGCCTTATTTAAATCTCTGAAATCCATACAGATGCGGATTTTTCCATTTGGCTTTGTGACAGGGGTAATGTTGGATATCTAGTCACCATAGTTTATTGATCTTATGAATCCAACATCCAGTAACTTCTTTAGTTCAGCCTTTACAAGTAGTGCAATATGTGGATGCATTTTTCGTAATTTTTGTTTGACTGGTTTTATACCTAAGATTAGAGGAAGATGATGCAATACCAATTCTGGATCAAGGTCTGGCATGTCAGCATATGACCATGTGAAGTTAACTTTCCTTTCTATGAAGAATTGGTGAAATTCAGGTTTTTCTTCTTTTGACAATGAAGCGGCCAAGAGAACCATTTTGGGATTCTCTGGTGTAGCTATGTTAACTTCTATGGTGTCTTCGATAAGCATAGCTGATTTTTCCTGTGTTACAGGAAGAAAGTCCAATCCTCTATCCTTAGGCACCTCAGAGAGGTTTTCACCTTTGGATACGTCCTTTATTTTTACTATTTTATTGTCAGAAGGTGCCTTGTGGTTTTCAACTAAAGACATTTCTTTTTTTGTTTTATTCTTTGTATTTTTATGACTGGAGGATTGTACAGTCTCCCCAAAGTAGGCTGCACAATCTAGGTCAATAGAAAATCCTGCTTTGTGATCACCCCATGGTATGCCTTCTCGGAGTCCCATGAATTCTGCTATTGCCTCATCATTCTGAAAGATATCCATAACAGGTGGCTCTTGTTGGTCCCGATCGATCAGTTGCAGGTAAATAAGGGAAATCCCATCGTCAATGCTAGTAAAAGATGGGGAAGATGTGGAAAGCATGCAAATTGAAGCCTCAAGTGTGAAGGCAAAGTTGTCAATTTCAACTTCCATGTCAGATGCAATGGATGGACCATATTCAGATTCATATGAGTTGTATTCATAGTCATAATAGGGGATAAAAGTATCAGTATCATGACTAGTGGCTGGTAGTTCAGAGGCATGGATAGTAGGTTCAGGCATGTTAGGCTCATGGGTGGGCTTGGGAATGGGGCGAGACAATTCAGATGTTGCTGACGATAATTTATGATCTTTTGGATCCCAAGGAATGCTTACCCATTCCTTATTTTTAGAATGATGGTCAATAGGATCAATGTTGTATTCTTGTCAGAATCTTTCTTCAAAGGGGGGTTGGCCAGGTTCCAGGAATAGTTCGTCAATATCATAGTTACTAAGGGTTTTCTCAGATCCCCATTCCCATTCATTAAAGTCAGTTTTGGTAAGGGATTCTTCGTGTGTCTCAATACTTTCTGTAGCCGTTACGTCCTCACTCGAAAGTTCATAAGTACATCAATCATCAGTTCTGAGTTGGTCAAACCCTAGCCCTATGTACCTTGATCTTGTAGAGATAATGACTGGTTCCCTCCTTCCATTGTTAGATTTTCCAAGACCACTTGTGCCGTCAAAACCTAGTGCCTTATATATGTCATAGCCTTTTCCATAGAGATGCATCGGTAGTGGAGGTAATCCTTCTGGGTCTTTGTAGATCCAGTTAGCTATGTCGATAATGACTTCATTACCGATATCACCCCATAGTGTGAATACTATTTTTGGTGGAACCTGGAAAGTTATTTTAGGTTCGACATCGAAACACGGTCTACCATAGACTTTAGGTGGCTTAGGTATTGTGGTAATACAGTAAGCCGTATTCAGTTTGAATTCTCCACAGCCAAGGTCCTAGATTTGAAGGTCATTACTTGGTATGGAGGCTGAGGAGGATGGTGTGGTGGAAGTCGATGGAATGGATGATTTTTTGAGTGCAGATGGGTCAATATATTTGGAAGAGGTGGAAGCTGAGGCTTCTCGATTGATGGGTACTTGGTGCTCAACAATGGCTCTCAGATTGGTACAATATTGAAATGGATCAGGATCTCTTGGGATAGTAATTTCAGTACCATCAAGGAACTTCAAGCATTGGTGGTATGTGGAAGGAATGGCCTTTAGGGCATGAATCCATGGGAAACCAAGTAAGATATTGTAATGTATGTCACGATCTAGGACTTGGCATGTTGTATCTACAATAACTAGTCCCACACGAATGAGAATTGTGATGATGCCTTTAGAAGTGCGATCTTCATCATCATATGCATTGATGACAATGCTCTTAGTAGCATCCACACATGCATCAGAGAAGCCGAGAGCTTTAACCAATTTTAAAGAGCAGATGTTCAATCCTGCTCCGCCATCTACTAGGACTCGTCTAACCTTATGCTTATGGACAAAAACCTCGATATGAAGGGCATCATTATGAGATGGTTTGGGTGAGGAGTATTCAATGTCTGAAAAGGTAATGTGGTGAGTTGAGGTCAAATATTCGACCATAGTTCCGAAATGATTGACATCAATGTTGTTTGGGACAAAAGACTCTTGTAGAACTTTATCCAAGATGGCCTTATGTGTGGGCGAGATGCAGAGCAATTCAAGGATGGAGATTTGAGCGGGTGTTTTGTTCAATCGCTCGATAAGGTTGAACTCTGGCTTAGGTTTTTGCGGCTTGGCAGACAGACCAGGTATGGTAATTTTAGGCTAATACGTAGAGGGACCTGGGATGGTGACCTCCAGTAACAAAATCAGTAATTTTCCTGCGCAGGCACAACGAAGGTCTCTTGCACAAGATTTCATAACTAATGGCAAGAGGAAGTTTTGTGCCCTTTGACATAGTGGTAATCACAAAATGCATTATCATCCCACCATGATGGCTTGAACTAACTAGGGTCATATGGTTTAGGTTCTCCCAAATTTATGACACCGTTTTGGATAAGTTTCTTTAAGACAATTTGGATAGGCTCTCCTAAGGGAGTGTATGTGCATTTTTGAAATTTTCGTGGTTGACGCAACTGCCTTTGATTAGATTGAGCATGATTATTTTGAATAGAATTGGCAGTTGGTGTGGGTGTGGTCACAGATGTATTTTGATTTTGAACTCCTTTGATGGTGAGTACGTGACTTGTTGCATTAACGGTTTTTTCATCGACCACACCATCATTGGTGATGTGTTTATTCTTAACCCAATATATTTTTTTGTCATTGGAATTACTTGGGTTAGTGTTTGTGGTGGTGTTGATCATTTTTCTGCCATATTTCAATTCACCTTTGGCGATCAAGGCTTTTTCAAGTTGAACACCTTTTTCAACAAGGTCAACAAAGGTGGTACAACAATGGACTTGTAATCCATATATTAGCGGTCCTAGGAGATTTTGTACACACATGGTGACTTTCTCCTTTTTAGGTATTTCTACCAGACATCTGCTTGCTAAGGCTCACCATCTTTGAAAGAATGGGATAAAAGTCTCTCCTACATCCTCTTGGGTAAGTCTGCATAAGGAGGAAATGTCAATATTCATGTCAATGTTACAGGCGTAGTTTTCAACAAAATTATTTGCCAATTCATCCCAAGTTTTGATTCCTTTAGGTAATAGGAAGAACCACTCCAGTGCATGGCTTGCGAGACTTCTAGAGAAGAGTCTCATGACATAGGTTTGTTCATATGCAATGTCCATGCAACTGGTGGTGAATTCTCTTATGTGCTCAATGGGGTTCATCTTGCCTTTGTATTTAGGGAAATGTGGCACCACATATCCATGAGGAAATGGTGGCATATACAAGGTTGTGTCAAAAAGATATGGACATAAGTCATGTGACAAGTAAGACTTTTTATTTGACTATTGTAAGGTCTCCACTTGCGTTTGAAGAGCAGCAAGTTTGAGTGTGAGTGCCTCCACAATTGGGTTGTTGGTAGCATCACACATGTTGGTGATAGGTATGGATTGAGTGCCCACCTATTGTGATGAGATGAGTGGATTTGGGATTTGTTGTTAGTGAGAAAAATGAGTGTTTTGATTTGGTTGTTGTTGGAAATGAGTGTTTTGATGAGGGATGTGCTACTGTGTATGAACTTGAGAAGCATAAGTGGGGACATGGGATCACACTATGTGGGATTGAATTTGGGGGTCTTGTTGGCCTTGAGCATGTTGATGCCCAAATGGAATGGAAGATTGGGTGCCTTGATTGCCTTGCCCAAATAGGTAATTATGGCCTTGAGGAATGTGGGTATTTTGCCTCAAAGGAATGTTGGTATTTACCTGTGAGGAATTAGGTTGGGTTCCTTGAATGACAACTCTTCGTTTATTCCTCCCAACAGGGTTTGATGAGTTGGTTTCCATAGCATTTGAAGAACCTAATAAGAGGTTTTCTGATGTACTCATGGAACTAGATGAAGTCCCAAAGAGGTTTGAGGTGGCTGCACCCATTGTTGATCCAAACGTTTGTGAAGGAATAGTGGATGTTTTTTGGGGGATGGATTGTGACGTGGTGTTGGTTTGGGTAGATGATCCCCCAATAGATGTTGTGTTGATCATGGTGGATGCATTAGTTGTGGTGGTAGCATGAACAAGGGAGGTAGCATTAATGGTGTTAATGACATTTTGTGATGTGGCTCCCATGGAAGTATAGTGTGATTGGGGATCAGGAGATGTGGCTCTAATAGTGTTGAGGTCAAATATTTTTGGTAACCTAGCCCCTTGGTCAAGGATCATGGCTAGGTATCTGGATGAGTCGTTTAAAACCAACTCTTCCACAAAAGATGCCACTTTTGGGTTTTGGGCAGCAACTTGTATGTCTTCTTCAAAGACTTCCCCATTTTGGTCTCTGCGGACAAATTGTTCAAAAGGATTGTGTGAAGAGGGTGGTAATAACATCTCATGAAATGGATTGATAGCAAAATTTCCCATGTCATTATAAAAGGTATTCGTGTCATTAGGGAATGAATTCATGTCGTTGGTGAAACTGAGAAATTTGGTGTCTTGACCAAAAGAATCCATGAGTCTTTTCTTTCTCTGTAGTCTAGTTTCAACCATAAAAAGTTTTTCTCAACTTGGTGATGATGAGGGTGGATGACCTAAATATGCAAATGTTATGGCACTATATGTTTTTTGGGTCTTTTGGAATAAAGGAATGAAATGTAGATGAGACCAAAAAAGGTATGCAATGCAAATGCTATAAGACTAAAAATGGGAAGACTAATGATATGCAAGCTCAAAGGAGACTTAGATTCACTCACTATTGGAAAATCTAAGGAGATGTACACTTGACCACACTAAGTTTTGGCAATGATTTAGGTTTGGAATATCAATGGACTGTAAAAAGGACTAAAGAAGGACAAAGTGAAATTTCCACACTAGACTAATGAGTGGGAAATAATTCACAAAAGGTATTGACTAAAGAATAAAGGTTGATTGAGTCCAATGATAACCTACTTGTGAATGCAAAGGTTTGACAAAGGGTGATAAGGAATCTACTCCTAAAATCTGCAAAAAAAAAAAGAGTGTCTAGAATGATGAGGAAGCCTAGTAATGCAATGAGGGCAATAAAATGGAAATATTTGACAACCTAATAATGCAATGCCAAAATGATGAAAGTTGAGCAACTCAGGATCTAGTTGTAGACAGGAATAACATAGAAAAATGACTGGAATATGGTATGGATAGAATGAAGTTTCAATTTTTTTACAAGGAAATGTAAATTTTTGAGAACTAGAAAGTGCGTCACAACAATTGCGTGGCGACAGACAAGATGCGTCTCAGGAAAGGCGATTGTGGTGTTTTTGATAGCAAATGCAGTTCAGAATGGCGATATCAACATTTGGTCAAGCAATTGCGGCAAAAGATAGTCAATTGCGGTTTTTTGAGTTGCACATGCGTTGCAACAGAACGATTGTGGCTCATAATGTATCACTTGTGGTTCAAAATAGTAGTTGCATCACGAAAAATGGTTTTGGACAAAAATTCAGTAGATTGCAAGTTTGTTTCAGTTTGGCAAGTTTATTTCAAATTTTGGGATTGATGTTCATTTGTTCAAGTTGTCTGAAAACATTTGGCAAACACATGATGTTGTAAAAAATGAAAAAAACCACATAGAAAA
>CM021102.1:732327185-732506171 GCA_007115665.2 Sequoiadendron giganteum
CTCTGCCCAGGCCCTTCACTTCAGATCCCTATTGTATTTAAGCTTGGGAAATTCCCCATTCTAGCTACACAGTAGATCACAAATGAAGACATGTAAAATTCTTTAAAATCATTCACCTTAGTGATCTGGTTGTGGATGGTATTTAAAACTATTTTCCCCAATCCAAGTATACCTTCCCCTTTAGGATGACCTCAATAAAGTGAAACATCAAATGCTCATATATGTGGGATCTTTCTTTACGCATTACTTTGCTTAATAACGTAATAATGTCCCCTATTTCTGAAAAGAAATTAGATATTCTAAGTTTTGTGGGAAACTTTGTGATAGATTTCTTACCCATTTTGAACCAATTCTTATTCATGTGCCTTTGGTGTGAGCTCACATCATTTTCATATTGTTGGAGTGCCCCCAGCTTCTATGATAATCTTCAAATTGGGATATGGCGGTAAATCAAAAACCATCCTTATCATAGCCGAGTCAAGACAATTATTTCGTTCCCCCATTGATCAATGCATTTGCATTGTACAATGTTATATGCATCTTCTGCAACAAGAATAAACTTTGGGCATTGGACAACAATAGGGAAGGAAGCGACATGAGAAATTCTAGAAGCAACTATCTTCTTAGCCCTTGGAGAAGCTTCCTTTACAAAGGTATCGACCTTGAAGTTTTCTAAATCAATATGCCCCATCATTGTCTCTATAATCTTCATTACCTTGGAGGTGAACTTATAAATTGCTGCAACTCCTTGGTACTTTTACTTCATTGTATAATGGGTTTGATATGCTTTTTCCAATTTATCCTTTTGATGCTTCTCCACCTCCTCAACACTAGGTTGTTCTTCTGGATCAGACATTTATGATACCTAGGAATTAAAACAAAAGAGAAATTCATCATAAATGCATCATAGATTTTACCCTCTAAAAACCTTCTTATAACCATGTTCTATCAAAATTATAAACCCCACAGAATCCCTTTAAAAAGCAATAAAACTTGTTTGTTAAGATCATAAATTAGAATCGAAAAAGCACTTTGCACCTCAACCTTTTGTAAAAATAGTTCAATTGGACTTCATAATTCTAATAGAACCAAATCTAATGTAAGCAAAAATTAGAATTAGAATCGTACTTAGAACATGGCTCTTAGCTCTCGAGTCCAATCAAAATTTAGAATTATGATCGAACTTAACTAAAATAAAGTGTTTTGGTTTGCTACTTATCATAAATCAGAATAAAAAAAGTATTTGGAACATGATCCTTCGGTTCATCGGTCCATTTAGAATTTAAAATTTTGATCAGACCAATGCGTTAAAGTGATCTTTGGACATGAAAATTTGATGGCCCCAAAATCTGCAACAAAGGATTTGGAAATCGGAAGCAAAAAAGCACATTAAACCTCACCCTTTAGTCAAAAGTTCATTCATAATTTAAAATTCCCATTGGCTTATTCAAGAAAATACACAACATCATAAGGTCGGAGTTCAAAACTAGAGAAGCACATTGCACTTGACCCTTTTGAGGTAAAATCCATTTAGAACTTGGATTTCCAATTGGTCCTTAAGAAAAAATATACTAAGTTCAAATGCAGATTTTGGAACCAAAGTTATACCTAAGATTCAAATCACTTCGTAAAAGTTCGGTGCGAAAATGAAAATTCTGCAAGGCACAAATTTGAAATTTAACGGTCGGGTCAAAAAACTATACGAAAACCCTAGCTAGTGTAAGGTGAGAAAATAAAGAATCGTGAGCGATGAGGCATGCAAACCAAAGCAAAGAAAAACTCAAATAAAAATACAATAGAAATGAAAAAGGGAAAGAACCCAAATGCCAAAAGGCCAAAATAATAAAACCCAAAAAATCAAAACAAGAAAAAATGGAAGACCAAAACGACACAATGGAAAGAAAACACACCATGTGACAAGAAACACACAAAACGAAAAAAAATAAAGAAGCAAGAAAACAAAACAAAAAGGGAAGGGAAGCAAACAATAGGAAAGATCCTACCTCGAAAAATGAAATATGACCTGAAACAACAAATCTTCAAACACCCAAGCCCAAACGCTCCTTCACTCTTCACTCTTCTCTCAATGAGAACAAAATGCACTTATATGGGCTCAATCGCATGAGAAATCCAATTAAATATTGGGTTCACACATGTAGAGTAATTCACCATAAATGCGGTGGGTGAATGGATTTCAACATTGGAAAAACATTCAGAACTTGACCCTCATTGAAAAAAGTTTGATCGAAAATCACTTTTCTGAATGGATAAGAGGTAGGTTGGGACAAAACACAGAGTCAAAAGAGGAAATATGACTTGAACTTTTGAAGAAAAGGTGCAAGTTCAATTTAACTTTTCGATTCCGAACACAAAAACATGCAGAATCAGAGAACGAAAACAAACTCGAACTTTTCTTCAAAGTGCAGGTTCATTTCAGAATTGAGATTTCAACCAGAGACATAAATGGAATCGGAAAAATAAAACAAACTTGAACTTTTTCACAAAAGCGCAAGTTCTTTTCGGAATTTTGATTCCTAACAGAAGATAAAAAAATAAGGAAACAACCCTCAAGGAAAAAACAAAGGAAGGAAAACAAAACCAAAAGAGGGCAAAGCAAAAACACAAACACCCAAAAAACACAAGGGGGACCCATTTTGACAAAAATAAAATGGGGTGGTTATGCAAGGCATAATAAATAGTGACTCGATTGGGAAAAAAGGTTTACCCATTTTTTAGGATATTGAAGAATTCAGTCACCCTAGAACCTCTAATTTATGATTGCCTTAACTTGAGCATGATTGATTACAACAAAAAAGACTAAGTTGAGATCTCTAATTGTGCATCATTGTAAAAAAAATTCAAATCTGGGTGTGTGCTTGTGAGTTATTTGCCTCCCTATAGACTTTAACTATCCCTGAAATGATTGTATTCCCATTCAAGCTACATGAGGTGGGTCATTTTAGTTGTTGTGCAATGATATCTTGGGCATTGCTCTATTGCCAGCCAGGCGTCTATAACCCCGACGAAGATACTTCTAGTTTTCTCAAAGCATTGCTCTATTGCCAACAAAGCATCCATAGCCCCAGTAGAGATACTTAAATCACCCTTATAGAATGATTTCATTTCCATATTTCCATATTTTCTTCTTTTCTCTTTTTCTCAAATAGGTTCTCTTGAAGCATTTTTTAATTTTCCTCAATCTTCGGGCAATGTAGCCTAAGGATTGGGTTGAGAACTACAATGGACATCATGACAACATTATGACACTAAATTTTTTCACTAGAAATAGGAATACAACCGCTTTAGGACAACTAGACTCTTGGGGACTCCAATAATTTTAACTAATGAGTGATGGATTCAACCATGTTTCACAAGATCACTTAAAATGTTCCCATTTGATTAAACCTTTCAAAATTTTATTAAATGAAGCATAAAACATAAATTCTAGAACAAAAAAGAACTACAACAACTGCTAAAAATACCTATATCAAATTATCTATCATAGTTTCCTTAAGTATGCTTTGGATAACTACCCACTATTCCAAAATGATTAAAAAGGAAACCCCCACAATGAAAGAAAACAACAAGAACAAACAAACAAAAATAGGGAAACCAACCCAAAGCAAAAGTAGCTAAACCATAATATATGCAAAGGAATAATTCCAGTCCTTGATGGGCCAAAGTAATGTTTGAGAAACTATCCATTGATGGGAAATGGAACATGTTCTCCCATTAAAGTACTCAACCAAAAACCATTCTCCCCAAGGATTTCAGGGATTTGATACGGTCCTAACCATAATCTATCCAATTTCTGATGATCATCTTTCTTCTCTTTGGATTTATCCCATAATAGAATGATATTCGATATCCCGAAGGCCTTGATCTTAGCCCACTTGTCAAACCAATGCTTGAATACAACCTAATGTTTAGAGAATTGCTAAAAAGCAACATCTCTTTTTTCTTCTAAATTCAATAAGTTCATCAACCTGACCTCTATCCTATGTTTATTAGTGTAAAATTCTTGCATAAATCATAAGACTGGGATTTGGAGGTTTATTGGAAAGATGAGATCCTGACCATAAACTAACTTATATGGTGAATTTCCTAAAGCATCCTTAATCCCGGTTCTATCTACCTATAAGAATTTTTTTAGTTGTGTGTGCCAGTCCCTCGGATTATGCTCTAATAACCTTTTAATAACTTCCAATAGATTTTTGTTGGTAGACTTAGCTACCCCATTTCCCTATGGATAGTAGTTGGAAGAATATTTCAAGACTATTTTATACCCAAAGGTCCATTTAATAAACTATGTAGAAGAAAAAGCGGGGCCATTGTCACATATCAGAGCAAAGGGTACCCCAAACCTGGTAATAATATGATCATTGAGGAACTTGATGACTATGCCAATGGTACAATTATTATATGCTTGAGCCTTTGTCCACCATGTGCAGTAATCCATCGCATTTAAGATGAATTATGACCTACAGAGGAGTTTAGGTTAATCAATCCAAAAAAATCTCATGCCCATTGGGAAAAAGGTCTTACCTTGTATATCAACTGCAATGGCATTGTTGGGTTGCGTTCTTTGGATGCCGATGTATGATAGGTATGGAATCTTTGTACGTGTTTTTGGGCATATCGAAATATGTATGGCCAGTAATACCCTGATTTAAGAATTTGGTGAGCCATGACATCTGTCGAGCCATGTCCAATGCCGTGTTTTCCATGAAATTTTGCTATGACCTATTTTTATTGTTGCTGGTCTAAACAACATAAATATACACCTTCAATTTTTTTTTGTATAGAGCTCCAATCTTAATCATATAATGAGCACTTTTCAGTCTCAATGCTATTCTTTATGTAACATTCATCCCTTCTAGGCACTTGTTATTTAGCAACAAAAATATTAAATAAACGTACCAAGGATCTATAGTGAAAGACTGCACTGTATACTATTGACACGTGATCTTGGAATCTACTTCAGCCATTGCCTTAGACAAACCTTTCCCTCAAACAAGTTTCATGGGATGGATTTCAAGATCAAACTCTTCTAATATTTCCATCCACTTCCCTCTTCTCTCTCCTAGTTCACTCTGCATGAGTATGGACTTTACTGCTGGATCTAAGATGATGTTTGTAACTATGCAAGATATAGTGTGAAAATTTCTTGACATCCCTTATCAATGCAAAGGCCTGCTTTTCTAATGGTGGATACCTTATCACAAAATTCTTAAAAGGGGAGCTCATGAAAGCAATTAGTCACTTGAACCCTTATTCTTTTTGATGTGTCAAAATGGTAGCACAAGAGTGTTTAAATGCAAAGGAATAAATGAATAATGGATGTCTACTAGAAAGAAGCCTTCGCTTTATTGCTCCATTCAATTTTTGCATCCTTCTTCATCATCTCATTCAATGGTTTGACAATCTTCGCAAACCTAGTTATTATTTTTCTCATGAAATCTATCTTTCCAAAGAAAGGTCTCATTTCCTTTTTGCTACTAGGCATAGGTAGCTTCAGAATTGACTCTACTCTGTCAGGATCAATGGAAATTCCCCTTTCTGAAATTATGTGTCCCAAAAAATTTCCTTCTAAAACCTCGAATACACATTTCTTCGAGTTCAATGATACACCAAACTTTATGCATTTTTCCAAAATTTTTGCTAAATTAGTAGAATGATATTCTCTATTTTTTGAAAAATAAATTCAAATCATCCATATAAATGATAATGCATTTTCCTACCAGGTCTTTGAAGGCTACATCCATTGTGTGCTAAAAAGTTGCTCCAGCATTAATGAGACCAAACGACATTCTCCGGTAAGTGAACATTCCTTGTTGGTTGTAAAGGAAGTCTTCATTTGATCCTCTTACTTCACTAGTACCTGGCTATATCTCGAATAAACATCTAGAAATGACATCATCTGTGAGCCATTTATAATTTGTAAGAATTCATCAAGGGAAGGAAGAGGATAATTATCTTTTTTTGAGGCTTTATTTAGATTCTTGAAATCTACACATAACCTGATTTCTCCATTTTCCTTATGTACTGACACTAGATTGGCTACTCATGTATAGTGCCTAATTGGGAAGATTATCTTGGTTGATAACAACTTTTGTACTTCCTTGAGAATAAGTGGTTCAAGTAGGGTGTTGACTGGTCATTGTTTCTAATAGAATGGTTTCACCTAAGGCTTCAAGGGGATAGTATGATTTATTATTGAGGTGTCAAATGTCTTCAAATCTTCATACCCCATGTGATGGTTGCAACGTCTTCTTTCAGTATTTTCAAAATTTTATCATGAATATATTTTGAACAAGTCTTTCCAATGAAGCTATTCTTTTCTAGGCTAGAATCAACTAGATTGTAATTTTTGTATTTACCTCTGTCGACATCAACAAGAAATTTCTCCTAGGCCTGAGGATTGGAGTCAAAGATCCTCTCCAGTGCCACCATCCCTTTAGGAATACTGTTGGTTTTTAGGTTGATAATTCCTTCTAGCTCCAGATCCTCTAATTCCCAGTCTCCTAGATATCTATCAAATTCATCAATAGTCTATCTTTCAAAAACATCTGAACTTTCCAAAAAGGAAAGAATATATTGATCATCATCAAAAACCTAAAAATTCCTTATATTGTCTAGAATAGCAGGGACTGAAACTAACTCCACTAAGAATCTCTTATTATGACAAGTATACTAACTGTGAACTTGTTTAACAATCACTTCTGAATCCCCCAACACTCTAAAAGCTTGCACTTTATTTTGATGAGTGAACATGAGTTCTCTACCTAATTCTTTGTACTCTACCACATTATTAGTGCATCCAAACTGCAACCTATAAGAAGCGAAATATGTTTTCCCTTTCAAATTAGTTAATTCAACTCTGGCTCCACTCCCTTGTTTAGACTTAGAATTATCAAACTTGAGGGTCCATAGCTGGTTTTGGGGTGAAATCTCCTTTTTAAGATATGTTTTAGGCTATTGCGTAAGGGTAGTGAATGATCCATTTGACCGATCAGAAATGTTAAGGTCAAGTGATCCCTGGATCTAAGGGCTGTCAAATACTTCTTTTAGAATGGACGGGTGTGCAAAAATAGTTTCTCATAATTACTCATGGTTATCAATCTCATGACTCACTATACCTTTGAGTAATTCTTTTGGAAATGGAAGGTGAGTTGGAGAATGGGTGCACAATATTCCTTGCAATTTTTTGATCTCATTTTGTAGATCCCTAAACAAGTTATGGGGTTGATCAGTTAATGTTGAGATATCTTTTTGCATGTTGATGATTTTTGTCAAAACAAATGTGATTTTAGTTTCAGGTGGACACTGGTAAGGGACTGCTATAGAATCTTTGTTTTTACCAACCCCTAACTGAAAAACCTGATTCAGAATATCCAAACAAGGTTGACAGGTTAATTCTGAATAGTTTTGATAGTGGAATCTACACTAGTTTTGGAGTAACAAACTCCTCAAATCTGCCTCCTCTCCAAGGACCAATTTATCTTGATGTAGCTTTTGGGTTAACACATCTTGGTTAATGGAAGCCATACAATCACCGTTTTCTAAAGGTTGCACTCATTCATTAGTTGGTACTAAAAAGGTCATAATCTCGTCAACCCTATAAACCCTTGGTATAGTTTCAAAGTAAGCAACCTTGGGGTGATCATATTATGTTATCATGTGCTTTAGACAAGGTTCACTCTCTATTCTAATTTTACTTTCCATACCTTTCCATGACAACCACATGTGAGAGAAGTCTAATGCGAGATAACCTCCTATAGTCTTTTCCCAATCCCTACTCAACATCATACCATACATCTTAGGGATGTTATCAATTTGGATATCCATAAATTGTTGGATCCTTGGGTCTGATCCAATTTACACAAGTACATATTTCAACTCTCCCACAATATTTACTTCAGTTTTATCCGATTATATGAGTTTTTTGTGGGTTTGGATCAGGGTTAGGCCTAATTTCTTATAAATAGAAAATGGCATGATGTTTCTTGAGGCCCCAAAATCTATCAAACAATTGTGCAAGTTTTTTTCCAAATATTCTCAAACTTAACAAGAATGGAGGTACTCTTGTCTTTCCCTTATATAAGGTTGCATTCATTTCAGTAGCATTATTTATCTTTTCTTTTCCCTTCAATTGATCTGCCTAAGCTAAAACTTTCAAAATGAGTTCACGTTGAGCGAGACACCATTTCAAAATGTCAAAGAAATATAGGGAGGTCATTTGTTTCTGCATCTCCCTAATAAAGTTATACTTTGTATTGTTGTTTAGGAGTGAAAATAGGGTTCCTTTTGTTGGGACCTTCAGTTGATCCTTTGGGTGGAGGAGGATTATTGTATGCTCTAGGATTTAGGGGTACCATGTTATTAGTAGGAGGAGAAGATGTGGTGAATGACCCTTTGTTCTGGTTTCTCAGAAAATGACCTCCTTTAGCTTGGAAAGCTTGAGCATCATATGTATCAGTTTCAGGCTCATTCTCCTCCTAGAAAGGAAGCTTGAACTCATCATAAGTTTCAAAGGACATGGTGGTATCTACAAACCTGCCACTCTTATTAACATTTCCTTGTATTGGTTGAGCATCAATCTAATCTATTTTAACCATATTTTCCATTTATGGGAAATTTACCTTAGAATGAGCAATAGTATCATGTAGCCTACACCAGTTGGTCATGAATTTTAAATCTGCTATATTAGCAGTGTGGGTTCTGTCCTCATTAACCTAGTTAGCATGTGGGAATCCTCCATTATTTTTCCTTGTATCTAGTTATTATTTTGATTGGGATAGTTATTCTGATTTTGATAACCCCAAGGTTTTGGTATTGGTTTTTATTTTGCGAAGGGTTAAGTCTAAATTGGGCCATCTAACTTGTAACCTGGGACATAGTTTTCTTCAGGGTCTCCAACTCTATTGACAAACATGCAGTTTGTTGATTGTCTGGAGTAGTTCTAGATTGATTGGTTTGTTGTGTAGTTGATAGGTTTACTTGAGGGTTGTGTCCTCTTGTGTAGTTTTGGGGGTGTTGTTGCTGAAATAAATTTATAGTCCTAGGGGTTGATAAGATGTTGGTTTGGGTGTGGTTGTTCCCATTGGTAAGCCATGGCAACTGGGGTGTAGGATGTATCTCAACAAATGAGCCATATGCAGAATTGGACATTCTTGGGATAGTATTCATCAATGGAGTTCCATTGGTAATTACAATGTTAATTGCATTCATTTGATTAGGCATCCTAGAATACCTCAGTGAGTGCAATGTCCCTCCCATACCACCTGGTTGAGGGGTTATTTGGTGTTGCAATTTGATAGCAAGATGGTACACTTTGGCCAAGGAATCTATTTCATCAGGTGGGTAAGTTCTTTGCAAGAAAAGAACAGTTAATGGGTCTATGGATTTGAGGTATGCTTGATTGTGATATTCCCAAAAAATATATATGGTGGCTATAATATTAGGTAGATCCTCTAGAATCGGGTATTGAATAGAGGTAATGGTTCATGAGATTCCTTCCTAACAATGGAAAACTGATGATATAGAATCGTGAGATCTACATAGATCTAAAAATGGTTTATAAATGCATTCTCTAGATCTTCCCAACTAAGAATGGACCCAATTGGTAGGTTGAGGTACCAATTGTACGTCATATCTCCCAATGAATATGGGAACAGTTTGCAAGCTACATCATTATGTTCTATTCGAGCCCTAGTGCATACATCTTTAAATGCTTGAATGTGCTCTTCAACACTTTGTGACTCCCCATGGGTGTACCTAGGACATAATCGCTCTAGGTTTTTGGGCATCTCATGTACACCCTCGAGAATGGTTCCTAGTGGTGACGGATTTCTAGAAAAGAACGCCATTAGTGGAGGTAGGCTAGGTTGTTACAGTTGTGGTATAAGTGGAAATCTTGGTGGGGTTATTGGTGGTGTTAATGGTGGTGGAATTTGAGTTCTATGGGCTATTATGTGTCGAGTAGGAAATTGGAGTTCTAAAAATGGCTCTCTGTTGGGATTAGATCTTAGAACCCGTTCAAACCTATCAGGTGAAAATGACTCGATTCGCTCCAGTTTATTCCTTAAGGCCCTCCTTCTATCGCTAGTTCTATTGATGGCCAAATTGACACAACAAATGTTAAACAAGATATTTCTACCCTACTTCTCTTGAAAAAGAAAACTAATTATAAAATCACCTATATCCCGAGGTCTCAGTAGTTGGTTCACAATTGTGTTGCATTACTCAGTGGTCAACATGACTATAATGTTCAAGGGGCCTTTGGTCATTGTAAGTAACAAACTGGTACTTTAAACATTTTAATGGTAGATTTTAAATAAACAAAAAAAGATACGCCAAGAGTTTTTAAAACAAAAAATGTGAATACATATTATTCTTATATTCGAACATGCAATTTTGTAACAAGATTTTCCTTAATGTCAAAAATAATGAATGAAAAAACTTATAATAATTTATATATTTATATCCATTCATAGTGAAAATTTAATAAGCATCCTTGGAATTCATTTCACCAGAATCAATTTTATAAAAGACATTCAATTAACTCATGACAAATTTTTGCAGATCAACAAATAAAAGTAAAATACCATTCATAAATGACAACTATAGATGATTTTAAATTCAGCTCCTTCTATTGATTTCACTCAATTAAGTAGCATTTATGTCCAACAAAATTCACTTGCGTACAAAAAACCCTTGTCTTTTAATGTCATCACTAAACTTCAGAAATTTCTGAGAACTAACTAACTGCATAAAAGCTTTAAATTGTCTAACTTAAGGTTGGAAATTTGACTTCAATTTTTTGACCTTTACAATGAGATGAATTATTAAATTTATAGAAAAGTGTATCATAAAAATCTTCTTCAAAAAAAATCCTAGATCCCAAAAAGTTGGATGCCTAAGTGCAGATCTATAATTATAGGGGCATCCAAGTGCAATCTGGAGATGCAACTGGAGATGAATTGGGATGAAAATTGGTTGTATAGGAAGGTGGTTCTTTCCTCCAAGTCTCACTGGAGATGATCTTCAGTTAGTTGTTGCGTCCTCCTATTTTATAGGAATTTCTCCAAATGTTGCATCTTTGACTTTAATTTAGTCAAAAGAGCATATTCCTCTTCAAAATTTGAATTGTATCTTCACAATACCTTTATATCTACTTATAATTTTCATAGCTGGCCAAAATTTGTGTCAACACTTCTTCATCGGTCCCATCTAACCATTCCATATTGAACTTTTTCTTCTCATATCCATCGGTGGCTATATCTACGATATCTTTTAGTTTGCGAATGTCACCCATGGCATGATGAGTATCAAATGTTATGCCCGCCAACCTATTGAGGGGAATTCCCTCACCATCAATATCTATCATTATTTTCCACCTATTTTCCCAAGCATCCTTGATGGTCTATAATTCTCCTAGCTTTCCATTTGGTGGAAAATCTTGAGTAGTAACAACACAAACAATTTCATCAAACAGTCTTGTTTGTTTCAATATCTCCTATTGCGATCTTAGAAATATTATTCTTTGCTCAATAATCACATCCACCTTAAATACCATTATATTTTTTATACTTGGTTAGGTAATTTGGACTTTCATCCTCCAAAATACCTGTTTCATTAGTCGCATCTGCACTCAACTTATTTATCTCCTTTAATTTTGCTAAGTACACATGATACTTTTCCTCTTCCTCCCACATGGTTTTAGCCAAATCTTTGATCTGCTTCTTCAATGCACATGCTTCATTATAAAGCTTGTACCCAGTAAAACATCCAATTCAACCTTTAGTTGGTTAGAAAAAATATCAAATATATGAGCTTTCCTTTTCATGCCCACGATATTTTCAACTTCTTTCCTACTCACCAATACATGTACCTCAGAAGAAGATGGATTTTCTAATAGTGGAGAGGAAAAATCCTTGTTAAACCTTTTCATGTGGTCTAGTTGACCCTTCAATTTATCTTTAGCTTTCTTTTCTTTCTCCATTGTAGACTTTGCTGAGGTGGCTGCTAAATCTAAGAGTGTCATCTACTGAGAATGGGTCTGATTACCCAGATTAATTGTCGTTAATTGATAGTCAGATGCCTTGAGCTCCCAATAATATTTATCCACTATTGGAGTGGCTATTTCTACCACTAATTCTTATGCCTCATTCATGGTAGTCAAGTGTATAATCCTCAATTTCTTCTTTGGTTTTGCAGTCTTGATTTCTTTCATCATCTCATCCCAATTTAGTGGTTGAGCCACTACTTGTTGCCTCTTTTCTAAATTCATCTTGAGCCATGTGGGAGCTCTAGTAGTTTTTGCCACTTGTTCTTGATGGGGTTTCTCTTCTCCTCCACTTACCTTTTTTTGTAACTGTTTGGCCTTTTCCTACACTAATCTCTCACTTTCAGCTTTCTCTTATTCCATTTTTTCCTTCTCAGCTTGCTCTTTCTAAAGCTTTTCCCTCTCAACCTTCTCTTGCTCGAGCTTCTCATTTTTTAGCTTTTATTTCTTCTATTTTATTTATCTCCATCTATTTTCTTTGAGCTTCCTCTTCATCAGGCTTGTCCTTGGATGCTTCCCTCTCTACACTTTCTATAATCTCTCTCTGCTCATTTTAAGTCAGCACATGTTCAAATTCCTCTCTCCAAATATTTCCTTCTTGAAATTTAGTGTCTTCCTCCTCAAATTCTTCTTCAGTTAATTCCTTCTCTTCCTCCCATAGAGGAGTCCCTTCAAAATATGAGGGGAGAGAAGACTCTGTGATATTTATAGGAGTCTTTGTCTTTTTCCCTTCTTCAGTTTCTACCTTTGTTGTTGGAGTACTAGAGGGACCTTCTTGAGTAACTTTTTTAGTTTGCATGGGAGTAGAAGAAGGACCTTCTTGAGTAAATTTCGTACCCATATACACTATAGTAATGGATTGTACACCCAATCCAAATACTACTCATACGGAAGCAACCATGTATGTGACAAAGGCCTTTTGGAATGCCTCAGTTACCTTTTCCAAAATTGGATTTCCTTCCTATGTTTATTGTTGTGCAATTTGTTTCTTTAGCCTCCTATATTTCTTTGGTGGGGGAGAGGAGGATGTTTTCCCTTGTGCTTCTTTCCTCATGCCACTGTCTTTGCTTTGTTTATCCTCTATGCACTCATTGATCCACCTCAAGCTTCTCTCCACAACTACTACAGATATGGTATCAATGTTGCATTCTTCCTTCTCTATCCAATTGATAGGTGGAAATGTACGAGTATGCACCTGTTTCCTATCATACTATGGATCAAGGGTCAAACCATTATCCTACATCCCCTTAGGAATATCTTATTTTACTCATAATGCTTGCATATGAGGAATGATCAATATTTTATATTTTCTCTTCCTCACCTCAAATTCATCTTGTAGGTCTACCCATAAATCCTCTATGTTGGGCTAATGTAATGGGAAAAGAGATGCATATAAGTTATTCATTTGATTTTTTGATCAAAATTTGACCTCCCTTTGTACATTTTGAGATTTAATGCTTGTAACTCCTCAGTGGTAGATTTGGAAGTCTTGAAATATGGACATTGATAGTAGCCAAGGTCAATATGGTATTTCACTTCTCCAACCTTATGCTTTCTATAAAACTTGAGGTTAGTTTCCCTCATTTGTCGTGATAACTCAATCAAAATCAATCTACCACTGCAATAACTTGGTAGAAAAAATGTGGCTCCATCATACCCCCATAAGCAGATGTAGGTTGACTTAGGATACTAGATAAACCAATTCCCCCATTTCTTTATTAACTCCATTGCCTCAGTGGTCAACCTGAATCCAATATCCCCTGAAATTTGTGTGATGAAAACATAAAGGAAGGCATCATTAACTCATTAAAAAAATTTCTTTAATGTTTTGAGCTCCAACTAGTCATAATATTCCCAAATCTTGCTCTGCCCTAGCCCTTCACCTCTGACCCCTATTGTATTTAAGCTTGGAAAATTCCCCATTCTGGTTGCACAATAGATCACAAATGAAGACATGTAAAAATCTTTGGAATCCTTCACCTTAATGATCTTGTTGTGGATGGTATCTGAAACTATTTATCCCCAATCCAAGTATACCTCCCCCTTTAGGATGAACTCAATAAAGTGAAACATCCAGTGCTCATATATGTGGGAGCTTTCTTTACCCATTACTCTGCTTAATAACATAATAATGTCCCCTATTTTTGAAAATAAATTAGATCTTCTGAGTTTTTTGGGAAACTTTGTGATAGATTTCTTATTTGTTTTGAACCAATTCTTATTCAGGTGCCTTTGGTGTGAGCTCACATCATTCTCATATTTTCGGAGTGCCTTAGCTCCTATGATATTATTTAGATAGGGATATGGCAGCAAATCAAAAACCATCCTTATCATAGCTAGAGTCAAGTCAATTATTTCATTCCCCCATTGATCAATGTATTTGTGTTGTACAGGGTTATATGCATCTACTATGACAAGAATACTCTGAGTATTGGACAACAATAGGGAAATAAGTGACATGATCAAGCCTGAAAGCAACTATCTTCTTAGACCTTGGAGAATCTTCCTCTACAAAGGTATCAACCTTGAATCTATCTAAATCAATATGCCCCAACATTGCATTTTTAATTTTCATTACCATGGAGGTGAACTTAGAAATTGCTAGAACTTCTTGGTAATTCTACTTCATTGTATAATGGGTTTTATCTGCTTTTTCCAATTTAGCCTTTTGATCCTCCTCCACCTCCTCAGCACTAGGTTGTTCTTATGGATCAGACATTTATGATACCTAAGAAGCAAAACATAAGAGAACTTCATTAGAAATGCATCATAGATTTTACCCTCTAAAATTCTTCTTATAACCATGTTCTATCAAAATTATAAACCCCAACAAAACCTCTTTAAAAAAGTAGTAAAACTTGTTTGTTAAGATCAAAAATTGGAATCAGAAAAGCGCTTTGCACCTCAACCTTGTGTAAAAAAAATTCAATCAGACTTTAGAATTCCAATGGAACCTATAGACATCCAAATTTGACCACTTCCATATGGCCAAATTTGTCTCCTGTATGACATCAATATTAATTAATATATTTATTTAATTAATATTTCACCTTCTATCTAAGGTTCCTAAAGTATTTAGTTTAACAATTAAATACTTTATCCTTTATCCTTTCTTCTCTAAATTAAATAAACATATCAATTATTTAATTTATCCATTTCTCCCTTTTCTAAAAATAAATCAATTTTAAATTCATCCTTTTTCTCTCTCCTTATCACATCCTCCATAACCCCTATTCTAATCTGGGTTAATTTAATTAATCCATCATCAAGATGTGCACCACTTAATCAAGATTAATGTCACATCCTCCTATATTTCCCACTTGCTTCTAATCCCTCATTAATTTGCTTAATCATGTATTTGTACAATCCTAATCTAATTCCCTTGCTATACTTAGCATCCCCTTTTTGGTCAACCTTCACATCTTCCATATTTGGCATAGGTACCAATTCCCCCATTGCTTTATTAACTCCATTTCCTCTGTGGTCAACCTGAATCCAATATCCCCTAAAAGTTGTGTGATGAAAACATAAAGGAAGGCATCATTAACTCATTAAAACTTTTTCTTTAATGTTTTGAGCTCCAACTGGTCATAATATTCCCAAATCTTGCTCTGCCCTAGGCCTTCACCTCTAACCCCTACTATATTTAAGCCTGGAAAATTCCCCATTCTGGTTGCACAATAGATCACAAATGAAGACATGTAAAAATCTTTGGAATCCTTCACCTTAGTGATCTTGTTGTGGATGGTATCTGAAACTATTTGTCCCTAATCCAAGTATACCTCCCCCTTTAGGATGAACTCAATAAAGTGAAACATCCAGTGCTCATATATGTGGGAGCTTTCTTTACCCATTACTCTTCTTAATAACGTAATAATGTCCCCTATTTTTGAAAATAAATTAGATCTTCTAAGTTATGTGGGAAACTTTGTGATAGATTTCTTATTTGTTTTGAGCCAATTCTTATTCAGGTGCCTTTGGTGTGAGCTCACATCATTGTCATATTTCTGGAGTGCCTTAGCTCCTATGATATTATTTAAATTGGGATATGGAAGCAAATCAAAAACCATCCTTATCATAGCTGGAGTCAAGTCAATTATTTCATTCCCCCATTGATCAATGTGTTTGCGTTGTACAGGGTTATATGCATATGCTATGACAAGAATACTCTGAGTATTGGACAACAATAGGGAACTAAGTGACATGATCAAGCCCGAAAGCAACTATCTTCTTAGACCTTGGAGAAGCTTCCTCTACAAAGGTATTAGCCTTGAAGCTATCTAAATCAATATGCCCCAACATTGTATTTTTAATTTTCATTACCATGGAGGTGAACTTAGAAATTGCTAGAACTCCTTGGTAATTCTACTTCATTCTATAATGGGTTTTATCTGCTTTTTCCAGTTTAGCCTTTTGATCCTCCTCCACCTCCTCAGCACTAGGTTGTTCTTATGGATCAGAAATTTATGATACCTAAGAAGAAAAACATAAGAGAAATTCATTAGAAATGCATCATAGATTTTACCCTCTAAAATCCTTCTTATAACCATGTTCTATCAAAATTATAAACCCCAACAAAACCTCTTTAAAAAAGTAGTAAAACTTGTCTGTTAAGATCAGAAATTGGAATCAGAAACTTTGCACCACAACCTTGTGTAAAAAAATTTCAATCAGACTTTAGAATTCCAATGGAACCTGTAGACATCCAAATTTGACCACTTCCATATGGCCAAATTCATCTCCTTACGCCTCTATAACATCAATATTAATTAATATATTTATTTAATGAATATTTCACCTTCTGCCTAAGGTTCCTAAAGTATTTAGTTTAACAATTAAATACTTTATCCTTTATCCTTTCTTCTCTAAATTAAATAAACATATCAATTATTTAATTTAATCATTTCCCCCTTTTCTAAATTTAAATCAATTTTAAATTCATCGTTTTTCTCTCTCCTTGTCACATCCTCCATAACCCCTATTCTAATATGGGTTAATTTAATTAATCCATCATTAAGATGTGCACCACTTAATCAAGATTAATGTCACATCCTCCTATATTTCCCACTTGCTTCTAATCCCTCATTAATTTTCTTAATCATATATTTGTACAATCCTATTCTAATTCCCTTGCTATACTTAGCATCCCCTTTTTGGTCAACCTTCACAACTTCCATATTTGGCATAGGTTCTCTTCCCCATGTGAATTTAAAATTCACTCTTTATTCCTCCAAGAATCTCCCTCTTCCCCATGAATTTAAAATACACTTTTGATTCCTCCAAGGAATCTCCTCTTCCCCATGTGATCATTGAAAGGTCACTTCAAGTCACATGGAAGCCAAAAACTTTCCATTATAAGGGCCTTGTTTTATCCACAAGGCACTTTTCAGCCTCCTCCGTAAGAACCTTCTCTTATCCATAAGGTGCTTATATGAATTTAAAATTCATATTTATTATCCCAACCACCTTATCCCCTCCAATCATGTGAATTAAATATTCACATTTATTTCTCCAACCAATTCTCTCTTCTCCATGAGGATTTTTTGAGAAATACTAAAATTCCTCATATGTCACTTTCATTCTCACTTGGGGACAAGAGGTTCCTTTTTAAGGAAATCCTCTCATCCCCCAAGGTACTTGCAGAGCACTTGTCCTTCCTCCACATAATTTTTACCTTGTCCATCTCACCTCACCCCTTGGACAACTCACCCTCCACATGTCAAGATGTGAGGGCTTGTGAGTCCTCAACTCATCACAACCCTCCATCTTGGCCATGGTGGCTCAATCTTGACCATTGAATTCTCTAGAGAATTCAATTTCCTCTATAAACACCCCCCCTCTTTCTTCATTAAAGGATCTAGACCTTATGCATTTTCTAACACCATTTTACTCTTGAGCCATTTGAGCCTTTTATCCAACATTTTCATATCATTTTGCATTTGCATTTACTTTCATCTACTCATTTTATCAGCTTTCATCTCCATCTAGTTTGCATCTATTTTCCATCATATTTACCATCCCAGGAGCACACACATCAAGCTTCAATCAAGGGCCAACCAAGGGAAACATAGATAAAAGGTATATCAATCTTGTTTTTCTTTTTATCTTTCTTTTTATCTTGTGTTTAACTTAGGATAATCGGTGGGGTGGTCTTGTGTTACTTTCCTTTGCATTCTTCTAGTTATTCTGCATATTTAGGTTAAAGAAACACTTGCACACATTTCTGGCACGCCTGGTGGGACTCACAGATGGGTCATTTGCTTTTAAAGTTTGTTGTTGTTTGTGTTTTTTGCAAATTTAGGTGACGCAGAAAGCTGACCACGCCCTAACAGGGGAAACCACGCCTGAGCATAGATGCCCCTTGGCAGAAACATCTGTAATTTTTTCTTTCTAACTATTTTTTTTGTAGGTTCAGGTGACGCAAAAATCCAACCATGCCCTAGTAGAGCCAGCCATGCCCTAGCAGGGATGGCCATGCCTGGGCATAGATTCCCTTCGGTGGAAACACTTGTATTCTTTTCTTTTTGACTATGTTTTTTTGCAGGTTCAGGTGATACAAAAAGCTGACCACGCCCCAACAGAGCCAACCACACCCTAGCAGGGGCGGCCACGCTCAAGCATAGATGCCCCTCGGTGGAAGCATCTATATATTTTGCTTTCTAACTATGGTTTTTGCAGGTTCGGGTGACATAGAATGTCGACCATGCCCTAGCAGGTGCGGCCATGCTCGGGCATACGCGCCCCTCAGTGGTAAGCTCATTATTTTAACCCACTGTCTGATCTAGGGGGGCGACCAGGTCTTGTAGAGACGCTTGTCTATGGAAAACCAACACGAGAAGCTCTTTATTTTCATCAGAGAGTTGACCACGCCCTTACACAACCAACCACACCCCAACAAAGCCAACCACGCCCCAGCAGAGCTAGCCACACCCTAGCAGGGGCGGCCACACTCGGGCATATGCGCCTCTCTATAGGAGAAACAATGTTTTAGATCTTTGTTTTGACCAATAGAGATTGCCAGGTCTGTACGAAATGTAAAAAATAGTATTTTTGTGCATTTTCAGACTTTATTTTTTATTTCTTTATTAATACTGACCCCCTAACTTGTCCTTTTGGTGATTGTGAAGGGTTTTATACTATCGTTTGTGAAGGAAATTTACAATTGACAAAGAACGGTGGAAAAAATACTAATCCATTTCTTGCAAGATGAAAGGAACTTTAGTTAGCTATTTGTTGTCATTCATTTTACACTAATTAGGCACATAGACTAAGTAGGGGATCAAATAATTTGTTTTCTTTGTCTGAAAAGTAAGTTACCGACGTATCCATTCCCCTTGCGCTATTTGGTGATCTTGGGTGAAGAACAATCGTAGCTCACTTAGTCTTTTGTGTTACCCAAGGGGGTGGAAATCATTCAAGCTTTCCCCTTACACTTCGTGTGAGCCTGGGGAGTAGCAAAAAATGATTAACACTTTCTTTTTAGTGGGACCTACTTGGGGATTTCATCACCCCAAGGGATGATCTCGACCACGTGTACCGACGGGGTATAAAAATGAGGGAGAACGAAAGTTGTACTCCAATCTAGTTGCATCGTAATTGGTGGAGTGTCAAAGCTAGGGTGATACCTAGATAGATGTGAAGAGTTGGTTTGAGCCTTTTAGTATCTCACTGGGGTTCCCGACTCATGCTTGTGACAGACTGGTGTTCACGGTTTGGGCCTCACATACCGTGCATATATCGAGGACTCCCTAGATTGCCTTGTTTATTCTAGTTAGAGAACCGTGTTGGCCATACCCTTCTTACTAATATTAGGACCGTGTTGTTTGAACTATATTTTCTATGTAAAACCAATGCATATCTTATAAGTCAAGTTAGTCTTGCCACTTTTCTTATTTTTTTAAAGTGTTTTCAATCATTTTCCATAGCCATTTTTCACCTAAGTGAAGTCGACAAGGGTGACCACACCCTTGCAGATCTAGCCACGCCCTAGTAGAACTAGCCAGACCCTGGTAGGGGTGGCCATGCCCAGGCATATGCGTCCCTCTGGACAAAAAAACCATTTTTGACCCCTATTTTAACCTGAAGGGCGGCCACACCCAAAAAAAAGTCATTTTTCAACATCCCCCTATCATTCTATCAGTCTATTCTCCTATTTTGAACATCCATTCCACCATTCCGTTAACCCGTTCATCCATTTAAAGGATTCATTCTCCCATTCCGTCGACCCATTCATCCACTTAGAAATATCATTTGGTCGTTTGGGGAATCTATTTTTTCGTTCAGGGACCTGTTCCATCATTTAGCAAGTCCATTTCACCATCTATTAGGCTTGTTCTTGATTTGGACAAGTTCAAAAACCTTGCAGAGCTGGCCACACCCAAACAGAGCTGGCCACGCCCTAGCAGGGGCGGCCACACTCGAGCATACGTGCCCCTCTATAGAAAAATCAACATTTTTGGCTCTCTATTTGGTGCAACCATCTTGCCAAATCCTGAACCGTTGGGAACCTAAAACCTTATCATTTGCTGTGATCTAAACACATTCATCTTCGTCGGTTCGCCCGTAATTCATCGTTTAGTCCACTTGCATTATGCAAAGGTCATTCAATCATCACCCACATCATATAGGTAATCTTAGAGCATCTTTAGGAAACATCATCCATCATCACTTTATCAATCCAAATCCTCTGAACTTCATTTGAAGTCATTATCCAAATTGACCTAGGTACTTGAACCTGATCACCATCCTTGAACATCCACTTAGGATTGCTATCCATCCTAAGTCGATGATCATCCTCGGCCCTATCAATCCCCTTCCATCTCAAGGTGGATTCGATGTCGTGATAATTGGTTCATCCCTTAATCCGATCAATCAACACCTTACGTCACCAAGGGTGATCTCTAAACCCAATTTAGGAACCCTTTCAACCATCCAATCAATTGATCTTTAATTCAATTTCATCCAATCTTATCAATCGTTTTATCGATCAAATCCAATGAAATCCAATCCTTATCCAATCATCCAATCAATTGATTCATCATATATCTTATCAATCAATCCAACATCCAATCTGATCCAACAATCTTTATCCAATCCAAATCATCATCTTGACCATCATTTAGAAGCTTAGTTGCACCTTAGATCACTTAGTTGTTTTGCACGTTCATGTCCATTCAGACCCGTTCACAAACGAAAAAGAAAATGGCATACCAATAGACCCAAGGTTCCCAACCAAATATCCCTCAAGATCCCTATAATGGTGCCTCATCCTAATCGAACACCGACATCCAAAATACCACACCACCCGATAACGATAACATGGTCAACCAAACCGAAGTCACCATTGATGAATACCTCAATGACCCTGTTAATGTTCAGATGATGGATCATCTCCTAAATGAACATGGAGATAAAATTCTTGCCACCTTGCTTATGAGAGGATTCAAGCCACCATCCAACTTTGATGCATCACAATATGTAGCTACTCACATTCTTCCCACACATATCGATCCACAAACGTCTCAAAATGTCCAAGGGAATTCATATATTCCTGAAAGTGCACCCACAGATAACTGGTATAACCCTGAGTTTGGAAATGTTGTAATACATCAAGTTGTTAGCTATCCCCATCTCCCAACTATAGCTTTGGTAGCACAACCCGAGCCCCACAATCCGTATGTCTATGGCATGCCTTCATACATCTCGTCAACTCCACCGCTTCCATCTCAACAGCCACCTATCAACACCAGGGGCACACTTACCCTTGCTTTAATGTTGCCTCCAAGGTCTACACTCGCTAAAAATTTATCACAACCCAAATTCCAACAACCTCCTATCAATCCCCACCAAAACACTACTAAAATTGTTGCTTTGTCTCTACCACCTCATCAACAACCATCTGAGCATAATATTCCACAAAAACATGCCTCGGTTCCCATGCAACCGCCACATTAGATAATACAAGTAATATCCCAACAACCACAACCACCGCATGGAACTTCTGTAGTCGTCCCCAAACAACAACATATTCCATCTCACCCATCTCACCAACAACAACCACAACATCGACCCCCACAACAACATGTATATATCCCTACACAAACAAAAAATAATTCTCTTACCAAATATCTCTACCATCCATCCAACACATACATTGCTCCGTCCCACCTCAATTTGAATCCTCATCAAAATGTTTAAAACCAAACATGGACCTAACCGCCACCTTACACAAATCCTCCATAGTCACATAATCATCCCTACTAGTAGCCATCAAATCCACCCCCATACGTTACACAATAGACCACCATTGCACAACAATATCAATCTTATCTGCACTACCTTCAGCAACAACAAACCTACCAACAGGGTGCACCTTCCATCCCCTATTACCAACAACCATCATCACATCAACAAGGGGTTCCTACTAGTTTGTATTACCAAAATCATACGCAACAGTAGAGCATTTCGTCTAATTCTTACTATCAGCAACAATCACCTTACCAACAAGTGGCTTCCACTCATCACAATCCATCATCATCCTATCCACCTTCTTATATCAACCAGAATCAACAAACACATTTGTATCCATCTCAACCCACCTATGATCCAACCGTGGTGGGGCCATCCTCATCATACCCACAATACTATCCATATAATCAACCCACTCTGACTCCTGCAACACCCATCAATAAGGACTTGGAAGAGGTTAAGGCTGCGTTGAAGGATTTATAGGCTGGAACGGGCAAACAAACGTTGAAGTTTGAGGACATCTGTCCTTATCCTTTTGATCCCTCCATCTCCTTGGTTCCTTTTCCCAAGCATTTTGAGATACCAAAATTCGATAAATATAAGGGAACCAAGGACCCCAGAGCCCATTTACAAGAATTTTATGCCCATTGCCAAGAGGTCATGCATAACGATAACTATCTTATCCGACTTTTCTCGAAGAGCCTATAGGGGGTCGCCCTTAACTGGTTCATGGGCCTTGAAAAAGGATCCATTAAAAACTTTGCACAA
This sequence comes from Sequoiadendron giganteum, assembly GCA_007115665.2. Classification (NCBI taxonomy): domain Eukaryota; kingdom Viridiplantae; phylum Streptophyta; class Pinopsida; order Cupressales; family Cupressaceae; genus Sequoiadendron; species Sequoiadendron giganteum. The sequence goes on from CM021102.1 coordinate 732,350,269, forward strand.
ATATCCGAGCAATTCATCTCCCACTTCTCTTTCAATATAGAGAAGGACATTGACACGCTTGATCTCCTAAAAGAAAAGCAGTGTGATGGAGAGACCTTCGCTAGCTATCTGCAAAGATGGCGTGCCCTAGCCAATCAGATGAAGTCCTCACTGTCAGAAAAGGACATGGTTACATTTTTTTTATCAAAAATTCTCATCCAGACATGGCTCACAATTTTTGGCTACATTGCATCACCACCTTCGCGACATTCGTCGAGAAGGGTCCCATCCTAGAATGAGCCCTTGTTGCTAAAGGGCAAGTCAAACTTTTCAATTCCGATAAAGAGAAATTCTCTAGCGATAAGCCTCGATATTGGAATAAAAATAAAAAAGTTGTTAATGATGGTGTCACTAACACCAAACATGTTCAAGTAGCTGCCACCTCACAAAAATATCCTCCTCAGCAACAACAATCAATCTTGAATGCCATATCTGTGCCCCAAGGAGCACCTCGGCAACAGTCAAACCAAAACAACCAAGGGGGGAATAAATGACAATTCACTCAACTGGGAGAACCCCTTAGCATTGTGTTTAATAAACATCCACAAGCCAACTACCCCATTACTTATCTTGTAACCAAGCCCCTAGACGAGTCCAAGCCCAAGCCAACTTGGTTCAAAGAGAACGAGTACTGTGACTTTTGCAAGATCAAAGGGCACACATTGGATAAGTGTCGAGGACTAAAAACTTAAGTTCAAGGTCTAATAGATCGGGGTGATATTCATGTGGATGCTAACATGAAATCTTTGTCCAATGCTCAACTCCAAATATACCAAAATGATTTTCCCAAGCACAATCAGGGTCACAGTACGTCCAATTCCAATCCTGGCCCTAGCAACAACAATAATCAAAATAACAACAAAAATAATATCAGCTATAAAAATGTGCCATACAATTACTAAGGTGTGGTCACATACGTCGAACAAGTGGATCCACGTGTATCCATGATACGTGTCAAGGGAAAAGATCCACAATGTGTTGTTACTACCCGTTGGACCCACATCACGGTCCTAGCTACTCTTTCATCTACCCAACAACCATCTGTCAGTTCACAATACAAAATCCTTGACCACTTGGGATATAATTCAGATCAGATTTCTATCCTAGATTTGCTTAGGTCTTCCCCCATGCATCAGGATATCTTTCATAAAGCCTTACAAAACACCCAAGTCCCTGACGATATCGATCCTACACAATTCCAAGTGTTGGTAGGAAATCTGTCCACAACCTATCAATTTGGTTTTAGTCAGAAGGACATTCCATGCCTGGACTCAAGCCATAACTGTCCCCTTCACCTCGAGGTCGGGGTGAATTGTCATAAAGTGAAAAGGTTATTGGTAGATAATGGTTCGGCCCTAAATATTTGTACAATAAAGTTTATACAACAGGTAGGATACACCCAGGCTAACCTAAATAATCAAGTGATTACCATTAAGGCATATGATAACACAGAAAGAGATTATGAGGGTATGATTTTTCTTCCTATTCATTTGGGTCCCATTTTACAATATACTATGTGTCATGTTTTGGACCTGGAGCTTCCATACAACATCCTCCTTGGCTGTCCATGGATTCATTCTATGCAAGCTGTCCCATCAACCTACCATCAATGTTTGAAGTTCCCATTTCAAGGAATGGAAGTAACCATACGAGCTGACCCTCAGCCATTTGAATATTGTCCTACCCTAGAAGCTTCCTTTCCACATTCACATTATTGCCTTGGAGTAGAAATGGGGGCACCTCCAACATTTGATTCACATCCATCCACCAACACACTAAACACCTCGTCATCCCCACCTTCATCATCCACACCTAGTTCCACCATCACCAAGGTCCAGATCATTGACAAGGGATGTGGTGAGTATGAAATGCATACACCACTGAATGTGGAAACCATTCCACCCTCACCACGTACATATGGTCAACCCTCTCCATATGTCTCCACAATAGAAGAGAAGACACTCACACTCACTTCCAAGAACATGGGTTCAACCACATTTAGAGATCTGGGTTCCCTTCAGGATCAAATGGAAGAATATATTAGTCAATGGGTTTACATAGAAGAACCTGATCCACCATGCCCCCTCCTATAATACTTCCATGGGGCATATCCACGTGCAATCAGGTTTGTTGAAAAGTGCAACTACCAAGGTGCAGGTCTCAGTATAGAAGAGCAAGGAAAACAACAACCCGTGGAAGCATCCATACACCCGAAGAAGATAGGATTGGGCTATTACTAAACAAAAGGGTCCCATGACATCCTCTAGCACTTCTAACAATGTTAGTGTCGACGATGGTTCCCTCGAAGACATACCAAAAGAGGAGACCATCATAGATGTGTACGATGACTTGGATCATGTTGATCTCACTGCCATGTTTGAATGCCTATCCATTTGCACTATCATATTATCCCTCAAACATCTTGAAATCATAGATTATGACCCACAAGGTACTGCACTTCCTAGCACATTCCCCTCAGTGGATCAGTATGTGCATCTCATTGGATCGAGGGAAATGAACGCCCTAGCTGCAAAAACAAAAAGAAACAAAATAAAAAAGGGTCACCTAGTGAAAACCTCCCTGAGGCACTTTGTGACTTAGAAATAGTAAAAAAAAAGGGTGTATCTGCTAGTGAAAACCTCGAAGAGGCACTAGAAGATAGGAACATTCATCTTCCCCTTGTAGGAACTCACTTATTCGGTCAATCATTTATCCTGATTGAAGAAACACAAGCTGTAAACTTGGGAATAAAAGAGAACCCCAAGATCACTTGTGTGGCTAAGGCACTATCAATAGAAGAAAATTATACCATCCTAAATCTCTTGAAAGAAGGAATCATCAATTTTTCTTGGACATACTCAGATATTCTCGCCCTTGATCCATATTTGGTGGTACATCACCTAGATGTCCATCCTGACGCAAAACCTATTAAACAGAAGCTCAGAAAAATGCACCGTCAAGTGGCCCTCTTGGGGAAGAAAGAATTAGAAAATTTGTTAGAAGCAAGGTTCATCCGACCGATTAACTATTCTGACTGGATATCCAATATAGTCCCAGTTGCCAAACCTAATGGAGATATCAGAATTTGTACAGATTTCTGAGATCTTAATAAGGCTTGTCCTAAGGATGAGTTCCCTCTACCAAACATTGATATGTTGGTTGACCTCATTGTAGGACACGAGATGTTGTCTCTCATGAATGGTTTCTCTGACTATAACCAAATCAAGATTTCCCCTAAGGACCAATAGAAGACTGCCTTTACAACACCCTGGGGTACATTCTGCTACAATGTCATTCCCTTCGTCCTTAAGAATGCGGGGGAAACATACTAGCGGTCTATGATGGTTATCTTCCATGACCTTATTCATATAATCATGGAAGACTATGTTGATGATCTCTTAGGAAAATATAGAACAAGAGAAGAGCACTCGACCATCCTCAAAAAGATCTTCAATCGTTTGGAATAGTATAAATTATGCCTCAATCCAAAGAAATGTGTGTTTGATGTCACAACTGGAAAACTCCTAGGGTTCATCATCTCCCGCAGAGGAATTGAGATTGATCCCACTAAGGTTAAGGCCATCATGGAAATTCCTTTGCTCTGTAATCTAAAACAGCTCAGAAGTTTACAAGGTAAGCCCCAGTCCATCCATAGATTCATTTCTCAACTTGCCGATAAATGTCAGTCATTCGCACACCTCCTAAAGAAATACACTGCATTTAATTGGAGCCCACAATGTCAGCTTGGTTTTGATCAGATTAAGGAATACTTGGCTCACCCACCTATTCTCATGCCTTCTACCCCAGGAAATCCCCTCCTTCTTTACATTTCAGCTACTTTTGTGGCATTGGGGGCATTATTGGCACAACATGATGAATCCTCCAACGAACGATCAATTTACTATATCAGCAAGACTTTGGTCGGTTATGAGCTGAATTATTCTCCAATGGAAAAAGCCTTCCTCGCCATCATCTTTAGCTCCCAGAAACTTAGACACTACATGCTCAACCATCCAGTTAAGCTCATCTCCAAAGTTGATCGCCAAAAATATTTGTTATCAAGAACAACATTGACAGGTCACATGGCTAAATGGGTCATGTTACTAAGCGAATTTGACATAGAGTACATAGACTACAAAGTAATCAAAGGGCAGGTTATTGTAGATCAACTAGAAGATGCTCCACTGGTCGATGCATATCCCTTACAGATAGAGTTTCTTGATGAAGGGGTCTTTACAGTTTTGGAAGCCGCTACATGGATATTATATTTTGATGGGTCCCACACTAACAACAGATCTAGAGTGGGAGTATTTCTCATCACCCCTCAAGGTGACTACATACCCAAATCATTCAAACTAGATTTTCCTTGCATCAACAATATTGTTGAGTATGAGGCTCTCCTCACAGGCCTTAGGATTTACATTCAATGGCGTATCTCACACTTGCACATATTTGGTGACTCTCAACTAGCGATCAAGCAAGTTAATGATGAATTCCTCAAAAAATATGACAAGCTATTACCCTACAAACGCATGGTGGACGACTTCAAGAAATACTTCATCTCCATCTAGTTTTACCAAATCCCCAGGATACAGAATAAAATAGTTGATGCCATGGCCACTATTGGTTCCCTCCTGGACATGCCCAAAGATCGTACCGAATGTGAGTTCCTAGTAGAACAAATGTTAATCCCCGCATATGACATCCCTAAAAGAAAAATGGTCTCTGACATTGTTGGACCTGAATCCCCTTGGTACCAAGACATTTATACCTATCTTCGTGTTAACACCCTACCATCTGACCTCACAAGAAACCAACGTAAATCATTTATCAATCGCACCACCTGCTACACCATCATTGATGATACACTTTATCAATGTGGGTATGATGGAACTCTCCTTAATGATACACTTTATCGATGTGGGTATGATGGAACTCTCCTTCGATGTTTAGATGAAATCGAAGCTTGCACTGCACTAGCATAAGTGCATAGTGGTATTTGTGGGGCCCATTCTAATGGTATGGCCTTATCCAAAAGGATTCTAAGAGCAGGGTATTATTGGCCTACAATGAAACATGATGCTTGTGAGTTTCTAAAAAGGTGTCTTCCTTGTTAGCAACACACAGATTTGATTCATTCCCCGACACAAGAATTACAGCCTATCACGACAGCTTGGCCGTTTTCACAATGGGGTTTCGATTTGGTTGGAAAGATCTACCATCCATCCTCTGATGATTACACCTTCATTATCACAATCACTGATTACTTCACCAAGTGGGTGGAAGCCATACCAATCACTCAATTTACCGGTGTTCATATCTCTAAGTTCATCCTCTACCATATCCTCTACAAGTATGAAATCCCTTCCACCATCATCACCGACAATGGAAAACCATTCAAGAATAAGTGCATAAAATTCATCTGTGAAATGTATCATATCCAACATCATTTTTCTACCCCTTATTACCCCTAGGGTAATGGAAAAGCAAAGGCAACCAATAAAACATTGATTAAAATCATTAAGAAGATGGTCAATAGCACCGGTCGAGACTGGCACCTCCATCTCCATCCCGCCCTTTGGGCCTACCGCATGTCCATCCACACTCCCACCGGTGCTATTCCATACTCCCTTGTCTATGGCACCGAAGCCATCTTGCCAATCGAAGTCAAAATCCCCTCACTTCGAATATCCCTAAAGAATCTGATCACTAATGAAGACACCTGAGTGGCACGACTTGCACAATTGGAATTACTAGATGAAAAATGGGTCAAGGCCTACAACCATTTGCAAGCCTATCAGCACCAACTCAAAATAAGTTACAATAAGAAGGTTTTCCCTCACCAATTCAATGTTGGTGACCTAGTTCTCAAAGAAAATCAATGGAATCAACAAGATTGAGATAAGAAGGGTAAATTTGAAGCTAACTGGTTAGGCCCTTATGTCATCACCATCAAATATGGTTCTAGAGCACACAGGCTATCTACCCATGAAGGAGAGCCCTTGAAAGAACCCATCAACATCATACATCTGAAGAAATTATATACTTAGGTCAACTGGGGTATCCTTCCTGGTAAAATCTCAAAAATACAAAAAAAAGTAAAAAATTATCAAAATCACAAAAAATAAAAAAATAAAAAAAGTCAAAAAATAGTAAAGAGAAATAATTCATCCTATGGTGAAAACCACCCCTATGTGGCACTTTGGATATGTACGATTGGTGAAAACCTGGAAACAAACGCCTTTCGTATAGGGCTTAATCATTATCTACCTCGCATCCTAGTTACTTTCTGAATTCTCCATCCAAATCTCAATATCCTTATCATCCTTCCGATCATATCCTCCCATCCACTTGCATCCCCTGGTCACTTGGTATATTTATGGATGAGCATTGGATGAAAATCATATGCTATCCAACATCCTGAGCTTCTATCCTAATCTGAGCTTGTGTGTTGCCTCGACACTTCGGTCGTCTCCATCTAGGATCCTTCATCGTGTTTGTCTCCATCTAGATCCCATCCCCTCTTTGGAAAACTACGTTGCCCCTGTGCTTTCATGTAGGAAAGGCCGATCATTTGATCTACCCCTAGGGCTTTGTTTTGTCTATTATCTCTATCTTCCCCTCTTTAGCGAACTACGTTGCCCCTGCGCTTTCATGTAGGCAAGGCCAATCATTTGATCCACCCCCGGGGCTTTGTTTTTTTTGTCATCTCTATTTTTCCGTCTTGGGTGAACTATGTTTCCCTTGTACTTTCACTTGGTCCACCCCCAGAGCACTCTTTCATCTATCATCTGTAGCCATTTTTCCACTTTCCGATCTTAACTATCGTTGGTCTTTCATCCTTTTCGAACTACATTGCCCCTGTGCTTGCACGTAGGCAAGGCTAATCATTTGATCCACCCCTGGGGATTTTCTTTGCTCTTCTTTAATTTTTTGTTGGTGGTCAGTCTACCTGATCATCATCTTCCATCATCTATCTTCATCGTCCTCTTTCCACTTTTATCATGGTATTTTCTTGAACTATGAGGGCTCTGTGCTTTCACATAGGCAAGGTTGATCTTTGATCAACCCTCAAGCCCCTAGGTCTTTAGGGTGAGTCAGTCTTGTGTCATGTTATCAAGGTATGTCCTTATCTCATTAGTACCTCACAAATAGATTCCATTTGTATCACGAGGTTTAATCAGTTTTCAAATATCCTATGCAATTAATCCATCATTTAGTTTAGTATCCATCTTTGGTCTCAACAGGATGTATCCTTCCTAATAGACCACATCAACCCAATCCATCGTCTGGATCCTATGGAAAAGGATGTTTTGAAATTGATTTCAATATTTTGATGCTTTTGGTTTTTGTTTATCATTTGAGTTCCCTATCATCACTCGTCAAGGCCGTCATAATCTCTCATATTATGATGTGTTTTGACTAGTTTACATAGGGGCATATCTTGATTTTTCTTTTGCTTGTTATTTTCTTGGTTGTCTTGCATAGTACCCACCAAGACCCCCAAGGTCTAGCGTTATGTTGGGACATCCTTTTGTGCTTGTGGTTCTCCCAATACCTGGCCCGACCAAATTCATCGAGACTTTGGGGTGTTGAGATGGCCTTCTTCTTTGTTGTGTTTGTTTATGCATTTGACACTAATCCGCCTTGGTCCATATACCATGGTAAGAAGTGTATTATGCTATAGCAAAAACCAGTGCTCCAAAGATGGCAACTTGCATTAGGATTGCATTTCATTTTCTCCATTGCATTCATGAATCCTTCATCCCTTCTTTTCCACTGACTTACAATTTTGGATTGTGCAAATGATGATTCCCTCCACCTTTCCCCTTTCTTCTCAGGATTCCTATGGTTCCTGATAGGTACAGTCACCACACCCCTCGCTTTCTTTGGTTCCATCATTATGCAAGCCCTTATTGGCATCACATTGCATCTTACATTCTTATTCTAGGTTCATTAAATTGCATTACATAACCATTTAAGTTGTGTAGGTTAATTTTCATCCTATGCATCTTAACATTCATTTTCATATTCATTAAACATCATGCATGTCATATTAAATAATCCACAATCACAATAATCATAACATCCATAACATTACAAGGTTGGACTAGTGGGTGTGTGTTTCTCTTCTTAGTCTGGATCTCTCACCCTTGCAGACCATTCTTAATTTTGTTGTGCTGCTTCCAAGGGGCCAGGGGGATCACCTGATTTGGAAATTATCTCCCTCGGGGATCTTTTTTGTCTCTTCGGCCATTGCTTATTGATTCTATCTTTCTCCCCCTCCTGTCTGGGCAAAGGCCTAAGTGCATAACCTTACTCCTCAAATCAATATCTTTTTGTGGATTATGCTCCAGAATAAAATCTTGACTAATGATAATATTTGTAAGAGTGGTTTTTCCTTTCCTAATCGTTGTTATCTTTGTTGTGTAGATGCTGAAAGTGCTTCACATTTGTTTCTTCATTGTTCCTTTTCCTATAATATCTGGTGCAGGATTTTACAGATGTGGAATCTCAATTGCGTTTTTCCTAGTTCCATAATAGATTTCTATAGTTAGTGGAAAGGGCCTTCGAAAAATCAAGTGCTGGATCTGCTCTGGGAATATATATTTCCACACTTCGCGTGGGGAATCTAGAAGGAACGCAACAAAAAAATCTTTAGGGACTCTACCCTCTCAAAGGAGGTGGTCTTTGAGAAAATTATAAGAGCTCTGAGAGAGAATTTCAATTTGTTGAATGGTAACATGAAGGTTAAAGGGAAGAACATCTACAAAGAAAATGATATCAGAGTTGTTGAGGCTTGGGTGATAAAGGTTGATGTGTCTCAAGTTCCTAAATCTATCAAGGGGCCTAGGGATGGAATCTTCTGGAGACTCCCCCCCTGGATGGGTTAAAATCAACTTTGACAGGGCGACCAAGGGAAATCCTGGGCCTGCTGGGCGTGGGGGAGTGATTAGGGATGATAATGGTAATTTCATTTCAGCGGTGGCGCTCCCCTTGGGCAGACATACCAACCACCTTGTTGAAGCCATAGGGGCTTATCAAGTCCTTAACCTTGCTAGGAAGCTGAAGCACAAAAATGTATGGGCTGAAGGAGATTCTAACAATATAATCCAATGCATTAAAGGGTCTCAAAAGCCTTCCTGGACTATAGAAAATTGGGTTAATTTATGTAAGGAAATTATTAATTCCTTTGAGAACTACTTTGTCACCCATGTCTATAGGGAGATCAATACGGTGGCGGATTATTTCACAAAAATAGGGGTGAAGGTGAATAATAAAGTGATATGGCAAAGGAGTGATGTTCTTGAGGTTGACATCACGGCCTTAATTATGTATGATCAAACCCATGGGAGGGTTCAATTTCCCTCTCTAAATAATGATTAAGGTGAAGGCGGGTTTTCCGAAGCAGTCTTGGTACTGTTGTTTCATCATTTGTCTTCAAGGGGTGGAGTATCGTGGATTTCATGGTTTTATTAATCTTTGGTGCTTCGCATGCTTTCTGGGCATTTTTGCGCTCACTAATAGAGGAATTTTGGAGTCTTCGAAGAAAGGTTGCATTGCAAACAAAATAGGCAGTGAACGTTGTAGGTTGGAACTGGTTGATTGCAGTGAGCTGAAGACCAAAGAAAAATTATGGAGGGTGATAGAGAAGGGTGGCATCATGAGCTATATGGAGAAGCTCCATGGTAGGGATCAGGAGGTTACCAGGATCTTCGCAAAGGACTGGAATAATGGTAGAATTAATTTTTTTGGAAGGAAAGTGAAGATCGATGAGCAATTAATTTATGAGGTAACCGGTATGCCGATGGAGGGTCTCAAGTTTCATAGAGATAGGAAGCTCTCTGACCAGGTGGTTAAAAATTTCCCTCTCACTTACAAGGAAAGGGAGGACCTGTTGTGGGCTACTAAGAGTAGCTATGATGCTATGAAAATGAATTTTTTGTGGAGGGAGGTGTTGAGGATTATCTTAGAGCATATCATGTTGGAGGGGAGATACACTAGAATCTTTGGGTATCACTTTGTGCTCCTGAACCATTTCAGGCACCAGGTTAGGGTCTCCCTTCCTTTTTACCTCTCTACTTCATTAAATTTGAATCTTCAGGACCACGTGTCTAATCCAGTCAAATATCCCATAATTCATGGGGGTTTACTTGTTATAATCTATGAACACTTTAAAGCATTATCGGCCATCCATCATACCCCTTCTCCTCACTCTGTCTCTGATAAGGAGGAGTTGGATGATAGTTATATGGACAAAGATGAGTGGGATACTAAAATGGAGGGGGAGGAAGAGCACCCTGTGGAAGCCAAGAAGAAGGGAAATGTCAAAATCAAGTCTAAGTCTCGTGCCCTCCCTAAACGCAGTGCAATGACATCTACTGGCAGGGCCAAAATTATTTATCTTGGGTATGATATTTCCAATTTGAAACCTAAAGGTACTCCTAGTGTTCCTCACTAGGGAAAAGGTAAAACAAAATTAGAGGAGGATCCTTCCTACCACATTGACCATGAGAAACCCTAGGACACCAATTCTTCTGAGACCTCCAACTATCCTGCAAAAGACAGGGAGGATAGGCCCCGGTACCCCAGTGATCTTAAGCAAGTTGACCACTACTTCAAAGCTGAGTGCGAGTACCCTGGCGACATCCTTGCAATTGCTTGCAATGGTTATATTGATTTTTTTCATCTGATCAAGTGGGCCTTCTTCGAGATAAAGGAGATAAAGCTTAATCAAAGGGATTATAACAGTAGGTTGGAAAAGGTGGAGGGGGCTAATAATATGAGCAAGGACAAAGGAAGAGCTAAGGACCTATGGATGGAAGATGAAAAGAAATATATGGTTGAGTGCATGAAGAAAACTGTGGAGGATTTGGAGCATTTCAAGAACAATCACAAAGGAAAACTTTATGATATTGAGGGGAGGCTTAAAAATGTCAGAGAATATATTCAGAAGGTTTTGGAAATGAGCCACAAAATTCTTAAATCCACTGCCAGTACCATGAACATGATGTTTAAAAATCTGGAAAGGGCTCATCAGGTCAAATCTGTGGTGGATGTGGTGGAGGTCAAAGATCCAGGTCAGGCGGAAGGGGTTGGGCCAAGAAAATGCACTAGATCCAATCTTAAAAGGAAGTTGGAAAAACCCCCTATGGACATATAGTACATGAAGCAATCTGCTATCAACATGGACAACCTAAAAAAGGAGGTCGATGATATCCTAAGAAATTTGGCCTAGTGGTTGGTTTCCTGTAGGTGTTTTGCTGGTTTTTTAATTTTGTGCTATCTTTGTGCTGGTCTCTAGTTTTTCTTTGCTGGCAGCTCTTCATCTTCTTTTGAAATTTTAATGCTTTATCCTTTCTCTATCTACTGTTAAAGGGTTTTGGGGCCCCTTCAAAACTCGATTTTACCTTAATAAAAAACATTACAACCATTAGATATCATGCATTCATAAATAACCATCATGTCATCAACATAGGGATATAAGTCATCCATCACACCCTACATCATAGAGATTAGACATCCTTCATATCATAATAATCATCCATATAGAAATAATCGTAAGTCATCCATCACATCCTGCATCGTAAATTTTAGAAATCAACATAATCATTAAACATCATAATCATACATCCATATAGGCATAATCATAAATTCCATACATCACATCATCCATCATAAAATCATAAACATACACACATGCATAAATAGAATCATCCAACATATACATGATGTCAACAAGAGTTGTTGCATATCATATCAAATCACCAACATACAATATCCATCATGACATCCATAATAATGTCCATCACAATCACAAGTACATATATATCATTTGTCATCAAAAATAAAGTATGAGTACACGACTATGGATATGCTCTAATCTTTGCTACTCTATAATATATCCCATCTTGCACCTGTCAATGGTCGGGATCCTATCTGTCTAGTCCTCTGAACCATGAGCTACCCACATCTGATCTCTGTGGAGACTTGGGTACCAGCCCTCTGTGGGGGGGTCATCTAAGAGCCATTGAATCCTTGGGCCTATGTCCCCAGTGATTGGGATGGCGTGAGCATTTGAGGAGCTTGTCACTCAAAGTGAAATGTGCACTGCAACAGATCTGGAACTGCCTGCTGATAAGCAATCATCCAGAAGGATGCCTCTCTCATGTACTCATCTCTCTTAGCAACATGACCCTAGAGAATGTTCTGCTCCTGTCTATGTCTGTCCCGATCTTGGATAATGACTCTCCTCTCCTCTTCCCACACCCCCTATGCCCTCCTCATTTGATTGATCTCCGCCTGGAGTCGCTCTCTCACCTCCTCCACTGCTCATCCCTTTGTGGCATTCCCCTCTCCCTCTAATCTTAGCACCGCTATCCATGATATATAACTACCACTTTGCAGTATCACTATCTACACCCGTGCAAAATCCCTCTCCGCTTGCATATCCTGAGCCCCTGCCCATGTAGTATCCCTCTCCCCTTGCATTGTTTGTACCTGTACTTGTAAAGCCTGTACCTCTGTACACACCATATATCTCTCTTTGTGCAATCTCTAATTGGGCCTCTGCTGCCTCTGCCCTTGACCTCGCCTCCACAAGTGTTGTCTTTGTCATAGATGCCCTGTCCTGGAGCTCAGTCCTCTCCCTCACCAAACTTGTCACCTATGTTCTCAACTCCTCAATCTCGGCCTGCTACCCATCTCCCCAAACTCCTATTGTCCCCTACTATGTGCTATAGTCATCATTGCCTATAATTTGTCTTGGTCCCAAGTCACCTTGTCTAGCTCATGACACAACTCATCTCTCTCCCTCTCTGCATCTTGTACCTGTGAAGTCAGGTGGCCAACAACGAAGCCATAATCCCTCTATCCTCTATCCTATAGCCTCTAACCTTACTACCTTTTCCTGAAGCCTCCTCCCCTCAGCCTCGAGTTTGATAACCTCTCCCTCTGCAATCCATAACCTCTGCTTTGTCATTTGAAGCCTCGTCTGGGCCCACCTCAATAATATGACAGGGTCCTCAGGTGGAACATACGGTATCATTTCTAGAGGCTCCACCATCAAGACATCCACATCCATTGCATCCTCTTGTGTATCTCTCTCCTCGTGCACCTCTGTTTATGGTATTTCAGGCTCTTGCTAAGCCCCGATCACCACCCGAACTCTCCTTGGCTATCCCCTCCGCCCCACCTGCGTTTGTCATCTCACATCAAGCTCCTCTCTCTCCTCATGTATCTCCATCTCTGGCTCATCAGGAACCTGCTTGGCTCCACTCTCCATCTAGGCTCTCCTCCGCTGTCTCCTCGTGGGTTGACCTGAGGTCCCTGCCATCTCCTGCCCTATCTCCTGTTGTTGTCTCTCCTCCTTCATCATCTCTACCTAATCCTACTCCTGTTGAGCCCCCACCTCCTCCTGTGCCCTCCTCATCCGTACACTCCCCATCTACTATCCTCTAGCTCCCACCTCTACCTCAGGCCCACCTCTCATCTCCACATCCTGTTGCTCTCACACCACTCACTCCCTCCTTGAATGTCTCCTCCTCCTCGACTGTCTCCTCCTCCTTGCTGACCTCACCAGCTGTCCTACGGCCCCTACCTCTACCTGGCCTTTGGCTCCTATGCCTTGCTAACCTGCTACCCTCTTTTCCCCCTGACCTCTCCTCTATTGGCCTCAACCTCTGCCATCTCTCATCTCTGTTGCCACTCTCTGCTCATCCTTAGATCCCCACCCAAGTGCACCTATAATTGGTACCTTTGGTGTGATCCTCACCCATCGATGCCTGCTGAACCATCTCTCATACTGAGGTGTCACTCCTACCTCCACCCCCTCTCTGATCCTCCCTAGATAAGACTCTAGTTGCAATGTCACCCAATGCTCTCTAGAAAATCTCAATAAAATTGGCTACCCCCATGGCCGCTCTCGGTTGATCTGACGAAACATGTCTAGCCCCTGAGGAATATCTTGCTCGGTCCCAAACCGTCTGGTCACTCATTGGGCCTGTGCACCTCCACTATGTGTGGAAACGTCCCAACTATGAAGCACCTAGTGCAGAAATAACCCCTGTGTCTCCCCTCCTCTGTCCTCCACCTAGTAAACCGCTGAAACATGTATGGCTGCCATACTATGTCCTCCTCCTCTAGCTCATCTAGCCTCCGGCTCCATCTATCTAAAATCCTGAGGCCCTCATAATGCAGGACCCAACCATACTCAAAACTATACCACCAAGCCATGGGCGCTACCTCATCTAGTGTCCTCGTACTGGCCACTCTTGGTTTGGCAACACTAATATGCTCCCATGCCCACACCTGCAATAGGGTCACTTGTGTCACACTAAACTCCCCTCGATAGAACACCATGTGGATGTCCCGATATGATTGTGCTAATATGCATGTCTCCCATGCGAACTACTCCTCCCACCCCTCAACGATATGTTGAATAATATCCATATATCTTAGGCTACAATACCATCTGCTCCTGTCGGGTAACAATAACCCATTGATCAAACCACACAAGTATAGTGGTAGTGCTGGTACCCCCACTGCCAAACAACGATCCACATCCAAACCATATTTCTCAATGGGAAGGTCCTCACATCCAAACAACACAACTAAGGTTTGATCCAACTCCTTCCCTGTAGACCTCACCTCGCTCACTAGTCACCTTGCTATAGGGAGCCTTAGAATCTGCCATACATCCTCCAATGTAACTATCATCTCCTCTATCAACAGATAGAATGTGGATGTCTCTGAACTCCAACGCTCTATGAGCATTGTCAACAACGCTTGATGTGCTCTCATCGTGGGATATCCTAGTAGTTGTCGTAATCCAACCACCTCCAATGCATGGTGGTTTGGTTAGGTCATGGCCTCCATCGTTGCCACAATCACCTTAGACCGTCTCTCTTGCATCTGCAATCGCTCAATTTGCACCCATGCAATAACACTATGTTAGTCATTTCCCGCATTTCATATCCTATTATTTTCCCGCCTCGGGTTATCTTTCTCGCTATCCCCTTCCCTCTTTTTTTTCTACCTTTACTTTCTTTCCTTATCTTTCTTTCAATCCCCTTCCTCCTGGGCGTGGCTGCCCCTCCTCGGATGCGACCGCCCCTTCCCGGGGCATGACTGCTTTGGCCAGGACGGGGCCACCCCCGTTGGGGCGCGACAACCCCCGTCGGTGTAGGATCTCATCATCGTAATAAGTCGACATCCTTGTCTCCTCAGATCCTCCTTTTCTTCTCATCTCTCTCTCTCTTCTTCAACTGCCAAGTGTGCAAATGAGGAATAGTAACTCTCAAGTTACTATAAGTAATTTTCCTCCCATTTTTAAATTACTTTTAAGTGGGGGTTATTTTTACTTTTTATTTACCCTTTTTACGCCCTCATTAATCCCAAAAATTCCGTGGGCCGCCATTTGCACACCATGTGTCAGATCGACTCCGTTCAAAAGGCAAACCTACCTAATTTTTTGAGCTTTATCCAACTGTACCCTCTATTTCTTCATATCGAGAAGTTATCCAGTGCCCCCTTTTTCTTCCCCCGTCGCCCTCTCGAGGGGGCATACCCTACTATTGTCACTCATTCCTTTGCCATGGTCATTTCCTTACGAGATCGGGGCATATCTTTTCATTCCCCTTCATTTGGGCAGCTCATGTAATTTATCCCATGTTGGGGCATAATTTTCCAATCGCTTGTTCTATAGAGTCATCTGCATTTTCTTATCTCTAAAACACTGTTATTCTAACAATATTTCGAAGAGGGGAAAAATGTAGACATTGACCAAATTCATCTCCTTACGCCTCTATGACATCAATATTAATTAATGTATTTATTTAATTAATATTTCACCTTCTCCCTAAGGTTCCTAAAGTATTTAATTTAACAATTAAATACTTTATCCTTTCTTCTCTAAATTAAATAAACATATCAATTATTTAATTTAGCCATTTCCCCCTTTTCTGAATTTAAATCAATTTTAAATTCATCATTTTTCTCTCTCCTTGTCACATCCTCCATAACCCCTATTCTAATCTGTGTTAATTTAATTAATCCATCATTAAAATGTGCACCACTTAATCAAGATTAATGTCACATCCTCCTACATTTCTCACTTGCTTCTAATCCCTCATTAATTTGCTTAATCATGTATTTGAACAATCCTAATCTAATCCCCTTGCTATACTTAGCATCCCCTTTTTGGTCAACCTTCATATTTTCCATATTTAGCATAGGTTCTCTTCCCCATGTGAATTTAAAATTCACTCTTTATTCCTCCAAGAATCTCCCTGTTCCCCATGAATTTAAAATACACTTTTGATTCCTTAGGGAATCTCCTCTTCCCCATGTGATAATTGAAAGGTCACATCAAGTCACATGGAAGCCAATAACCTTCCATTATAAGGGCCTTGTTTTATCCATAAGGCACTTTTCAGCCTCCTCCATAAGAACCTTATCTTATCCATAAGGTGCTTATTATATGAATTTAAAATTCATATTTATTATTCCAACCACCTTATCCCCTCCAATCATGTGAATTAAATATTCACATTTATTTCTCCAACCAATTCTCTCTTCTCCATAAGGATTTTTTGAGAAATACTAAAATTCCTCATATGTCACTTTCATTCTCACTTGGGGACAAGAGGTTCTTTTATAAGGAAATCCTCTCATCCCCCAAGGTACTTGCAAAGCACTTGTCCTTCCTCCACATCATTTGTACCTTATCCATCTCACCTCACCCATTGGACAACTCACCCTCCACATGTCAAGATGTGAGGGCTTGTGAGTCCTCAACTCACCACATCCCTCCATCTTGGCCATGGTAGCTCAATCCTGACCATTGAATTATCTAGAGAATTCAAATTCCTCTATAAATACCCCCCCTCTTCCTTCATTAAAGGGTCTAGACCTTATGCATTTTCTAACACCATTTTACTCTTGATCCATTTGAGCCTTTTATCAAACATTTGCATATAATTTTGTATTTGCATTTGCTTTCATCTACTCATTTTATCCACTTTCATCTCCATCTAATTTGCATCCATTTTCCATCATATTTACCATCTAAGGAGCACACACATCAAGCTTCAATCAAGGGCCAACTAAGGGAAACACAAATAAAAGGTATATCAATCTTGTTTTTTCTTTTTATCTTGTGTTTAACTTAGGCTAATCGGTGAGGTGGTCTTGTGTTGCTTTCCTTTGTGTTCTTCTAGTTAGTTTGAATATTTAGGTTAAAGAAACACTTGCACACAAAACCATATCTAATATAAGTGGAAATTGAAATCAGAATTGCACTTGGAAGATGGCTCTTAGCTCTCGAGTCCAATCAGAAATTAGAATTTCGATAGAACTTAACTAAAATAAAGCATTTTGGTTCGATAGTTATCAGAAGTCAGAATCAAAAAATTATTTGGAATATGTTCCTTTGGTTCATCGATCCATTCCAAATTCAAAATTCTAATCAGACCAATGCGGTAAAGTGATCTTCAAATTTATGAAAACCCGATGGACTCAAAATCTATAGCAAATGCTTCGGAAATCAAAAGCATAAAAGCACATTAAACCTCACCTTTTAGTCAAAAGTTCGTTCAAAATTTGAAATTTTGATTGGCTTATAAGGTCAAAGTTTAGAATCGGAGAAGCACATTACACTTGAACCTTTTGAGGTAAAATCCATTTAGAACTTTGATTTCTAGTCCCTAAGAAAAAATATACTAAGTTCAAATGAGGATTTTGGAATTGGAGTTACACCTAGGATTCAGATCACTTTGTAAAAGGTCAGTGCAAAAATCAAAATTCTGCAAGGCCCAAATTTGAAATTTAATGGTCGGGTCAAAAAACTGTATGAAAACCCTAGCTAGGTCAAGGCGGGAAAATACAAACCTATGAACGATGAGGCACATAAAATAAAGCAAAGAAAAAATCAAAGTCAAACTAGATAAAAATGAAAGAGGGAAAGAACCCAAATGCCAAAAGGCCAAAATAATAAAACCGAAAAGATCAAAATAAGCAAAAATGAAAAACATAAGACCAAAACAACACAACAAAAAACAAAACACACCACACAACAAGAAACACAAAACAAAAAAAATAAAGAAGCAAGAAAATGAAACAAAAAGGGAAGGGAAACAAACAACGGGAATGACCCTACCTCAAAAAATGAATGGTGACCTTAAACAACAAATCTTCAAATTCCCAAGCCCAAATGCTCCTTCGCTCTTCGTGCTACTCTCAATGAGAATGAAATGCACTTATGAGCTCAATCACACGAGAAATTTGATTAAATATCGAGTTCATGTGTGCGGAGTAAATTCACCATAAATGTGGTTGGTGAGCAGATTTTGGAGTCCGAAAAGAATTCAAAACTTGACCCTCATCGAAAAAGTTCGATTGAAAATCACACTTCTGAATGGACAAGAGGCAAGATGGGAGAAAACATGGAACTGGGAAAGGAAATTGAACTTGACCTTTTGAAGAAAAGGTGCAAGTTCAATTTAAATTTTTGATTTTGAATGTAAAAACACGTGGAGTCAAAGAACGAAAATCAAACTCAAACTTTTCTTCAAAGTGTAGGTTCATTTCAGAATTCTGATTATGACCAAAGAAAGATGTGAAACCAGAAAAATAAAATGAACTTGATTTTTTTTTGCAAAAGTGAAAGTTCTTTTTGGAATTATAATTTCGAACAGAAGACAAAAAACAAGGAAACAAATCCCAAAAAGGGAAACAACCCTCAGGGAAAAAACAAAGGAAGGAAAGAAAAACCAAAAGAGGGCAAAGCAAAAATACACAAGGGGGACCTTTTTGAGAAAAATAAAATGGGGTGGTTATGCAAGGCATAATAAAGGCCAATAATATAAAATAACAATAAATATCATTCTTGACATGGTGCATTGTCATCATTTGTTTCCTATGATGATTAGGTAGACTGCGTGACAATTTTAGCCTTTAATAGCCCAAAAGTTCCATCAAAGAATTTGTTGGTTTTGAAAACCTTGTTGGGTTTTGATGACAGTTTCAAAATCTCTCTAATCTTCCTAAAATGATGTTTTTTTGAGAAGTATTATAAGCTTGTCAAACTTTCTCAAGGTTGTGGAAACCTTGTTGGGTGTCAACGACGGTTTTGAAACCTCTCCAAACTTCCAAAAAGGAATGTCTTCGAGAAGTAAGTTGTCAGTCTTTCTCAACATTTTGGAAACCTTGTCAATTGTCGACGATGGTTTTGAAACCTCTCCTAACTTCTGGAAAATATGTCTTCACGAATTAAGTTTTCGGTCCTCCTCAAAGTTGTGGAAACCTTGTCAGATTTTGACAACGAATTTGAAACCCCCTTTGAGCCCCGACAATAATTCCACAACCTCATTAAAAACCCAAATCTAGTTTCATAACTTATATGCAGATGAATTTTCAAGCTTTTAACTTTGCCTCCCCTTTTTTGTGAAATGAATAATGTGTCAACATGTTAAGTGGTTCTCACAACTACTTTAGGCTTCGTCGAAAGTGTTAAAACTTTTAAAATCTCTAATGAAAAGAGAATCAAACTGCTATCTGATTTTTGGGTGGTTGTGACAACCTTATCGGGCTTACAAGATTTTGAGAACCTTGTTGGGTTTTGAAAAAGTTTTTCAAACTTGTAAAACTAGCAAAGACAACTTATTTTTGAAACCAAATAATATTCTTTGGAGGTTTGAAATGATTACACATTATGGACAATAAGCATGAAATTCTAAAAATAGGTCAATTTCAAAAATGAGGCCAACAACTAACAATGAAAATATTAAAAAGGATGTGAATCAATATGATTTACACTAAGGATGATTAACAATAGTACTAGCAATAAAATTAACATAAATGTCAATATTACTAGTAACAACAAAATTAATAATGGTATTGATCTAAACATTAATATTGATAATACTAATAATGGTATTAATAATAAAATTAATATCAATAAGGACTAGAATATTAATATTATATCAAGAGTATTCCTTGCCCAAATTAAATCATCTATTTAAAGAAATGATAATTAAAATATTAGCCTTAGTCTTACCAGAAGTATTGACATTAACTTTATTATTAATGTTAATAAAGATATTGATGTTAGCATTACAATTCATATAGTAAGTAATAATACCAAATGGTGATATTAGTTTTGATGTTAAAATTATTAATAACATTAGGGGTGAGAAAAAAGTAATTATTAGATATGGATGGTATTATTAAGTGAGTCCACATTAATTACAACAATATCAAATTAAAATAAGAAATTCTATTAACCTTTGTGGATACAACATAAAATATTAAAAGAGATAATTAACACACCGAGGTAGAGTTAATACCCCCACTTGAACTCCTTGTGTTCAAATCGATAGGATAAATGACAATCCTTTCAATACAAAGTTTTTAGATTAATATCCTAACAAACGATAACATTATTAACCTTAAACTGGAAATAAGAATCAATATCACAATAAACTAATAACCATCCTAAACTAAATGGGGGGGTTATTTATTCTAGTGGGATGAACATCATTAGCAATTCCATATTGACCTAGATCATAAGCCTAATATCTTACCTAAAAAATGTCAATTATGGAACCTTGTGTAACCTATATCCTAGAGTCGATATGATCGTCATTTAAGGGTGTGTGTGAAGGACTTTGCACACCCTACTATGTTTATTCCCACACCTCGATTTTGGGTGATGTGTCGTCAGTAATGTTGCATGAGAAATGTCACCCAATGTGTATAGATCACCACCATGTTGTGTATGGTTGGTACAATCTTAGTGTTTCAAAATTAATGTTGCACAAATTTTTGATGGTTGTGTTTTTTCCCTACGTACAAATTTGGGGCATTACACAAGAGTTTAAATTTTGAGATATGGGGATTTGATCACACTAATGATATTGTCTAGGGCTAAAATCACAAGTATGATCTTCTACAAGGTGAGTAGAATATTGGGAAGTAGATCAGATAAGTTGTGAAAAGATAAATGTGGTATACCATAATGATGGATCAGGGCTTGGGTTAGTAAGTGCACTAAAATAATCATATTATTGGTTACATTGATGCAACCAAGACACTAACCAAAATTGGTGTAGAAGATCAAAAAAGTGTTAGGGTATCCAATTTTCTTGCCTACAATAATATTGAAGGGAAATAAAACACACCCTTAAAAAATATACTAAATTTAGGAATAAATATTAATTAATTCTCTAACAATTCCTTGGATAAATATAATTGATCTAAGTAATCAATATGACAAGTAAATGATAATTTAAATGAAATATTAGGAATTCTATTAGCTCTTTGATGCTAATGGTAGTGGATGTAATGGACTCAAATTATATATGCTCTTCAATATCACTCCCTAACTATGAATCTTAGACTTGAAGTAATACTTCTAAAGAAAATAAATCTTTGGATCTTATACTATAACTAGATGTGATCACCCCTATGATCCTATTTGGTACAACATGATTGTATCCATTTTTTATTCACTCCTAAATCTTTCACCTCTAATGTGACAATTAAATTTTAGTCAAGATGGTGTTAAAGAACACTTTTAGGTGCTTACTTTGCTAATATTGAAGTGTAAGACTTATTTTAACCTATCAAATTGCTTGTTTCCACTATTTGTATGATGAGATTTGAAGAACACACAACATGCACAAGACAAAAATCACTATTTTAATGCAAAGTGCTTTGGTTTGAGTGAACTTTAATTTCTCTAGAATGCTTCCATGATCCAAATGAATGGTACAAGGTTATCTAGGATGCTTTTCAATTGCCTTGGGAAATACCTTTAAATATGTAGTCCTAGGTGCTAATTGAAAATGTTTCCTATGTAAGGTGATAGGTAGTGGTCAAATTTTGGATGAGAATTGGCTAGGGGAAGTGAAAAGGGAATTTAAAAGGGGAAAATATGCACCTACAATTTTATCTATGAGATGGAATCCCTTTTGTAATTTTGACCAAGGTGGGGGAAATGTGTCAAATAAGTTTAGTCCAAACCTCAAGGTTGAGTTCAATCATCATATTGGATAGAATCCATAAAATTAATCATTTTAATGGAACATATAATGACAAGACTAAATCTAGTACGAAAAAAGGGGAAAAAGTGTGAAGTATGTAATTTTTCCATCTATAAGTATTGAAATATGAGAAATGAATACAATGAATACTTAATAAATTACATCTATGAATAAAGAGACATATGTCCCTTGAAATGATAAGACATTCTAGTAAATAACAACTATTGATGTCTAAAAATAATTAGTTATGTACAAATGAAATCACATCCTCCTTTTAGTATGAGGATAATCTAGTTGGTGCATAAACCTCATGATTTGAGTATATTTATAAATTTCAATTCTAGGGTATACTAATTAGGATTTAGTGGGCTTGAATTTTATGAGACTCTGATCCAATAAATATCTAGTTGTGGTTTGTCTATTAATAGCATGTAAATACAATTTTGTTGGAGAATAAAAAATGGCATAAGGGATACATCCAAAGTGGAATATTTGTGCATATTTGGATTTCCCTTGAAATTGACACATTTAAAAAGGTATCTCATTTCAAGTTAGTATGTGAAAGTTACAACCTTTGCAAGTTGAAATATGTTGTATAGGTGATCATTTTGAATGATGTTGAAAACATCTTATAATTTTAGTTATATTTGAAAACTTCATGACAAGATGAAGATAAATTACAATTTGATTGCTGCAAATTCATCTCATAAGGGATAAAATAGTAGAGCAAAGAGTCATTAGGGAATTTGAATTGATACTAGTTTCGTCTCTTCTCATATGGAAGCTATTAAATACCTCTTATGTATTGATACACTCCTCTTTGATCATAAGTTCATCCATTGGAGTGTGTGTTAGGGGAGTGGAGTGATTGGAGTTCTTGAGATACCATGTTAAATAGTTCCATCCTCATCATATAGGTTGTGATAATTAAAATTTCCAATCTATTACCATATTTTCTAGAGATTTTATAATTATATGTTGTCATTTTCCTATATAAATTTGATCCTTTTAAGACAACTTATACGACAGGTGCACAAAGATGAGGGGCCAAAAAGTGGCCACTCCAATTTTTAGTCCCGAAATAATGAAAACGCGAGCGCGTTGTAAAAAAACATGCTCGCATTATGGGTTGGTAGTGACCGAGCCTAGGCTTAGTCATTACCAAAAAAATCACGAGTGCATTATAACACAATCACATTATGATTTGAATTTCAAAAAACATGAGTGTGTTATAATGCACTCGCGTTTTGTTCTGCATAAAAAAAAAATCTCTTTTTTTGTTTTCATCTTTCTTCTCCTTATCTTTCAATGAAACTATATACATGAAATAAAAATTTAAGTATAAGTTGAAATTTGCATATGGAAATCTTCTTTCTTTTACTTTAAGTTATATTTCATGTATATAGTTTCAAGATGTTTGAAAGTGGTTTTGGATATCTAGGAGATATAATGTAAATTCTAGTTTTTGGAAGATCTTATAATTTTCTAGACTTAGTCAAATTTTAGTAATCAACATGTCAAATTTCAGTAATCAGAAGGTTTAATTTCAATAATCAACAAGTTGTACCATCTCTCTCTCTCTCTCTCTCTCTATCTCACTCATTGTTTATCCCTTATGCTCTAGACCTCTCTCTCACACTCTCTCCTTCCCTCTCTACTTCTCTTTATCTCACTATTATCTCTATCTCTATCTTTGTATTTGTCTTTGTCTCTCTCCTTCTCTCTACACTTCTCTCTATCTCACCTTTCTCTCTCTCCCTCCCTCCCTGCTTTCCTCCCCTCACTAATTTTCTCTATCTTCACTTTGTTTGTTTGTCTATCTATCTATTTCTCTCTCTCCCACCCACCTTCCATCTCTACCTCTCTCTATCTAATATATTCCTCTTTGCCTCTCTCTCATCCTCCCTCCTCATCTCTCTCAATCTCTCCACCTTCCTCCTTCCCCCCTCTCTCTCATTCTCTCTATCTCATTTTTTTCTCCCTTCGTCCCTCCATCCCTCCCTCATTCCCTCTCTACTTCTCTCTCTCACTCCTCTCTCTCCCTCTCTCTCTACTTCTCCCTCCATCCTTCCCCATCTCCATCTCTCCTTCCCTATATAATTATCTTTGTATCTCTCTCTCTCTCTCCATCTCTACCTCTCCCTCCATTACCTCTCTCTCTCTCCATCTCTACCTCTCCCTCCATTCCCTCTCTCTCTCCTCTCCCTCTCCCTCTCTCCCTCTCTCTTAATCTCCCAACCTTACTCCTTCCCTCTCTATTTCTCTCTCTCATATTCTCTCTCTCTCTACTTATCTCTATCTCACCTCTCTCTCTTCCTTCCTCCCACCCACCTTCCCTCTCTACTCTTTATCTAACCTATCCCTTTCTGCTTCACTCTCCCTCCCTCCTCTCTCTCTTAATCTCTCCACCTTCCTCCTTCTCCCCCTCTATCTCTCTCCCTCTCTCTCATTCTCTCTATCTCACTTCTCTCTCCCTCCTTCCCCCCTCCCTCCTCTCTATATATCACCTCTCTCTCTCTACTTCTTCCTCCCTCCTCCCCCCCCTCTCTATCTCTCCTTCCCTATATACTTCTCTCTATCTCTCGTTCCATCGCTACCTCTCCCTCCCTCCTCCCCCATCTCTCTCTCCCCATCTTTCTCTCACTCTCTCCTTCCTCTCTACTCTCTATCTCACCATTCTCTCTCTTTCTAATTATCCCTCTCTATCTATCCTTCCCTATATACTTATCTATATCTCTCTCTCCATCTCTACCTCTCCCTCCATCATTACCTCTCTCTCAATCTCCCCACCTTACTCCCTTTCTCTCTCTCTCTCTCTCTCTCTCTCTCTCTCATCTCTCTCTTCCTCTCTTCTCTCTCTCTCTCTCTCTCTCTCTCTCTCTCTCTCTCTCTCTCTCTCTCTCTCTCTCTCTCTCTCTCTCTCTCTCTCTCTCTCTCTCTCTCATCTCTACCTATTCCTCCCTCCTTCCCCCTCTTTGTCTCTGTCTCCCTCTCGCAATCTCCTAGCCTTCCTCCTTCCCCCCCTCTCTCTCTACTTCTCCCTTTTTATCTCTCTCTCCCTCCCTCCTTCCCTCTCTCTCTCTCTCTAATTCCCCCTCTTTATCTCCTTCCCTATATACTTTATATCTCTCTCTCCATCTCCACATCTCCCTTCCTCCCTCCCTCTTTATCTCTCGTTCCCTATATACTTCTCTATATATATCTCTCCATCTCTACCTCTACCTCCCTCCTTATCTCTCTCTCTACTTCACCCTCTTTATCTCTCCTTCCCTATTCTCTCTCTCTCTCCATCGTTGTTCCTATCTCTCAATATCTCCACCTTCCTCCTCTCTCTCTATCCCTTCTTTCCTCCCTTTGTCCCTTCATCCCTCTTTCTCTCTCTCCATCCCACCCTCTCCCTATCTATCAATCTCCCCACCTTCCTCCTCTCTCTCTCTCCATATTTCTCTCATTGTCTCCTTCCCCCCTCTCTCTCTCCCCTTCTATGTCTCTCTATCTGACCTCTCTCCCTCTATCCCTACCTCTCCCTCCCTCCCCCCTCTCTCTCTCTCTCCCTTCCCCATATTTCTCTTTCACTATCTCCTTCCTTCTCTACTCTCTATCTCACCATTATATCTCTCTACTTCTCCCTCGCTATCTCTCTTTGTCTCTGCCTCTCCCTCCCCCCCCCTCTCTCTCTCTCCTTCCCTCTATACTTCTCTCTATCTCACCTCTCTCTCTCTCTCTCCACCCCCCCTCCTTCCCTCTCTAATTTTCTCTATCTTCCCCCCTCTCTCTCTCTTCCTTCCTCCCATCCATCTTCCCTCTCTACTTATCTTTGTCTAACCTATCCCTCTCTACCTCTCTCTCCCTCCATCCCTCCTCTCTCTCTCTCTCTCTCTCTCTCTCTCTCTCTCTCTCTCTCTCTCTCTCTCTCTCTCTCTCTCTCTCTCTCTCTCTCTCTCTCTCAATCTCCCAAATCCTATACCGAATATCCTAAACCCTAATCCCTATACTCTATAATCTTAACTCTATACCCTCAACCCTCAACCCTATATCTTAAACCCTAAACCTTACACCCTCAACCTTACACACCAAATCCTAAACATTATCCCTCAACCCTATACTTAAAGCCTAAAACCTACACTCTCAACCCTTAACCCTATACCTTATACCCTCAACCCTATACACTAAACCCTGTACCCAATATTCTAAACCCTAATCCCTATATCCTATACACTTAACCTTATACCCTCAACCCTAAACCCTACATTCAACCTTGTACCCAAAACCCTAAATCCAATACCCTTAACCCTATACCCAATATCCTAAACCCTAATCCCTATACCCTATACACTTAATCCTATACCCTCAACCTTAAACCCTAAACCCTAAACCTTATACTTAAAGCATGAACCCAATACCCTCAACCTTATATCGAATATCCTAAACCCTAATCCCTATACCCTATACACTTAACCCTATACCCTCAATCCTAAACACTATCCTTCAACCCTCAAATATCATCCCTATACCCTATAACCTAAACCTTATACCCTAAACCTTGAACATTATCCCTCAACACTTAACCTTATATCCTCAACCCTAAACATTATCCCTCAACCCTCAACCCTATACTTAAAACCTAAAACCTACTTTCAAACTTGTACCCTACACCCTAAACCCTAAACCCAATACCCTCAACCCTATAACCAATATCCTAAACCCTATACCCTATACCATTGAAACCTTGAATGCTATCCCTCAACCCTCAAACCTATACCTTAAACCCTAAACCCTACACCCTCAAACCTCATTCCTATACCCTATACCCTCAACCTTATACCCTAAACCCTAAACATTATGCCTCAATCCTCAACCCTATACCTGATACACTTAACCTTATACCCTCAACCTTGAACACTATCCCTGAACCCTCAAACCTATATCTTAAACCCTACACCCTCAACCCTCAACCTTATACCCAATATCCTAAACCCTAATCCCTATACCCTATACACTTAACCCTATGCCTCAACATTTAACACTATCCCTCAACCCTATACCTTAAACCATAAACCCTATAGATCAAACCCTGAGAGAGGGGGAGAGAGAGAGGGGGAGATGAGAGATAGATAGTAGAGAGGGAAAGAGAGAGTGAGAGACAAAGATGGGGACAATGGGAGGGACATGGAGAGAGAGAGATGAGATAGAGAGGGAAAGATGGGGGAGAGAGGGAGATATGGAGATAGAGAGTAGAGAGGGAAAGAGGTAAAGATGGTGACATAGGTGATATAGAGAGCCACATAAAGACACACAAAGAGAGAGTGATGGAGGGAAAGGGGAGATAGAGATAAGTAGAGAGGGAAGGAGGGGTAGAGAGAGGAGGGATAAAGAGTAGATAGAGAAGGAGAGGGGGAATTAGAGAGGGAGGGAGAGGTATGGAGGGAGAGAGATATGTGAGAGAGAGATGAGAAACAGAGAAATAAAGAGAGTGATAGGGAATGATGGAGGGAGAGGCATGTAGAGAGGGATAGGTGAGATAGAGATAGAGGGAAGGAGGGTGGGTGGGAGAAAGAGGGGAGGAAGGGAGAGGTGAGATAAAGAGATAATGGTGAGAGAGAGAGAGTGGTGGAGGGAGAGGTAGGTAGAGAGGAGAGGGGAGATATAGATAAGTAGAGATGGAAGGAGAGAGGGAGGGGGAGGTAGGGGGGAGAGAGAGAGGTGAGATAGAGAGAAACAAAGAGGGTGATGGAGGGAGAGGTAGGTGAGAGAGGGAAGGAGAGGTAGAGAGAGAGGAGAGATACAAAGGAGAGGGAAGGAGGGAGGGAGAGAGTGAGATAAAGAGGTGTAGAGAGAGAGAGAGTGTGGTAGGGAGTGATGGATGGAGATGTAGGTAGAGAGGGATTTAGATAGAAAGTAGATAGGGAGGGAAAGGTCTGGAGGGAGAGAGAGGGAGGTGAGAGAGAGGTGAGATAAAGAGAAATAGAGAGAGTGGTAGGGAGTGATGGAGGGAGAGGTAGGTAGAGCGAGGGAGAGGGGAGATAGAGAGAAGTAGAGATGGAGGGAGAAAGGGAGGGAGAGGTAGCGAGGGAGAGATAGAGGGAGAGGCAGGGAGAGATAAAGAGATAGAGAGGGAGGAAAGGAGAGAGAGAGAGAGAGAGAGAGAGAGAGAGAGAGAGAGAGAGAGAGAGAGAGAGAGAGAGAGAGAGAGAGAGAGATACAACTTGATTGACATGTTGATTACTAAAATTTTACTAAGTTTGAAAAATTATAAGATCTTCCAAAAATTAGAATTTGCATTATAACCCCTAGAGATCCGAAACCACTCTCAAACATCATGAAACTATATACATGAAATATAAATTAAACTAAATGTCCATATGTAAATGTCAACTTATTCTTAATTTTTTTTTTCATGTATATAGTTTCACTGAAACATAAGGAAAAGAAAGAGGGAAAAAATGAGAAGGAAAAATTTTCAGTGCAGAACAAAATGTGCTCGCATTTTGGCCTGCTTTGGGAATTCCCAAGCCTTTGGCTTGGATTTGCTTTGGATTTCCAGCCCAAAGGCTTAGACTAACTTTCCAATTCCCAAAAACATGTTTTTGCATTTTCTACAAAAAATCACATAATCTTGTTCATGCTCTTAATTAGGTTTTGTGTTTCAAGGTCGAGTAAAAAAACACCTAAGTAATGTTAAGCTCTCTTATCTATCTAACAATGTTTTTTTTCACATTTTGAGTATATTAAGGCTTTCATCTTTAATTTATTTTGTTGGTGTATCCGTTTGTTTGTTAAAAACCAATGTTTGGTATTTTTTACTTTATTTTTAACCGTTCATTGAAATTTCAAATAATTACATTTTTATAAACTAGACTCCATTCTACGCATATTTAAACAAAACAATTTTCAATTAGTTTTCAATTTTTTCAAGGGGGAGCATGGTCAAATTTATATTTTTCAGAATGTGTCCACTTTGAGAATTAGTAAAAAATCATATATTTATTAAAAAATTATCAAAAAAATCGAGGATAAACTAGATATTGTTAGCTAATTTCTCACTGAAGCAATTTTAAAAATACTAAAAAAGGTTAACATTTTAGGGGACCACAACAGACGCTATGTTATGTTTTTTTGAAAAAAATAAGACGAATTTGTGTGGTCCCCCCTTTTTGAACCCCTTAATCTCTACCATTTAAAAAAAAAATAGTAGTTTAGAAAGTAGATTCAGAGCACTACGACCCTTGTTTTTGTTGCATCTTAAAATTTTGAGTGTAACTATCCTCAATTTCTCATCCAAGGTCAGTATTTTCTAATTTCATAAAAAAGTGGCCACTTAAAACCCCTTTTTGGCCCCCCATCTTTGTCCAGTTACCTACAATATCTCTACATGTTTTGATTTAGGTTAAGTTAATTCTTATGTTTTAAGTGCTCTTGCTCCTAATGCTTATCGATTTTGGTTATTCACGAGGCACACAAATTCTTTCTCTTACTTCAACATTTTGATCTCTTTTTCATTACAAGCTTTCAACTAAGAGTTAAATATTGGGGGATATCCATTATATCTAAGTTATTGGACTATAATCCCAATTTCATCTCTTATAGTATCACGTGCACATGTTTTAGTAGATACCTCTTCACCTAAGAATTGAGAATTGAAGTGTATCTATTTCATTAAAGCTACCTTGGTCACAAACCCAATCTCATTTCTTAAAGAAAAATTCCTTGCATTTAACAAGACTTAATTATCTTACAATTAACACGACTTAATTCTAGTGAACTCTTTCATAACATTTAAATTCACTAATAAATTTAATAAGAAATGTTTTAAAGTATAAATATTTCTCACTCATTTAAATCAATTTTAGAACAAAAAAGAATATTTTAAAATTACCAATTAAATTGCTTACTCTTTCAAATTTATGAACGATCTATTTCAATTGTTAGGGTTATTGCAATTTTTAAATATTTATAATTACATCGAAGGTAAATATTTTGATGGTTTGTAAATGCAGATTTGAGGTAAATTGCATTACACCTTCCAACACCAGTACTGAAAAATATATATGTGAGAAAAAGCTCAAGAAATTGAATTATTTAATTAATATCTATAAATTTTAATATACGTTTATCATTATGGGGTTTTGTGTCATGTAGTGATCTTTGCAATGCCTAAACTTAATTAAAGTCCCTTTAGAATCTATTACAAATTCTTTATTGAATTGATTTGATTGTGTGGGACACATGGCCTGCATTATCCTCTTTGCTTCCACTAACAATCCCCTGTAAATTAATTGCTACATAACAAATTTAATTTCCTTATGTTTGCATGTACTACTACCTTCAAACGAATTCACCAAACATAGGCTAACCTAATGTTAGGCATATGTTGGTTTGATTAGGATGGTTTAACTTATATTTATACTTAGAAGAAATAATCAAAATAAATTAATAAAAATTTATTAAAAATAAATTATCTAAATCATAAATATAATATAATTATATTTGTACTTAAGATATCTATATCAATTATGTACCCCACTATCATCACCACTTGAAAATTTGTCTAGAATATAAAATAATCATAATTTTGAAGCTAAATTTGTTATTTAAATTGAATATATTTATTTATTATTATATACGATATTTTCATTTAACATAATATGATGTAGGAGCATCTTGGGTTGTAAGAGCGATCTTGCATCTCCCAAAGGTAATTATTTTAAATTTTGCTATAGTTTAGTTTGGAATGATGTTTTGATGAATAAATTGATGTAATAAGGGTCTAAATATTTATTTAATATATTCCCAAGACCTCTGGTAGTTGCACTCTTGTAAGTTGTACACATGTCAATGACCGTTTCAAAGCATATCTTAAGAATATTCTATTTTGGTGTCCATATTGGGAAGTGGGAGCATCTTGCACGATATCTTCTTACATGTTTACATGTGTCATTGCATGTAATCTTAAATAGGCCGCCCCAGTTTGCATGTTAGTGCATGTCTATTTTGGGTCCCAAGTGGAGTTATGGAACTTGGTCATAGTTGACCAGTTTGATTGGCTATTGGTGGAGGTGGCCATATCCAACCCATGTGGCCTAATTAATTATTTTATTTCGTTCTTGAGAATTACTCCATCTAGGCATGGGTTTTTGGAGCCCATTTGTGACTTAACGACATTATTTTCATATTTTGTAAATATTGTTAAAAACTCCCAAAATATGGCGTTGGATTTTGGAGTGGTTACTCATGATGGTTTGTGGTAACTACAATGGTTATCCATGGTTAATCATCTCATAAAAATGAAGGTAAAGTTTATGTTATTCATTTTTTCAGTTTGTAGGTTGAAGATCAGATGTTGAAGGCAGACTGTGACTCAAAGTTGAAGAAATCATTTTCCAAGATTTGAAGGAGAGTATCCTTGGGCATGGATTTTGATTTGGAGTTGTATAACACTTATTTATGTAGATTGGGAGAAGAATTTTGCAGCAACAAATGATTCAAAAATAATGGTTGAGGTGTTGTTGAAGATTGCAGATCACAAGAGCTAGAATTGAAGTGTAGGAAGCCGATTCAAGGAGGAGAAACAATCAAACACTTCAACAAAAGATTGCAAGAAGGGAAAAAAAAACTTTTATATTTAAATATGAGAATGAAATCAACAACATACAATATTTCTTATAACAAAAAATAAAAACATAATCTTGAAGCTCATGGGCTTCCTTACAATTCGAGCTAGTTTTATACTTTTATATTTCAATATGAGAATGAAATCAACAACATACAATATTTCTTATAATAAAAAATGAAAACATAATCTTGAATTTCATGGGCTTCCTTGCACTCTAAGCTCTCAACATACAAAAATATGCAACATATATGTCCTCAACAATCTGGCTTCATTTCAGCAACATATAGGTATGTAACCACACTTCACCCAAAAAACCCCTTCTCCAAATGAACACGCATCAATATATAGAAGAGTGTGTGAGAGGAAAACCATTGTTGGTTTCCAAAACAACCTACCAAAACCTCCAAGAGATCCCAAAACCCAACTTAAGGGGAATTAAAAATATAAAATATAGCACTTAATTGCTTACATGGCCCTCACATGGATGCATATCTTTTGGCCAATCATCTTTGGTCAACAATGACACCTTTGATTCTTGGTGACTATGATGGCTCCAAATATGGACATGCACCAACATGCAAATGCATGCAAAGTATGCAAATGATCATGCAAGAGCATGCATGCAAAGTGGGCTCCACCTAGAATTGGATTCCCCAAATAGAATATTCCAATTTAGATGCCTTTGAAACTTTTATTGAACCATATTTCCTCCAAAAATTACATTTACAAGTCAAAAGAGAAAATTATAATGTTGCAAATTAAAATATTTATTTTTCACATACCTTAGCCCTTATTGAAAACAACAAAATAAAATAACAATATTTTTGGTGATGCAAGATCGCCTTACACCTTGGATGCTCCTGCATCAAACACCCAGGGTAGGAAATTTTTTTGAATACGGATTCACAAAATGGAGCTGAGTGGTAGTACCACCCTTTCAGGTTGCAAAAAATCCTCAGCAAAATCCATCACTGAAATTTGTGCCTCTGATAATTCCTTCTTTCTCCTCTTCCAATATCTTGCCAGAATATTCACCATCCTCCTCCAACAACCCTACACTCCATTATTCTGTTCTCTCATGGACTTGTATCCACCATGTATCATCCTCATCCTCCTAATACCATTCATTCTCTATGCTCTCACAAGATTTGACCCACCACTGGCCGACCAACTCCACCAAATTTCACTTGTAACATCCTCTATAGCTTCTACAAGTAAATATGCACTATCCACACACCAATCTACATCATTTAAATCTTTCCCTGCATAGAAATCAATACTAACAAAATCTATTTGTACCATCTCTTTTTCTCCTTCTACACTCACTACCTCTTTCATCTCAATATGCAAATCATCTTTATTTTCATCTTCATAAAATTTAGAAACATAAGTCATTACCTCTATTTTCACATGTTCCTCTGGTATCACTGCAACATATGTCTTCTCACTATGTGGTGCAATATTTTCATCTACACAAAATCCACTTTCATCTTCATTATAAAAATGAAAAATATTATGCATTACCTCTTTCTTTATAACCTTTTCCTCGCCACGGTATGGTGACATATCTTCTTCACCTTCACTATCAACTACTATTTCATTTTCAATGTTTTTAAGTCCTCCAAAGGACACTCATCTACTGCTGCAACATCATTTTTCTCTTCAATTTTTGCACCTTCTTTTTGCCTCTCAACCTTTATTACACTTTTCTCTTCTTTCTCACTCTCTTTCTCTATGCCTTCTTCAAAGCATAGTTCTGCAAGATTTTCTCCTTTCTATTCACTTGTATACACAACTATGACAAACTTTTGGCTTTGATACCACTGGTGCAGGAGGGATACTCTCCCTTCGAATTTGAAATCAAACACTTCAACAAGAGATTGCAAGAAGGCAACAAAATACTTTTATATTTCAATATGAGAATGAAATCAACAACATACAATATTTCTTATAACATAAAATGAAAACATTATCTTGAAGCTCATGGGCTTCCTTGTACTCTGAGCTCTCAACATACAAAAATCTGCAACATATGTGTCTTTAGCAATCTGGCTTCATTTTGACAACATTTGGATATGTAACCACACTTCACCCAAAAGCCCCCTTCTCCAAATGAACAAGCATCAATATATAGAATAATGTGTGAGAGGAAAGCCATTGTTGGTTTCCATAACAACCTACCAACACCTCCAAGAAATCCATGTCCCAATTTGAGGGGAATAAAAAAATAAAAAATATAACACTTAATTGTTTACATGGCCCTCACATGGGCGCCTATCTTTTGGGCAATCATCTTTGGTCAACAATGACACCTCCATTGATTCTCGATGGCTCCGACGACTCCAAATATGGACATGCACCAACATGCAAAGCTGGTGGTCCCAACATGCAAATGCATGCAAAGTGGTCCCCACCTAGAATTGGACACCCCAAATGAAATATTCCAATTTAAATGTGGTTACAGCATTTGAAGGAGAGATCCTTGGGCATGGATTTTGGTCTGGAGAAGTATAACACTTGTTTGTGTAGGTTTGAAAAAGACTTTTGCAGCAACAAATGATTTGAAATTCATGGTTGAGGTGTTGTTGAAGATTGCATATTGCAGGAGCTAGAATTGAAGTGCAAGAAACTGATTCAAGGAAGAGGAAATATGTTGCTCATGCTCAACCATTTGATCTATTTTAGTTCATTTTTATTTCTAATTTGAATGCATGCTTATCAGCCCAAGTGGCTACAAGTATTGTAATTTCAGTTTGTAGAAGATAATGTGTTGTTTGCAGGAGATTTAGTTGAAATAAAGAGGAGTTTATGTGCAGATTTCTAAATCTAATCTTGGTTGTTTGAATTCATGTTCTTTTCATTTTTTATTGCATTTGTATGTGGTTTAAGATAGGGGCATACCCTTCATCAAATTTCAAGTCAAATCTATGATAGATTTGCATATGTGGTTATGTCATGTTTTCATTGCAACAGTGGTATCAAAGCTAGTGTGTTCCTGAGTGTGCGAGCAAAAGCGTTGATGTGAGGCAGTTTGCATTAGGACCTGTAGGTGGAGTGTGTGGGTTTTTCTTGTAGATGAATGTGCAATTTGCAAGAGAAAGGATTTGTTGAGCATAGGTTCCTGTGGTTGTGAAAATATCGTCGAGTGTGAGGTAGTTTGGAACAGAACCTGAAAGTGTTGAAGATTTGTAAACATATCATTGAACGTGAGACAGTTTACATGTGAAGAATTTGAGAATTTGAATATTTGTGTTGAAACTTTGTGAGACCTTGAAAATGCCAAAAAAGAAAGGCAGAAGGTTTGTTATAGTTGTGTATGTAGGTGAATAGGAAGGAGAAAATATTGCTGAAGTATGCTTTAAAGATAATGTGAAGGAAGAAGGTAAGATCGTAGCAGAGGATGAGAAGCAAAAAGAAAGTGCAACAATCAAAGAGGAAAATGATGTTGCGGCAGTAGATGAGTGTCATTTGGAGAAATCGAAAGTATTGGAAAATGAAATTGCAACTGAAAGTGAAGGTGAAGAAGATATGGCAACAAACAGTGGTGAGAAAAAGGTTGTAGAGAAAGAGGTAAAGCATAATATTTTTCATTTTTATGATGAAGATGAGAGTGAATTTTGTGTAGATGAAATAGTTGCAGTAGAGGATAATATTGATTCATGTTTTGTTAAATTTGAGAAATATGATGATTTACATATTTTGAATAAGTTGGTTCAAATAGAGTTTGCTAATGATGTTTGGTATGCAAAAGATTTGTTTGGTGTGCAAAGTTTAGTGCAGTTGTATTTTGGTGGAGGTGGTTAGACTATGGTGGGTTGAATCCCACAAGATTGGAAGAGAGTGTGAGTTGCAATTGGTGGAGGTGGTTGGTTTATGGTGGAGCTGATTCCACATTGAGGATGTTGAGTGCAGAGAAGAATTGTCAAAGGAGAATGATACTTGTTTTGGCTAGGCGTTGGAAGAGGAGAAAGAAGGACAAATCAGAGATACCAATTTCAATGATGGAGTTTGTTGAAAATTGTTTGCAATCTGAAAGGGTGGTACTACCACTCAACTCTATTTTGTGAATCCATATTCATAAAATTCCCCTACCCCGAGTGTTTGATGCAAGAGCATCTTGGGTTGTGAGAGCAATCTTGCATCACCCAAAAGTAATTATTTCATTTTTTTCTATAGTTTAATCTGGAATAATGTTTTGATGAATAAATTGATGTAATAAGGATCTAAATATTTATTTAATATTTTCCTAAGATCTTTGGTAGTTGCACTCCTATAAGTTGCACACATATCAACAACCGTATTCCATTTTGACATCCATATCTTGCATGACATCTTCTTGCATGTTTACATGTTGTAGACACATAAAAATGACCTAGGCTTGCAAGCTCTATTTCTAATCTCTTTCTTCCTAGCATAATTAAGACATTTTAATTATGTCCTTGGTCCACATTCGACTATTAATTAAATAATTCATGATTATTTAATTAATTCATATGTTTTTTATTCTTCATGATTATTAAATAAATAAATTTTATTTATTTAATTACGTCACTAATTGTCTAATGTCTTTCTATAATTAAATAAATTTCCTAATTTATTTAATTATCCTTGTCCATTATGTCTTCTTGATTATTAAATAAATAACTTTATTTATTTAATATGTCTCTAATTTAAAGTCCTCTTGTAATTAAATAAATTCTTTTATTTATTTAATTATGGCCATCTTCACATTCTCCTCATTTTAAATAAAATCTTATTTATTTAAAATAAGTCCCACCACCTAAATTAAATAATTTTATTATTTAATTTCTCCTCTTTTATTGTGCTCATTTTAAATAAATCTTATTTATTTAAAATAAGTCCCTCTTTAAAAATCCCTTCTTTTGTAAATAATTTAATTTAAATTATTTATTGTCACATGACCCCACCCTTTTTGAATTAAAATAGTTTTTAATTTAAAAAGTCAACAACCCCTCTTGAATTAAATAATTTTAAATTATTATTTGATTCCCCAACAATTTCGGTTTGTGTGCCTTGTCACATGCATTGTCAACCCTTGATTTGATTTTTCTTAAAATCAATCTTGTCCATTCATTTCGAATTTGACCTAATGTTGCCCTAACCCTAATTGTGGGTTGTCATATTGAATCTTGTCCATAGATTCTAGGTCATTTATCAGTCTTTAATCTCACCCGTCCATACAAAATTGCATTTTCTATAAAATGTCAATTTTGTCTCATATCTATCACTGGCTATCCATTATTATCTCTTGTCATTTTCACATATTTCATCTCTTACATCTCTGGTCCTTTGCATTTTTAGAATTGTTTGCATTTCATAGCATTATTATTCTCATTTAGCATAGCATAGTTTAGATTTCATTTGATATTTAGAAATGTTAGATGCTTACTAATTGCATTAGGGCATAGTATAGCATATAGTTTATCAAATCCTTCAATGTTTGCTTAGGGCTTGTCATTTCTATTGACTTGCTCTTTGTAAATCTGAGGGCAAGTTATTTATTTCAGCAAATTTAGAAGGTGTAATGGAGGTTAGTCATGGAGGATGAAGACAACCTTTGAGGTTGTTCATCTATTCCAATGCACTCCATTACCATACTTTGGGTTTTTATGTTCTGCATATTACATTGCTAACCATAGAAATTTCCCTTTGTTACACATGTGTCATTGCTTGTAATCTTAAATGGGACGCCCAAGTTTACATGTTAGTGCATGTCTATTCTAGGTCCTGGGTGGAGTTATGGAGTGGTCATAATTGACCAATTTGATTGGCTATTGGTGGAGGTGGCCATATGCAATCCATGTGGCCTAATTAATGATTTTATTTCATTCTTGAGCACTACTCCATCTATGTGTGGTTTTTTGGAGCCCATTTGTGATTTAATGACATTATTTTCATATTTTGTAAATATTGTTGAAAACTTCCAAAATATGGTGTTGGATTTTTGAGTGGTTACTCATGATGGTTTGTGGTAATCACAATGGTTATCCATGGTTAATCATCTCATAAAAATGAAAGAAAATTTTGTATTATTTAGTTTTCAGTTTGCAGGTTGAAGATTAGAGGTTGAAGTCAAACTCTAACTTAGAGCTGTAGACTTAATTTTCCAAGATTTGAAAGAGAGTATCCTTGGGCATGGATTTTGGTTTGGAGGTGTATAACACTTGTTTGTGCAAGTTGGAAGAAGATTTGTGTAGCAACAAATGATTTGGAAGTCATGGGTGAAGTGTTGTTGAAGATTGCAAGTTGCAAGAGCTAGAATTGAAGTGCAAGGAGAACTATGTTGCTCATGCTCAACCATTTGAGCTCTTGCATGCCATTTTTATTTCTGATTTGAATGCATATTTATCAACCCAAGTGACTACAACTATTGTAATTTCAGCTTGGAGAAGAAACTCTGTTGTTTACAAGAGATTCGACTGAAATAAAGAGGGGTTTATGTGCAGATTTCTAAATCTGATCTTGGTTGTTTGAATTCATTTTCTTTGCATTTCTGATTGTAATTGTATGTGGTTTAAAATAGGGCGTACCCTTCATCAAATTTCAAGGCAAAACTATGATAGATTTACATGTGATTATGTGGTGTTTTCACTATATCATAATATAACTTATTAAATATGCTTTAAAAGTTTATCATATTATAAAATTATATATTTATTAATGTTGATTTTTTATTTATACTATAGATTATTTTTATTTAATTATTTATTAACTTAATAAGCTTACTTTATTATTAATTTTATTTATTTAAAATTATTATTGTTATTAATATTTCAACTTTGCATTTTTGTTTACTCTATTTTGGTTTTTAATTTAGATTTATATTTGAAATTATTTGAATTATTTATGTCTATTTTGTCAAATTAGAATAATAAATAAGAATTATTAGAAATAGTTCAATTTATAATTATTTTTATTCTATTAAAATTGAGCTATTGTAGAATAATTATATTTTTTACTTTAAACTTAATTTATAAGATATATATTTTAATTTATTGTAGATATTTTATAATTTTTAACAATATTATTATGTTCTTTAAGTTTTTTTAACAAGATTTTTATTATGTTTTTATTAATTATTTTATAATTATAGAAATAATACTTGTTTTAGTTTATAATTTTTTTTGTAAAGAATGTAGAGATAGAAAATCAAATCTAATGCTAATTCATTTTAGTATGTGATCATCAACACCAAAAAATCATTAGATGGGTGTGAGGTTGTATGGGCCTTGGGACAACTTGATCTCATAATATATCAAAATTCAAGAACATATAATCAAATAATATCTACACAAAATTCAAGAACATATAATCAAATAATATCTACACAGTTATTTTGTTGTATGTGAAACTCAAGCAAAGCAAATATGGGTATAAAGAAAACAATGACAGTACAATTTAAGATTCCTAAAGGTGATAAACAAGTGCAAACAAGAGAAGTGAGAAATAAGATATAATAGGTCAATCCCGAGGGAGTCCAACCATCAAAAAAATTATAACTTAGTACATATTCTTGATGAAAAATAACAAGCCCTATGTAATTTCCAAGTGGCTTCCTCTCTTGGTGTTTTCTCTATAAATTCCAACTTACCAATTAGTACAATTTTGGATGACATATCACATGTACTTGCAAATGTTAGTAAAGAAATTAATAGTGAGTGAGTGAGAGGCATATATACATATATAGAGAGGATGTGAAAGAGAAGTGACAAAGAGAGTTAGGGAAAATAGAGTAAAAGAGAGAGTGATTAAAAGGAAGAGATAGACATAAAGAAATAGAGAGGGAGAGTCAAATAAAGTGGTAGAGAGATCCCCATAATTACATGTCATCTTTAGATTGTTGGTATAAAACACTTACCAAAAGCTGACTCTCTTTTGTCCCTCTCTCTTTCCCTTATTATCTCTTAATTATCTCTTATGCCCCCCTCTCTCTCTCTATATATATCGCTTCCTCTATCCATCACAGTAATCACGGTCACGACAAGGTTGACCAAGTAACTAACACAGAGGCCACAGTCATGGCCAGATCGCTACAACATTTCTGTAGTGTCCAGATTGACACGAAAACTTAGAAAGTCTGCACATTTACCTATTCTCCGATCCATATGTCACTTGATTGCCGTTAGGTGATTCGCCTCATACACAAACCAAAAACCGGACAGATTGCGATCCTTTGGTAAGCTGACAATAGATTAAAGGCCTCTCATCATAGATGGATAGATGCTCCGTAATCTCCTATTTCTATCCAATGATCTCAACTCATCCTCAAGCTCCGATTCTTCTACCCAATGATCTCACCTCATGTTGTAAAATACTTATATGATATGGGTTTTTATTTGTATGTTATTTGTGCTTATCGTGGCTATTACCAAATAATCAGGGCACATTTTAGGAAAGGAGAGGACCTCTAATGGACAACGTGCCTGGTTTTTACTTTCAGTCCAGACAGCACGTTGTGGCCATTTGAGCTTGGGAAGGACCAAAAGAAGGCACAATCTGGAAAAATATTTGCTACAAGAAAATATCAAGAGAAAATGATGGAACTAATTTCTAGAAAAAGCAAGCAGAACCCTCGATCCATCGATGCATACACAGATCGATGCCCTCGTATGTAACATAATGCAGATCTAAGTTACTTTCAAGCTAAACGCACACAAACAGAAATCGTTCTTTAAATACAAACAATAGGATGCAACTAGGGTTTCTCAGTAGACCATTTTAAACACCTAAAATTTTAGAACGAATCATTTAACCTTAGCTTTTAAAAACTTAATAATACCAACTCATCTCACGGATCTGTTTTAACTTTTTAAACCGTTGCGACATATCTTAAAACCCTAGAGTATATATCCGTCAAATTTTATCACAAGCTTTGCAGATATAAAGAATAAGACCCTAAAATATATTTTCTAACCCTAAACACAAAAGAAACAGAAAGTCTCTCTAATTATGGTCACAAACTCCAACCTCAACTGAAACAAAAGCGACTGACATTCTAAACCCATGCGCCAAATTTAAATGGTAGAAGACAAAGACTTGGCCATGAGATACTATCATCTGGTAACAATCAAAACGCTTATCTCAAGGATCTGCATTAACTTTTTTCACCGTTGCAACAGATCTTAAAATCATAGAGTATATATCCGTCAAGTTTCATCACAAACTTCGCAGATATAAAGAATAAAACCCTAAAAAAGTATTTTCTAGCCCTAAACCCGAAAGAAACAGAACATCTTTGTCTAATTATGGTCACAAATTCCAACCTCACCTGAAACAAAAGCGATTGCCATTCTAGACCTCACCTGAAACAAAAGTGATTGGCATTCTCAGCCCGTGCGCCAAATTTAAATGGGAGAAGACAAAGACTTGGCCATGAGGTAATACCCTCTGGTAATAATCAAAATATTCTCAAGGCCAAATATTTATCTTCTCCTATTTAATCCAGCACCAAACATCCTCGGACAAAAAACCAGAGACTTCATCTTGCACTTCATCTCTGTTCTTCCACAAAAGTTCGGACGACCTACGCCACAAATCAGTACTGAAAAATATATCTATAAAAAAAAGTGCATAGACATTTTCAACAGATTTATGACGTGAAGCCATCCGGACTTGAATAGATGAAACAAAGATGGAGAGCGTATGAAGAAATCGACAAGCAGATGAGAGAAAACCTAGATTTGGAACGCAGAAGATGATCGACAGAGTAGATATGGAAGATAGTAGACGATCTACAGCATTTTAAAGGCATTTTCTGACCAAAACGCGTAAGGCAACGAACATTCCACGTGATTTCATAATATTAATTAAGCTTTCATAATTTGGCTTTAACTTTAATTTAAGTGAGATTCTCTTCTATGCTTTTGCTTTTATTCTTTTTCCACGCATTTTGGCGTGTTCTTTGCTCAATATAAGAGGTAGATTCATTCCAGAGAGCTTGGAATACATATACACCGTCCCTTACACTTGGGGAATTTCGTTTTTGTTTATTTGGATGTGATTTTCCACTTGGAGTGCAAATGACCTTTGGTTGTATATTTTAATGTGTTTGTTTTAATATGCATTTTTTTCAATAAAAAAATGTTTAATAAAATATAAAATTTAGTAGACAAGAATCCAATCAATTTTTTATTTTATGCATTAAATATTTTTGGCTTTTTGACATGAAATTTTACTCTTTGATGCACATTGTTTAGAGGGATTCTTGTCTTTTTTCTGTGTGTAGTTTTGTCATATATATATAAGAATCTATATTTATATTATTTTGTAGTTCTAATAATTATTTTATTAATTATTATAAAAAATGATAGTAATTTATGGAATAGAAAAATATATATATTTGTATGTATATATTAGTTTTTTTTTCAAAAATATAATTTTATATTTCATTTGTTTTATTTTGTGTATTTGTTCATAGAAATTTAAAAGTGTATTATTTATTAATCTATCTCAATTCATAATGTTTTGAATTAGTTTTCTTAATAGTCATTTCGACATCTTGGATTGGACCACAAGTACACATTTGTGTCTAAGATAGAACAAAATGTGGTCTTGCCTCTAATTCATGCATATTTTCCTACCTTTTCATGCAAACTCTTTTAGATATTTTGATTGTTACTTGTTGGTTGCATATATTTTGAATAAGTTTCTATGATCTTACATTTGATGCAGTCATGGATGAAGGATCCAATGAAGGAGAGTCAACCCGTGTAATAAAATGAATAGCAAACAATTACATAGTAAAAAACTCAATGAAACAATTTAAAGTGGCAATATGATCTTTATTGATTTTTAATCACAAATGAATTATAATTTGTTGCAATGGGCTTCCAACATGCTAGGCCCCAACCTTTTGATTACAAATATATAAATGATAGATTTTGAAAGATATTGCAATATAATTTTCAATCTTGATTCCGAAATAGAATCTCTAACTTGACTACCTTTGAAAGGTTATGAACAATGTTTATATAGTAGTTTTTCAAGCCTTGTGAATGATCATAGTTGACCACTAGGTGGTACAAAGTCCAATGCCTTGATGAAACATATAGTTGGCCAAATGTGTAGGTGAATTTCCTGGATTAATGAAAAATCGTTAAATCTTCTTGTGATTTGCACCATAAGCACTACTAGGTCTAAATTACCTTGATATACATTCCTTTGTTATTGCAAACTTTGGAAAGTTTTCTCAATCAATGAGTAGTGAAATTGAGTATAAGCATGTTAAGCCCAATAATGGTTAAGAAACTAATTTATGTCTTTGTGATGATAAAAAAATTTTGGAAAGTGAATATGGTGTTGAAGGATGATAGTATTAAATATTCTCCAAACAACAAAGTAAAATGTACAAATACGTTGAAATGTGGTAGGCCTTATGGTGACTCCTTGTGACTAGAATTTAGATGAAAAACTGCAAATAAAATAATTAAGTAGAATATATTTTTGGATAATGCAAGATATTTTTTATAGCCTTAGATGCTTCTACATTAGATATTTAGGGTTGTTTAAAAGCTAATTCCCTCACTTCCTAGTGACTAGAGGAAAACTAAGACAAATTACCTTGGGATTGGACATCCAACTTGAATCTTTTTCAAGTATTCATCTCCATTTCACCAAATACCTCTCATACTTTGTCATTGTACTCTTGGATTACTATGCCCCAATTCACATTCATGATACTAATATAGATATGCAATATTGATGCAATTTATATGTCCAATCCTTCCAGTAACTCTACTTCATATTGTAGGAGTTGAATGTGAACTCCCAACACCCCAGGGTCAACTAACAAACCAAAATATCTTCCACAAGAGAGAAATGACAAGAATAGTTTGCTCTAATTAAGGATTCAACATTGAATGATTGATTACGAAATGTACATAAGATTCCTTGCTTATATAGACAAGGTGAAAGATAGGATTAGATAAGATTATGACATGTGTTCTAATCATATAACATGAGATAACTAACTCAACTAATATTAAATGACCTAGGACTCAAGAATTAAATGCCAAAAAAATAAGATAAGATCTAAGTGACAAATAAAACTTCTAGAAATATTCCTATGACCTAAGTAAACTTAACATGTAAATAGGACATATAAGTGAACTAGATAGGTAAAACAACTATTTACACCAACACATATATGTATTTCCTAAATAAGCAATCTTGAAAACCTTGCAAGGACCAAACTTCATCTTCAATTTATTGTATGTTTCAAGTATAAATCTTTTTTTCTTGAGATGTACCATCACCTATTCTCCAACTAAAAACTCCTCATGCCTCCTCATCTCATCATCCCTTTTTTATATCTATTGTTCATCTTCTCCAAGTGACTCTTTACTTTGACATGTACTTGCTTCATATGTTTTAT
This sequence comes from Sequoiadendron giganteum, assembly GCA_007115665.2. NCBI lineage: Eukaryota > Viridiplantae > Streptophyta > Pinopsida > Cupressales > Cupressaceae > Sequoiadendron > Sequoiadendron giganteum. The sequence goes on from CM021102.1 coordinate 732,394,358, forward strand.
AAATTCTTCTAGTTCCATTCTCCTCTTCTCTTCATTATTACCATCTCTTAATTCTGATACATTCCTTGGACTATTGCCCTATGCAATCTCAAATAGTATTTTCCTTTTACTTTGGTTTATTGAATTATTATATGCAAACTCTATTTACGATAGAATGATGTCCCAATTTCCTATATTTTATCCAACTAGACACCTCAACAAATTACTTGAACTCCTACTCTATTTGTCTATCGATTTGGATGATTTGTTGATTTTTTTAAAATCCATCTTTGAATCTTCTTCCATAATTTCTTCTAGAAGTATCCAACAAATTTTTTGTCCTTGTTGGAAACTATACTCTTTGAAAAACCATGCAACCTCACATCATCCTTGAGAAATAAATTAGCTCTATGTATCGCATCATTATTCCTCTTACATGGAATGAAATGTGTCATCTTAGAAAACTTGTCCACAACTATAAATATTGAATCACACCTACTCTTTGTTCTTGGCAACCTCAATACAAAATCCATAATAATGTCTTCCCAAGGTCTCTCTAGTACTAGTAACAATTGATATGAACTTGCATTTTGACTACTTCCTTTTGCAACTTGACAAGTCCTCCACTCCTGAATAAATTTACTAACATTCTTACACATTTGTGGTCATAAATGTTTTTTACCAATATAACTATCTTGCTTATTCCAAAATTTACCACCAAACCTCTACCATGTTTCTCCTTCATAAAATTTTATTTTGTTGAATTTGTTTTTGATTAGATAAGAAGGGAAAGGGCCTTGATCCCACAGTTATAGCCAAACTAACAAAAAGGAACAAAAACAAGGTGAGAAACAACACCACCAACCATCATCAAGAAAATAGCATCTAGGATGGCTTGCAGGCCATACTTCATAATTATAACCATATACCATCCATAATTAATCAAAAACATAAAGCTTCTACTAGAATACTTAAGGCTACACAAACCATTGATCAAATCCACCATATACCAAGTAGTCTTAAACCATAACAAGGCTATAATGAAATAGCAGTCTAAATTCAAGAAGCAAAAAGACAAAAAGAGGAGAGCAGACATAAAACAACAACATAAAAGAAAGCCATTACTTGGATTTTCTCAATAGGTCCCCATATTCACCAATGAGGTAAATATATTCCCTCCAGTCAGGTCCCTTAGAATCATCCAACACCTTTAGCTCATCTAACTTCCCCAGTTTCTTCATCTTCTTAATGATTTTTGTTTGTCCAAAAATAGCTTTAATCACTGCTCTTCTCATCAGCCTATTAGTCACCTTCATTGGCGTAACCAAGGCTTTCTCCATGTCATCAAACTGTACCTGCAAATAAGTTAGTTTTCTTTTCATAAAATCCAAACTATAATCATCAGAATTAATTTCATTTTCGGTATTCCAAGCATCTGGAACAGTCATATTTTCATTGTCTTGATCCTCCTCCATCTCAGTATGCTCCTCTTCATCATCTTCCTTTTCTTCTTTTGATTCCTCTTCCCCCATATCATAGGTTGAATCTTCAAACTCCATCTCATCAGAGTCTTCATCAATCTGGGCTTTGAATTCCTTAATATCCAAGTCTTCCTCATCATACACCATGATTTTTTGTTTTCCTTTCTTGTCCTTTGAAGCAGCCTTCAACAGGCAAGTTGACCTCTGACCACCACTATCTCTACTACCTTTCCCTTGCTTATTTTCTATCAAATCCTCTTTTTTAGTGCCCTCTTCACTGATAGTAATAAATTCCTTTTGAGGATTGGGGTCTTTTTTAATCTTCTTTTTCTTGGATAATTCTAGAAGAAGAGGAGATTGTTTCCTCTTCTCTAGAGTGGATTTCACAAGCTCAGATTCAAAGGATCCTTTACCAATAGTTTTCAGATTCACAAGGGTTGAAGGGTTCAAAACATTAGCAGCAGGGGAAGGGCTATTTGCAGGAACTAACACCCTTCGAGCAACAACAATGGAAGGTGAGCAAGGAATAGGATCCTCAACAAGGTTTACATCCACAAGGGGTTCCTCATTATCTTCATCATTGCAGTTTTGATTTTCATTATGGGCAACAAGAGGGTTACCATGAGGGTTAAGTGCCAAGGCATGCTTATACAAAGCTAGCATCAATCCTTTATGCAAGGGAGGGCTAGCACCTTTCTCAATCTTTAATCATAGGGAAGACAATAAATAGAAAGGAAAATTTACTCTTTCACCATTCCTAATGTGATTAAGCAAAGGGAAATGATATGAATGGACATACATATAACAACCTTCCAGCATAAAATACCTCATGACAAACAAATAAACCAAGGCATAGGGAGGCTGAAGCTTTAACCTAGCATACCCATTTTGGAAGCGTTTGAGATTCTCCCCTTCATGCAGGAATTTATCCACGAACTTCTGGTAGTCGGCCCCACTTTTCTTTGCCACCTTTATTCCTTGGTTTCATAAACCAGTAGCTTCCGCTATGAGCCTTATCATCACTTCAAACTTGATAGCCCCGATTGTGACATTTCCCTTCCTCCATGAAGTTGTGAACTTCGAAGTAAGGTTCTCATTGTAGCCCTTCATAAACTCAAAAAAAGGAGCCATGCCAACATTATCAAATAAACTCCACAATTCTATGTTTTTTTTGAGCACTTGGCAGTTTGGAGGTTTAGTGCGCTTCCTCGGCCCACCCATCTTATCACTTTGCAAGTTTTTTGATTACTGCGAGCAATTCCTCATAGCCACCCAACTCTTCGGCTTTTTACCAGTCTTGTAGAAATTTTTTTTACTCAAGGTTTCAAAGAAATCCCATAGAAAATAAGGAATCAAGAACTTTCTTTTAGGGGAAGCCAGCGACACAATTCCTAGAGCCAAGATCACATTATAATTATTGTAAGTAATTAACACCATATTAATAATCTTACCGCAAATCTTCACAAAAATTGGCAGAGTTGACATTAGGCATTTCAACACATTTGGATTTGACAACCCTTCGCAACTTGAAAATCTCCAAATGATCCTTGATCACCTTAGGAAGGAAATAATAATTAAATTTACCTTCAAAGAAGATCAACACACTCATCTTTGTACCACAAATATCAACATTAAACTACAATCCTTTAAGAACACGTGGTCTCCTATTCTTCCCCCACCACTTACACCCATCATCTTTGTAAGTTGAAATCATATTCAGATTTTTCATTTAAAATCGTGTCCTTTAAAGACCACGGTAGGTTATTATTAACCCAGTGGGTCCACCCCATACACCTCAACACCTCGTTGGCAACACAATCAATAGACTTATTCCCCTCTCTGTAAGCATGTTGCACTTTGCAGTTGGTAAAATATCTCATGATGGATGGACACTTGTCAATAATATTTTTTAGCTCCCAGGGGGGTGTAGCCCTTCCATTCAAAATATCCACGATTAACTTAGAGTCTCCCTCTAGAATTACATTTTTAAAGCCAAAATCCTTAAGAGTCTTTAAGCCCCCCCTAAAACATCCATAGCCTTAGCTTTGTTATTGGAACAAACACCCAAGTTACCACTAAAGCTCATAATGCACTCCCCTTTGTGGTTTCTAAGTAGTCACCCCGCTCCTGCTATTCTCGGGTTTCCTTTAGAGCACCCATCAAAGTTACACTTAATCCAATCTTTCTGAGGAGGGATCCACACAATAGACATTCTAGTTAACCTTGTGGTCCAATTTTGGTTAGTAAGATCCTTGCTTATACCCCATATCTGCTTTATTCTCATATCTTTGTAATTTGGCCAAACTTTGGAAGCATTGTATCTTCCAGCCTCCATATTTTCCTCATTCTGAGTTTTTATAATCAAACTAACCTTTTGGTTGCTCCTCTCCACTTCCCTAAAGATCCTATTATTCCTTTCCTTCCATATTCCCCAGGTAACAGAAGGGGGGATCTGATTCTAGAGATCAACAATAAGTTTATGGGAAAAGGGGCAATTTGACCAACTTTCAATAAACAACTTCATGAAGTGAGAAAACACCTAGTTAGTGAACAATGACGACAGGAAGAAAGACCAAACCTCTCTAGAGAACTGGCAATGGAAAAAGATGTGAATTATTGACTCTTCATCCTGCTTGCAGAGGGGGCATTTGTTAACCAACTGGACCCCCTTCTAACCAGATTGTCAATGGTGAGAATTTTTTAAAACCAGATATTAAAAAATGATCTGAAAAAAACTAGATGAAACTACATGCCTCCATAAAAATCCAAAGAAATGTCTTGCAAATGAATCAATTATTGAATCCAATTGATTATCTACAAAAAAATTCAACGTTTGTAGATTAAACGAGTGTCATTCTTGAGCTTTATTGTATGCCAATGAAAGAATAATTAGAAGATGAATGAACCCTTGTGTCAACTAATTTCATATATTATTTAATCTCAAATCTCTGAATTACTGAGAAGTGGGTGAATGATTAAAATAGATTATCACATGTTCATTAACCAATAGCATCCCTTCATTTTAACAAGCTCCCTCGTATATATTTGTGCTTAAAGAAAAGTTGGAATTTTGTGGCCTTAATTAATATCTAATTTTCTTTTAGAAATGTCATTTTTAAAGTCCAAAGAATCTTCAATTCTAAATGTATTTCCTTATTATTTATGGTCCATGCAGTCTTAGAAAACCCTTACATGGTATAATGATATTTCAAATTTCCTTTACCGTGGCAGAGATCTACATATATGAAGACAATTTTGCATAGTATTAAGATGCCCATTTGTTTAAATATGCATATTTCAAATAAGTACTCAGCTCTAACCAGTAAACACTTAACAACATATATTCAAAAGTAAGTATGGTACAATGTGTATTTACACAAAGCCATGAAAGAATATTAGGTTGTACTCTAGTATAACATATAAGATGCACTCATGTTGATGATGAATCCTAAAAAATATAGGGATAGGGTGTACAAAATGCCCATAAGAATAAATGCTAAACATTGTGTATTCTTTATACAAAGGTAGGGTAAAAGCTTCTTAAGGGTGGTTGAAAGCCCCTCATATATGGTTCGATAAAAATGTTTAAGTAGAATATGTTGCATTGTTGTTGTGTATTGTAAATTAGATGAGAATCTATGAGTTTCCCTCACACTACTTTACACAAAGACCTTTTTTTGTTTGTCATAATGTACATCTAGAGTAAAAATGCATGCTCCACAAACTTGACATCTCTAATCATAATAAGTTTATCTCTCTTTGGATCAAGAAGACAATAGGCCATAAAAACCAATCTAGAATATGAGAATATCCAAGGTCATGAGAATATTGAATTTGTTAGTATGCATAATCAACTAGATTTAAACATCTCATTTTGAATCAAGTAGTCTAATCAATTACTTATATCCATTCTTATCGATTCCTTACATGTTTTCCATGCCTTTGTAAAATTAGGATCAATTTCATACAAAATTTTCAACACTTAAATCCAATTACTTATACTCTCATCTCTATCACTAAATTTTGTCTCCTACTCAATGCATCAACAACCTTGTTTGACTTTCCACTCCTATATTTCAATACAAAATATAACTTTGCATAAACTCAACCCATCTCATGTGTCTTTGATTTAGCTTACCTTGGACATTCAAATATTGTAATAACTAATAATAAGTGTACAACAACAAGTAATTTGGAAATAAGTAATGTCTCCATTATTTCAATGTTTGAATTATAATATAGAATTCTTGGTCATAAATTAATATCTCTTCCTTGCACCATTCAAATTCTCACTATAATATACTATTGGTCTTCCTTCTTGGCTCAATATTTCTCTAATTACACTCCCACTTGTATCATAATCAATTTGAAATAATTTGTCTAAATTTTCTAATGTTAGTATTGACTATTTAGTCACTTCCTTCTTTAGTAGCTCAAAACTCTTAGTTTCTCTTGACATCCACTTAAACTTAGGTTTTTATGTCCCCTTATTATTTTTAGTTATCGATGCAAAAATTCTTCTAATTTTTTTGATTAACTTTCCATATAAACTTTCCAAGCCATGAAAAGATCTTACCTCCCAACATTCACTAGTGTGGGCCATTCAACAATTGTTCTTTCTCTAGATCCATTTTCAATCCTTTGGTTGAAATTACAAATCCCAAGTACGCTAACTTCTTCATGAAACTACATTGCTTCAAATTTATCAACAAACTTTCCTTTATTAACCTCTACAATACTAATCTAATGTGCTCTAGATTCTCTTTTCTAGTCATACTAAAAAAAAAAGATTTCATCCAACTAAACAATTACAAACTTACCCAGAATTTCTTTAATACCTTGTTCATCAATCTCTTAAATGTACTCAGTGCATTAGCTGTCCCAAAAGATACATAATCCTCCATTAGTCTTAAATGACATCTTTCATTCATCTCTTTCTCTAATTCTAATATAATGGTACCTACTCTTCAAATCACTATTTGTAAAGTTCTTCTAGCTCCACTCATACAATCCATTATGTTATTGATCCTTGGTAATGAGAATCATACTTGATTATGATATTATGTATTTATCTAAAATATGTGCACATCCTCCACTCACCATCCTTCTTGGGTGCTAGTATGATGGGTAGTGCACATGGGCTAAAAATCTCCTTGATCAACTCTTTCTTCAATAACTCTTGCACTTGTTGGTTCAACTCCTCATTTTCTACTTGTGTCATTCTATGTGGTGTTTTATTTATCAAAATTTATCCTAAAATTAGGTCCATATAATTATTGACTCCTTATTGGTGGTAATCTATTGGGAATATTTTCTAATATGATATCCTTATACTTTGTTAGTAATTATAATACCTTTTCTACCAATATCTCCTCAACATTTGTAGTGGTGTTATTTGCACTTGTAGTGTCACATATCTTAGGAATAAATATAAAACACACACTCTTGGATCTCAAACCACTTAAGAATCTTCTTCCATCTATCAAATAAATTTTGGCATAGCTACAAATTTGACCTTCATTATCTTTCAGTGGGGCTAATATATGCCTTCTACCATTCTTTATTATAGTGAACGTATTTTCTCTCCAATCAGGTATATTTCTCATGTCAAATTGCCATGGTCTTCCCAACAATAATGACATACATCTATTTGCATAATATCACATAATACTTCATCATGATATCCTTCTAGATCTTGAATCTAAACCAAACATTGTTCATTTACCATCACCTTATGCTCTTTTTGTAACCAAGTGATCTTATATGGATTTGGATGTTCTAACCAATTCAACTTTAATTTATCAACCATTTATTTAGATATTAGGTTATGTATACTACCACTATGAATAAAAACTATACAACACTTACCTCCTACTTTGTATCTAGTCCTAAACAAGTTCATATTTTGTAGTGACTCTTCTTCACAATCACATCTTATCAAGGATATATTCATGACAAGTGATTTGTAGGTTCCAATTCATCCTTTGAGCTAGGTGATCTCTAGGGTTCTTCATCTATATATGTGGTCTTCTCGCTACCTTCTACTCTCTTATTTGTGTTTCCTTCACTTTTATAACATCGAATAATCAATTTCCTTATCTTCCACACTTGAAACATCCTCTAAAATATCTTCCATAATTTCTACCATATCTTCATCTCTCCCTTTTATATCCATTTAATTTGTCATTGTGGTATGAATTATTGCTTTCTCTATTATTTTAATAAGAATTACCACCATCCCTATCCTTTTAGTAGGTATTACTACTTCCTCCTTCATTGTGGTAAATAGTAGTATTATTGTGATACGAGTTATCAATCCTCCTTTCTTTTACACATGGTTTTTTATTTTTATATTGTGATATTTCCTCTATAATCTTCTTCCTCTTTCTCTTTGTTAGTTATGACTACTTTCAAATATTTTATTTAACTTCTCTTCTACCTTGATTACAAATTGATATGTCTCCTCTATGATTTTAAATACTCCCTCTCAATCCATTGATATATCTTGCATTATTTTCTTTAAGTGATTCACTATGCACATTGCTAATGATTATCTTTTAACATTATTTAGTATATTCCTTTACAGTCCTATCTTTTTATCTTAAAATTTGCAATCTCTTTAACAATTCCAACTCATAATTAATAGTTTTAGGGTAAAAGCACAAATTTATGTCACACCTTTGACCAACTAAATAGTTTCAAGCAAAAAAAATTTGCCCTAAATAGTTTCAAGTGAAAAAGTCTCACTTGAAACCAAGTGGCATATACATGGCTCATACAGTTTCAGAAAAATACGCTTTCACCTAAAATTATAAAATAAAAAAATTTCGTTTAAAAATTTAAATGCAATTAAATTTATGTGTAAGGTTTTAGGCGAAAGGGTTTTGGTTAAAAGTTTTTCGATTGAAACTATCTATGTGGTAGCTTAACCCCTCTTTTGGGGAAAATTTAAAAAAACTTCTTCAACTCTAAATTTCTCCAATTAGGGGTAGTTTCATGAAAATATAAAAATACTATTTTGTAGAACTCAGAGTCTAGAATCCAAAAATGTATTTTTTTGATATTTTGATTAGTTTAATTATAATTTTTAAAATTTTATTGTAAGTAGGTTTTATAATCCAATCATATTAGTTTTTTGAAAAATATATGGTGCACTAAAGTTGATTATCCTCTCCAAAAGAGTATTAAAAAAATTAGACAAAAGTTTATGTCCCATGAAAACTATGGCGTTCTAGTGAATTAACTTTAAAACATTATTACAAAAAAATATTCATCAATTTTTTTTTTCTAAATTAGTTATTGAAGTTAGCTATTTGGGGGAATTTTTTTGGGGAAATAAATTTGTTTTCTTTTTTTTGTGGTCCCATCAACCTCATATTTTTTTGAAATTTTTAGCATTTCAAAATTTTCTCTTAAATTTATAAGAAAATATATCAAACCAATTTTTATTTTTGTAAAAAATTACAAGTATAAACTTCATCAAGAGTTCTACAGTTACTTAGTTTATATCATTTTGAAATTAAAAATGTAAATGACACTTTTATGCATTTGAAGTTGAATTTTTTTTATTTGTGTTGGCCATTTCTTTTATAAAAGTGTGGCACACATTTGTACTTTTACCCTTTAAATCAATTCTTTAAATTTACATCCATCCTATCCCACTTTGTTATCTTTTCCTTTCCTCTCCTATTTATTTCTAATTGTACTTATTTCCACCAAACAACAACAAGCCCTTTCAATTTAGTTTTTGTAAATCTAACTATCCTAGGATCTATAATTTCCTCATACATAAAATACTCATCTAAATTATTTATCTAATCAATCAATTCTTTAGGATTGAAATCACTAGAATAATTAGAAATCTCAAATATAGGTCTCTTACCAAATTTTAAAATATCCTTCAATATTTTCAATTGATCTATTTCTTCTTCTAAGATTTCTTGATCTTTTTCAATATCTTGCACATCTTCTCTTTCATTCTTGGATCACTCTCATCATCAAATATAGAGTTTAGACCTCTTTTACAATCCTCTTCTAAAACATCCAACTATTTTTTTATCACACTCATCATTTCAAACACTTATTCCATCCTAGTAACACCTTGAACTCTTTGTGGTTGAATGTTTTCCTTAGATTTGGTGCAAACTATTCAAATAAATGCTTAGACTACAATCAACCCTTGCAACTATCTCTCAGTCAACAATCTATTGACAAGTTTCTTACAATCCACCTCAATTCAATGATCTATTCACAATGAAATTTTTCAATATACCAACTTGATTTCTCCCCATTATTCTAAAATGATCTTTGATACCACTTGATGCAATCATGGATGGAGGATCTAATGAAGGATGGTCCAACCATGTAGAAAAATAAATAACATAATTACACAGTGGGAAACTCAATGAAACAACAAAGTAATGATATGATATTTATCAATCTCAATCACAAAATGAATTATAATCTACCATAATGGGCTTCCAACATGCCAAGACTCATCGATTTGATTAAAAATAAATAAAAAATACAAAATTTGAAAGATATTACAATATAATAAAAAATTTAAGTCCCAAATTAAATTACTAACTTGACTTCCTCTAAATGGTTATGAAAAATGTTTATACAGTAGTTGTTAAGCCCTATGAATAATCACAATTGACTGTTAAGTGGAGCAAAGCCCAATGCCTTGATGAAATGTGTCCTTGACCAATGTAGGTAGATCTCCTAGATTGATTGCAATGACAATAGATTGTTGAACCTTCTTATGATTAAAATCATAAAAACTATTGGATCCAAAGTACCTTGATATCTATTCCTTTATTACAACAAACTCTAGAAAGTTATTGCAAGCCATGAATACTAAAACTTAGTATGAGCCTATTAAGCCCCATAATGATTGAGAAACCAATTTATTCCTTTGTAATGATTAAAATTTAAAAGTGAATATGACATTGAAGGATGATGATAGAAAATATTCTCTAAACTATAAACTAAGATGTGCAAATGCAGTAAGATTTATAATGAGTGATTATGACTAGAATATGGATGAAAATCTACAAATGAGATAAATAAGTAAAATGAAATATTTTTGGGTGGGATGCTTCTAGATAATTATTTAAAAGATGAACCTATTAAAATAGTAAAAAACTCAATTGCTCATAAAGAGGAACTAATCTATAATATATCATAAAGCATTATCAAAAACATTATCTACACTTCTACATCAACACTCACAAATACTACACTAGGCGTTTTCAATTTATATCTTGTGTGTCTTCAATCTTGCCACATTAGAAAATGAGGCTTGAATGTCATCAAGAAAATAAAATTAAATATTTTTTTTCATAATAAACCCCCAAAGTTGTTATTCAACATAGTAAATAATTCTTATCTATAGGTGGCAAATCTTATTTTTCCTTGTTCAATATTGTTATTGGTGAATTTTACCTACAATAGATTGAATTTCCCTTTTAAATTTTCTATTTGATGATGTGTATGAGGCTATTGTATATAAATATAAGTATCATATAGTGGTCAACATTCAATCATGCCATCTTAGCCTCAAGAAATGGTGCATAGGGTTTATAAATGTAACATTCTAGGTTTTTATCTTAATCCTTGCTATTGGTCCACACCATCTTGTGGATTATTTCCCTCTACACTAACCCCTAGTGGTGGGGTCCTCCTCTAATCACATCAAATATTTTAATCAAGAATTTATGATCTCTCCTTGACATCCTAGATAGTCCTACACATAGATTATGCATTAGAATGGATTCTTAGCTGGTCAAATTTAGAATCCAACCATGAGTCACATGTTATTCATGTTCAACTACTCTCCTATACATCATCTAATATTTTAAGGTCTATCTACCTAGGGATGACATAAGCAGTCCTAGAAGGCCATGATGCAAATTTGATGATTGCTCAATGCTCTTCGTATATATACCTTAGCCACCAACAAGGGAATTTATGTCCATTGCCTTTCTCTATTCCCATCCTACTTAATTTATAGTTGATATTCTCTCCCATGACTATTAGAATTTTAATTTCAAATTTTAGGGAAAAATATTTTGTGGGTTGGTAATTCTCTCTATATATGAGCTACTTGTTCATTTTGAAAGGGGATGGTTCTATATAAATTAAGTGAGTCTAGTGTGTAAAAAATTATCTCACTTTTTGTAACCAAATTGGAGAACCTATTGTTAGTTTTTATGACCAAATACAAAACTCAGAATTTAATTCAAAATCAGACACAAAAAACACAACAAATACCCTGGGAAAACCCTCCACTTGAGGGAGAAAAACCTAGCAACAATATATCACTTATATATTGAATATCAACAAATGTCTTCTTTACAAAGAGGTTGATAATAAGGCCAAGTCATGACACCACAATCTGAAGTTAACTCAGAAATAATATGATGCCTTTGCTAATGATAAACTCAGCCTTCTACAATGCTTTGATTTGAACTTGAAGTATTCACACTTATCTAGAACTCGAACTATGATGAATATGAAAATGAATGATTCACAATGAAGTAGCATCAAATATATATACAAGAGAGAAGGAGGGGACACATCTCTCCAAGTCTTCATGTCGTCCATCACCAAAAATCGTGTCTCTAAGATATATGAGGTCGGCCTCAACAAATCGTACCTCTTCAAGAATTCACGCCTTCATGATGTCGGCCTTATAAACAATAAATAAATATTAATTAATGTGCAATGACGAAGCACCTCTTCATCAATCATTGTCTTGCAATTTAAATAGTCGTTAGGCTATCATTTAAATTGTTCTTTATCGCATGATCTAGGCTGGAAGTAGAAGCCTGATGCTACCTCCAACATCAACACTCCCTCTCAGCTAGGGAGGATACTTCCAACTACATAAGACATATCACCTCATCATGATGTCAACCACAATGGCTACTCTCATATATGGAAAAAGAAACATATCACCTCATCATGATATCAACCACCATGGCTACTCCCATGTATGGTAAGTGTGCACAAGTTCCCATCATGGAATCACTCAATGTGATGTTGTCACCTCATCGTGACGTTCACCATGGCTACTCCCAGAGGGTGAAAAACACAGTACAAGAGAATCATCACAGACTCTCTCACGTGATGTTGTCATGGAGTCACACACATGACATCCACCATGGCTACTCCCTGAGGGTGTAAACAAGGGATTTCACCTCAAATCTCTCTCACAAAGAGAAATACATTAAAGCAAATCATAGAAGATCATTGAAGCTGAGTCTCCCTCTCAGCTAGGGCTTCATTCTCCACAATACCAAGCTTTTCTCAGAAGTACACAAACTTTACTCTAGAGAGGGGATTGGTGAGAATGTCTATCGTCTGCTCATTAGTGCTAATGTATCTCAACTGGATTGCTTTTCTCAATACCATATCTCTGATATAGTGGTATTTGATCTCAACATGTTTGGTTCTGTCATGAAACACTGGATTGACATAAAGCTTCACACAACTTTGATTATCACAATGAATGACAGTGGTATCCAATGATTGTCCAAAAAATCTTGCAAGGACCTTCCGAAGCCACACTGCTTCTCGAGCTGCCACACATGCTACAATGTACTTGGCCTCTATGGTGCTCAGTGCTACTGAAGACTGCTTCCTGCTACACTAGGAGATCATTGCAAACCCCAAACTGGAACAACATCCAAAAGTGCTCTTCTGATTAGCAACACAACCTGCCCAATTAGAATCAGTATAACCATGTAGCTTCAAGTCCACACCAGAAGAATATCTCAAGCCATATCCAACTGTGCCACACAAGTATCTCAGGATATGCTTCACTGCAACTAGATGTATTTGCCTTGGTTCAAACATGAACTGACTAAGTGCACTCACTGCATCGCAAATATCTAGTCTAGTATTGACTAGATAAATCAACGATCCAATCAATTGCTTGTACATAGTAGGATCCACTAGATCTAAACTAGTTGAAGCCTCTTTTAACTTCTGAAAATTGGTTTCCATATGTGTAGACATGGATTTACACTCCATCATACCAAATCTCTTCAAGATGTCTATTGTATACTTCCCTTGACTTAGAATGATCTCATTGGGCCTCTGCCATACTTATAAACCAAGGAAGTAATGCATGTACTTAAGATCCTTCATTTCAAATTTAGAAGCCAACTCTTTCTTGCATTTTATAATGAGGTGTTCTTCTCCAGTAAGAAATAGATCATCAACATAGAGAACCAAGATCAATGCTTCACCATCAATTACCTTGAAGTATGGATTTGAATCAACATCATTCTTAGAGAAGCCCAAGCTCAGAAGGTATCGATCAATCCTCTCATACCAAGCACGAGGAGCCTGCTTAAGGCCATACAAAGCCTTCTTCAATTTGCAAACATGAGACTCCTTCCCATGAACTTCAAAGCCATCAGGTTGCTCAATGTATACCTCTTCTTCAATTACACCATTTAGAAATGTTGTCTTCATGTCCATCTAGTGTAACTTCCATCCTTTAGCTGTTGCAATGGAAATGATAGCCCTAATGGAGGTATAACGAGCAACTGGAGCAAATGTTTCCTCATAGTCTATTCCCTCTTTTTGAGAGAACCCCCTAGCCAAAAATCTAGCCTTGTACTTCTCAATGCTTCCATCAGCTGCATGCTTGATCTTGAAAAGCCACTTAGAAGATACAACAGATTTGCCTTGTGGTCTAGGTACAATGTCCCAAACATCATTCTTGAGGATAGTTTTATACTCTTCAGCCATAGTATCTTTCCATACTTACTGACTTGAAGCTTCCTCAACACTGGAAGGCTTAGATTCAATCATTTGACTCATCAATGCAACATAGCTTGAAAACTTCTGAGGTCTTTTGCTTTCTCTAAATGTTCCGCTAGGGGCTGCAAACTTCTTTGCCTCTTGCATTGTTTTCCTATCCCATAGAGGTCTCTTTCGATCAATAAAAATGTTTTTAGGCCCATCAGTGGGTTCCAAAGGCTCAACTAGATCATCATCTTCTTTAGAATCAGTAGCCTCCCTCTGAATCTCAGGAGTATGGTCAACTTCCATGTCCTGAGGAGACTCTTGGTCTTCATTGTCTATCTCCATGTGAGAGCCTTTAGATCTCTTGAATGCAACATCTTCTTCAAATGTAACATCCCTACTGATATCGATCAGTTTCTATCCTGGAATGTAAATCCTATAGGCTTTTGAAGACTCGTTGTAGCCCACAAATATTCCCTTCTTTCCAGATGGTTCCAATTTTTTCCTTTTATCTTTAGGGACATGAACATACATAGGACAACCAAATATTCTCAAATGGATGACTTCAGGCTTCACACCTATGAAGGCTTTTTCAGGAGTCATGTTCTCCAAGATATGATGAGGGCTTCGATTCAGAACATACACAACTGTTCTAGAAGCTTCAACCCAAAGGAATATTTGCATATCCTAATCATGAATCATGGCCTTAGCTGCTTATACTATAGATTTGTTCTTCCTTTCTGCTACACCGTTTTGTTGTGGATTGTAGGGAACATAAAACTCCCTCTTAATTCTCGCTTCAACACAAAAGTTACGAAAGCTTCCAAAGATGTATTATCCTCAGTTGTCAGATCTCAAAACTTTGATCCTCTTCTCGGACAATTTTTCTACTTGAGCTTTAAATTCCTTGAATCTCTCAAGTACTTCCTCAGATTCTTTAGTCTTTAAGAAATAAATCCGTCTTTCTAGAGTAGTCATCAATGAAAATTACATAATACAAGAAACCACTCAAAGAACTCACAGACATTGGACCACACAAATTAGAATGAACAAGATCTAGAATGCATTTAGATCTACTTTCACTATTATGAAAGGGTATTTTAGTATTCTTACCCAATGCACATCCTCGGCAAGTACCTTCATGCTCCTGGCTGAGTTTAGGAATGTCAGCGACCATATTCTCCATGGTTGGAAGCGCTCGGAAGTGAATGTGACGAGTGCAAAGTCTGTGGAGAAATTCTTGTATCATGCAACAATGCCTATAGTGGATGAGTGCAAAGTCTGTAGAGACATTCTTGTCGAACACCAATCACTCGAGCTAACTTGATGCTAGAGTTCTTTGGCCATGCAAGAACTTTACCTTCAAAGAATGCAACTTGATATCCCTTATCTTCCAAGGCTGAAATAGAGACAAGGTTCCTCTTGATGCTTGGTACAAATAGTACATCACTCAACTATAAGGAGATGTTGGAATCTAAGTGAATAGTGGAGGTCCCGACACCTTTCATAGAATAACATGCATCATCTCCAATTATGACTTGAACACTTGAATCTCTCATCACCAAATCTGAAAGATGTTCTTTGAATCCAATAATGTGATGAGAGGCACCATTATCAATTAACCAAGTGTTGTTGTCTACTGGAACATTGCTTGATAAGGAAGAATAGAATAGAAATTCCCTTGAATCCTTTTGAGGAGAGATCTCACCCACATCTGCAAATGAAGCATGTTGTTTTGGTCTAGTGGGACAATCCTTTGTATAGTGACCAAACTTGTCACATCTGAAGCACTGTAGGTGGGAGAGATCCTTCTTCTTATATGGAGGAGCACCATCAGATGTTCTATATTTATTCCGCTTGAAGTATCCTTTATTTCCTTCTCTTCTTTTCTTCTTAGAAGATTGAGCGGCAAGAACATGGATGTCTTCATTTGTAGAGCTTTGACCAATGCCTCTTGCAACCAACCTAGATTCTTCTTGAATACAATGTGCTCTCAATCGATCAAACTTAGGAAATTTTGATCTCGCACTGATTCCTTGAATGAATGACTCCCAAGATGGAAGAAGACCATTGAGAGCCAACATAGTCAAATCCTTGTTATCAACAATATGCCCAATGGTAGAGAGTTGATCTCTCAACTTGGTGATCTTCATGAAGAATGAGATGACGGATTCTCCTTTCGCCATCTTGATATGATGAAGTTGTTGCTTTAATGCAAGAAATCGACTTGTGTTGTTGATCTCATACATCTCCTCTAAGGTCGAACATATCTCTTGTTGTTTTCAACTTGGAGATGATTGGCACAATGTGATCTTTCACGTAATCAACCAACATCTTTTTCGCCTTAGTTTCATTTCTCTTCCATTGAGGGTTCTCATTCTCATTGGTTGGTTCAAGAACTTTTCCCTCCACAAACTCAGCTAACTCATTTTCCTCCAAAGCGAGCATCACTCTAAACTTCCAAGATGTGAAGTTTGATGCGCCCTCAAGTCTATCTTCGATCTTGAGCTTGTTCACCATCTTGAAAATAAGATAGATGCAATCAAGGATGAGAATAAGAGTGGACGGTAGCGTTGCTTGAATAAATCTGATCATGATCTTTCTTATACTCGATCTGATACCATGTTAGTTTTTATGATTAGATATAAAACTCAAAATTTAATTCAAAATCAGACACAAAAAACACAACAAATAACCTAGGAAAACCCTCCACTTGAGGGAGAAAAACCTAGCAACAATATATCACTTATATATTGAATATCAACAAATGTCTTCTTTACAAAGAGGCCAATAATAAGGCCAAGTAGTGACACCACAATCTGAAGTTAACTCAGAAATAATATTATGTCTTTGTTGATGATAAACTCAACCTTCTACAATTCTTTGATCTGAACTTGAACTATGATGAATATGAAAATGAATGGTTCACAATGAAGTAGCATCGAATATATAAACAAGAGAGAAGGAGGGGACACATCTCTCCAAGTCTTCATGTCGGCCATCACCAAAAACGATGTCTCTAAGATATATGAGGTCGACCTCAACAAATTGTACCTCTTCAAGAATTCACACCTTCATGATGTCGGCCTTATAAACAATAATTAAATATTAATTACAATTTAAATAGCCATTAGGCTATCATTTAAATTGTTCTTTATTGCATGATCTGGGCTGGAAGTAGAAGCCCGATGTTGCCTCCAACATCAACACCTACATGTATGTTTCCAAGATTAAATACATTTCATTACATGTAATTATTCATTATTATCATAAGCATTAATACAATAAATTATTACTTCAAAGTTCCTAATTCTTGTTTATGAATATGATTTTTTTGATGCATATGAATTTTATCTTTAATCATTTTTGTTGACTATTATATTATGTGTTTCAAATATTTATTTTGATTGCAAGAAGAAATATATTTGATGCAAGCTTTTATATTTTAAGTTATTTTCTTCCTTGCACCTCTCTTTCCCTTTTCTATATTGTAATTAAGCTTAGATAGAATAGATAAGGAGTTGGCCTTACAATCCTAGATATTGATTTATAGATCAACTCCCACATCTATAGAAATTTAAATGCTTGGTAGTCTTAAAAGCAATATTTTTTGAGATTGTCATGATGATTAAGTCAAAAGGAGGAAGCACTCTCCCTATCACATCTTTTATTTTATCTATTAATCTATAGAACTAATAATAATGTTTGATTGATATTTTATGAATGATAATCTTATCAAATTGAGTTCAATATTCTCGCAGTGTGATTTGAGGTAAACTCATGTATGGTTTCATTTTGGATAAGGAAAAGTTGAATTTTATTTATAGTTATATATGACTAAATATCATATGTTGGCCTGAGGTGGGTGCATGAAGGTTATTCTAACCCTCAAAAATTTTAGAGGGAGGTAGATCATGCTATTATGTGAAGGTTTGAATCTTTTGAGAGCCATCACACATATACTAAGTTTATATGTCATATATTTTGATAATTCTATAGGCACAATAATGGTTTTAGGTACATTCCTTAATGTGGACTTCAAATAATTAATTAATTGATCTAGATAATTAATAATATTTTATAATTAAATAATTTCATAAATATTTAATTATGAAGTTATTTGAAAATTATTTTAATTAATTAACTAATTAAGACAATTTCCAAGATAAGAATTTAAAAAAATAAGGATAAGGATAACTTTCTTATTTTGAGAATTTATTTATTGAATAATTCAAATTTTTTTAAATTGTTAAACAAATAAATTAACTAATATATAATTTTTAAATTATTCTCCTTATCAAATTATTTTAAAAATGAAAAAGGGAAGATGATGACCATGATGAGAAAAAAATGGATATTACTTTCTAGTTGTTACACTCTTAAAATACCCTCATCTCATGATAACAATAATAACACCTCCCACAACCCATAGGGAAATTGGTTGCGCTCTTAATATAGAAGATAAGGATAATAGAATATGAGAGTTAAATATTTTTTCTAGAAAAGAGACACTCTGGAAACTAGATATGACTCAAAATTTTGTAACGAGTAAGGAGGTTATTGTGATTATCACTTCTTTATGGGGGAAACCGTATGACCTTTATGGCTTTGGTTGTGCATCACACTATGTATATTTAAGGAATTAAGATTGAACAAAGTAGATACAAGAACCCTTCCATGGCTATTGATGAATGTTTATCTACAAGGTATATTTTGGATTTAGTTCAATTCTATTTTCTTAAATATTTTTATTGACATTATTGATAATATGATACAATTTACATAAAATTTTGAGATAAGTCATTTCCCATGGTTCTAGTGAGTTTATGATAATTTTCTTGAAATAATTATTAAGTTAGTATTGAATGAACACCAACTACCACTAATGTCGTAAATGTAATAGTTGCTAGAGCTATTTTCAAATAGAGCGATTAGTAGAGATCATACCAACTTCATATGTTAAATTTATTCTTTTTTTCACATACCTTATAATTTTTTAAATACCAAGTTTTACAAGGTAAGGATAGATGGGTGCTACATAAATTACTAAAATTATAAAATATTGTAAGTTGAATAAGTGACAAACAACTTGTTTTTCATATGATTATATCCTCTTACATGATTGGTTACTTAGTCAAGAATTTGTGGCACAAATTAAGGTACCAATGATTTTGATAGTATTCAATTCTTTTCTAAAGCCGCATGTTTATATCACTCTAACAAAAATAGGGGTGTTGCATTTGAGAGATCAATATCTCTTAGATAGACAAAGCTAGCATCTCTACTTTTGTATCAAATTGTAATGATTCAATATCCCTTTACAAGTAATTATAAACATGATTTAGTATGGAAAGTCTATCCTTAATGCATAAAGTTTCTATAATTGCAAAGAACAAATCTATTACAAAATTTGATTCAAGTCTTTTGTATGTTGGTTGATTTAATTGTTGATTCAAAGGAAAACGTGCAAAACAACAATTTTCATATCTTGAATTTATTTTTGTTAAGTACATAATAGTGATATAATATGAAAAGTGGTAGATGTGAACATGCATTTCTTTTTTATTTTCTTAACATCTAGATAAAAATTTGGTGTTATCAAGGAATTGGGAAGTACATTTCTAAGATGCTTCTTATTATTTTAAAAAATATTGAATTTTGATTAAGATAAATTGCCTAAAATGGATTTACCTTTTCTTGATAAGGTAAAAGGTAGAAGATAAAACAAACCCTCAAATTCTAAAGAAATTAATTACTTGATTCCAAAATTATACTTGAAATATTTTGTCGATATAAATTGATGTGGATAATTATTTCAGATTTGTTCTCAAGGAAGTACTCTATAATAAATTGTGATTTAAGATTATTTGATTTGATTTGGGGGGGGCTAGGTATCAAATAAATTTTGGTTCATGACTTTATAATACAAGTTTATTATACTTTATAATTGTGTGTATGTTAGAAGTCAAGAAGTAGATAGAGAGAGTTTCTAGAGTCTACTCAGCTAACTGCATGCAACATAAAAGGTATTTAATTCATGTGGTTCTTTGAAAGTTTTGGTAGTTCTCATTGACCACTATATACCTCTCTTTTTGAAGGGTGGGGCCACTACCAAATTGGGAAAAGTGTAGGTGACCACTATGTCTATGGTTGGAGGAAAATTTCTTGTATATTGTGTTGGGTCCCTTTCATTTTTTGTGTCTTAGTCATATTTCACCCATTGTTGATAACTAATTCAAGAAATTTTAAATGGGACTTTATGATTCAAAGTATCTCCTTTTATGTTCTTGTTTTCCCTCTTATTCTTTAGTCAATTATCTATGCTGCAAAAATATAATATTCACTAAGTATAAGAATGTGCCTTTGGTTTCTTTGTGGGCTTCAAAATCCTTTGGAGACTTGGAACCTTAGGTTCTGAGTTTGTATTTCCTCTTACACCCCACTTTCTCCATTCAAATATTATTTTTGATCCCTTTTGGACCCTAATTCCTGGAAAGAACTTGGTGTTTTGAGTTCTAGTTCCCTATTTCCCTTCAAATTCCACTCCTTAACATGCATTTTCTTTCCCCCCTTTTCTAATTGTAAACTCCAAGTTGGACTTATAACTTTATGTTCCAAGTTCTTGTTCCATCTCTGCTCCTAGCCCCCACTAGTTTTAGTTTCTAATTCCTATTTCCTCTTTCCTCCCAGCCCCCACTAGTCTTAGTTTTAATTTCCTATTCCATCCAACCTCCTAGTATCTTATAGTCTTATGATGGTCCCTATTCCTTGTTCCATCTTGAGGCCTAATTCCTCCCAATCTTATATGTATATCTATGGTTCAAGTTTCTTATCAGAACCTAAAAACCAAAGCATCAATGATGATTTATGGAAAAGACAAAGGTTGAGAGATAAAGGAGAAAAATGTTAAGTGCCAAAACTTTGTGCTGATTCTAGAACTTGTTGAAGTTCCCAATAAGATGTTGAAGTTCCTAATAAGTTGATTATTTTGAAGACTTATTTGAGGATCCATGTCGAGGTCAAAATCATAACAATGCAAATATAATAATTTAAGAAGATATGTTAGGAGGATATTAGAGTTCTATAACCACATGAGTTTCCAAAAATTTCATGGTTCTGAACAAAAATCTATTTCAAAATAGATTTAGATGAAGTATTTCAAAGAGGTTCTTTGTGGATGGCAAAAATTTGACATGGGAAAAAAATAAGGAAGGAAAATATTAAACATTTCTAAGGGATTGGGAACCACAAACCTACAATAGAGTTTTGGGTTCCCAATCAATATTTGATATAGAAAAGGTGAAGGAAATAATTTTTACAGTAGAAATTTTTTCAATTTCCCAACAACGTCAAAGCTCTTGATGAAAACCTAGTTCCCATTGAGATCTTGGAGGTTGACAAAGATGAGAAGGTTCCTGATAGCGTTGAAGTTTCTAACAAGGTTCCAAATGTTGAAACAAATGAAGTGTTCCAATATAATGGTGAACCTTTGACATGGGGGAAACATTTTGAAGACATCAAAGAATTCTAAGGGACTAGGGACTAGGAACTAGGAACCTACACCAAGGTTCCAAGTTCTTAGTTAGTCTTTGACAAGTTATAGTAGGGTGGCTTTTTTTGTTGGTGATTAAGTGTGGTTCCAGAAACACCCAAATTTCACAACTATGGTTTAAGTGCTAACATGTAGAAGGTTGAAGACCACTAATATTATATAATTTTTGAGGTTCTAATTTCCTCTGAGAAATCAAACCTTGTGTGACAACATCCAAGGTTCTAGATTCCTCTCAAAACTCAAAACCTATCAGACATCAAAATCCCTAAAATTTGATGACTACTACTCATCACACTCTTTCCACCTATTCTCATGAATAACCCAAAGCTCCATTAATAACTTGATTTATCCTTGCAACAACCATATTAAATCAAATTACATCAAACAATCATTGTTTATGTAGTTGGCATAGATTCATAGGAGAAAATTAATGCTCAACCCATACTATATTTATTGTTGTAGAGCCAAAAAACTAACATGCCATATCTAGGGCACCTTTTTAGTAGATTTTTTGGGTGATTTTATCATCATTGCACATAAGTCCACGCACCATTAATATTCAAAAGTAGGGTGAATGGAAAAAAAGTGTTTTTTTCATTGTTCTAGATGGGAAATTCTAACACAACATTTATCACGATGACAACTAGAAAATGGGATATCTGTAGAATCAAATCTACATGTATTCTCCCACACAACTTTATTTCTTAGGTTTTCATTCTATATATGTAATTTCTTCATTCATTTAAAGGGTATATTTTTGCATTTGTATTGGCCATACTATAGAATAGTATAGGGTTTCAATATCTGATAGTTTATCCACCATTAAAGTTGATCTCTAAGTTGTAAAGAGGTAGCTATTATAGAAGATGTATGTACAAAATTGTCCCTTTGGTTAGTCATTGATATTTTTGATTGTTTGTGGAGTAAGAGCTTGGATATGCCCTCTTGTAAAATTTCTTCCACCACATTAACTAGTATAGCTATAATAGGTATTTGAAAATGTTGTAACATTTAAATATATTAAATTATTGGTATATTTAATTCTCTCTTACATTTTGTGGATGAATATCAAATAGTTCAGAGAAGGATTATTAATTAGAAGTGTTTATTTTGAACCATACCTCTGCTTTATTTACAGTGCTTTTCTTGTCATGGTTGAATATAATTTGTTAGCTAATAAGGCACTGATCAATAG
This sequence comes from Sequoiadendron giganteum, assembly GCA_007115665.2. Taxonomy (NCBI): domain Eukaryota; kingdom Viridiplantae; phylum Streptophyta; class Pinopsida; order Cupressales; family Cupressaceae; genus Sequoiadendron; species Sequoiadendron giganteum. Next base: position 732,417,327 of record CM021102.1, read on the forward strand.
GAATCTTTACCTTCCACATCCATAAAAATCATTAAAAAAATTCACCATTAATATAGAAGTAGAAATAGATTAGCGTGTTGTTGTTTATGATTCATTATTAAAATCAAGGACTTTTTTTAAGTGAAACATAATTTTATATTATAATTGGTGAATAATTTACAACAAGTTTGTACTCTATTAAATGTTAAAAGGTTTGAAAGAAATTATCTTAAGAGATTACTTCATTGTTGTCATTTGTAGATACATGTGCAAAGTATTTTGATCAGCTAGATAGAGGTTATTGTAGCTAGTTGGACTTAACTTGGTGACCATTATTGGGGTTAAGTTTAAATTTGGGTATGGTTGTTGTGGGTTGTATAATTGTTCATTCTACTTGCTTTAAGTTTCCATTTAGGCATACCTCTAGGAATACCCTCCTGGGTTTAAGTTGAGCTTGACGAGTAAAAGAGATTAAACCCACTCTCATATGCTAATGTTTGACCATCCCAAGTCTCTTAATGAGCCCCTTGTCACCTTCTTGAAGACAAATCCCTATCCTTGAAGGTGGAAAAGGATATAATATTTGGGTGTTGCTCTCTCTCTCTCTCTCTCTCTGATCACTCTAGATGAATTACTCAGGTAATGTAAATATGCTAAAATGGTTTGTGATTATCTTTAAGAATTTGTATTGAGTTGACTAATGAATTGAAATGATTCAATGTGATGTACATATTAAATTATATATTCATATATGCAAATGAATGAAAATTTTATTTGAAATAATTTAATTTCTTGTATCAAATGAAAATGAATATATTTTTATAATCATATGTAAATATTGATATTTATTGAAAATATTCTTATTTTAATATTGCGAATAGAATTTGGAATTGATGGTAAAAATATTAAGTAATATTAATCCAAGTAGTTATAATATAAAATATAATAAAAGAAAGGATATAAAAAGAAAGTGGTGGAGAGTGGAATCATGCAAAATAGGAAATACCAAGTACTAAAAAAGGAGAGGAGATTCCTCTTTTTGGTGTGCCAACTACATCCAATTCTAGAATCACTATTATATTTTGTGCCAAGCTAAATGACCTTAAAAGAACTAGACCACTAGGGAATTCCCCAAATCAAATTCAGGTGTTCTATTTCTCAACCAAAATACCAAGAGTGTATTGAACATGAAAATGGAGCAATCAACACACTAAGTTGAGTCCTTAAATATTATTGACTAATTAAACAAGTCTATAGTCAATGTGCCACCTTAAGAAGTTCTCTATCCCAAAGAAAATGAAATCATTAGAGGACACACTAAAAAATAAAAATGCATCAAAAAATTGAAGCTATAGATGCTTCAGAGGGGCACACTAAACCCACCTATTATTCTAAAGATTTTGGGAAATGAGATAAGCAAAGATAATCCAAATCCATTCTACTTGACTATGGTATATGCAAAGAAATTGATAATAGATTTTATCTCAAGTACCTTTGTCATGTATAAAAAGGTTGTTGATGCATTTAGGAATAAATTATGAACCTAAAATTACCACCAAGGGAGTAGTCTAATTGGATGGTACCTTATCAATGCATTAGGAATTATTAATAACCTTCCCCTATCTCTTTATGCTTGTTCTAATATTGAAGTTCTCTCATATGTATCCAAAATTGAGCATCTTGTTGCCTTTGGTCTATGCCTTTCTAGGGGCTTTACTATGACAAAGGAGTTGTAATGCCCCCTTTTAATTAATTTAATATTATGGAAAAAAATCCCATTCTTATATTTTCCATGAGCTAAGGAGAAATTTATAGGGATATTTTTTAATTCTTGGTTTCAAATTAATTATTCCTTCTCAATTTCAATAAAAGGGATCAATAAGTAAAAAAATATTATTATTTTTGAGTAACTTCCCAAGGTGGGGCATGGGAATTCATAAATAATGGATAATGTAACTCTCAAATCAATTGTAATCTTTATTTATGGTAATTTGTATGCCAATTATGACAAATTTTATGACAACTCATAAATGGGGAGTTATAAGTAGAATTTAGTGGATGAATTATAAAGAAATATTTTGAGGTGATAATTTTGATTAAAAACTATTATTATTGTAGTGTCGTAAATTGTCACCCTTGAAAATTTCACACTGTTTTGTCTCCCCCTAAATTATTGAGCCTAATTGAGTCCCTAATTTCCTAAATTATGCATTTTGTAGCCTATTTTTACTATTTTCTGAGAAATTCTAAACATTGAACAAATGCATCCATTTAATGTTTTTCCCTTGACACCTCATGTCCTAGAAAATGGGGCCAGGACTAGGACGCCCTAGGGCATCTAATTCCTCCTATTGTGTCAAGACCCAATTTTTAATATGTTGGTGCGAACATTTTAACATTTGAAACCCAACTTGCAAAGGTCGGCTATCAAGATCTATTTTTTGTGAAATTGAATAAATGCCTATAAATACCTAGTCATTTCACCATTTGAAATCTAAGTGAAATAATCTAGCAAGAAGTGAAAATTAAGAGCATTCAAGAGCAAGTAAAGGGAAACATTTTGATGATTTATTATAGCAATTCAAGATCCAAACATCATGCCAAAGTGTATGAGTTCATATTGCCATAATATCATTGTTTTGTGAAGGCTAACCTCTTTTGTAGGTCTCCAAAGAAATTCAAGCAATCAAGATCCAAGACCTTAAGGTGATGTGTATGAATTCACTCCTTCAAGGAAGCCATTGAAGGGTGGTGAGTTGTAGCACTTTGTGATTTCATCATTCCTTATTATCCATTATCATTTTATCATTGACATTGCCATTGTGAAAGTGAAATCATTAACATGGGGTTTGACTAAGGCAAGCCCTTAAGTGGCATAACCATTTCGTTCTCTTTGAATGTGAAGGTTTTAGGTTTGAAGAGGATTAAAGGGAGCTTGAAGAAAAATTGTTCATTGTTGAAATTGAAGCCCTACACCTTGTCAACTCATGAAAACTACCTACAAAATTATCCGATAGTGTTTTGACAACTTTGCAAGTGGAAACAAAGATCTCAGATTTGTCATCAGAAGACCTCAAAAATAGAGCAAGAAAGGTCTACAAGGACTCATACACCCTTGGGCAACTTTGTCCATGTATTTAGACCAATACCAACTTTTTTGGGCAGGTACACAAGTCCTTTGCACTTCCTAGAACTTCTTGCAATTGACTGTTTCAGTTTATCAGTTGTCAAATTATTGTATTTTTCATATTAGGGCACATAGTCTAATTAGGTTAATCAAGGAAAATTAAGTCCAATCTATTCCAATACCTAAATTGATGGAGATTCAGGTCTGATTGGCTCACCTTCATGGTTGAAAGTCAATCTATACACCTTGTTGATCTCCATCTCAATGAAACCCAAGGAAAAGGCTTTGGATCCTATTGTTCTAAGCACTTAGGAGTTAGGATCACTTATTCTATGTTTCATTTTGGTGAACCCGACATTTTGACATCATATACCTTTTAAAAATTAACCCTACATCTAGGATTTGATTTGCATTGCTTTGTATTTCTTATTTAGGGTTTCATTTTTGAATCAATAAAACATAAAAAACTCAAAATATTTGCATCTCATATTACATCATAGTTTGCATTAGGGTTTATTTCAGTCATTTAGGTCAGATCTATTCAAAATTGCTCTTTATTGTTGCACACTTGCATTTGACTCATTGTCTTAAATTGTGCAAATTCTGATAACATATTCACTTGCAAACTTGTTTGCACAAACAAGCAATACCTTTAGACAATCTAGTATTTAACATTCAACTTTTAAATTTTTAGAACCCTTATCAAGGACTTAGATGCCCTTGGGTGCCTTTGTCCTTGTACACTTGCATTAACAATTTTTTCACACATCTCTGCCTCTGTGTCTTCAATTTGTTTGTGTTTGGAGATATTTGAATTGGAATTTTAAATTGCATGTATTTAGGCATCTTTCATATAGTTCAAAAAGTGAAAAAAATTGTGTTGTTTGATTTTAAAATTACATCAAAATCATCATTTTTCAAATTGTGGCATCTTAGATTCAGTTAATTATTGCATTCTAGATCTAGAAATTACATTCAAAATTGTCAAAACATCTTCCACATTGTTGCAACTTGAATTTTGCATCACATTGGCATAAATTCAACAAAATTTGGAAAAATATTCACTGTTAAACCTGTTTGCAAGCAAACCCAAAATCCTTCACCAATGCCTTACACAATCAAACTTTGAGATTTCAAAAACCCTATCTAGGACACAAACACCCTTGGGTGCCTCTATCCTACTAATTTTGGCTTAAATTTTTGTGGCAGAGCTCTTTGAGTGTCCTTTGTCTAGATCTTATGTCTATTTTTCAATTTTGTCTATAGAACTATCTGATTTTGATCATTTGATACATAAGGCAGGTAGAAACATGTTTCCTTTGCAAATATGTGGTTTTGATCTGGTAACACATGAATTGTATAATTATAATCTCCCTAATTATGAGTATAATCTAAGGAAACAAAATGAAGTCATTGACAAGCATGCTAGTCATTCTCCCAATATCTCTCCTAATTGTGAGAGTATCTTGGCACAATAAAATGAAATCATTGACATATTTATTTATATCACCTTGCTTAATATTCATTCACCTCCTAACATCTTCCCTAATTATGAGAACACTTTGGTGCAAGAGGATATAATCATGGACAATCATGACAATCATAGTGTTCTTCTCCTGATACCTTACTCACTTATGAAGAAGGTACTGTAATGTTAGAGGATCCAATCGTTGAGTGCCATGATAATCTTGTTTGTTTCCCTCCCAATACTTCTCCTACTTGGGAATAAATTGTGGCACAAAAGGATGAAATTATTGATACATTTATTTAAATAGAAGTAAGATGGATGGCATAGATGAAGATACTAAGTTGATATTAGATCCCTAATTTGTAGAAGGTCGTCAAAAAGTAGATAAGTCAGTTGAGGTTATGAATACACAAGTAACAATTGGATTACCTCTCATTATAGGACCTCCTAAATCCCCTAACCATATCTTGAACTTTGTAAAACAACTCACTAGTAAGCATGTGTTGCAACAACTAAGTTATCATGCAATTTATCACACATACAACATTCCTTAGTGTAATGGTAAAGAATATGATCTTGTTGAGAAACTTCTTCGTACTTTAGCAAACATATCCCTTTTGGATTTGATTCAAACATCACCTACATACCATTGATGCTCCAAGAAGTTCTACAGAAGATTGATGTCCCACCTCCTGTTAGACTAAATGATGTCACTGCCTTATTTGATTGAATGCAAGTGATAAAGCCAGATATTACATTCTCTCAACATGAATTACCCTTGCTTGAGATCTAAAATAAACATGAAGCCTTAACGATAAAGGTGATCATTAATGAAACTAGAGTTAGACGCATTCTCATAGACAATGGAGCAGGTCTTAATGTTTGTAGCATTGACCTCCTAGATAAAATTGGTGTGGACAAGAATCTTATAGAACCCAATGATGTTAATATTCATGGCTTTAATAATGTTAATGAGAAATCATTAGGAACAATCATGCTACCCATTGAGGTTGGGCATGTGGTCTTGCCTAACCCTAGGTCCATATCATGCTAGGACCTCTTTCATACAACCTTCTCCTAGGTATACGTGGATTCATGCCATGAATGGATTCCTATCTACTCTTCACCATGAGATGAAGTATACATATAATAACAAGATATACATGGTTAAAGTAGATGAACAAAGTTATAATTCACAAGTTCAACTTGATCATAACACTTCCAAATCTCTTAATACTTTGATTCCAACTCTCTTAATAATTTGATGGTAATTCTAATTGCCTTTCACTTACAACAAAACTCTTAGAAGATGATTGGGGGCCATTAGATTTTACAACTTGTTTAAAAGGGTAGTAAAAAATCTCATCATCAAAGTCCAAAGAGTAAAATACAAACAATTCATCTTCAAACACATGTTTTGGGGATGATTGGGGTTCATTAGATTTTACACCCTCCTGTAGGGGAGAGTACAAAATCTCACAATCTAAACCAAAATATCCTTGTGTTTCATCCTTCTCTATTTCACATGTCAGTTTCCTCATCAGTCATTGATTAGGTTCTTAAAACCATGTCGACTCTTGATGATGTATTCATAACCTATTACTTTACCGACTTCAGTCTTTATCAAGTCATCCAATCTTAAGGTATTTCCCAAATTGGTCTTTTGTGAAGTTGTTAATACTCTTCCGGACACTGTGAGAGTTTTCTAACCTACATATTTTTCGAAGAAGCTTTCTATAAAGTAAAATAGGTGTTTAAAGAAAAAGAAAGTAGGATTCATGATTTTTTGAAAACCTTGTCGGAGCCGAAGAAATTTTCATAACCCATCCTAACCCCAACGAAAGAAAGTTGTGCAGAATAAAGGAAAGCATATCTTAAGTGGACTTAGGTAAGGTTTTTGAACCTCGACAGTTCCTAACTTGGTTCTGAAAGTATTTTGAAAGTTCAATCATATCGGGTAGATTACGAAGTTTGGAATTGGCACCAAGTGGCATACTTGTAAGGAATTTAATGTTGCCAAAGCTGAAGTGGGTGAAATAAATGCTTGATCATGTGTGAATTAAGGTGTTTTTTGTGGCATAGTCATTCTTATCATTAAGGAGATAATTGAGGTCCCATAAGCGAAGAGAAGTAGAGATATAGTTGACATTCGAAAGAGTAATTCAAATGGAATTGGTGCCATAATATTAGGTAAGTGACCTTCCCAATTTTTTCGTGGTGATAGAAGGTTAATATTCTTGTCAAAGAAAAATGTTGGTGGATTTTCATTTCTTTGAATTAGAATGGAAATTTTGAGAAAGCATGAACTTCAAATATCTCGGGTATGAACATTTGTCTTGTCTGGATAGTTCACTGCCAGAGATAGGAGACACAATATTAGGCTATATTAATCTAGGGGAGTTTTGGGAAAGAATTCATAAACCAGAGAGGGCTCCTATCACTTAGAGATTGGTAGAGAGTAGTTTATTGGAAGCCATTGCTTTCCTAGTAGCTATAAAATGCACAGACATTGTAATGGAATGCATAAATCGCCACAAACCTAAAACTAGGAAAATTTGAACCCAAGATAACAACTTGCTCATAACTTTAGACAGGGCTACTATTAGTGGATGCTTCAGACTTCCTAAAAGAGAGGTGTATGCCGAATTTAATTTCACCCAGTCACAGTGCCACTTTTCAAAAAATAAGGGTTACTATCAAAATGTTATCGCAAAGGTATGGTTTGATCCCCTAAAGAAAGGAAAGTCCCAATTGCCTAAAAAGATGCATAAGTCACATTTCAAGGATGAAATTTCATACACCATTGTGTTGCTGCATAGGGTGAGAGGATGTATGAATGCACATGATTTTGAAGAATTGGTGTTCTTCTTCATTCAAGTGATTTTTGTTGGGACACAATACTTGGATTGGACAACCTTAATTAGCAATAAGTTGCATGAAATGATATGAAATTTTTCTATTAACAAGTGTTTTTACATGTCATCCTATCTCTTTTATGCCTTGGCTTGTAAAAAATCATGGATAGGACTGAACGCTATGGAGAATTATGATGAACAAATTCAAATTTATGATTATTACTGTGATTTGCAGCTTGAAAGGAGTTACAAAAATTTCTCAAGAGTAAATGATGTATTTACTATGCAGTTGGTTAGGGAGCTACAAGGAGATTCAAGCCAAAGGGTATCTCCTAAATCTTTCTAGTTGGTTACTAAATATGCCAGTCTCTTTATTCATTTTCAGAGGTTTACGTACTTAAGGGTTGGTGGGTTTGACGAGTTTCCCCTTAAGTTTCCTAAGTGTGTGGAATAAATTTTTATATTAATAAATGTATGTCACTAAGTTGCAGAAGTGAATAAAAGGCATGCAGAAAGGAATAAGGTGGGCATTCCCTTTCCTATCAGCTTGGGTATTACCAATGTAAATCTCAATCCAATGCCCTCAACCTAGGGAAATATATTTTTCTAAATATACCTTTCCTAGTTACGAAAGAAGATTTCCATTTGATAGTAAAAGATTTATAAGAAATAATCTTCATCTCAGTCTTGGCTTTTACCATGTGCCACACCTAGAAGATTACTAGGCTAATTGTGTTGATGATAATGAAGTAAGGAAGAGAGCTTGGATGAGGCTTACTCTATGCCAAATTCTCAATTTCAATTTGGGATGGAATATAAAAGGATTTGAGGGTGATAGTTCTGAATTGATCGATCCTATTTATGTAAGCAAGGTGCAAATGTAGCCTTTGTAGCCAATTGATTGGAATAGTAGAGAAATCAAAGATTTAAATGTCAGGATTGCAGTAGTCTTAAGGATAACTCAAATGTAGCTTTCCAAGAAGAAGGCAGAAATTACAAAGGCTCCACCAAAGGACAAGAGAGGAATTAGAGAAAAAAGTACTAGTCATGTAAGTGCAACCCATTCTGCATCAATACCACCACCGACACAAAGCATACCATTTCCAAGTGATAGTGGAGATGGAAAAGATCCTCCTAAGATGAATAAAGGTCTTGAACAAACATGCAGTGAAGGCCCTCTCCCTGACATTATAACTGAAGAGTAGACAAAAAAAGAGTTTGAGGAACAACAAGAAGGAGGTGAACAAAGGCAAGAAACCTAAGGAGAAAATGTGGAGACCCACAAAGAAGAACCTGGCCAATCTTAGGGTGTGCTAGAGGGAAATGCACAAAAGCGTAAGTCCCCAAATTCTTTTCCTTTTGGTCTGCAAAATGCAACAAGGACTCCTTCTCTCAATAGGACTCTTTGATTTTCTACACTTGGGACTTCCCAGAGTCTTGATGCTACATTTTCCCCTCCTTCCTGGCTAGAAAACTCCCTTTCTCAGATGAGGAAAATAATACCCATCAATTTTCCAAAGGAAGATGTAGTTGGGCAACTTTTACAAAAAATTCCTAAGGCTAAGAAGTTAAAAACTACTTCTAGTTCAATGGAAGATGATATCTATGGGCATCTGTTTATGGAAATTATGCAATCGTTAGTACAAAAGGATCTTGATCAAGCTACCATAATTGATTATAGCATAACTAATGTGGATTTGGGTCTAGCTAGTAGAGATGGGTATGTTCATTATTTTCAAGTCACCATCTCTAAGCTAGTAGAGAGAACAAAGAAATACAAACATGATAAAGATAAATTGAAGGAAGTAGTAGAACTTCTCTCCAATTATCTCGGATCCTTGACAAACTCTTCTCCTCAACCTATCAATCAGACGAGCCCTACTTTTGATCTCAAATCCATAGTTGGAAAGGAAATGATGAGTAAAATTTAGAGGGATAGCTACAATGGTAAGGTTGTTCAAGGGTGGATACTTGAAGTTAAAGCAAAGGGCCCTCCTTTAATTGAAAATATAAAGAAGGTGTATGATGAATTTGTACTATTAAGGAATTCAGTTAAATCGAAGTTGGTTAATTGTAAATAGGAAGAGTAACATTGGATACAAACTGATCATGAGTTAGCTGAGATTATTGCAATGGTTTTGGAGAAAGCTACTTCAGAGAAGATTATCTAATATAAAGATGACCCTAGGTTGTTATGTGGAAAAAAGGCATAGAGTGGAAGCTATCATACAACAAAACCTAATGGAACATAAAAATTTGATGAAGGAATGTAACCTCTTTAACAATAATTTTGATAAAAACTTATCTAATCTTGGATGTCAAATAATGAAAGCTGATAATAGAGGTCCTACCGGAGTTGAGGAGCTAAACCATGGATTCTTGAAAGTAGTTGATACCTTGTCAGGGGAATAAGTGTTTGATAAGGAAACATTAAAGAAGTTGGCTAGAATTGATTCTACGTTATCTTGGCATGCAAAATCTTCCAACCTTATAGCACATAAGATGGGGCCATTCGTGCCACTAAGGCTACATGGAAATTGAGAACAAAGAATATTATCATTCCACAATAGGCCAAAATTCTCATTATCATACAAGCACTAAAATATTATAAAGCACACATGACATCCACTCAACAAACACCATCAATGGAAGAAGCTTCTATCGATCCATATGCCCAAGCTCCCTAAAAATTAACATTTTTTTAATTTCTTTGGTAATTGCTTTTACTATTTATACTATGACAAACTTGATGTTCACAATTCTTTCAAGGAATCAATTTCTTTCAGTTATTTCAAGATTTCGGTGATAGTTATACTTTTAAAACTATAAACATGTTTCATTTGGACATTGCAAGGTGTTGTTGCAAAGATCAGATTCATAATAAAGGTCGATCCTCACATGTGTATAACATCTATCAATTTCCATATCATACAAGTGAGGAAGGAGAGAGTATAAGTATCAAACCTAGGAGACACGTCCCATGAGCGGATGTGTTTCCACAAAGTGGAGACACGTTGGCTCAAGGGGCATGTCTCTTTATTTAACTTGTTTAGACACCGATCAATGAATTTATCTGACCGATGCTACCAAAAATTAACACTCCCTCTTAGCTAGGGAGGATAAACTCTAAACAAGTATAAGTGATATCACCTAACTCGTGATATCAGAAGATATGGTATGCTTCAGAAAGTGTCAAGTCACATGACATTATTCATAACACATCTTCATTATTCAATACTCCCTCTTATCTAGGGTAGATAAACTCTAATAACACTCCCTCTTAGCTAGGGAGGATAAACTTCCACCAAGTAAAAGTGATATCACCTAACTCATGATATCAAAAGATATGGTATGCTTCTAAAAGTGTCAAGTCACATGACATTCTTCATAACACATCTTCTTTATTCAACACTCCCTCTTTAAATAGAGAAGATAACTTCTATCAAGTAAAATTGATATCACCTAACTCGTGATATCAGAAGATATGGTATGCTTCTGAAAGTGTCAAGTCACATGACATTCTTCATAACATATCTTCATTATGGTATGTGCACTGACATCAAGTCACATGATGTCTACCATAATTCATGGCATATCCATGGATATATAAATATCCACCATGATTATCTCTTAAGGATCACAATGATCTTCAGATGACATCAAGTCCCATGATATCCATCAAAATGTCCAATAGATACTATCATGACATGTCCACAGATATCAAGTCACATGATATCTATCATGATAGTTTATTATTGTAGAGTCATCACTTTACAATGTCAAATACAAGTGTTCATTATTAGAAAGATCGTCACCTTTCAATAATGTACATAGGGTAGTAGGCCCATAAGGTCATGGAGTCACACACATGAAAAAAGAGTTTACACATTAAACATCTTTATATATTAGTACAACTTATAAAAAAAATTGAATTTCAAACATAATATCAAATTACATACCAAGTTTTCTTCCCGAAGAGTTCAACCTTAACTCTGGAGAGAAGTTGTTGAGTATGTCCGCTGTTTAAACATTTGAACTAATATACTCCAACTGGATCACTTTCCTTTCCACCATATCTCTTCCATAAAGATAGGGGATCTCAATGTGCTTAGATCAAGGAGTCCCACAAGCAATTTATGAAGCCAAAACTGCTTCTCTTGCCCCCATAGAGGTTGCATTGTAATCAGCTTCTATCGAGCTTTGTGCTACAAAAGACTGTTTTTTGCAGATCCAAGAGATCATAGCCCAAACTGAATAAAAGTTTCCAGGTTGATCTAGTTGGTCTTTCTGTAAAGAAGACCATATCCAATAGTGTCGTGAAGATATCTCAATTTGTGTTTTACAGCCATAAGGTGAATTTCCTTTGGCTCACACCTAAACTGGCTTAGAGCATTCACTAGGACCTTTCATTTGTTGCTGGAGTGCTCTATCAACAGAGCTACTGGCCCTTTGTGGCTAGCCCATTATCAGTCTGGGTGTGGCTTATATCCAACACCCCCCCTTTAAGCCACACTGCGGGTGCTGGGGGCTCTTCTGAAGTTAGATCCTAGGACCTGTCGTCATGGAGTCTCTCAACATGATGCCTCATCTCAGTCTCAGAGATGAACAAGGGCTTTCACCTCATATCTCTCTATTCTCAGAGAATTATGCATTACAACAAGTGAAGATGAGACTCCCTCTTAAGGTTAAATTCTCCTATTGAATGACTAGAGCAATTCTCATTTCAACTTAATAGGTTCTTCAAGATATGTCTACCAACTCAGTCCCATGGCTATAAGCTGTGACTCCATTCTCTTCTTCTTTTGAAAGCAATATCTTGGTCCATCCTAATGCACATTAAGAAGAGATTACTTAATAGTTCATATAACTCAACTATTTCGAAGAGAAGTACCAATGTTGGAAGCATACATGATTCACTATCTCAATGTTATAGCATGAATTAATAACTACATAAGAAATTCATGAACATGAAATACTTATCTCATCACACTCTCCTAGATAATTAATTCATTTGCTTTTCGATCCAATCTATATTTTAAAGGATTAATAATAACAATAATAATAGATTTTATAGAAGAAGCAAAATATCAAGAGATCAAAAGTAAAGAAGTAATAGAACTTAGCTTTATTTATTTTGATATATCTTTCCTCCATCTTTTACTCCTCTTGGAAGAGCTAATCTCATCACAACAAAATATAATCTACTCAACTCAGATTTCTCAGACACATTATGCAGCCAACATATACAACATAGAAGCAGGCCTCTTAAGGCACCATCATAGTCCATGCACAAAGAGAATGTTATCGATGTGATCATCCTATCACAACAAAGTTGCAGTTCTCTTTTTACCTCAGAGTCACATTCAAAGATTTTCACAATTTGCAAGGAATAGTGGTATTTCCAAGGGATCTTGTCTCATAGATCACTTATTCAAGAGAACCACGATTTTGGCTAAACACACATGATTCAAAATAATCAAGGTCAATTTGCACAACTTTAGCAAACTGAATTTTAGCCTAGAAGGGAGATTTCAAACAAGACAAGGAATACTTATCTCTTCATGTAGAGCCGAGATTTCTGGTAATCAACTCGACCATCCATCCATCATCCAGGCAGAGCCATAGGTTCTGGTCGGCACTAACAAGGAGACGACTTTCAGATTTCCAGTGATAATTGACGGCCCTCCAAGGAGTAGCGATCACAGGTCAGCGACAACTCCATCATCATTCAGTGATCGAGTACATCAAGATAGCCACTCCAATTTGTCTTTGTGCATCCTTAAATTTATTCTCAGCCTCTAATAGCTTTAAAATTATAGACTTCCTAAGGTAGAGTGAATCCCTTTAAAAAATATCCTTTAATGGAAAACTTCATATAGTAGCCATTAATCATTAAGTGACGATTCCCTCTCTATAACTGCCACGATGACTTATTTGAAAATGCCACGATATCTTCATAATACAATTTATCAGCTCTTAAATTGCATTTAGTGATATTCATGTAGTGATTCATACACCTTTGGACTGAAGGAAAAAAAAAATGACCTGGATTGAAGGCGAAGCCAATGAATTTGAACGAGCATTCAGTTTCATCAATCCCAGAGCTTAGGAAGACTTAGAGCACCACCTATTGTTCACGTGAGCTATCATCAAATGGCAGTTGGTGGCATGCACCAACAGGTTATTCTATATTCACGCCAGAGACATTACACGGAGTTTCGCACATGATGGAGTTGCCAGAGACAGGTATGCACAATGACCGACCAGGTAGGGGGTGACGACACCTTGATTCAGACAATCCTCACGCCATGAAATCTTTGAAGCCATGAAATCTTCAATCGAATTCCAACCCCTTTTTGTCTTATCTGCATCTACCAAGTCCGATAGGACCTCTCCTAAACCTGGGACCTGTGTGAAATGACAATCGCGGAGTTGGATGTCCTGTGTGAAATGACATTCGCAGAGTTGGATGTCCTGCGTGAATCTCCATTCGTGGTACCTGGACTTTCCTTAGGCGCTAATGCTCGAAACTTGCGAACATTCACGGGAGTAGAATAGGACCTCCGCCACTATGCGAGTGATGGCATCCATGGCCAGAGCCAAAAGGATCGGCCACTAGTCAGGATCGAATCCCTCTCAAACACCGAACTCACAGGCCCATGTTGTTTTCAGTCAATATAAAAATGCTTTCAGAAAGTAAGGAATGAGTTCGACAATGCTAAAGTAAATAAATCTGATCAATCTCGAAACCTTGCTCTGATACCATGTTGTTGCAAAGATCAGATTCATAATAAAGGCCGATCCTCACATGTGTATAACATCTATAAATTTCCATATCATACAAGTGAGGAAGGAGAGAGTATAAGTATCAAACCTAGGAGACACGTCCCATGAGCGGATGTGTCTCCACAAAGTCGAGACACGTCGGCTCAAGGGGCGTGCCTCTTTATTTAACTTGTTTAGACACTGATCAATGACTTTATTTGACCGATGCTACCAAAAATTAATAGAAGGGTTCAAAATTCCGATCCCCCTTGCACTTTGATGCACAAGAGAGAATCAATCTTAATTAAAGGATCAATTTTGTAGTTTTGATTGTTTTGTTGTAGATGTTTATTGTTTGTGAGCAATAAATTTTAAATGAAATACTTAATGTTTATGAATAACTCTATGAGCTTTAACAGGTGTTATGGATATTCCTTCCCTATGAGGATGCGTTATTCTTTGGTGTTTTGTTCATGTATCTTCAATGAATTTTGAAATTGTAGTGAGTCAAGTCAGCTTACTATTGATAGTTTGTCAATTTACTTTTCAGTTTAATCAGTTATTCTAAATCAATTTCAATCACATATATTTCATAACTATGGATAGGTGTTAGTCTACCTTTCCTTTTTTTTTGGTTTAAAGAATGCCCCTAATTTCATAAAATCCATAAAATAAAAAAATTCATATCTTCTAAGGGAATTGTACCTCCTAAAAATACAAAGGAAGATCACTAATGCAATGGTGATCTCTCTGAAAGGAAAAGTAGACATGCGGAACACGCTTTCCTAACGCTAAAACCATAGAGGAGAAGTGAAAAAAACCAACTTTTAAACTTCTAAGATGAACAAACACAACATAACAAGAAACCAAAAAAATACATACACAAAGATAACACCAGATTTACGTGGGAAAACTCTTATGGGAAAAAACCCATCAGACCAAGAGAAAATCACTTTATATTACAGTAAAAGCTTACATACAAAGTTAACAGATTTCTCTCTCTCTGATATTAGCTCACAACAGCTGACCAACCACCTTCTCATTGTTACAATGCTCTCATATTCAACAACCAATTAGGGTGCATTTAATTTACATCATTCACCAACATGCCAAATCAATCTCGGATTAGATCGCCCTACAATTGTGCATCGAGCCGCCCCTAGCAATTAATTTTGTTTGCCTGAAAATTATCTAAATCGAGCTCTGACATCCACCAAAACGATCTCATACTAAATGCATGATATATCACTTTTCACCAATCAAGATTTTGGCCAATAAATGTTGTTCTGCAATAGCGATGCAAAAACAACCAATGAAAACGTGTCACGTGTCGATATGCCATTTTTCCACTGCTTGATCGAAAAAAAGGATCGGTCAACTACCCCCGGGCTCCAAATATCGCGCTACTGCTAACCATACCTTCAAACTCTGAGGTATGGCGGTAAACCACCAAATCCAACCGTCGTCATAGTCGGGGCCCACCATGACACATGTACGTTGCTAGTTCTCTTTCGGGGAATCTAAAACCGCATCTGCAATATTCCAATAAATTTCTCTAAAATGTTGACACGTGTCCGAAATCAACAACACCCTGTAGTAATAACTCAGGACCCACCATGTGAGGTACGGGACAAGCGATCACTGCTGGCCAAACTGCCACGCGTCAACTGCTCAAGAAATTCTACTCGACTCACAAAGTCTCGTCGATACTTGCCTCAAAAGGGCACGGAACAAAACGATCACCGTTGGATTAAAAACCATCGCAACCGTAGATGTAGGTGTCGGCATATCGTCCAGGCACTGCATTGCCTCCTACTAATAAGCGTCCCTTCTGGCGATGAAGGCGAGGTAACTACACCGGCACATCAGTGAGACAACGCATTATCTTCCACTGATATGTGAAAATTTCACCGATGAAGCTGAGGCAAACCGACATAACATTCCACCAACTCCAAGCCCGTCGGCCCATCGCTGTAACACCCATTGGAGTCTTGCCAACCAGACAAAGGTGACCAAAGACCAAGATGACCACATGAGGACTCTGCGGTATAGCAATAAAGGAATAAATTTGTCAAGCCTTTAACAAAGGTTCAAGCCAGTAAATTGAGGCACATTTTCCAACAAGCTCCCACTTGATGAAGACTTATTGGCTTCCTCCAGACTTTGAATTTATTGACGATCATAGGCCCCAAGGCCCATCCAACTTGCACACCATCTGAACTTGTCTGTGCTCATTGGCTTTGTCAAAGCATCAACAACATTCTTCAAAGTATCCACCTTTTCTAAACAGACCTTTCCATCCTCCACCATATCCCTCACGAAGTGATACTACACATCAATGTGCTTCGTCCTAGCATGGAAAGTAGGGTTCTTTTCCAAACAAATGGCACTTTGACTGTCACAACAAATTGTAATTTACCCTGCATTAAAAACAATATCAAAACACAAATGATTCAACCAAACAACTTCTTTGTAGGCATGACTTGTTGCCATGTATTTGGCCTCCATAGTGGACAAAGTGACTACAACTTGTCATTTTCTCATCCAACTGATTGCACCACCACTCAACATGAAAGTGTACCACTGGTAGATCTTCTGTTGTCAATGTTCCCTGCCCAATCAGAATCCACATATCCACAAATGCTGAGTGTTCTCTGTGGACCAACCAAATTTACATGGTAACACAAAGCATATTTTGAAGTACCCCTTAGATATATAAAAACTCTCTTCGCAGCATCCCAATGTGTCCTTCCTGGATTTTCCATTAAAAAACTAAGTACTCCCATTGCTTGGGCAATGTCTGGCCTTGTACAAACGATCACATACATTAAACTGCCGATGACACTTGCATAGGGCACCCTGGTCATGTCCTCCATCTCGATAGCAAATTTTGGACAATCTTCAACAAATAGCTTCATTCCCTGTAAGACTGGAACAACTAGTTGCTTGCAATCATTCATACCAAATCTCTCCAGAACGGTGTTTACATACTTACTCTGACTTACCCAAAGCTTTTTGCTCTTTCTGTCCCTAGTTTTTTCCATCCCCAGAATATACCTTGATGCACCCAGATCTTTCATTTCGAACTTTGCAGACAATTGAGATTTAAGATCAGAAATCATAGACTTACTATTTCCTATGAACAACATATCATCCACATACAGGGTAATAATAAGCACATGATCATTTTCAGATTTATAATACACACAATGATCAGATTTTGATCTCACAAATCCCATAGACAACACAAAGGTGTCAAAATTTTGGTACCACATTCTGGGCGATTGCTTCAAACCATACAGAGATTTCTTTAACTTGCAAACCAGGCTTTCTTTACCTTTTTCAACAAAATGCTCAGGCTGGGAAATGTAAATTTCTTCTTCCAGCTCTCCATGGAGAAACGTTGTTTTCACATCCATCTGCTCAATCCCTAAGTCATACACGACTGCAAGTGACAACAAAAATATGATAGATGTCAGCTTAGCTAAAGGGGAAAATATTTCTCCATAATCAATTCCCTCTACCTGAGAATATCCCTTTGCAACCAACCTTGCTTTATAATTTTCAACACTGCCTTCTAGATCAGTCTTCTTCTTGAATACCCATTTACAACCAATAGGCTTTCACCCTTCAGGCAAAGGCACCAAATCCCAGGTTTCATTCTTCTTCAATGATTCCATTTCTTCATTCATGGCTTCCAACTAGGAATTTGAATTAGACATATTAATTTCCTCTTTCATAGTCCTAGGCTCATCAGTGCGTAATCAAAGCATAGGCACAATTCAAATCCAACATAGAGAAACCATACCTTTCAGGTTGTCTTCTTTCATGTGTAGACCTTCTTACTAGCTGAGGTTCTGGTTCTTCATCTTCAAAACTCTCAGAGCTGCTTGAACTCTCCTCAGTTTCAGGTACACCATGTAGTTCCTCTTTTCCTGGAGTTTGAGGAATTTGAACTACATCATTCTTCTTTTTTGTCTCTAGCTATGGATCAGTTGTAGAAGGTTTCAGCTCACAAAATATTACACTTTTGCTATACAAAAACTTCTCACTAACAGGATTCCAAAGCTTGTATCCTTTCACACCAACACCATAGCCAATGAAGATACATTTAACAACCTTGTTCTCTAACTTCAATATTTTCTCATTTGGCATATAAGCATATGCCTCACAACCAAAGACACAAATATGTCTTAGAGAGGGCTTCTTACCAGACCATGCTTCCAAAGGTGTTTTTTCAACAAGAGCAGAGCAAGGTGTACACTTCTGATTTACTTTTAAGGAAGTATACAAATGTCCTTCTCGAATAATCATTGATAAATGAAACATAATATCTAGACTTCGATAACGAAGGAACATTCCCTGGACCAAAAACATCAAAATGAACATAATCTAGTACACCAGAAGATTTATGAGGACTCAAATAAAAAGAAATGCGATGTTGCTTTCCATAAATGCAGTGTTCACAAAAATAAAACTCAAGGTTACAATCAACAAGCCCTTCTACAAGATTTCTATTTTTCAAGGTTTTTAAACCTTTCTCACCTATGTGACGGAGTCTATGATGCCACAACATGGTCTTCTTTGCTGGGAGTTTCACCTCCAAGGAATTTGCATCCAGAGGAGCGTCAATCTTCTCTACAGGAGCAACTTTGCTTGACTTTATAGAGGCGTTGTTGCATTGAACAGAACGTGCATCCCGCTTGTATAGAGTGCCAGTTAGTACACCCTTAGCAAACACCATTGTGCCTCTAGCCATCTTACACCCTTTACTTGAGAAAGAAACTTCCACACCAACATCATTCAGCTTACTGATATAAAGTAAGTTATGAGCCAAACCTGGTATGTGTAGTACATCACCAATCCCTTTGATTCTCTTGTTAGGGATCTGTATTTTGACTCTTCTATGACCAACAATCTCAAGTGTTGAATCACTTTCCAGGTACACCTTTCCACCATCATACTTTTCGTACTTAGTGAATCACTCTTTATGAGATGTCATGTGAAAAGATGCACCTGAGTCAACCAACCAGACATCATCTGATGCCTGAGTTGCCAAGGCTACAATGAAGGCATCTGCATCACTCTAAGAAGAATCATTGTCTTAAGAGTTACTCTTCTTCTTCTTCTCCTTGCAATCCTTTCGGATATGGCCAGGCTGCCCACAATTCTAGCATTTCACCTTGGACTTTTTACCAGGAGACTTTGATCTCCCTTCATATTTAGATTTAGACTTTTTGTCTTTCTTCTTGCCTTTCTCCTTTGATCTACTTTGAACAACAAGGGCCTCTTTGGCCATCTCTGAAGACTTCCTCTGCATTTCTTCTGACAACAACGAGGCAACCACGTTTTCCATCTTGAAAGTAGTTGTTGTACTTCCAATAGCCAATACCAGATGATCCCAAGTGTCAGGTAACAAACATAACAAAAGCATGCAACAATCCTCCTCCTCTATCTTCACACCCACAGACGCCAACTAAGAAACACTCATATTAAATGAGTTCAGATGGTCTGCAACATATGCAACTTCTTCCATCTTCAAGGAGTACAACTTCTTCCTCATGAATAACTTATTTACTAGAGACTTTTCTCGATAAATGTCACCAAGCTTCTTCCATAACGAAGTTGCAAACTTCTCCTCATGGACGTTCAGGAGTATAGAATCGGCCAGACTAAGTCTTATCAAGCCTCTAGCTTTTCTATCTGCAAGATCCCAATCTTCTTGTTTCATACCTTGTGGCATAGTTCCAGACACAGTGACCCAGAGGTCTCTATCCGTAAGCGAGTCTTCCATTTTGAGTTTCCACAACTCAAAGTTGCTGCCATTGAATTTTTCAATATCTACTCTTCCCGATGTACTCACCATCTCAAACATAACTAGGTTCTAACTTTGCAAGACTCCCACTGGAACAATATTAGCACAAAAAACCAACCCTACTAACAAGGATAACACAACTGGCCAGGCTTTGATACCACTTGAAAGGAAAATCAAATGTGTGAAACACGCTTTCCTAACACTAAAACCAAAGAGGAGAAGTACAAAAAACCAACTTTTAAACTTCTAAGATAAACAAACACAACATAACAGGAAACCAAAAAAATACATACACAGAGATAACACCAGATTTACGTGGGAAAACCCTTACGGGAAAAAACCCACTAGACCAAGAGAAAATCACTTTGTATTACAGTAAAAGCTTACATACAAAGTTAACAGATTTCTCTCTCTCTGATATTAGCTCATAGTAGCAGACCAACCACCTTCTCACTGTTACAATGCTCTCATATTCAACAACCAATTAGGCTGCATTTAATTTACATCATTCATCAACATGCCAAATTGATCTTGGATCAGATCGCCCTACAATTGTGCATCGAGCCGCCCCAACAATTAATTTTGTTTGCCTGAAAATTACCTAAATCAGGCTCTGACATCTACCAAAATGATCTCATACTAAATGCATGATATATTGCTTTTCACCAATCAAGCTTTCGGCCAATAAATGTTGTTTTGCAACAACGATGCAAAAACAGCCAATGAAAATGTGTCACATGTCGATATGCCATTCGTCTACTGCTTGATCGAAAAAAAGGATCGATCAACTGCCCCTGGGCTCCAAATACCGTGCTACCACTAACCATACCTTCAAACTTCGAGGTATGGCGGTAAACCGCCAACTCCAACTGTCTTCATAGCCGAGGCCCACCATGACACGTGTACCCTGCTAGTTCTCTTTCGGGGAATCTAAAACCGCATCCACAATATTCGAATAAATTTCTCTGAAACGTTGACATGTGTCCGGAGCCAGCAACACTTTGCAGTAATAACTCAAGACCCACCACGTGAGGTACGGGACAAGCAATCACCACTGACCAAAATGCCATGTGTCAACTGCTCAGGAAATTCTGCTCAACTCACAAAGTCCCGTTGGTACTTGCCTCAAAAGGGCATGGAACATAAAGATCACCATCAGATTAAAAAACTATCGCAACCGTAGATGCAGGTGTCGGCATATTGGCGAGGCACTGCATTGTCTCCCACCAATAAGCGTCTGTTCTGGCGATGAAGGCGAGGTAACTGTATTGGCACATCAGTGAGACAACACATTGTCTCCCACCAATATGCGAACATTCCGCCGATGAAGCCGAGGAAAATCGACATAACATTCCGCCAACTCCAAGCCCATCGGCCCATCGTTGTAACACCCGTTGGAGTCTCACCAACCAGAAAAATTCTCGGTGACCAGAGACCAAGATGACCACATGAGGACTCCACGGTATAGCGATAAAGGCATAAATTCATCAAGCCTTTAACAAAGGTCCAAGCCAATAAATTGAGGCACATTTTCCAACACTCTCAACCTTTTGGTGCTCGATTAGTTCTTCTTTTGGGTAGAACGAATTCAGTCTAAGTTGATCATTTAAAGGAAAAATATGTCAAGCAACAATTTTTTGGTGACTCTACTAGGGAAAGAGTCAAGAAAGATTTAGTGTCCTGGTTATCCTAGTTTGAAAATCCCTAGCCACACTAGAGTTCAAGTGATATACGAGAGGTGATAAGAGGAAGGGTATCTTCGATCCCATTTTTGGTGTTGTACAAAGAGGTGAGCTCAAAGAAGATATGAGGCCTAGAAGAAAGATAGTATCAAAGAGTAGACCTTCTTCACCTACAAGGTAGATACCTATCCCCTATAATGACCAATTCTCTACTTGTCAAGCACTTGTATTGGATGAAACTATTGTTCCTATAACTGTTAACTTCACTCAGAATATGGCTAACTAGGTACCATAGGGAGAAGCCATAGGACCCTTGTCTCTTGGGGTTCAATTGCATGATCTTCCTAAAGGGTCTAGGAAAAATATTTTGAAATTTAGAGGAGATAGAAAATGTACTACCGTCAAGCATCTAAATGCCTTGTTTGTCGCTTGTGGTGTTTTGGGAGTTTAGCATGAAGACGTGGCCATGAGACTTTTGGTAGAATCATTGATAGATGTGGCTATAGAATGGTTTTATCAACTCTTGGGATGTTATGACAATAAAGTTTGAAGATCGGTTTAAAAGTGCTAAAGATGAACACACACTCTTAGCCAAGCTTACTCAATTGAAGAAAGAAATCCATTAGCCAATGACAAAGTTTATGGATTAATTTAATAAATTAGTCAACTAGATTAAGCAAGCAAAGAGACCCTCTGTGAAAAATTTGAAATGTTTCTTTATTAATTCCATGCCCCTAGATATCAAATTTCATTTGAGGAGAGATCGGATGGAAAATCTAGATGCTGCTCAAGCCTTGGAAATTGAGTTGGAGGATGATTTTATCAAAGTTGGAAAATGGAAGAGAGAATTCCAAGCGGGTGACACTCAACCTTCAACATCTACTAACCCCGAGATTCAAGAGCTTGTGAATGACATAATCACGTTAAAAAGGTATATACCTAAGAATATTGAACCTTTTCAGCAGCTATACGAAGACATATCAAGAAGAAATCCCAACCAGCAATTTGGGGTAAACAATAGACATTTGCAACTACCTCCTACACAACAATAGTTAGCAATAGAGGCACCTCCAAGCACAGGAAAAGGTAATGTGTGTAGTTTTAATTTGATGATAGACCATGATGGAACTACCTGCCCCAAAATGAGTAGATACATACAAATGACGACAACTCAAGAAATGATAGAAGTTGGTGTAGAAGAAACCACATCAGGAGGATATAGCGACTCTATTGTTAATTTATTGGAATTTACTCTTCATTCTAAAAGAGGTGGTGATGTATATGCCACACTAGATGATGTTTCTTGCATGGTATTGACTCGAGGACAACAAAATATTGGCCAAAAAGGTACGCCAAGCTCTCAAAAGTCTGCTACCCTTTTCAAAAATATTCCTTCTACATCTAGTTCCCATAAAATTTTAGAGGTTGTCCATAAAATTCCATCTGTTCATATTCCCCATAGGAATATTGGCCCTTTTGATATAGTAGATTACTACAAAAACTCTTAGATTCAGATCTTTCCTGTTGAATATTTGAAATTAAACCCTAGTGAATTGGATAGGTTGGTGAAATTTGTTAAGTCTGAATGATCCAAAACTAATCTTTTAGAGGAAGATTTGGTTGATCATGAAACCTCATCCTCCGGCTTGTCCTCCAACACTAAGGATCATTCTCTTGTCATGTTTGATTTGAAGCCCAATCCTTTCTATGTATCCCTATACATAAATGGCCATAGATTGAGTAATTGCATCATAGACTTTGGAGCTTCAGACAATGTAATGCCTATTCCCATAGCCAAGGCCCTGTGACTCTCTTTGACAAAGACTTTTAAGAAATGTTATTCAATGTATGCTAAAAAGATTCCTCTAGTCAAACTGATTAAATATGCTCAAGTGTCATTAGCCGCTCACCCCAATAAGAGGCTTAAATTGACAATCCTATTGCTTATATCCCGACAAGCTATGGTATGTTGTTAAGTCAAAGTTTTTGCAAGGACATAGGGGGAGAGATCCAAATGGATTGATCACATGCAATAATCTCGCTTGGAAATGAGAAGGTTCACCTAGAAGCTAAACCTAAGGCTAAGGACATTAGATTTGGATGGTAGATATTCTAAGTTAGGTTTTGGTGTCAGAATTGTATTGGTATCACCTGACGGGGATAAATTCCCCTCTTCATATAAGCTAGAGTTCAAAAACACAAATAATGTTGCTGAGTACATAGCTTTTTAATTGGGGATGGTGGTTGCTAAAGAAAAGGAGATTAAAAAGTTGAGAGTGGTGGGGGTTGCTGAATTGATTGTCAAACATGTGAGGCAAGTATTTATTATTAAGAATGAGAGGCTAAGGCACTATAGGAATTGTATCTAGGATGGAATATAATCATTTGATGCCTTTTCCATCGAGGCAGTTCCAAGAGATCATAATACTAGAACAGATTCTCTGGCTATCTTTGCCTCCCTATTACTCCCTCACCTTGACTTCAAAGATACCTCGTATCGAATTGAAATGGTTTATCGACCTAACGTCCTGGACAATGTGGAACATTGGCAGATTTTCAAAAATGATAATCAAATATAGGATTTCTTACAAGGTGTAGAGATGTTTGCTGAAATATATTTTGAAGGAAGCAAGACTATGCGTGATGAATTCTATCTAGACAAAGAGAAGGAATTAGAAGAAGGTATTGTTCAGCTAAAAGGTAACAAGATACCCAAAGGGATGGTTTATTTAGAGTAGCTATTTGAAAGGCACGAAAAATGCATCAAGAAAAAGATGGCAGAAGCTATTAATAGTTCAAGTGAATACAAAACTGTTAGTATCAAGACTCCAAATAATCGTAAGTTGGTATGTATAGGAAAATTTTGTACTCCTGATGAGAGAATTAGGTTAATTCAATTATTGGTGAAATATAAGGATGTCTTTGCCTGGTGTTATGATGACCCGAAGAGCTTCATGGGTGGGTGATTGCAACATCACATTCCTCTCAAAATTGGGATGTCAACTTTCAAACAAAAGCAAAGGAACTGTAATCCTAAAATCACTAACGCTATCTTCTGAGAAGTCAGTATTTTGCATCACAAAAGGAAAAATTCTAGGGCACATTGTTTCTAAGGAATGAATTAGAATCGATCAAGAGAGAGTCAAAGCTATCCAATAGTTGAGCCTCCCCTCTAACAGAACCGGTGTGAAATATTTCTTCAGGCATGTAAATTTTTTGAGGAAGTAAATATATTTGGCATGTAAATATATTTGAGGAATAAAATCAGTCATCTATCTAGATGATTTGACTATGTTCTCCAAGAAGAGAGAGAACCATCTCAGTGATATGGAGAATATATTGCAAAGGTGTTGAGAGCATGGTATATCCCTGAGCCCCAAGAAGTCAGTATTTTGCATCACAAAAGGAAAACTTCTAGGGCACATTGTTTCTAAGGAATGAATTAGAATCGATCCAGAGAGAGTCAAAGCTATCCAATAGTTGAGCCTCCCCTCTAACAGTACCGGTGTGAAATCTTTCTTTGGGCATGCAAATTTTTTGAGGAAGTTTGTTCCTGATATTTCAAAGATTACTAAGCATATAGCTGATATGATGAAAGAAAATCAAGGTTTCAATTGGAGTGATGCTAGAAGACAAGACTTCAATGATATTAAGGAATAAATCGCCAATGCTCCCATGTTAGTCCATCCCGATTTCGGTAAGGATTTTATTATTTATTGTTATGCCTCAAAACATACTATGTCTTCAATCCTGCTGCAAGAAAATGATCAAAAGATCAAAGCTCCAATTTCTTTCATGGGTGTCCCCCTTAAGAAGCATGAGATGAATTAATCCTAGGTTGAAAAACATGGTTTTTTCATGGTTAAAGTGGTTAAGCAATTCAGATTTTACATACTACAGTCGCAAGCTAAGGCTTTTGTTCTTGACCTTGTAGTCAAGAGCGTACTCACACAACAAGAAATTGGTTACAATAAGAGAGGATCCTAGGTGGCTAAAGTATAGGAATACGAACTAGAAATCAAACTTACTAAGCTGGTGAGAGGCAGAGGTCTTTGTAAACACATTGCTGAAAATGAACCAAACAAGGAAGAAATCAACCCAACAGTGTTGTTAGTAAGTTTACAAGACTCATGGTTTTCCAATATGGCTAACTACCTTACTTATGGGAGTGTCTTGTACATCTCTCTCTAAAGGAGAAAATGAATTTCAGTTTGAAGGCATCCAAGTATGTGATTTGGAATGATACACTGAATAAGAGAGCCTTAGATGGAATGTTCTTAAGGTGTGTAGATAAGGAGCAGTAATAGAAACTCCTTAGGTCATTTCATGAAGAAGCTTGCAAAGGACATTTTTCTTATTCTGTGATAACTTTTAAGATTCTCAAGCAATGCTACTATTGGCCGGGTATGTTCAAGGATGCCTATCACTAGGTGTCAAACTGTGAGAAGTGTAAATGGTTTATTGGTGGGCCTCAACTTGTTTCTCTTCCCTTGAGAACTATAGTGATTGAATAAATTTTCCAACAACAAGGGTTAGATTTTGTAGGGCCAATCAATCCCGCCTCAAGTACTAGACACACTCATATCCTAACGGCTACATACTACTTTACTAAATGGGTCGAAGCCATACTAGTGAAATGCACCACCTCAGTAGTATGTGATTTCATCAAAGTAAACATCTTAGTACGTTTCAAGGTTCCTAAAAAACTAGTGACTAACAATGCAACTAACTTATCTTCCTCAAAAGTTCTATTTTTTCTATGAACATAGGATTTCTCTATCACATTTATATGATTATTATCCTCAAGGAAATGGTTAGGAAAAGTCTAGCAATAAGGACTTAGTAGCGATTACAAGGAAGTTGGTTGAAATGTGCTAACCAATTTTTTTGAGTTTTAAATGACAACTCAATACAAGAAGCACCCATTAAGGTTAGCTCAAATCTAAATCAACTGTTGGAATGTAGCCCTACACCAAGAATGTACACTAGGGTCCCAATACTGGGCAAGGTGTGAGCATATGGCATTGGGGATCGTTACACTTCAAATCAAGAAAGTACAATGCTATAAAGTAATTGTATGCAACTCAACCACGTATTTCAACGGGAGCAAGATGACGGTTAAGCCGATCAACAGTATGATGATTACAATGCAAGTACTAAAACTAAATGGGTGGCTTGCCGAACCCTTCTGCTTGTTCAACGGGCAATACAAGAAATTAAATGCAATAAAGAAAGATTGGAACGAGACCAATCTCTTCCACAATCATGGGAATCACAATGCAACTCAACAAGAAGGAAAGATAGCTGACAGTACTACTATGCAACCTTACAATAATATAGAATTCCTGCAATTAGCTTTGTATTGAAGATATCTCAATGCTGCAAATAGGTAATGTATCACTCCTATCACCAAATGACTCAATCCACACAAAACCAACTCAAAATGAAAAACTTCTATAATATGATTTGACAGACCAACAACTATGCAAAACACTAAAATGCTCACAAAACACTCTAAACTCTTCCAAATGACCTAAAAAAACTACAAATACTTCTAAATAAGATGGCGCCCAAATCCCAATGACTAAATCACATAAAAATGCCTTATTTTATTTAGCACAAAACCCAATGAAGCCCTAGAAAGGTACGACCCTCAAGGAAGGGTAATTTCTTGCTATTAAATCGAACACTTGGCAATAAAATATGGAAATCAGCATGAAGGGTCGCCCCAACCAGCAAAACACATTTAGCAACTACCCAGAACAAACTAAAATTTATTCAAAGACTTATGAGAAAAAATGACTTTCAGCTATGCTAAGACCAACAACTCAAAAATGCTCAAAAACTACAATAAAATCCATTACAATGTCTCAATCTGTCTCTCTGAGCAAGAAACAATCATCTCTCTCAGTTAGTTGCTATCTTTCAAGCAAGAAACTAAGCCCAAGCTAGGAGGTATGCATTCCTCGAAGCAACTCAGTCACCATTCCGACAACATAACAGTATAGTAGGCAAGAGATGATGAAATAAAGAACAAACACCTCCTTTTATAGATTCTGAAAGGAGTCTCTAGATGCTTCTAGAAGGTGCACCCAAAGTCCAAGGAGACATTTGAATTTGTGCTGACTTGTTTTCCTTCCTTCATGGTGGCGTCCAACTTGAGGGAGACATAAATCTTTTAATAAAATAATAACCTTTATCAAAAAGGCGTCCATCTCCACAAAGCAACAATTAATCTTTAGAATTTTTAAAATCACCTCCTAATGAGGCGTCCACCCTTCATGTTCCCTTTTCAAAACAACTTAAAGTTATAACATTAGGCCAAGGGGTCATAATATTAATATATAATATTGCAACTTAATTAATTCAATATCCATCAATAATTTTGCCACAAAGCCAAAATCAACATTACCAACTGAACTGCCAGAAGAGGAGAGCCCACTGTGTTGATGCCAACATGACCACTGCTAGAAATAGAATTTACTAAAAATAGTAAATTTAGAAAGTTTCTCAGAACGATATGCTTGTAATACCGTTGCGAAGCTCTCTGAAAACCCAGAAAGAATCCATAAACCAATTCCCAAAAATCTAAGTTGAAGCTCTTGAAAAAGTTGAAACATTCCCCTAGAAGATAGGAAACCCTAATTTCCACTTCCAAGTAGTCTATGGGTCTCCGGAATAGGCTAACGACCAACTGCAATGATCACTGTTGAGAAGGGGACATTAGAGTCTGCTCTCCCCAAGATTGCTTGCCCTCAAGAAATCGCAAGTCTAGATGCTGCAAAATCTCCTTATTCTCCCAAGTTGCATCCTCCAAAGGTAAATTCTTCCACTTCACCAAGTATTCTTTGATTGTCCTTCTCCTCAAAGAATGCTCTCTGGAATCAATGATCTCTTTTGGAACCAGAACCAACTGTCCCTCTTGATCCAAGGGAGACAAATTGGATGAAGCCACAATGTTGTGCCCAAGTGCCTTCTTGAGGCAAGACACATGAAAGACATTGTGAACTTTGTTGCGTATTGGTAACTCCAACTCATAAGCCACCGCTCCAAATTTTCTGATGACTTTGAATGGCCCATAGAAACGTGGTTTGAGTTTTGCTGCTCCACTCTTCTTGAGAATATACTATTTGTATGTATGGAGTCTAAGATAGACCATGTCACGAACCTCAAATGTGCACTCAACACGCTGTTGATCAATGCACATCTTCTGCTAATTCAGTGCTATCTGGATGTTGTTTTTCAAGGACTTCAAAATATCTTGACTTTGCTACAACATATCCTTGGCTTGAGGGGATTTTCTATCACCAAACACCAAATCAACAAAGCTAGGAGCCTCATAACCATAGAGAGCCATGAATGGGGACACCCTAATAGAAATGTGGAAGGATGAATTGTAACAATATTCTCCTAAATGTAGCCATCTCACCCAAGCCTTCTGCTGCTTTGAAACATAGTTTCTGAGATAGCCCTCCAACCACTTGTTCACAATTTTTGTTTGCCCATCGGTTTGAGGGTGATAACTAGTGCTGGGAGTGAGAAAAGTACCACTCAACTTGAAAAATTCTTGCCAAACTATTCTTAGGAACTTGTTGTCCCTCTCAATCACAATGTTTTTCGGCAACCCATGCAATCTAAACACCTCATGAAAGAACAAATCTGCAACTTGAGCTGCTAAAAATGAACTAGTAATTGCAAAGAAGTGAGAAAACTTGGTTAATTTATCCACCACAACATAGATACAATCTTTTCCTTGAGTCTTAGGCAGCCCTGTGATGAAGTCCATTGATATGATTTCCCATTTTTGATTGGGAATTAGTAATGGTTGTAGCAACCCATCTGGAAATGTATGCTCATTCTTTCTCATTTGGAAAGTGTGGCACTCTTTGATGTAGCACACGACCTCTTCTTTCCTTCCATGAAAACCTTTCATGGATCTGCCTATAGGTCTTGAAGTAACCTTGATTACCAAAAAGTGGGATGTCATGGAAAGTCTACAAAATCTTCTTTTTGAGCTTAGAATCAACCACCAAGAGGATCTTCCCTTTATAGTTTATCAGTCCATCAACCACATTGTACCTTTCATCATGAAAAGTACCCCCAATGATGTTGGTTGCAAATTGATTTTTGGCATAATCAGCAAGCAACAACACTTTCCAATCAATAGTAAGCTCACACAACGAATTCAAATGAGGCCTTCGTGATAGTGCATCTACTACCACATTGTTTTTTCCTTTGACATACTCAATGTCAAAATCGTAAGTTTGAGGCCTACTCGCCCACTTCTGCTTCCTTTCATTTAAGTCCTTCTAATGCATGAAGTGCTTGAGGCTATTATGATCAGTCTTGACAACAAACTTGCTCCCCACCAAATACTGTCTAAATTTAGCTAATGCATGCATGATTGCAAGCATTTCCTTGTCATAGATGGAGTATGTTCTTTCAACACCTCTTAATTTTATGCTTTCAAACACAATGGGATGCGTATCTTGCATCAAAACAACATCAACACCTTCCCTTGATGCATCACATTGCAACTCGAAAGCCTTGGAAAAATTTGGTCTAGCCAAGACCAGACAAGAGCTCATAATCTTCTTTAAATTTTCAAAAACACCTTGAGCCCTTTCTGACCAAAGGAAAGCCCCCTTTTTTCATGAGTTCAGTAAGAGGAGAAAAAATTTGAGAGTATCCATTCAAAAATCTTCTGTAGAAGCCACAAAGCCCCAAGAACCCCTTCAAATGAGTCAAATTTTCTAGAGATGGCCAATCTACTATCGCCTTGATCTTTTCTAGATCAACCTTCACCCCTTCAACACTAATGATGTGACCAAGGTAGAGTAACTCCCTCATTCCAAATTCACATTTGGACTCTTTGGAAAACAAGCTTTCTGATTCAAGGATGCCAAGCACTTCCTCCAAGTGCTTGAGATGTTCTTCCCATGTCTTGCTGAAGATGAGGATATCATCAAAGAAAATCAACACAAACTTCCTCAACTGCTTCTGGAAGATTCGATTCATACAAGACTAGAAAGTGGCAGGAGTGTTAGTCAACCCAAATGGCATGACTAAAAACTCAAATTGACCACAATGGCATTGGAATGTTGTCTTCTCAACATCTGATCCCTCATTCAAATCTGATAGTCTCTCGATCTCAAATCAATTTTTCAAAAAAAGTTGGCACCATGTAGCTCATCAATGAGCTCATCTATCCTGGGAATGGGGTATCGGTTCTTGATTGTGCTTTGATTCAAGGAATGAAAATCCACACAAATGCAGATGGTGCCATCCTTATTCTTCACAAGAACAATAGTTGAAGCAAAAGGACTTTTGCTTGGGTGAATGAAACCCATCTCCAAGAGTTCTCTTATGTTCTTCTCAGTCTCATCTTTCTACTTCTTAGCATATCGATAAGGAGTTGTGATAACTGGCTTGGCTACTTCCTTGAGTTCAATGACGTGCTCAAACCCCCTATCAGGATGCAGCCCAGGAGGTAGATCAACAAAGACCTTACTCTTCTTGGTGAGTAAGGACTAAATATCTGGTGGATAGTCTCTCTTTGTTTCAACTAGACTAGTTGGAAAAACCATACATTCCACAACCCATTCAACTTGATCATGCCAAATTAGCCTCTCCATTCTTTTGAAGGATGCAATTCAAGGATCACCATTAGACATTCCTCTTAGCACCACCTTCTTCCCATCGGATTGAAACTTGAGCTCCATTATTTGCAGATTTAGAGAGAATTCTCTGAGAGAACGCAACCATTGAATGCCAAGAACGACATCCATATCTCCAATACTTACAACATAGAAGTCATCTTTGAATTCATGGTTACCCAACTACAAGGACATGTTGCAAGCCCTTTGATTACATGAAATATGAAACCCATCAACTACCATTACTTTGAATCCTTCGAACTCTTCAGTCTTGAGTCCCCTCTTTGCAACCACTCCATCAATGAAGTTGTGCCTTGCTCCAATGTCAATCAAGGCAACTATACGATGCTTCCCAATCAAGCCACGAACCTTGAAAGATTCATTCTTTTGAAAACTAGAGAGTTGGGAAAATGTGCCCCTATCTCCTTGCTCATCCTCAACCTCTTTTGGATCCCTTTCTTCCTCACTTTCAAAAAAATCAGACCGTTGCTTCGAGTGATCAG
This sequence comes from Sequoiadendron giganteum, assembly GCA_007115665.2. Lineage (NCBI taxonomy): Eukaryota > Viridiplantae > Streptophyta > Pinopsida > Cupressales > Cupressaceae > Sequoiadendron > Sequoiadendron giganteum. The sequence continues at coordinate 732,449,177 of CM021102.1, forward strand.
ATTCTGATCCAAAATAAAAATAGGCCCCCATGTGGTTAAAATGACCTCATCCATAGCATCTATGTCCCTTTGACCAAGGTTCTTTGCAAGTGTAATACTTTCCTTCCTTCCTAAGCTTCTCACGAAGCTCATCATCCATTTTAGAAGGAAACTTCTTGTGCTGATTTGAAGAATGTCTTTTATCTCGCTTATGAGGAAAAGGCTTGGATGGAAAATTTGGCCTAGGTGCGGACAACTCCATGCTTCTAGCTTTCTTAATGGATTCATCAAGGTTTGGTGGGTCAAAAGCCTTTACCCATCCCTTCAATGGTTCTATCAATCCTTCTAAGAATAACACAACCAACCTTCTTTCAATGATGTTGGGTACCATCATAGAAAGTCTTTGGAAGTCTCCAATGTATGCTTCCAATGAACCATGTTGTTTCAGCTGTGAAAGCTCCCTAAACTTCACCTCAGGATCTTTGGTGTCAAATCTTTCAATCAGCTTGTTGGTGAACTCTTCATATGTACGAATGAGGTTGTGGCCAAGAGTGACCAAACTGTGGTACCGCCACTCATGGGCAACTCCTCCCAAATGCAAGGTTGCAAACTTTATAGCGTCCTCCAAGGCATAGGTCTCAAGAAGAGGTAGTTATCAAGCTTCTGCACCCATGCCATGGTTGTACACACATCACCTCCATCAAAGTGAACCAAGGTCACCTTACCAAGAGCTTGTTGGTAATCAGTTCTAGGACCCATAGGAGCACGATATTCAACTCTTCCATTATTTCTCTTGTTTATTTGATTTATGAATTGATCAAAGGTCCATTGTTCTCTAAGATCAGGTGGAAAGGAGGCATACCCCAAGTAGGCCTGTCTGGCATCATCTATAAAATATGTTGCAACTTCAACTTGTGGTTCTACCCTCTGTGTGAATATGGGAAAAAGTGGACTAGAGGCTGATCCTCTAGAGGTGGCCTCATGTTGGACAATATTCCTTTCTCTCCCATTGCCATTGTTCCCATTGACTCCACTATTTTCACCATTAGTATTGTTTTGGTTTTGGGGCTGATTATGAACAACCTGTTGATCCATTCTTGAGAGAAAACGTGTCATCAAATCAATCATTCCATCATAGCATCCCTTTCATCCATGGTCTGCTTGAGATTATCTGACATGTTTACAACTGCTTCACCAGTTTCAATGCTTTTGCTTGTTTCTCTGAGAGCCCCTAAAATTGTATCTGCCTCTAGTGTAGGTGGAAACTGAAACTGTTGGTTCTAGCCTGAGTTCTGGTATAGTATCTGTAGGCTCTATCACTCATCTGTCAACTAAACACTACTGGGCACAGGATGGCAAGATCATGGCTCTGATACCACTAAAATGTGAACCAATTTTTTCAAGTTTCAACTGCTGGAATGTAACCCTACACCAAGAATGTACACCAGGATCCCAATACTGGGCAAGGTGTGAGCATATGGCATCGGAGATCGTTAGACTTCAAATCAAGAAAGTACAATGCTAGAAAGTAATTGTATGCAACTCGACCACGTATTTCAGTAGGAGCAAGATGACGGCTAAGCCGATCAACAGTATGATGATTACAATGCAAGTACTGAAAGTAAATGGGTGGCTTGCTGACCCCTTCCACTTTTTCAACGGGCAATACATGAAAGTAAATGCAATAAAGAAAGAATGGAACAAGACCAGTCTCTTCCACAATTGTGAGAATCATAATGCAACTCAACAAGAAGGAAAGATAGCTGATAGTACTACTGTGCATCCTTACAATAATATATAATTCCTGCAATTAGCTCTATATTGAAGATGTCTCAATGCAGCAAATAGGTAATGTATCACTCCTATCACCAAATGACTCAATCCAAACAAAACCAACTCAAAATGAAAAACTTCTATAATATGATTTGACAGACCAACAACTATGCAAAACACTAAAATGCTCACAAAACACTCTAAACTCCTCCAAATGACCTGAAAACAACTGCAAATTCTTCTAAATAAGATGGCACCAAAATCCCAATGACTAAACCACATCAAAATGCCTTATTTTATTTAGCACAAAACCCACTGTAGCCCTAGAAAGGTACAACCCTCAAGGAAGGGTGATTTCTTGCTATAAAATCGAACACTTGGCAATAAAATATGGAAATCAGCATGAAGGGTCGCCCCAACTAGCAAAACACATTTAGCAACTACCCAAAACAAACTAAAATTTATTCAAAGACTTATGAGCAAAAATGACTTTCAGCTATGCTAAGACCAACAACTCAAAAATGCTAAAAAACTAGAGTAAAATCCATTACAATGTCTCAATCTGTCTCTTTGATCAAGAAACAATCATCTCTCTCAGTTAGTTGCTATCTTTCAAGCAAGAAACTAAGCCCGAGCTGAGAGGTATGCATTCCTCGAAGTAACTCACTCACCATTCCGACAACATAACAATATAGTAGACACGAGATGATGAAATGAAGAACAAACACCTCCTTTTATATATTCTGAAAGGATTCTCTAGATGCTTCTAGAAGGTGCGCCCAAAGTCCAAGGAGACATTTGACTTTGTGGTGACTCATTTTCCTTCCTTCATGGTGGCATCCAACTTGAGGGAGACATAATTTTTTAATTAATAACCTTTATCAAAAAGGCGTCCATCTCCACAAAGCAACAATTGATCTTTAGAATTATTAAAATCACCTCATGATGAGGCATCCACCCTCCATGTCCCCTTTTCAAAACAACGTAAAGTTATAAAGGTAGGCCAAGGGGTCATACTATTAAAATATAACTTTTGCAACTTAATTAATTCAATATCAATCAATAATTTTTCCACAAAGCCAAAATAAACATTACCAACTGAACTGCCAGAAGAGGAGAGCCCACTGTGTTGATGCCAACAGGACAACTGCTAGAAATATAATTTCCTAAAAATAGTAAATTTAGAAAGTTGCTCAGAACGAGATGCATGTAATACCATTGTGAAGCTCTCTGAAAACCCATAAAGAATCCACAAACCAATTCCCAAAACTCCAAGTGCAAGTTCCTAAAAAAGCTGAAACATCCCCCGAGAAGATAGGAAACCCTAATTTCCACTTTTGAGTAGCCTACAGGTCTCTAGAATAGGCTAACGACCAACTACAATAATCACTATTGAGAAGGGGACATTACATTGGTGGACGAAAATAAAATAAATTAGCATAAGAAATTATATGAGGCTCTGTGGGCATATTGTACTACACCAAAGAGAGCAATTGGAATGACTCCTTTTGAATTAGTGTATTGGATTGGTACGACTCTTCCTTTACTCCTAGAGTTGGCCACTACAAAGCTGCAAATTGTCTTAGAAGATCACTAGTTTTAGAAATCTTTAGAAAAGAGGATCATAGACTTGAGTGAATTAGAAGAGCAAAGGGAAGATATGGTGGATAGGATTACCTTGCATCAGGCTTGAGTTAAGAAAATCTTTGAAAATGCGCCAGACCAAGAAATTTCATGGAAGGTGATATCGTATTCCTTTGGGATAAGAGGCGAGAACCTAAAGGTTCCCATGGTAAGTTTGATTATCTATGGAAGGGACCCTTCTGAATTAACCAAGAACATGGAAATAATTCTTTCAAGTTGGTGTATCCAAATGGCACGATCTTGCCCTTGCCATACAACGAGTAGGATCTAAAATTGTACCAAATCTAAAATAGGTATTCCCTGCCTTTTTGTATTAGTATTTTAGGAGATTTTTATGTAAGCCCCATTTTTGGTGTGTTTGATCCTTCGGTCATCATCTCTGAAATCCCAATTTTTGACTCTATCACCCAATGGATTCTCAACTAGAGATGCTAGGTTCTTCTACATCCTTACTAGTTTGCGTCCCCAGTCAGAGCCAATTGTTGCCTAAATCCTAGCCCTTTTTATTGTCTAAACTGATTTTAATGTTGAAATACTGATCCACATGTTGGGGTCCCCAATCATTCAACCATCGCCACCCTTGTTTACTTTCATGCTTCGCTATTTCACATGTCATTTTACTCATCGATCATTGATTAGGTTCTTAAAACTGTGTCGACTCCCAATGGTGTATTTGTAACCTATTACTTTACCAACTTCAGTCTTTATTAAGTCGTCCAATCTTAAGCTATTTCCCAAGTTGGTCTTTTGTGAAGTTGTTAATACTCTTTTGGACGTTGTGAGAGTTTTCTATCCTACATATTTTTTGAAGAAGCTTCATACATATTAAGTAAAGTAGGTGTTTAAAGAAAAAGAAAGTAGGATTCATGATGTTTAGAAAACCTTGTTGGAGCCGAAGAAATTTTCATCCCACCCTAACCCCGACGAACGAAAGTTGTGCATAATGAAGGAAAAGAGTATCTTAAGTGGACTTAGGTAAGGTTTTTGAACCTCAGCGAGTCTTGACTTGGTTCTAAAAGTATTTTGAAAGTTTGAATCATACCGCGTACATTATGAAGTCCAAAATTGGCGCCAAGTGGCCTACTTGTCAAGAATTTAATGTTGTCAGAGCCGAAGTGGGCGAAATAAATGTTTGATCGTGTGTGAATTATGATGATTTTTGTGGCATAGTCATTCTTATTGTTAATGAAAGAATTGAAGTCCCATAAATGAAAGAAGTAGAGATATAGTTGACATTCAAAAGATTAATTCAACTGGAATTGGTGGCATAATATTGGATAAGTGACCTTCCCAAATTTTTTCGTTGTGATAGAAGGTTAATATTCTTGTCAATGAAAAATGTTGGTGGATTTTTATTTCTCTAAATTAGAAGGGGAATTTTGAGAAAGCATGAAGTTCAAATATCTCGGGTACGAGCATTTGTCTTGTCTGGATAGTTCATTGCCAAAGATAGGAGACACAAGATTAGGCCATATTAATTTGGGGGAGTTTTGGGAAAGAATTCACAAACCAGAGAGGGCTCCTATCACTTAGAGATTGGTAGAGAGTAGTTTATTGGCAGCCGCCACTTTCCTAGTGGCTGTAAAATGCACAAACATTATATTGTAATGCATAACTTGTTACAAACCTAAAACTAGGAAAATTCGAACCCAAGATAACAACTTGTTGACAACTTTAGACAGGGCTACTATTAGTGGATGCGTCAGACTGCCTAAAAGAGAGGTGTATGCCAAATTTGATTTCATCTAGTCATAGTGACAATTTTCAGAAAATAAGGGTTACTATCAAAATGTTATCACAAAGGAATGGTTTGATCCCATGAAGAAAGGAAAGTCCCAACTGCCTAAAAAGATGCATAAGTCACATTTCAAGGATGAAATTTATATATCATTGTGTTGTTGTGTATGGTAAGAGGAAGTATGAATGCACATGATTTTGAAGAATTGATGTTCTTCTTTATTCAAGTGATTTGTGTTGGGAAACAATACTTGGATTGGGCAACCTTAATTAGCAACCGGTTGTATGAAATGATGCAATTTTTCTATTAACAAGTGTTTTTACATGTCATCCTATCTCTTTTATGCCTTGGCTTGTACAAAACCATGGATAGGGCTAAACACTGTGGAGAATTATGATGAACAAATTCAAATTTATGATTATTACCATGATTTGCAGCTTGAAAGGAGTTACAATTTTTTTTGAAGAGTAAATGATGTATTTAATATGTAGTTAGTTAGGGAGATACAAAGTGATTCAAACCAAAGGGTATCTCCTAAAGCTTTCTAGTTGGTCACTAAATATGCCAGTCTCTTTATTCAATTTAAGAGGTTTACGTACTTAAGGGTTGGTGGGTTTGATGGGTTTCCCCTTAAGTTGCCCAGGTGTGTGGAAGACAAGTTTATATTAATAGAGATATGTCATTAAGTTGCAAAAGTGAATAAAAGGTGTGTCAAAAGGAAGAAGGTGGGCATTCCCTTTCCTATTAGCTTGGGGTATTACCAATGTAAATCTCAATCCAATGCCCTCAACCCGAGGAAAGATATTTTGCTAAATATACCTTTCCTAGTAACGAAAGAAGATTTCCATTTGATAGTAAGTTTTTTATAAGAAATTATCTTCATCTCAGTCCTCGCTTTTACCATGTGCCACACCTAGAAGATTACTAGGCTAATTGTGTTGATGATAATTAAAGAAGGGAGATTGGATGAGGCTTACTCTAGGCCATATTTTCAATTTTCAATTGGGATGGAATATAAAAGGAGTTGAGGGTGATAGTTCTGATTTGATCGATCCTATTTATGTCAACAAGGTGCAAATGTAGCCTCTGCAACCAATTGATTAGAATAGTAGAGAAATCAAAGATTTAAATGCTAGGATTGCAGTAGTCTTAAGGAGAACTCAAATGTGGCTTGCCAAGAAGAAGGGAGAAACTGCAAAGGCTCCACTAAAGGACAAGAGAGGAATTGGAGAACAAAATAGCACTAGTCATGTAAGTGCAACCCATTCTGCATCAATACCACCACCGACACAAAGCATACCATTTCCAAGTGATAGTGGAGATGGAAAAGATCCTCTTGAGAAGAATAAAGGTCTTGAACAAACATACAGTGAAGGCCCTCTCCTTGACATTATAACTGAAGAGCAGACAAAAAAAGAGTCTGGGAAACAACAAGAAGGAGGTGAAAGAAGGCAAGAAACCTAAGGAGAAAATGTGGAGACTCACAAAGAAGAACCTAACCAATCTCAGGGTGTGCCAGAGGGAAATGCACAAAAGGGTAAGTTCCCAACTTCTTTTCATTTTGGTCTACAAAATGCAACAAGGACTCCTCCTCTCAATAGGACTCTTTGATTTTCTACGCTTGGGACTTCCCAGAGTCTTGATGCTACATTTTCCCCTCCTTCCTGGCTAGAAAACTCCCTTTCTCAGATGAGGAAAATAATACCCATCAATTTTCCAAAGGAAGATGTAGTTGGGCAACTTTTACAGAAAACTCCTAAGGCTAAGAAGTTAAAAACTATTTCTAGGTTAATGGAAGATGAGATCTATGGGCATTTGTTTATGGAAATTACACAATCGTCAGTACAAAAGGATCTTGATCAAGATACCATAATTGATTATATCATAACTAAAGCGGATTTGGGTCTAGCTAGTAGAGATGGGGATGCTCATTATTTTTAGGTCACAACCTCTAAGCTAGTAGAGAGAATATAGAAAGACAAACATGATAAAGATAAATTGAAGGAAGTAGTAGAATATCTCTCCAATTGTCTCAGAGCCTTGACAAACTGTTCTCCTCAACCTCTCAATTAGACAAGCCTTGCTTTTGATCTCAACTCCATAGCTAGAAAGGTAATGATGAGTAAAATTTAGAGGGATAGCTACTGTGGCAAGGTTGTTCAATCGTGGATACCTAAAGTTAAAGCAAAGGGCCCTCTTTTAATTGAAAATATAAAGGTATATGATGAATTTGTACTGTTAAGGAATTCAGTTAAATAAAACTTGGTTAATTGTAAACAAGAAGAGTCACATTGGATACAAACTGATCAAGAGTTAGTTGAGATTATTGTAATGGGTTTGGAGAAAGCTGCTTTAGAGAAGATTATCTCATATAAAGATGACCCCAGGTTGTTATGTGGAAAAAGGGCATAGAGTGGAAGCTTTTTGTCATACAACAAAACCTGATGGAATAGAACAAGTTGATGAAGGAATGTAACTACCTCAATTATAATTTCAATAAAAAAAATCTTATTTTAGATGTCAAATAATGAAAGATGACAACAAAGGTCCTGCCATGGTTGAGGAGCTAAAGCATGATTCTTGAAATTAGTTGATATTTTTCCAGGGGAATAGGTGTTTGATAAGGAAACATTAAAGAAGTTGGCTAGGATCAATTATGCGTTATCTTGGCATGCAGATTCTCCCACCCTTATAGCACATAATATGGAGCCCATTCGTGTCACTAAGGCTACATGGAGATTGAGAACAAAGAATGTTATCATTTCACAATAGGCCAAAATTCTTGTTATCATACATGTGTTGAAAGATTATAAAGCTCATGTGGCATCCACTCAACAAACACCATTAGTGGAAGAAGCTTCTATCGATCCATATTCCCAACCTCTCCGAAAATGAGTGTTTTTTTAATTTCTCTGGCAATTGCTTTTACTGTTTATATTATGATGAACTTGATGTTCACGATTCTTTCAAAGAATCAGTTTCTTTCAGTTATTTCAAGATTTTAAAACTATAAATATGTTTCATTTGGACATTGCAAGGGTTCAAAATTTTGATCCCCTTGCACTGTGATGCATGAGAGAGAATTGAACTTAATTGAAGGATCAATTTTGTAGTTTTTATTATTTTGCTGTAGATGTTTATTGTCTATGAGCAATAAATTTTGAATGAAATACTTAATGCTTATGAAAAAGTTTATGAGCTTTGATAGGTTCTATGGATATTCCTTCCCTGTGAGGATGTGTTATTCTTTGGTGTTTTGTTCATATATCTTTAGTGAATGTTGAAATTGCAATGAGTCAAGTCAGATTATTATTGATAGTCTAATCTGTGAGTCATGATATTGATAGTTTGTCAATTTACTTTTCAGTTTAATTAGTCATTCTAAATCAATTTCAATCACATCTATTTCATGGCTATGGATAAGTATTAGTTTTCCTTTTCCACTTTCTAGTTAAAAGCATATCCCCGATTTCATAAAATTCATAAAATCAAAATATTCATATCTTATGAGGGAGCTGTATCTCCTAAAATTTAGAGTAAGATCACCAATGCAATGGTGATCTATCCAAATATTGGTGATCAATTAGTTATTCTTTTGGGTAGAATGGAGTTAATCTAAGTTGATCAGTTAAAGGAAAAATCTGTCAACCAACATGTTGGATACTCTATATAGATCTCCTCATGAAGATCATTATGCTAGAAAGCACTCTTCAAATCCAACTAAAGAGTTTAGGGAATTGAATATTGATGATGAATACCATGCTCAATGCAATAATCTTAAAAGGCCTATTTCACATATGGAATCCAAAATCATTTGTTTATAGAGCATGACCATTTTTATAATTTTTAGAAAAATAGGCTATCTAAAGCTGAAAATTACATGTATAATTGAAATATTTGCAATTTTTTGATAGGTTTTGAAAAAAATTACAATTTTTTTTTAAACAAGGTGAGAGTTCTACCCTATCAAAATTTAATACAAAAATTTGACTTCAAAGGCAAAAAAGTAGTGAAACATAACATAATTTTGGGAACATAACTTTTCCACTGCATAGTTGATAGAACCAATTTTGATTGATTATTCAAGTTAAAAAAAACCCCCTTCAATTTGAAATTTATGAAAAAATAGGAAAAAAGGCCCCTTTTAAAGCACTTAAAATGACTTGGAGTTTAACAAAAAATGCTAGTGGTTAGTAGAAAATTGCTAGCAAACATGGTTAAAATAAATGCTAATTGTGGAAATAATTGTTAACAATTATCGAAAAAAACTAGCTATTAATGTTACAAGTGACATTGAAAGTTACATTGTTAATATTGATAATTTTGAGGTGGTAGTTATTACAAATGTGGGTTGTTACAATAAAATTTGCAATCACAATAAATGCAACACAATAAAGTTTGGGGTGTAATGAAATGTCACAAGTCATTGGTTTTGGGAGGTCGATGCCACCTTAGGACATCATGTAAGAAGAGGCCTCAAGTCTATGAGAGTTTTTCATGACCAGTAGAATTGGAGATGCCACTTCAAAGGAGGTAGCGTTGTGTAGCCCTTTCGAGCAACAAAGAACCCTTATAATAGGTGGTTGTAGGTGCAAGGAAATTTATAACTTGTAGAAGTTTGAGACCTTGCATGAGTTGCAAGGATTTGAGCCACCATACTACTCACAAAAGAAACTAGTATTGTTCACCAAAGGTTTACTTTGGTTGCCATGAATGGAGGAAGCTCAACCTACACAAATGACTCAAATCTTAAAAAATATGGACTGCATAAAAAAATCTCATAATTTCTCCTCTTCCAAGTGAAAACCATAAAACTTGGCAAGGGATTCACCTTCTAGAAAAAAAAACATAAAAATAGATTTGAAGACCTTGCAAATGATTTTTTTGCCAAACTCATGAACTCTGCAATAAATTACCTTGTAAAATGTTATTTGGCAAAAAGAAGTTTGCCTTCCACATAGGTATGGATTTTGTATGGTTGCTAGTATTGACACCCTCTTGAAAATTATAGAAATTGTCTATGTCAAATTTTGATGATTCGATAGGCATTCCTAACTAATTTGCACTTTCCAATTTCAAGTCGACACCTAAGTAAGATAATCCTATGTATAGTAAACCTAGGATAATTTTATGCACTCTAACACCCCCACATAAGATGGGTCTAGCAACTAGGCCTGATGAGGTACCCATGTATTATAAATTCTCTCACAAACAAAGAAAAGGAGAAAATCTAGTGGAAAAAAAATGTCTCCAAAAGAGAGAATGAGAAGGATAGGACCTCAAAATTTGTCCCATGAAGATGAAGAACTCGTAAAGCATGTAGCTCTAAACTTTGTCAAATATGAATTAATGGTTTATGTTGGAAACCTCTAATGATTGTAGATCAAGATAAGAGAGGCACAAAACTACATAAACATGAATAAATAGATGAAACAAAGAATAAACATGATTGAAGCTAAAGATGTAGACGGTACTATGATCAAGGAGCATAAAAACACCAGACAAGTGACATCAAGTACACTACTAAATATGCATAGTCCTCTACATGAATACCACAAGTCTCATGACTATTGTTCAACTGGAAAGGTATAATGTTGCCTCCATTGCTCTATTGAATCCAAGAAAGCATTAACATAACCATGTGATGATAGCCCCCATAATGATAACAAGGGAGGGGTATTGGTAGATGAAGTGAAGTGTGGCACAAAATAGGGAAAAGGAATGCAATAGCAACATCAATTCCAATATGATATGTACAAGAAACAAGATAGAATCTCTTGGATTCTTTGTTGTTGTGGAGGGCCACTCACTTGATTAAGTCATGATGGAAAAAACTTAGGTACTACACAACCTCCATGGTACTTTATAAAATTGTGTGAGGATAAAAAATGGAACAATATAAATTCCCCCCTAAGGAATACAAACTAGATAGATAATTTGTTTTAGTGTGTTTACAAATATGAAAATACATGCTATGAATGCTTATAATGTCTTAAAATTGACCACATGATAAAAATACAATTCTACTACAAAATGAGAGGAAATTGATGAAACCACTATAAAGTATGCAAAAAATATGCAATTTGAAAAAAAAAAACCCAAAAGGAAGTCCATATGCAAAAGATATGGCCTATCAAAGTTCCCAAAAAGAGTGTTGTACAACAAGATGTTCGATAAAATTATTTTCTAAAAATAACTAGAAGTCCAAACTAAAATTCGTCTACACAATCCTGAAGAGAACAAAATTCTACCCCCTAAAAAAGAATGTTAAAATAATGTCTATGTATGAGCAAGTTAGAGGCCTCCAAAGTTGCCCTTGAAAATTAAAAATGCAATTGGGAAGAGGTTTGTCCCACTAATGGTTGTTAAGTGGTCTACCAGTGGAGGTGGAGGCTGGTTGGAGCTAAAGGTGGAGGTGGGACAAATTTTATTTATTTTATTAAAAAAAATTAGAAAATATTTTTTGTTTTATTTTTTTTTTAAATTATTTTTGGGTGGGGGATTAACAAGGAAGGACATTAAGACACCTAAATTTGACCTAGAGTATTTCTTATAAACACTCCTCTCATGCTCACATTTGAAAATGACCCTATTTTCATTGTAATCTTTAATGTGAAATATGATATTCTCATTTTACAAATTTGCATGTTTACTGGAATAACTTGCATTGGCAATCATGATGTGCTTCACTCATCTAGATTGTGGCTTGTGTGCCTTTGAGGTGACTCCAATAGAAGGGATATCCAATGGTTTTGAAGGAACAATGTTCAGTAAATTGTTAGATTATAATATTTAAGGATGAGTGTTGTGCAATTTCATGTTTATGGGTGTATGCTATGCGCTATCAGGAAGACCTTGGTAGTTTAACTATAACACAATGTATGATGGGTGTAGACACCTAAATTTGACTATATCCTAACATCACCCAATTCATCCCGCATATAAACCCCCTTCTAGTGTTAATTAATTATAAAAAATATTTAATTAACCATTCAAATTATCTTCTGAGCATTAATTAAACAATTTTAAATCATTTATTTATTTAATTGATTATTTCATTAACTTTTCTCTAAAGTCCAACCTTAAATAAATTCAACATTTTTTAAATTAAGTTCATCATTCATATCCCAATCTTCTAAAAATTAAATAAATATATTTTTTTATTTAATTCTCAAATTCCCCTTCAAATCATTATTTTGTTAAAATTAATTAGTTAACTAGTTAATCACTTGCACAACCTTAAGCATCATTAAGCAAGTCAACCTTGCAGATGGATCAATGCATGCACAAAGCTCTATAAAACATTCTCATTAAATCTTGTCCATCCATTCAATCTAGAAAATATACACTATTCAAATCCCTTGAATCATGGACCTCCTCATATTCACCATTTCTATTCTATCTAGTCCAATACCCATTGCGAGAAAAATATTTTAACTTGTGCATAGTAAGGCTCACCAAGCTTAGTCACATTCTCTACTTCTTTAGAATCTTTAACTTGTCCAATTAATGACTCATTTAGAGGGTTTCACACATGATCTCTTCCCTCTTTCATCATATACATAAAATTCAAGGGCTTCAATTACCTACACACCTGATTTCCCACATCCACATTGAACCCCATTGTTCTCAACCCTTTTTGTCTAGGCATTCATGATGACCCCAATTCTTTCTTTCCTTTGGATTCTCCCCATGTTTTGATCATTGGCATGCTTCCTCTAACTCTAATCCTAACATATGCTCATACTTGTATCTTTGTTACTTTTTCCTTCTTTCTTTTGATTCTCCCCATGTTCCAATCATTGTCCTACTTCCTCTAGCTCTAACCCTAATATATGCTCTCATATAAAATCTCTATTACTTTTCCCTCCAAGGGTGTGTGCAAGAAGTTGAGTCCACTTTTTGGCCAAAAAGCAGAATTGTTTTCCCTAATTTTCAGAATTTGTCTCGTTTAACCTAAAAAAGTGAAGCACTTAAAAGATTGAATCTTAAAAATTGTCATTAATATGAAATATAGTACTCCGAGTCTAGTTTCCAAATATGTAATTTATTTTAATACCTAGATAATACAAATTGATTTTCAATAGGCATGTCTAAAAACCACTATTTAAAAGACTTTTTTTACCTTACCATGCATGTGTACGTCATCCATATTTTGACTTAAATAATTGTATTTTTTTGAATACTTTTGGGAAAAGATCTATAACACATTGAAGAATGTGCATGATACTTTTTTGTAATTTTTTTGTTAATTTTTTATTGACCATAATTGTTGTTTTGAAAATTCCTCATGTACATCACACATAAGATGACCTAAACTTATCATTTTTTTATTTTTTTCAAATTGAAAAGAATTGTCTAAAGAATGTGCAGGCATATTTGTTTTCCAAAAAAATATTTTAATAAAAAGCTATTAAAATACTAAAAAACCTTGATATTTCGAGTTTATGGACCAGTTTATAAAAAAATATTTTAAAAATAGAAAAAATTATCCAATTGTAAAAAAAAAATATATTTGGAATCTACACAATCTCATCTATAATGGGTTTTAATTTCGTCAATTTTTTTTGCAAAAAACCTCTTTAGACATATGTCCAAAGTCACTTTTTTCTACTAACACTGACATGACCTTCAAGTTGTAGGTCAAAGCAAGTCCAAAGCTAAGGGTTGGCTCCCCAAGCCTTTTTTCGACTTGAAATCCATAGCAAAAACCAGGACGAAAATTGAATTTTTTAGAAATGGGATCCTGTTTGTTTTTTAAATTTTTTTTTTTAAGCCTTTATGAAATGGGATCTTGTTTCTCCAAAATGGATCTCGTTTCTAAAAAATAGGATCCCGTTTTTGGCTCAGGGTTTTGAAGCAAAACAAGATCGTATTTGCTAAATAACGGGATCTCGTTTCATTTTGCTCGATTTTGGGGTTTTAGTTTTATGTCCAAAACTTCCACTAGAAGTGGACTCATCTTCTTGCATTTACCCCCAATTTTTAAATTAGATCAAAAGCTTCACCATTACTATTTTATCTAGTCCAACACCCATAGTAATAAAAAAACCTCCAAACTAAACAAAACCATGTTTTCTTTGGCCATACAAATACAATCCTCTTTTAAATTTTATTTTTTTAAAGTGTATCAAGGTCACCATCGATGGGGTGCAATTTCATGTCTCTGATGAGTTGATTGCTAAGGCTACTAGTTTAGCTTGCAAAGGCCTCAAGGTGGAGACGAAGAGTAAAAGGGAATATAAAAAGTTTATCGCCACCTTCTTCGTTGGTGAGGAGAAACTGGTCCACTTCCAAAATGACTACAACAGGGAGAAGTTTTCGACTCCTTGGGCGTTGGTAAGTCTCCATTGTATGAAATATTTTACTCTTGAAGGTTAGTTCAAGGTTGTCCATGGCCACCATTTCCCCATACTTAACCAATTTGTGTCATGGAAAAAAATAAATCTCCCTTTCTATCTGTTCTCTTCTCTTGAGGCTTGTATTCTTGATGGTGCCTACCCCCATTGCACCAAGGCCTTTATCATGGCTCTCTATAAGTATTTCCTTACCATGACCCCCTCAATCAACCCCAAGGCTAAGAGCAACATCAAAATTTAACTCCTAGAAGATAAAGCCTCTAAGACACCTTTTGTCTCTTTGATTAAGAGTAACCCTAGCCCTAACTCTATTGGTAAGGCGGGTTCGAGAAATAAGGGTATGGTGCATGTGGTGATTAACACCCCCTAGAATGAGTTGTTGGCAATTTCACCTCCCAAGAAAAGGAAGGTGGTGGTCTTGGATGAGCATGAGGAACAACAGGGAAAAAATAGGAAAAAGGCTAAAGGCTCCATTCCCCTCCTTGTTGAAGGCGAGGCTTTTGACATCTGATATTGAGGGGGCGAAGGTGGATATTATGGGAACTACATACCATGACACCAAAGCGTTAGGTGGCTATAGGTCTGCCAAATCGGTCAAAGCCCAAAGTATTGAGAACCCTAAAAATCTAAAGGAAAAGGAATTCGGGAGGAGTTTGATGATGAAGAGGTCGATGATGAGGAGTTTCTTCCTTAATATGAGGATAATTGGGAGGAAGAAGACTTAGAGAATGAGTCTGAGGATAATATGCAAGATGATGATGAAATTGTGGAATAGGAAGGAGGAGATAAGGATGAGGATCTTGACGAGGAGAATGAGTAGAATGAGGCCATGCATACAAAGGCTCCTCCCTCCCCCGGGCTTCTAGAGATCTCATATAAAAATGAGGAGAAAAGCCATACTCTCATCTTAGCCCAAGGCACTAATGATAAATACAATGTTGACATTAAGAACCTCCAAGCTAAGGTGGGAGTGCTAGAGAAAAAACTTGTTTCCATTAGCAACAATGACAAGATTACTCGTTTGGAAAATGTCATTTCCAAAATTAAATAAAGTTGTTATGGGAACCATCTCTAGCCACTCCAAAATTACCAAACAAAAGAAAAAAAGGGCTAAAGGTGATAAGAAGTAGAATGTGAACGATAAGAATGAAGAAGAGTAGAAGGATAAGGAGGACTGGATGCCCTCCTTGAAGACTGGAGCTTGATCTGCTAGCCTGGTGGTTGTGGTGTTTTTGTTCTCTTGATTTCATTTCCTTAATTTTGTAATTTTGTTGGGCTTGCGCGCCCTTTAGCTGTTTGTTTGGGCCTGTGTGCCCTCTCGTTGTTTCTTTATGTTGTTTTAACTTTTGAGATCAGGGCCCTTTCCCTGATTTTTTAATATAAAACATTGACCCTAAACAAAAAATTATGAATGAAACTTGTTTTCTATGCTTTAGGAGACTTACTTGAAAAATAATGTTATTTATTCAGTTTTTCTAAAAATCTCATAGTTCATTTTATTTATTTATTGAACAAAGCTGAATTACAAAGAAAAACAATAAGTAGTCCAAAAGGGAATTGCAAAGGGAGGAGAATAAACAAAGCAAAGACAGTGTATATGATTGTAGCACATCAGATTACAACCAAGGACTAAACCAGGAAATTAACATACAACATCTAAATAAGAGAGTAACAATAGTTGTCCTAGTCTTGAACAACTCTAGTGATCCAAATTGAGATTAACCAATAGTTTGAACCAACAACAAACTTTACAAAACAATAGTTGAAACATAAATTATACTCGAAATTTAAACAAGCTTTGGAGCTGTCTAGAATAGTAGATGTCCCCTTCAAGAAGTTGCAAAACTTGATATTTGGCCTCTTCCAAAAGCATGCTATATTTAGCATCCTCTTTCAACTAAAAACACAAAGAGACAAGCTGTAACATGATGTCAGAGTGAAACTGTAGCATTTCTACTTTCTGATGAGTAATATTATTAGAAAACATAGCTAAACATCTACTTTTCTAAATATGAAGCAAAATAGTCTGTCTCATAGTATCAACAACTACATTCTTATGAAGCCCAGTACCCAAAACTGTTTCTTTCCAACACAACACTTGCTCAAAAATAGCAGAGAAAAAATCTACAACCCCATTTAATGTTGAGTTTTGGGTTTAATTCAATACTTAGGAGAAGTTTCAAATAAATCTTCTTCAAAGGAAAACAAAAAAAAAAGGATATTTCTCAATCCATAGCCAATCTTTGAAGAAATTGCAACGTAGAGAAGTGCATAATTTCATAAGAAGATCCATAGGAACCAATGATTTCACAAATGTCACAAAACCCTTGGACCTACTATTTAAAGTAAATGAGTTTTTGGAATTCTACCAATCAACCCAATCAAGGGAATTGAAGTCCCACAAATCACCGAACTGCTGCACACCTTTCGTGAAAAGATAATGAGCTTGTTTAGGAAAGGTAATAGCCATTGGTTGTCCATGATATTGTACTAGTTTGTTCCACCAAATTGAAGAAGTCATGAAACTAAAACCATGTTGCAAGGAGTCCTTCCAATTTAAAAATTTGCAAACTTGTTGCCATGCCTTCCAAATAGATTGCAAGGGGATGAAGCCTTAATACGAAAGAAAGGGGCAAAAAGGATTTTATCCAGCAACCCAACACCCTGCCACTTGTTATTCATAGAAGAAAAAATAATACGGTGATGAACCAAGATTTTCCATTGTTCCTCTCCTGAAACAACTCTGACTATCCATTTTGCTGATAAACAATTCCATGCACCAATTTGTACATCTTTCCGTGCTTCATTCTTGACCTTTTTAGATATGTTCTGGTTTGTGACAATAATATTTTCACGTGTTCATGTCCTAACAATTACTTCTTCCTTAAGTTGTATAACTGCTCAAACAAATCCTGCTGATAATTCATTAAAATTAGCAGGCAATGTTTTTACTATCTTTGACGAAATCCTCATTTTTCCATTTCCATTTCTTTTCCAGCCCTCCTAGAGATGCTCACATCATATTACTGCAGAACCTCTTGTTTTGATCACCAGAAACTTCACTCTTCATGGATCGTCCTCAGCTTATTCTAGCCTATCAAATATATAATTGAAGTTCCTAGAGATAATTGTGAGAACTTTTAGCTTTCGATTTCCATGCATCGATCTCCTTATACAGGTTAAGCCACCATGCATGGATTTTAGCTACATGTGCAATATGAAAACATAACTCTCCATCCTGATCCTCAATTCGCCAAAATGACAATAATTTGCTCCCTAGGCTATTATTACCTGAGAAAGGGCAGTGTAGGGCTCATTCTTTCATCAATTTCCAACAATTGGTAACAATCTTCCTTCTATAGCCTCAGCTGTCCAACAGATTTCCTCATCTATATTTCTCCTTTCTCTTAGTTGCTGTGTCTCTCTAGCCTATAAATGCATCTCAGAAATGAGCAGTTTTCCTTTTTGTACAAATTCCTATAGACTTTGATACTAGTATGATGCAGCAAACAAGGTTGTATAATGAAGAAAAGCAATGGCAATAGATGGCAAATAAAAACTACAAACTAACTGTGCTAAAAATCCAAGTTAATTTTGAGATTACGCACTTAAATAAATTTACAAAATTCAACTCTACAAAGGAAGCTACATGAGCCAATTTACATTCAACTTCTTCATGTCCTCATACACAGTGTAACTTCCTAGTAGGAACTCATACGATTTAAATTTTAATTAATTAGATGAATTACAAGCTTCATATTCTTAGAAATTATAGACAAAAAGATCAACAAGGCACAGACCTTGTCCTCAGTATTGGGATTACCATGCAAGGCCCATGTTTTCCTATCCCTCTTTTTGTCCTTTAAAGCATCTACTTCCTTCAGTTCCCTTTCTCTCTTATTGTAGACTTTCTCCATTATTCTAGGGCTCTGTTTCTTTTTCTCATTTTTCATTTTCTATTTGGCCCATGTGTTCTCTCATTGCATATCTATATAAACAGCGCTTCAGCTAACAGCCCCAATATCAAACACAAACTAGAAGCAGTTATCTAACATTCAAGAAAGTATAAGTGGTGGGGGTAATGCTATATCAAGTAATTCCGAGATTTTCTGCTAATAAGGTGTTTAAATTGTCTCAACTTTTAATGGTCTATCCTCCAAGGCTGCATTTGTGATCTGTGCTTAGCTTGATTATGCTAATGTCCTCTTTATAAATAGAGATTCCACTTAGTCTATGACTACTCTTTATCAATTATTTGCAAATTTTCGATAGTTTGCTTATGCTCAAACATTCATTGAGTTGTCTGGACTGCAGATTTAATAAAGGAAATGAAGGATTGAAAGTGAAATGTGGATAAAGGGATCAATCAGCAAATACACAACAAATCAATTCTTGCCTTGGTGAAACCTAGCATGGATCAAAAGCCCAACACATGGGGTTCTAGAAATTCTAGTTTACAAGCTCACCAGGCTATTGGCATCTACAACACGTATCTTGCTTCTTTTGCATTCAATTCTGTATGCTCTTTGCAAACCAAACCTCCTATGTTACATCCCGAATTATGAGGTTACTATTTACTAGTGATATAAAAGGTAGAAATGAATGTAATGTGAAATCTGGAGATGCTTACACCTTGTTATCAATATGTATACTAGCTCATTTGACATTGTTTCATTTTATGTTATTTTAAATGATGTAATTCATGGTAAATACTGCATATATGTGAATATCAGGATAATGAATCTTGTTTTATAATTGATTTATATATATACTGCAAATGTTGTGAACAAGTAACTGCCGAGATTGTATGCCAATGGATGCAGGAACATGAACTATTCCTCCAGGCAGAGAGGAGACATCACTCGGAAGAGGGGCTTGGTCGAGTAACCGGTAAAGTTGATCAAGTTGAGCATACACACACTTCACTGAGGGTTTTGGGAACCGAGTCAGTTTGAGTGGTCTTAATAAGTCATCCTTAGGCTTAGGAGTTTTGGATTAATTCTTTATGCTTTATGAGTGGTGTTACTTGTTGACTGACTTACTGTTCTGTGAAGCCTTGAATGTGAAATGTGAACTGATAAGTTATATTGATGCCTGGAATTTACAGTTAAATGTATATATACATGTTTGTACAAACATGTGTATTAAGGGTACGCTGACTGGCCTGTAATACACGTATTTGGATAATTAAATATAAATATGTATAAATATATTTAAATGTAAATATTGAATGTGTTTATAAATATATTTAATATAAACGTTATTATAGTTTTACCTATAATAAAATATATAGATATATCTATAGTAATATTTAAATATTATATAGATATATACATATATTTAAATAAGGTAAATAAAACTATAATAGGTTATATTTAATATAATGCAAAATATATATATAACATTTTAATTTATATTTTAAATTAACATTGCCTTGGAAATAATTAAAATTGACTTGTATAGTCATTTGGCAATAAAATGCATTTACCATAAGTAATGAAGGTATTTTCGATTTCCATAGTCTATTGGAAAAATACGTTGGAAATATCATGAGAATTTAAATGGTAAAAATTATAGTCTTTTTAAAAGATTTAAATCAAATGCATTTTAAAACTTTGACTAATGAGAAAATCGCGGATTTCCTTCATGATGAAAATCGCGGACTGTGTAATGGCCGAAATAATGAAAATGGTGAAAAAGAAGAACCCCGCGCAAGCTCCTCACGCCTTAGACCAGGTCGCGATTTGCTAAGTGCCACCATTCTGGAAATGCGTGGGCGGAATGAGGCCAGCTGGCTGTGTTTATTGCATTGACGTTTTCTTCTGTGATTAATCCGCTATTGTTCATAAATTGCGCCATTTTTGGGAGACGCCTCTAGGTGTCAACCCTCCTTTGAATCAAATGCAAGTTTGAATTATTCTCTGAACTGCTAGAAGTCAATTCACCCCTTACAGCTATGAGTAAGTATGGAAATTCGCCACATTTCATTTTGAAATATTCAAAGAGTAGTTTTGTCATCTTACATGCCTGCAAGAGTGGAAATTGTTGGACTGAGGGCTCTATAAATAGCCGCCCACATCAAGAATCACTTGCAAATTCCGAATTTTCTTTTGAGAGAGCTGCATTTTGCCTTTGCTGCATTCACACGAATTTCCTTTCTGTTTTGCTAAAAGTGAATTCCCTTTTGAGAGCCATGTTTTGACAATTTTGTAGAAGCATTTTGTGATCAATCTTTTATTGCTGTGGAAGCATTTATAAGATAATCATACTCTATCATTGTTGTACTGCATTGGTTGAGAGCCATAGCTGTCATTGCTGAATAAACATTTGTTTGAGAGGAGTGACATTGACAAAAGAGGAGAAGTAGCTGCAAACTGGAATCATCTACAACAAGGAAAACAGGCATGTGGAATGTATTAGATTAATTTTGTATGTTAATCTGCTTGATTTAGAATTTGCTTGAAAAAGAGTAGTAAAATCGAAAAGCACTAGAAGAAATTCTGCTGGAATAAGATAGCCTGATGTTATGAAATAACTTAGGGAAAGCTTGATTGTGAAAGGTGAAAGGAATGCTGGTTTGTGAAAAGGATAGCTTGTTATTAAGAAATACTTAAGTTCTTTGTGAAAGATTGATTGTGAAAGTTTGTTTGAGTAAATAGCTTGATTCAATAGAATAGCTTGAACTTTTGGGAATGATTTGTTTATAAAGGGAAAAGTTTGTTTATAGCTTGTTATGGAAGAATAGATAGTCCATACTATAAAGGGAATGTCTGAAATGAATTTATTTGAATACTGCTTGAATTCCTTATATAAAGGAAAAAGGAACTAGTTATTAAATACCAGGTCAAGGGTGGAACTAGTACCAAGGTAGTCTAAAGCTTTAAAGTTAATAGGTTAACTAGGGAAAGCTATGTACTCCACGGATAAAGGATTTCATGTTAGGAGTTACCCGAGGGACCCTTGTTGACTGTATTCCAATTCCTGATTAAGTAGTTTGTTTGAAGGTAGGTTGTCTGAAACAGGATATACCTCCCTTATGTAGCTATGGAAGTAGAATGTCTAAAAGGTAGGTAATCTGAAACAAGATATACCTATCTTGTGTAAATCTCTTAGAAAAATGTTGTAGGTTAGTCTGGGATAAAAGATTATCCAAAAGTAAAGGACGATACCTATGCGTAGTGTAAGATAGCCTTAAATCAAATCGGCCCTGAGTAGTGTATATGATAGATGACCTTCATTCGAAGTACTGAATGAGAATACTTTGGCCAAAGTAGTGGAAGGTACGACATCCACTTAGATGTGAGATAGTTGAGACTACACTGTCAGTTCATTGTGATTCATCATGCTAGTTCGGGATTGTGAAATAGCAAGTTCTAGATGTATAGGACACAACACTATGCTCAGTTGGGTTGTCGCAGCCGGTTACTTTACCAATCTCTTCGTTCGAAGGGAGGGCCATCTATTGAATGATAGATGTGCGGGGGACCGCATTAACAGTCCGTGGTTGGCGGAAAAACGCTTGAGTGATGTTTCTCCTCCACAACAGGCAACAGATACACCAAGATTTGTAAGGAAGGGAACCTGGACTATCTTACTACTATTTGTGCAAAAGCTTACGAGCTATGTATGTAATTGTTTTACTTTTGTACTCTGAATTATATTTGCAATGGAAATGGAATCCATGTGGAAAAATATATTGTAACTGGCATGTAATTATCAATAAAGAAAGGAAGAATTTTATTGTAATGTCTTTGTTACTTGTTACATTTATATGTTTGAAGTGAAATGTGGAAAATTTTTAATTACCCAAGGATGGGGTCGTTACATCGTACAACTTACTACAGCTCAGAACTGAACGCTAGACAATATTTCAACTTCCTCGAAGACCTGTACTTATGCTGATTCCTGCTACAAACCAACACAAAAGACCTCAACAGAAAAAACATGTCAACCGCTGGGTGGTCATCCTTATGGTCTGTTGGATTTACTGACATATTTGGGACAGGCTCTGCCAAGCATGAAGCTATTAGTGATGCTTGGATGACATGTTTGGCCAGAATTTAAAGGTTTGGTCATGCACATGATTACAGATTTGGCATTGCATGAATCTGTCATTATGCCATAGATGACATGTTCAGCCATGCTCGAATCCATTTCTACAGTTTTTTTCTGTAATGTTGGCAAATGAAAAGAGATCTCTGGGGATCCAGACGATCCTCAGAATATCCTACACATTTTTCTAACTTCCTATAATTGTATACATCATTCTCTATATTTTTTTCTTATCTTGGGTTGTGAATGAGCATATGTAGTTAATGTCTTACAGGTCATACAAGCCATCCAATTACATGAATACAGATGAACAATAATAAATATGGTACTGGTTTTTTTCCAAATTACAATTAATCCAAAATGGATCAATCTGTGTGTTCAAGAATTTTTTGTAACCACAAGAGCCCATTGTTATAGCTTATTTAGGTCATAAAAGGTTCAAGGAAAAAATATATATAGAACTAAACACAATACAAACCATCTCCAGTATTGGATCTGGTGTATCATTAATTCTACTGTACTGGAGAGGAGAGCAAAAACATTTAGAAGCTCTTTCATACAAGAAGTTGCATAAAAGAGCTCCTGTTTTTTTGAGGTTTAACTTCACTATTTTTAACAGAGATTAGCAATGTTTTTTTGTATCTTTTGACATCAGATTTTAATCACTATTTTTTAGATCAAAGAGGGGAAACTCATTCTGTGATTGTGCCTAAATCAGGAGTTATGAGAAGCAGACTATCAAAGGGCCTCCAAATTAGTTTAATCGGTAGCAAATCACTTACAGATGTTCCCTTGCAGAAGATTGGTAGGCATTCAATTCAGAATGCTTCTACATGACTGATTTTAAAACATTCTATAAGCAGGTAATGAACTCAGCTAAATTTCTTTTTTCTATTGTTGTGCTCCCACATAATGCATTCCTGGTTATCCAAATAGTAATTTAGGAATGTATTGATGTAGACTTCAAATCTGCTTACAGTGAAAAAACAAAGGCGTATCCTATTTGAAATGAGCAAGCTCACTTTTGTCATCGACGGTTCAAATTATCGTAGAAGGGGTGGACGACGAGGGAAGTAATGTTGGCCGTTCGTTTTTTCTGAAATGCTGATTTTAAGATTTTACAGGAGGGTGAGTTCCCGTACGGATGGGATGACCATTCAAATGATCACACCCGGTATTCGGTAACACTACTGCAACAAACTAAAAATGAGGTCACCGACAGAAGATCTCCATTATCCGCCGAATCGAAATACTGACGGAAACATTTGCAAAGCGTCCAAATCTGCGTTGATCCTTTGCAAGCGTTGTCCAACATTTTCATTTTTCATCTGTCTTTTGCAAATCTCAAAACCCTTAAACCTGTTGTAATTGTCTCTACCTTGTGAACACACTGCTTTTACGCTCTCATATTTTTGCAGGTACCGACATTGTTGCTCCTTTGTGAAAAATGGGGGCTTTGGAACAGGGTATGGACATCCATCAAAGCACAAAGGATAGAGGAATTTTGTTAGATGTATGTTGGCGTTTCAATTAGCACCTCTGGAGTGCTTATTGGAAACGGACAGCTATTGCAAGTGTGTTAGTACATGCTCTTCGGATTATAGAGAGGAAGATCTCTCTTTGCTGATTTTATACTGTAAAAAAGGGGTGTACTAAGATTTCCTATCTTTTTTACTCAGCGGTAGGACACAAGGGTGCATAAACCAATGCGCCGTAGCTAAGCTTTTTCTCTGGTTTCCGCAGATCTTAACTACGACTAACTAAGCTTCTAAACTATCCTACCTCCTCAAGATAAACAGAGCATGAGGGCATAGGAGCGAAATGGTATGGTTGGATCACTTGAATCCTCCGTCTCAATGGAATATGGCCGAGGCTCTGAACCTTCGGATATATACCAAGATAGGGCTCGATACAAGCAAACACTCGTTACGGTAAACTGGATCTGAGACTTGCCAAGGAGGAGGAACCCCTATCCGAGGTATAGGCTTGGAAGCAGCTCACTGGAAACAACAAGGAACGATGGCCTTTCTAACAGGATTCCCGAGGAGGTGACGACACCTGTCCAAAGTCTAGGCTGCAAGAGAGATCATTAAACAACATCAAACGATAATGATCGATGACAAAATATCCAAGGAGGCGACGACACCTGTCCAAGGAGGAGATTGAAACAATACACTATTTAAAAACAAGACTTTGAATAACTCAAATAATTAGATCAATCAAGCTTGCACCATCTGATTTATTTCTTTAAGATTCTTCAAAGAATTACAAAGGTCGGGACAGCAAAGGCACGAAATCATGCACAATTGCGATCAACCAACGAACTCTCATCCAAGAGTGAACAGATATAAACAAGCGAACTCTGGCAACAGTGGCGCAGCAATTTTGCTAGCAAATAAAGGTTAAACAAATAAAGAACCTAAGGCTCTTATTTATAGGAACTCAAAGGAGTAGGCAACCCTAAAATCTCCTTGAGTTAACAAACAGTTCTTGCCAATCAGCAAGATATTATTCTATGTCTAAAAGTAGGTGAGCAAACAGTTAACTGGAAATCTACTTCAGTTAACTGAAACTAAACAAAAGTCAAACTGGAAGTCTACCTCAGTTGACTGACACCTAACTAAAAGTGAACTTATGTTACAAATGTGTCTCCAAATAGACATCCACCTTTTGAGGAAATCTGAGATCCACAAATCGTGGGAGTCAAATAGACATCCTAGATTAGTGGGATCTGACATGCATGATCTGTGGAGATCTGGAGTCAACTTGGAAAGGGGCATCAAGTTGACTTCAGTCATCATTAATGCTATTTGGAGGGTAGGACGCCCTCCCTTGGTGCTTTACACCTCTTCACCACTGGTCAACAAAGTCTCTATCCAGTCATTGACCTCTTCGGCCTCCGGGCAATTAATGCTCTTCAAGATGACTATGTGGCGTCTAAGCATTTCTTCACCCGTCGTAAGCTGCTGATGATAGGTTATGCATTGGGCAGCTGCTTCATCTAACTGGACAGACATGGCTGCAATTTTGGCTAATTTGCAGCCATTGGGATCTTCAAGGAATGAAGATCGGATGACATCCTGGAATCGTGTCTGCACGGTTTCAAGTTCCACATATTCTCCTCCTTCCCGCTGATATTCTAACTCCGGGAAGGATATTACCAACGTTCTTGCGAAGTTGATAATATTGGCGACGAAGCGTCTATAGTCAATCAGCTCCACAGAGTTGGCATCATAGGCTCTCACCTTGTATGCCACCTGTTCTTTCCACTCAAAGAGATGGTGTTTATTTTCTGTGGTCGTAACTGATTCATATGCTTGTTGCAAATCAGCAACTGTCGCCTCCTCTCTCGGCCTCTCTTGAGCTGCCTTTATATCTGACTTCTGGATTTCTGATCGAAGTCCATGTGCTCTGTCTCTCAGCTGATATGCTTCTGTCAACACACACCGCCCTTTGACAACAAACTCATCCACTTGACGTCTCAAGTGTTTACCGTATGTAATCAACTGATGATGGTTCCTTTCAGCTGGGAGATCCAACAGTCCTTGAGGCAAAGCCGAGGAGTTTGGAGTGTCATGTATCAAACTAGAAATGTACAACTTTAGCTGACGGATTTCAGCCTTCAAGGCTGCTTTGTCTTGTCCATCTTTTGTCATCCTTTCTTTGACACTCGCCGAGGCAATTCCAAGAAGGTCTGCCTCCACCTGTCGAGTGGTCTTTCCAAGGTTCACCTTTGAAAGCGTGAAATCCTCAACCCTCACATTATGTATATCTTTGTCTTCAGGTGGGGCAGCAGTCTCTATGATAACCTCGTTCTCTGCATTCTTTTCTACATGCGTCTGCTTCTTCAACTTCTTTACCGGCATGTCTTGTGGGACATGATGGAATTCAGAGAAGTCAAGCTGATAAGAAGGCCTCTCCCTCTTCCTCCCAAGCGAGCTTTCCAGCCAGATAGAATCTCGGCTAGCATCGCTGGGAGGAGGAACATAGGTCCCCTGAATGCTAGAAGAACGAGACTGTGCCGTGGCAATGTCTCGTGGTGGCGAGTCCAAATCAATAGGACTTTGTGACCTCTGTGATGGTGGTGAAGCTGGTGGCTCTGTTTCTATCACTGGCACCGCTTCTGCTACAACTTCTTCTACAATGGTTTCCGCCTCTACAGCGATTATTTCAATCACTGGTTCTTGTGTAGTTGCAGCGGTCTCAACTGTCTCAGGCAAATTGGTGGCTGTCTCCACCTGTACCTCTTGCCGGCTTGTGCTGGCAATTCCTTTTCTCCCCCATGTGCTTCCTGACATCCGCATTCCTTCTGGAGGAAAGCTCATCTTCTTCTGTCTGGGTTTCCTCCTAGACGTGGAAGGTAGTGTAGACTGAACCGCTGGCGGCTCTGATCGGGGAAGTACTACCTTCCTTGTCCTTTTACTGTCCAGGTAGAGTTGACTGTGTCGAACTACTCTACCCGTTCTTTCCTCAATAGACGTACTCTCTTTCGCGTACCAGTCTACCTTGCCGAGTGGTTGTGAATCCACTAGACCCGTGAAGAAGGAAGAAAGAATAACTTCTCCTTCGTCTTCAGATAAGCCCTCGATGTCTTCTGACATGAATTCTGCAATCTGCGAGAGCTTGAATCTGCTATGGTTCCTTCTTCTCACTTCGAACTCATCTTCGCAGTTGACCCAAAAATCTTCCATGAAAGGTTCATGTGATGATCTTTGCTCAAGGTGAGCTGCGAAGATGCCTCTGGGGTCATAGGATGGCCTCCTGTCGATGAGGTACTTGAGATTAAATCTCACTATTTCTTGGCTTATCAACCTTGCATCAGCTGCAGTTCTGCATCTGTAGAGTCCCATCTGAAGAGGAAAGTTCACTGCAGCCTTTTTCTTTACGCGAAGGTAAGAGTGAACATCGGCCAATTGCCTCAGGAATTCCATGAACACTACCCTATCTGAGGGGTAACGTGGCATCATGGCGGGGTGGCCATTATAGCCATACACGCGTATGTAGGTGAAAGTGGGGAATTGTATGAACCAATCCGCCCAGTCCACCATTGCTGCCTTAGCTGCTGGTGAAATACGCACGTGCATCTCATGGTCTAGCTCGTGCACGGTGTGCATAGTAAAAAGGTCATTTATTCTTTTGAAATGTCTTTCCGCTAGAGTGAACTCCAAGCGAGGAAAGTATTCTTGTACCTTTTGCACACCCAGGGTTCCCACAGTGTTTAATGTTCTGAAATCGCCTTGGAAGGCTATCAGGTAGACCAGGTATGAACACATGTGGAAACGGTGCTCTTCTAGAAATCCGGTGAATTGTTGGTGGAGTGTGTCACTGATCAGGGAGGCCCAGTCGTAACGTTCTTTTCTGCTGATTATCTTGCCAATAATGTAGAACATCCACGGCTGGAAGGATTTTCCTCCTCTTGTCCAGTGACTCTGCTGAGTAGGGTGATTAGCACTCCGTACTCGTCTTTGAATTCTCCTCTACCAACTAATCTGGGCAAGCTGTTTCTCTTTGTTTTCAGCCAATGTTCAGCCATTATAAGCGAACACTTGTCTTTTGAAGCCTCGAATGCCTTTTCGCATTCTGTCACTGATATGACCTTCTTGGTAGGGCATGGTGGGATTGCAAAACAAGTCTCTATGTCTACTGGCTTCAAGCTGCAAATCACCCTCCCGTCAACTGACAGGATCTCTCTTGTAGTCGGGTTGTAATGCTTAGTGCAAGCAATTACAAGCTCGATGCTTTGTAAGGTGATTGGAATAGATGCTGCTTGAAACAAACCGGATTCTTCGATGTTCTGCAATGTGATTTGATTCATGCCCTCCAAGTCTTCAGAACTGACCTCTGGATTTTTCTGCCATAAGTCTGTATCAGTCGTTTTCAGGTAATCATGGTATAAGACTGTTTTGGTCTTGTATTGTACCTGAGAGTACTGCATTCTGAAAACCTTGAATATTGACTGGGCACTTGACCCTGTTCTGACACTTTTCTGGAAATGCTAAAAATAGCCTCGCCGGGGGTAGTTTTTACGAAAAAATCTGAGACATGGGTTTTGTTAAGAATGATTTTCTAAACAGACCCAGATCGTCAGAAATTCGAAAAAACGAGTTTTTCTTTGACATGCAAGAGCCCTTCGGTGGCAGAGGTAGCAAGGGCACCAGAAAGTGATTTTTCTCGAAAAAATCTAACACATGGGTTTTGTTCGTGCTTCAGAGCCAAACAAACCCAGTTTGTCCGTTTTTCAATATTATGACTTTTTCCGGAAACCCTAAAAAATAGGGGCAGCAGGGCTACTTTTTCTGAAAAAATCTACCATGTGGGTTTTGTTGAAAAAGCTGTGCTGATCATACCCAGTTGGTCAGATCTGTGAAAATCTGTCGTTTCCTGTGACATGCAAAAGAAATATAGACAGAAGTAGAGGAAATAGACAGAAGATGGATTGGAAGTTATAAACTGCCACTTGCAATAATCTGTCTCTGGAAGCAATCTTGGGAGAAGAATGCTTTTACTGCCAATGATCTTCAAAAATATTGAAAATCCGTTCAAAACCCCTGCCAGATCTTGAAAACTTGTTCTTGGGAGCTACTTGATGTTTTATCCTTCAACCTGCAAAAAGAATAATGAGGAAAAGGGACGCCTAGCATGAATATAAGGCAATTAGGGTTAAGATCCACAAAGTATGGAAGATAACTCATCATTCAGTCCTGATTTGGAGTTCCAAAAGATGATTTCCACTGATTGTGGAGTGTTTTTCTCTTTTTTGGCTCCAAATTTTGCTAACTCAAGTCAACATTTCTGTTTGACTTTCCTTTAGGCGTCCAACCTTGAGTTTGATCTTTTTTGCCTATTTTGCAAGCTGAAGTGCTCCTGTTTGATCTTCGATTCAGGTTGCTCAGTTGATCTCGAGCAGTATCTGACAGTTCTGTTGTTGAGGCAGGATCAATGTGATTAGATATGCCTGGGAGAGGTTAGCTCAGAAAACTGAGTTTAGGTCTCCAGAAAGAAGGGCGCCTTTTCTTGAAAGGGGCGCTTTTGACAATGCCTTAGTCAATTTTCACTGACTCGTTCTTCGTTTTGACCTTTTCAGACCCTCTTTGCTTTGATCTGACGTTCCCGATGTTTGATGAATCAGATGATTCTGCTTGATGATGCGTCGGGTAGCTGGTTCAGTCTTGTTCACGATGCCTGACTTTGCAGTGGCAGCTGGCAAGTTTTGGGCCTCCAAACTAAAGGGCGCCCCTGGCCAGCAGGGGCGCTTTTAGCTTTTGCCTAGTTTTATCTTGGTTGTGGACTGCCAGCCTTTGACCTTCTTCATCAGTCGATTGATTTGTCGGAAGTTCTTGCTGATAGTCTCGCTGACGAGATAGGTCATAGCTGAGAAGGTCATCTTGGGAGGTAGTGAAGATTCCGGCTGAATCTGGACACCTTTAGGAAAGGGCGCCTTTCCTTGAGAGGGGCGCTTTTAGCCATGCCTTAGCCATTTTCTGGCTTATCTTTCCAGTTTTTCAAATTTGGCTTTTTCTGCTTGATCTCGTCTCGTGATCGTCTGGTGTGTCTTGTGGACTTGCTGTTAGATTGATCACGTAGCCGGGAGGAAGCTGGAAAGATATCATGTATAAAGCTACAGCTCTTGGATTCATCTGATGTCTGCAACTGAGGGGCGCCCCTGGCCAGCAAGGGCGCTTTTACCTTGAAGCTTTCAGATTTGGCACTTCTGTCGTCAATGGATCCTCCATACTTCGCTGACGGTTGGTCAATGATTGCTGAATCAGATAATCTTGCTGATTGTTTCGTTGTCGAGCTAGTATGAAAGTGAAGAGGATGACTGTTTTGACACTGCCAGATGATTTGATTTGCCCTCTGAGGTTCAAGGGCGCCTTTCTTCAAGAGGGGCGCTTTTAACCACTGTAGACTATGTTTTGCCTTGGTAGACAAAACGTGCACCTTCCAGACTTAGCCAAATTTTGGCCTTTTCCGTTTTGAGAATCTCCTTCGTTGAACGTCATCATTTTCATCCTTTTCCGCCATGGTTTCTTCGTTGAAGCTTTTGAGGTTTAGCTTTCAGCACCTGGTACTGGCCAATCTGCCATTAATGGCTGCGGAGCTCCTAACTTTGTTCCTGAAAAATAGAAATAGACCCACCAGAGTAAAACATATTTTTTGATAATTCTGACTTGATCAGTGTGATCGTGAAGGCAATTAATCCTATCAGAATTATTTTCAATCATTTCCGGGAAGGTCCTATTTTTTAGGGTTTCCATAAAAATAGGGGTGTAAAACCCTAATTTTCGTTTTTTCAAAATTTTAACCATAGGTTCCTTGACAGAAACCCACAAGGATTTCATATTTGGTTTGACCTAAAACATACTTTAGATGGCATTTTTACGTTGTTTAGCTCAATTTAAGCAGAATGCCAAAAATTTCATTTTGGGTATAACAATGTAATTGCAATTGCCCTGGTACTCATGTATGCAAAATGTGGAAGCATAGACAAGGCACATGAAGTGTTTGACAAGATGCCTCAAAAAGATGTGGTCTCATCGACTGCAATGCTTGTAGCATATGCACAAAATGGATTTGTTGAAAAGGCTTTAGAAATTTCTACGCAAATGCTATTGTCAAGTTTAAAGCCAAATTCCGCAACCCCATCCCGCAGATTCCTCATGCAATCGCACAAGGATCCATAGCTCCTGCATGTATGATTATATCTATGCAGATCTCCCTGATAGCAGTGGGATTTTCTCCAAGGAGATTGCAACCCTTAACACAAGTTCAGGGGATTGGTTGTGGGATTAAGAGTTCAGGGCCTAGTTTTACAGGTCTAGCATTCACTGGAGCACATGGCGTGATGGGGCCAGGGAATGGGCTTATCTCATTCACTTCACAGCTTGGTGAACTTGTTGGTGAACTACACTATTTCTCTCCCACAGACAAGTTATCTTGTATTGGGGCAGACACCTTTGAGGTGTTCGTTGAAGAAATATATGAGCTACACAACTTTTCTGAGGAACAGATTTGTAGAGACCTTTTACTACGTTGGGATTAAGCAAGCTTTTGTTGAAGGGGTTCTTCTTCCCATCCTTCCCAGGGTTTGGAGTATTGATGTTCAGGGCAATGGGGGAACTGTCATTGATTCTGGCACCACCTTGACCTACATTGTAGAGCCTACATACCAGATAATCTTTGCAGCATTCAGAAAGACTGTATTGTATCCAAGAGTCAGGCCTATGTAGAGCTTTGATATGTGCTTCAATGTCTCAGGGTTTGCTCATACTTATTGTTCCTCATCTTAGGGTGCATATTTTTGCTTGGGATTATTGTTGTTTGAAATGCTCTCATAGCAGACACAAATCTCAGTTTCCTTGCTGCTTCTAATCATGCTCCATTGCAGTTACATTTGGAACAGTATGTACATTCATCGAAGCATAAAGGATAGAGGAAATTTGTCAGAAATCATAGTAGCAACTGCCCTAGTAAACATGCATGCAAAAAGTGGAAGCATTAACAAGGCACATGAACTGTTTGACATAATACTTGAAAAAGATCTCACCTCATGGACTGCAATGATTGCAGGATATGTACAAAATGG
Source organism: Sequoiadendron giganteum (assembly GCA_007115665.2). Classification (NCBI taxonomy): domain Eukaryota; kingdom Viridiplantae; phylum Streptophyta; class Pinopsida; order Cupressales; family Cupressaceae; genus Sequoiadendron; species Sequoiadendron giganteum. The sequence continues at coordinate 732,481,308 of CM021102.1, forward strand.
ATTTGTTGAGAAGGTTTTAAAAACTCAAGAAAATGCAGTTGGTAGGTGTAAATCCAAATTCCACAACCTTCGCTAGTATCCTCCCTGCCCCTGCCAAAATGGGAGCTTTGCAACAGGGTATGGACATCCATCAAAGCATCATGGAAGGAGGATGATAAAAAACTGAGTACAACATGCCACAACCCTGTAACCACATAATGGGCGCTCCCTAGTCTGAATGTTATTACTTTATTACTATAATTAACATACTATTTTAAATAGGACATTTTTAAAATAAATTTATTTTATTTATTTAATAGTTATTTTATAATTTTAATATTTTAAATAAATATTTTTTAAATAAGTTATTTGATGTTATTATAGAATAAATAAATGATAAATTTGTCATGCCATTTTTTTTATATTGAAAATGATTTTTTAGGATATAAGGAATTTTATTTTTTAATAATAAAATTAATTTTAATAAAGTATATTTGTTAAGTGTATCTCAATTTGATGAGAAATGAATTATTTAAGAAATTTGTAAACAAAGAAAGGTGGAATGAGCATTTTGGTGAAGAGGAGTGGAGTAGTGATTATGTGAAAATGTTTTTCTATAAGATGAATCTACCTTTCATGGTAAAGTTTAATTAGACCTAAATAAATGGATGGTTTCTTATATTATATTCAAGAAGGGAGTGGTAAAATATAATAATTATAGTTGTTTTAATTTTTATAACTATTATCTAATAATATTATCAATAACTCTAATATATATATATATATATATATATATATATATTAATTAGAAAAAAAATTAGTCTATTTTTTGCATACATTTGTATAGTACATGAGGTCAGTTGTTATACCATTTGTCAAATGATGTTTCATCTCCATCTCCAACTCTATCTCTATCTCTCTCACTTACCTCTATATCTCCCTCTCACTCACACACAAACACACTCTATGTTTCTCCCTCCCTATCTCTATCTCTATCACTTATTTATATCAACTCCTTTATATCTCACTCTTGCCCCCTCTATATATCCCTCTCTACTTCAATATATCACTTCTTATAATTTGTTAAATGGAAACTAATATGGGATGTTGAAGGAATAAAGATAACCTCTATCTTCAGATATAATTTGAGTTTCTTAGATGCCAATAACTTAGATTGGTGATCAAAATCAATTTCTTAGAGTTTTTCCTAAAATTTTGTAATTTGTAGCAAAAGAGCGGTGGATTCACAATCTCTGGTGGATGTCGCTTGTGCCATTCAATGCAATAGTGTTGCAAGCAACCATGAAGATGAGAAAAAACTAAGAGTTTGAGATGAAGCCCCAAAGATCACCAATTCTATTTTGCTCTGCTAGAATCTCTACAAAACATTGGCAATCTAGAATTGGATAAATTACTTCAGCAAGGGTTACAAGAGTACTTCTTGTTTGATGTGCAACGCTAAGAAAATAATATCCATGCCAAGATCGAGGAAGGATATGATACACATTATGAGTGCAAGGTATATTAACCACACAAGTGTATGTGTCTCACTACACGAGCATACAAAGCTCATCTCCAATATTCTCTTCATCGATGAAAGGGAGTGTATATATATCAAAATAAAATTACTAATAAATATTTTTTGTGGATTAAGTATTTTGTTTTGTGGTGTCGTCAAATGAACACCAAAGTTTCTCCTTTTGAATGCTCAACTCCTCAAAAGGACCAACTGTGTAATGTGGAAGATAAATATGCATACGATTCTCAAATATATACTAAGCTACTTGTAAGTTGTACTTTTCATTTACTAGAGGAAAACAATGGTATTAAAAATAATTTACAAGTGTGATTATATACATTAGTTAAATTATAATAGAAGAGATAAAGATGGAGATAGAAAAGAATAGAGAGATAGAGACAAAGAAATGTAGAGGTAGAGAGATAAAGAGGAATATAGATATATATCTAGAAAGTCTGAGATATAGATGGAGACAAAGATTGAAAGAGAAAGGAATAGACAAAAGAGAGGTAGAGCAAGATAGATAGAAATATAAGAGATAGAAAGGGAAAGAAAGATAGAGAAAAGAAAAACTAACTTTTGATTACTTGTTTCATGCCAAAAACCCAAGAATGGTATGTGTCCTTGGGCAATTATGCTCAAGGTACCATGTCGTTTGATATACAGAGACAAACTTATAAAGAGAGAAAGACATAAAAGCGAGAGGGAGATATGTTCAGGAATGAACTGGTAATAGCTTTCTTCATATTAACAGAAAAAAGAAGATAACAATATATAGAAAAGGAAATTTACTGTAGATATTAATTATCTACCTAACAGATACTGTAGACAACAAATATCTACCTAAACTAAATATAAATACAATGATATTGACCATCAACAATAGGAATATATATAATATTCTAACACCCTCCCTTAATGGTCAATCGGTCAAAAACACCAAGTTGCCCCCTGAATTTGACAAACTTATCCGGGCTCAAAGACGGTGAGAATATCTGCAGTCTGATCCGCTGTTGGAACATACTGCAGCTGAACTGATCCGTCTTCTACCAGCTTGTGGATGTAGTGACAATGAAGCTCGACATGCTTGGTACGTTCATGGAAGACTGGATTTTTGGCCAGTTTGAGCACCCCTTGATTATCAGTGTACAAGGGAGAAGGACCTGCTTGTGACATGTGCATGTCAGAAAGCATCCTGTTGCCTCACATGCTGCTTTAATGGTTCCTCGATATTCTGCTTCAGTCGAGGAAAGAGCCACTACCTGTTGCTTCTTGCTGGTCCATGTTACAGCACCTGTACCCAAACTGAATACATATCTAGAAGTAGATTTTTGGTCATCCACTGAACCTGCCCAATCTGAATCTGTATAACCAATCAGTTTTGGATCCTTGCATCTGCCATACAGATGCCATAATTTGAAGTGCCCTTAACATATCTCAGCACTCGCTTCGCTGCAAGCCAATGATCAACTTTCAAAGTTGTCATGAAGCGAGAAATGTAGCTCACTGCAAAACTGATGTCAGGTCTAGTGGCAGTGAGGTAGATGAGACTGCCCACTAGTTGCCTGAATGTCCTTTCATCAACTGGAGGTGAATCAGAGTTGGCTAATAACTTCAGTCCCTTCTCCATAGGTGTGGAGGCAGGTTTGCAATCTTGCATCCGAAATTTTTCAAGCAAACTCCGAGCGTATTTAGACTGAGAGATAAAGATGCCACCAGCGGTCTGCCAAACCTCAATACCCAAACAATAATGGAGAAGCCCCAAATCTGTCATGTCAAAAGCCTGACACAAATCCTGTTTGATTGCTTCAATTAAATGTGCTGAACTGCCAGTAATGATCAAATCATCAACATAGATAACAAGAAACAAAACATTATCACTAGAGTGCTTGACATACAGATTAGTGTCGGAAGGGCTGCGCTGAAAACCATGATCAACCAAGTACTGATCAATTTTGATGTACCATGCACGGGGAGCTTGTTTTAGTCCATAGAGTGCTTTCATGAGCCTACATACTTGATGTTCTTTTCCGGCAACCTTGAAACCAGGAGGCTGCGTCATGTAGACTTCTTCCTGCAACTCACCATTGAAAAAGGAACTCTTAACATCCATCTGATGAACTTTCCATCCAAATTGGGCTGCAATCGCGAGAAGAAGACAAATTGTGCTCATCTTGGCAGTAGGAGCAAAAGTCTCCTTGTAGTCAATGCCCTCCCGTTGTGTGAATCCCCGAGCAACTAATCTTGCCTTGTATTTATCCAAAGTGCCATCTGCATGATACTTGACCTTATAAACCCATTTACAACTGATAGGTTTCTTCCCAGGAGGAAGATTAGAGAGAACCCAAGTGTGATTCTTCAAAAGACTATGGTATTTGGTCTCCATAGCCTTTTCCCACTTTGGAATTCCTTTAGCCTCTGAATATGTCTGAGGCTCATAGATGCTGTGGATGTTGGCCATAAGAGCAAAATTGATTGTGTTGTGTTGCTTGCTCTTTCTACGAGCTGATCTGCCCTCAATGAGTTCATCATTATGAAGATCTCCAATAGTCTTGAGCCACCACTTAGGCCGACGAGTAGAAGTACCAACATCTGGAGTAGGAGAAATAGCATCTTCTGGGATTTCTGGAACAAAGTCATCTGGATATGAATCCTGAGGAAGATCAGGTGCTGCTTGATCATGACTGGTAGACTCCTCATCTTCAGAGTCAGAGTGCTCTGAAGCCCTCCCATCAAGAGAACCAAGAGGAAGACGAACACCCTCATCAGAAACCTTCGTAGGTTGATCCTCAGGGCGGGTAGTAGGAACAAATGGACCAGTAGTCTCATCAATCACAACATCATGACTGAATATGAGATGATCTATCTCCACATCAATCAACCTGTATGCCTTGTGATTGTCGTTGTAACCAGTAAACATAAATTTCTGGCTCTTGGAGTCCAACTTGGCACGCTTGGCTTCTGGAATCCATACATGAGTTGTAGAACCAAAGACTTTCAGATGGCCTACCTTAGGCTTACGTCCTGACTAGGCTTCTTCTGGAGTCATCTTCTTAACGGCCTGTGTAGGTGACCGATTCAGGAGGTAGACTGCAGTATAAACTGCTTCAGCCCAGTATTTCTTGGGGACATTTCTGTACTCCATCATAGAACGAGCCATTTCAATAATGGTGCGATTCCTACGTTCAACGACACCATTCTGCTGAGGGGTGTATGATGTGGTGAGTTGTCGTTTGATGTCGTGTTGAGCACAAAAAGTAGAGAAGTCAGCTGAACAAAACTCCCTCCCGTTATCTGACCTTAGAGTAACAATGTGAGAACCTAATTCCTTCTCAACTAAGGCCTTATACTGCTGAAATGTACTGAACACATCTGATTTATGTTTCAAAAAATACACTCACATTTTGTGACTGAAATCATCAACAAATAATAAAAAATACTTGGACCCAGTAACAAATGGAGTGTTCATTGGTCCACATACATTAGCGTGAACCAATTGAAGTACCTTGGAGGCTTGCCAAGAATCACCATCCGAGAATGGTGTCCGATGCTGCTTTCCAACTTGACAGGCTCCACAAACTCCATGATTTTGAGTTTGGATCTCATGTAGACCAGCAACCAAACCCTCCCGAGACAGTTGAGAGAGATAGTGCACATTCAAGTGCCCATAACGCTGATGCCAAAGTTTGCTGATGGAAGTACTCCTGGCTACCAAAGCGTGCTCCTGATAATCACCGGAATCAACAAATCTATACAGACCATGATCCTCAAGTCCCATAGCAATCGTAGTACGTGTCGCCTTATCAACAATGCTGTAGGTGGACGAACTGAAAATAACATCCAACTGGGGAGAATGCTTCATGATCTGGCCGACGGAGAGAAGATTATGTTCCATGCCTGGAACATAGTAGACATCGAGAAATAGTAAATTTCTTCCTCCAGAGTGAATCTGAACATTGCCCTTTCCGGCAACTGTGTACTCTTTGCCGCCTCCAAAGATCATTGAATCAGTGAATGGTTCATATTTGGTGAACCAATCTCGACAATGAGTAAAATGCCGAGAAGCCCCTGAATCAATATACTAGGCAGAAGATTGGACTGGATCTGCAGTTCTCTTGGCCATAAAAGCATAGAATGCAGACTCTTTCTGCTCAATGTGCTCTGCGACATGTGCTTTTTGTTGAGTCCCTCCCTGCTTCTTTTGTTCATAAGCCATCTGAATTTGACAATCAGCCTTCATATGACCATATTTATGGCAATAATTGCACTGAACGTTCTTCTTCTTCTTGCTGTCCTGAGAAGAACCAGAGCCCTTCGACTGAGAAGATTGAGCCTTCCCTTTGTTCTTAGCAAAAGATTTGGCAGAGAATGCTTGCTTTGTGGAGGTGGAACTGGTACTGCTTCCAAGCTGTTGTCGCCATCGATCCTGCTGCAATAGCTTGTTGCAAAGATCTTCAAATTTGAGATCAACATTGGTGGAGGTGATATTCAGCGTCTCGATGAAATGCTCATAAGAACGCGGGAGACTCTTTAGAGTAATGACCACCATATCTTCTTCCTTCATTTTTCAACCAATCACCTCCAACTGATCACGAATGTTCTTAATCTTCGTTAGATGTTCCTGTAAGGACATTTTCTCATCCATCATGATGGAAAAGAGCATGTTCTTGAGAAAGAACACTCTGCTCTTGTCGGAGGTCTCATGAAGAGCCTTCAAATGATCCCAGATTTTCGGAGAAATTTTGCTAGACAGTACCTAAGGTAGCTGCTCATCTGTGATTGAGAGTTTGATGAGCATGACGGCTTCCTGGTTGCGTTCATCCCATTTGTCCTGGTCCTTTCCAACTATAGTGGGACGAGCTGAGTTCCCCAAAAGATCTGATCGAGGCAACGATATTCGAAGATCATAAACATGCGCTGGTTCCAGGTGTTGTAATTCTTCCCGTTGAACTTCTGGCTACTTTTGAGCATTATGTTCGTCAGAGATGCCATCACGTACCTCGAGGTCAAAATAATGCACAAAAAACGGAAACAGGTTCTGCAAAACAAATTTCAAGGCAGAACTCGAAACCCTAGCACGGATTTCAAGGTTTTATTGAAAACCCAAAAAATATTAATAAAAACCCAAAAGGATTGAGGAATACCCAAAACATTTTGATAGCGAGACATGAAAATCAAGGTACCCAGAAAAAACAGAGACCAACCCAGTAGAGATCACGAAAAACCCACAAAGAATATGTAATCGGAAAATTTTTCTGACCTCAGAAAGCTGCTCAAAACCCTAGCCAATTTCTGAAAAAAACCCTAGGCGGCCATGGATACGTGAAGATGATAAAAAATATGTTGAAAGCAACCAGAAACTTTTGCAAAATGCAAAAAATTTGCGCGCCAGCTAAGATGCCCACAAAATACCAGAAAATTGCATCTAAAACAAGTGAGTGACGTAGATTTTTGTAACACAAGTCATGTGCAGAGAGAAGGTTGCGTGGCCTGAAGATCGCGCCTAGAAACACGACCATAAAGGAGGCAAAAGCGCGCCCAACAGTGACGAAAAAACGCGGCCAGAAAAAACGCGAACAAGCATGCTGGAAAAAAACGCGAACAAGCGATTTGGAGAAAACACGGATTGCCCAGGTAGCAGAAATAGAGACGCGCGAACACGTGAAAAAGAAGAGCGCTCAGAAAGAACGCGTCTAGTTGTAGAATCGCGACCAGGAGGAATTTTAAAATTGTTTCTCAAAGAGAAAAAAACGTGGCCACAAACCCACGATTTTACAAAGCCCTCGATTTCTTTAGCAACAAGCTCCATGAAAGCCAGAAGAACAAACCCAGAATTCTTCGAAAAAAAATTACAGACTGAAATAATTTTTGAAATTATTAATTTTTTTCGAAAAAATAAAAAAAACTTTTACTGCTTTGATACCATGTTTAGGAATGAACTGGTAATAGCTTTCTTCATATTAACAGAAAAAAGAAGATTACAATATATAGAAAAGGAAATTTACTGTAGATATATAGAAAAGGAGTGAATCTGAACATTGCCCTTTCCGGCAACTGTGTACTCTTTGCCGCCTCCAAAGATCATTGAATCAGTGAATGGTTCATATTTGGTGAACCAATCTCGACAATGAGTAAAATGCCGAGAAGCCCCTGAATCAATATACTAGGCAGAAGATTGGACTGGATCTGCAGTTCTCTTGGCCATAAAAGCATAGAATGCAGACTCTTTCTGCTCAATGTGCTCTGCGACATGTGCTTTTTGTTGAGTCCCTCCCTGCTTCTTTTGTTCATAAGCCATCTGAATTTGACAATCAGCCTTCATATGACCATATTTATGGCAATAATTGCACTGAACGTTCTTCTTCTTCTTGCTGTCCTGAGAAGAACCAGAGCCCTTCGACTGAGAAGATTGAGCCTTCCCTTTGTTCTTAGCAAAAGATTTGGCAGAGAATGCTTGCTTTGTGGAGGTGGAACTGGTACTGCTTCCAAGCTGTTGTCGCCATCGATCCTGCTGCAATAGCTTGTTGCAAAGATCTTCAAATTTGAGATCAACATTGGTGGAGGTGATATTCAGCGTCTCGATGAAATGCTCATAAGAACGCGGGAGACTCTTTAGAGTAATGACCACCATATCTTCTTCCTTCATTTTTCAACCAATCACCTCCAACTGATCACGAATGTTCTTAATCTTCGTTAGATGTTCCTGTAAGGACATTTTCTCATCCATCATGATGGAAAAGAGCATGTTCTTGAGAAAGAACACTCTGCTCTTGTCGGAGGTCTCATGAAGAGCCTTCAAATGATCCCAGATTTTCGGAGAAATTTTGCTAGACAGTACCTAAGGTAGCTGCTCATCTGTGATTGAGAGTTTGATGAGCATGACGGCTTCCTGGTTGCGTTCATCCCATTTGTCCTGGTCCTTTCCAACTATAGTGGGACGAGCTGAGTTCCCCAAAAGATCTGATCGAGGCAACGATATTCGAAGATCATAAACATGCGCTGGTTCCAGGTGTTGTAATTCTTCCCGTTGAACTTCTGGCTACTTTTGAGCATTATGTTCGTCAGAGATGCCATCACGTACCTCGAGGTCAAAATAATGCACAAAAAACGGAAACAGGTTCTGCAAAACAAATTTCAAGGCAGAACTCGAAACCCTAGCACGGATTTCAAGGTTTTATTGAAAACCCAAAAAATATTAATAAAAACCCAAAAGGATTGAGGAATACCCAAAACATTTTGATAGCGAGACATGAAAATCAAGGTACCCAGAAAAAACAGAGACCAACCCAGTAGAGATCACGAAAAACCCACAAAGAATATGTAATCGGAAAATTTTTCTGACCTCAGAAAGCTGCTCAAAACCCTAGCCAATTTCTGAAAAAAACCCTAGGCGGCCATGGATACGTGAAGATGATAAAAAATATGTTGAAAGCAACCAGAAACTTTTGCAAAATGCAAAAAATTTGCGCGCCAGCTAAGATGCCCACAAAATACCAGAAAATTGCATCTAAAACAAGTGAGTGACGTAGATTTTTGTAACACAAGTCATGTGCAGAGAGAAGGTTGCGTGGCCTGAAGATCGCGCCTAGAAACACGACCATAAAGGAGGCAAAAGCGCGCCCAACAGTGACGAAAAAACGCGGCCAGAAAAAACGCGAACAAGCATGCTGGAAAAAAACGCGAACAAGCGATTTGGAGAAAACACGGATTGCCCAGGTAGCAGAAATAGAGACGCGCGAACACGTGAAAAAGAAGAGCGCTCAGAAAGAACGCGTCTAGTTGTAGAATCGCGACCAGGAGGAATTTTAAAATTGTTTCTCAAAGAGAAAAAAACGTGGCCACAAACCCACGATTTTACAAAGCCCTCGATTTCTTTAGCAACAAGCTCCATGAAAGCCAGAAGAACAAACCCAGAATTCTTCGAAAAAAAATTACAGACTGAAATAATTTTTGAAATTATTAATTTTTTTCGAAAAAATAAAAAAAACTTTTACTGCTTTGATACCATGTTTAGGAATGAACTGGTAATAGCTTTCTTCATATTAACAGAAAAAAGAAGATTACAATATATAGAAAAGGAAATTTACTGTAGATATTAATTATCTACCTACAATCTACCTACCAAATACTGTAGATAACAAATATCTACCTAAACTAAATAAATACAATGATATTGACCATTAACAATAGGAATATATATAATATTCTAACAAGATAGCGATAAGATATAGAGAGAGAAAGACATAAAGGGAGAGGGAGATAGAGATAAGATGTAGAGAGGTGGATAGAGAAAAAATAAAATAAACTCTTATTCAAAAATAAATATTAATATATCCATCTATCTCTCTCTCTCGATCTTCCTCTCACTCCTCTCTATCTTTTCCTATCCATATATTTCTCTACCTCTATCTCCCTATCTCTTGTTCTATCTCTATCTCATTATCTCTCCATCTCTCTCTACCTCTGTCTATATATCACTTCCTATCTCTATCTTTATCTTTCTATATCTCCCACTCTCATACTCTCCCTCACTCTCTCTCTCTCTATATATATTTATCTCTTCCATCTCAATCTATCCCTCTCCCCCCTCTCTCTATATATCCCTCTACTTCTCTCCATATTCCTCTCCTTCTCCATATCCATCTCTATATTTTGAGCTCTATCTCTATATCTCTCTTGCTCTTCCCCTCTCTATCTATCCTTCTATGTCCATTCTATCCATCTCTCCTCTCTCCCTATTACAAACATAACATGACCATCTTGGTAATCAAGCCTACTTATATTCCTAATTTAGAGGTCTTTTCCAATCATGTTTGGGATCCCTGTAAGTGGATGCATAATTGATTTGAAGCTATCACTTCTCCATTTAGACCTTTGTTACATAAACAACATCATTTGCTAAATGACCTACCAATAGACCTCATGTACTCCACATATGTTTGCAAAAAACTACACCAAAATTTTCTCTATTGACCTTTCATACCTCTTCGGCGTACCCATTGCACACCAAGGTGCAATTGCTAGTATGTAAGAATCTATACTGTAAATCCAAAGAATCTTTCACATTTATTCAATATGTGTTTCTATGAGTTGAGTTTTTCACAGGTTTAAACAAAAACACTGTTAATAGTATATAGATGCAGTTATTGTGCTTTCAGAAAAATCAACGCACATGCAGAACTCACAGACAGTATGCCCTTATTATCTCTCCTTGACAAATTTTGGCAGATTCAAAACCTTCACCTCAGCTATCATGCATCCTCAACCGCCCCAGACAAGTAAAAGAGCACACCCAATGATGCAAGAGCATCCAGAAAGAGTTGTAATCACAGATAGTAGAGTCTATTTTAGGACTGGCGGCTTGTGGAGATGTCAGATGAGTGTTGCATCCTTAAATGAGGTGGCACCTATTTTCAGCATTGACATTTTTTAATTCTGGTGGTCTCCATTCCGTAATGGTTGAATCATGGTGGCAGTATTTTTCATTTAGGTTGTGTGCAAGAAAACAGAGGAAGGGTGTGAGAAAAAGTAAAAGGAAAGTTTGCAGATGCTTGGAAGAATCATGGAGCAGATTAAAAGACAGAACAGATGAATGTTGCAATAGAGAGAGAGAGAGAGAGATGCATGATGTATGCCTGAAAAAAGACAGAAGTAAGGGTGTGTAGCAGGGGAGGAAGAAAGAAAGGTGCTGTTGCATGGGATAAGGCAGCAGAAAAGACAAAAAAAAATATTTCGGCTGAGAGGTGACTGCCATCTTCAAGGAGGAATATGCGTTTTCAATACAGAAGGAAAAGAAAGCCCGTGTTTAGAAAGAAAGAGGGAGTTAGAGTGAGCAGCCAATTTAGGAGAATATAGCAGATAGTAGAAGTGAAGAATGTTCAAACGGCTGAGTCATAGGTTATATGAGGATCGTTAGTAGACAGAGCCTTATCATTACTATCCAAAAGTATTTCAAATATTTTCTTAACAATTGTAATTTGGCTTGGGCTGCAAGGCCAAAATTTGAGTTTTGTTTGCCTTGAATGATGATAACAAAATTGAAATTCGTTGTTTTTGCCTGATAATTCTGGGTATTGTCTTATCAATACAGTTTGTTGTGTGTTTTGGGCTGCCTATGTTGGCTACTTGTGGCGGGTATCCCAACCAGTACTGCATCACCCAGCTTGCAGAAACTTTCCATCCGATAGAGTTTACTTTCTTGGGGTGGCTATCGGGTTCTTACATTACATGGGCTGCATAGACTTTCTTTATCTATCTTATACATGCATACCCACAAACTCTTATACTTAAGTAAGAACAGCATAACTAATAGGAAGTCTCCCTTTCTATATCACTCACACAGATATACTTATACTTAACGGAGAGCAGTTTTATTACTTCAGATTCAGAGGAATAAGGACAGGAAGAAATCACCATACCTCCAGACCATCTGAATTAAATAAGCAGAGACTATAATTATATATTGTTAAACTCATATATTGCTCATTGTATAGCCAAAGTTCTGATCTCTCATACCTTATACAATAGGCTTTCTTAGTCAATTGAATACCTCTGATTTGATATCTTAGTTCTAAATATTGCTCACATTACTGTACTAACCTTGCAATACAATAGTGTAGCTCAATCGGGGTCCTTTTTGGGGTTCTTCAAACCCTGTCACAAATTTGAAACATCAGAACAATCTTGGCCTTCTTGCTGCTCTCTCCAACTCAGCTTCCTCCCTCCTACGAAGCCAGTCAAGAAAAATAATGTTCCTACTCTCTTTTCCTTCCAACTGAAGATTTCTTTCGTCTTCACATTCATAGGAAATGACAAATTCCTGATTGGTTGAGTTGTCAATCTGTTTCTCAGGCTCTGGCTCTCCAGCAATCTGACAAAAATTATGCAAAACACAGCAAGCAAGAATAGTCTGGGCCGCATACTTCACATCTACATTCAACTTCTCAAGTATCTTCCACCTCTTCTTCAAAACAGCAAAGGCATTCCCAATTTTTGACTGGCCCCTGAGAAGATCCTCATCAAACTGATTCTTTCTGATTGCCTCAGGACCGTCCTCATTAAAAGGAGTAATCAAAGAGGCACTAAGAGGGAAGGAACCATTTCCCACAAGAACAGGCCTTGAAACCGCTCCTCCTCGCAATTGAATTTCAGGCTGCTGCAAAATCTCCCTTTCCCTGAGCCTGCTCCAAACACTACTAGCCCTAAAATGGGTAGCGTAATCCAATCCTCCCGGCGCATTACAGCACACGTCCCAAAAGACCTTGTCTGCATCACAAACCCCTTGTAAAAGTACGCTATAATACCCATGGCTTGACCAATAATCAGCAGGCCTGTAGGAATTCCTTGGCTTAAGCTGGAGTTTGATACGAGTTCCTCCTATAGCACCACATATGTTGGGAATCCCAGTAATAAATTCAAAATTGCTACTCAATCTCTGAATTCTTTCCTCTGTAGGAATCACAATGTATTTTGAATATAATTTATTTCTGTTTGCCAGCACTCCTGTGATGATTTTGGTGTACTTTATAACTGTTGAAGCCCCAAGATTGTACAAGTCCCCTATTTTCCTGGGGGAATCTCCGTGTGCAAGCCTGTGTATTACCATTGCCACAGCTTTCTTAACATCCACAGGCTCCCGGACGAAATCTGTATTAGGGTTTTCAATATAAGGCCTGATTTCTTCGGTCAGATATGTGAGAGATGCAAATCCCATTCTGTAATTTTTTCGCCATTCCTTGTCCCTGGTCTGGGCGTCCACAAAGGTATGATTTTGGACCCCTTCCCAGGCAGTGCTACTTCTGGGGACCTTCCAGCACTCTCTTCCCATGTTTGGGAGACATGATGATGTGTAGAGGACAGCGCAGATGACTAAGAAGATTGATGAAAGAGGGGTGTCTGACAGTAGGTTTTCCGAATGAAGAGGCTGGCTGCTGCTTGATGGGATGTCACTTCCAAAGGACTGGGCGCAGAAACACAGGAGCAGGAACTCCAATAACTCCATCTCCTCTTGACTTGTTTGCTTTAACCCTACTTCGTTTTTCAGTAGTCTAGTGTAATTAAATAGCACAATCGTCGAGGAAGAATAATATATTTTTCTCTTTTTCTCTAACTATATATTTGAGACTTACATTAAAAAAAGATTCTATATATGTATTTTCAATTTCATAAGTGGGTTCCTCGATGATGCGTCGGTGAATTGCCACACTAGGGTTAAATGTCTTTTTCGATTAAGAACCCCTATACATATCCATGTCTTTATGGGTTCCACTGTTTGCCGTTGCTTGTCCTCTTCTATTCAATGGTTCTACATCTAGAAGTTGCATAGCCTAAATTTTCCAAGCGATCAGGTGGACTGTATAACGGAAGCACAGCAGCCATGAATTATTCAATTAGTTCTCTTAATGCCTGCATCATTCAAGGGGGTCGTAAATACATCCAAGTAGCAAAATAATGAAGAGATTCTTAAAACTGGATTCCAGTGGCAACTAGCCTGATTTTGAGAGATATCATAGGGCAAGATTGGATTTCATAGCTTTGCACTTGTGGGTATGGGTTCTCAACCTAAAGAACATACTTGGGTTATCAGCACGGGTAAACACTTTCGATATACAGGAGTTAATCAGCAGAACTCCTAGTATGAGAATGTAGCTGTTTCTGTTGAGAATTTAAAATCCAACCTACCAGGTTTGCTGAATTTTTCCTTGTTTCAGTTTATAATTAGATACCTATCTAATCCAAGGAAAAAGATGTAATTTAATTTTTTCTTTTGGATGCTGCTTTTGGACTGCAGTCCGTCATGATGCTGCAGAATAAATAAAACAGTACCAAGTTAATGAATTGAAACTCCAAAACATAGTCAGGGTTTTTCCGGTATTATTTTGAACTTTTTTGTTTTTGGCCTATTTTTCCTTGAAAATGAGCATCTTCCCTGCCGTGGCTGGAGCATTGGCATATTTTCTTTGCTAAATCCTTCTATCTATAGCACCCTTGTTTTGTTGAGCATGATCTACTCCTGCTGCCATATCATTTAGCATTGTTGCCAATTTATATAGCATGTGTGCTGCTTTGGACGGAAAGCAGATCCTACAGTTGCATAAAGATGGTGGTTGACCAAAGCATAGGATAGCAGAATCAAATGGTGACAATATGTTGTTAGAAGTCTCTAACCTAAGAAATTTGCATCTAGGAATAAGAAATTTAGACTGATACCAGGTACAACATTAAGGACCCAATATGCTAATTCTCAACCCTCTCTTTAGTCTAAATTTCTTGGTACCTTGTACTTGAAGTTGATTTGGCAGGTCAGAATTATTTTTCCTTTTTTGGATTTTGAGCTGGTAGGGCTCAAGAAAGAATGAAAGAAAGCATTTATATTAATGTCCATGAATGACCAAAAAAGATCAAAGGGACTGAAATGTACAGCAGGTTCAATAGCAAAGAACTTGGGCAAAAGGGGGCCCTAGACATGAAGCAAAAACAAAATTAAACCTTAACCCGCATTTCCATGTTCAAAGCTAGGCTGCATTGAAATTTTCTAGCATTGGATAGGCATCAGTTGCTAGAGGTTAGATTATCCCAAAGATGCAGATATTACATCTAATTTCTAGGAAAAACTCAAACTATCCCTCTGAAAGGTAAAAGCCAAATAGTCTCACTCTATGCATATCCAACAAGAAGCTTTGCCCATGCTGATTAGGAGCATGCCTCAAGGCAACTTGTAGCTTTGAGCTTGCTAGCACTATTGGAAGCCTAAGTTATCCAATTAGTATTTACAACTTAGAATGGATGAGGGCTTGGTTCACTGGTAAGGCAAATGGAGTTTACTGAGCTTTAATTTTAATTGCAATCTAACCCATCGGAATGTCATGAGTTACAAGGGATAGGATCCAATGCAAGTACCAAGCAACTTTGGAAGAATAAATTTTTCTAAGAAATTTAAAGTCAAGAAATTTGAAATATTCAATATTGACAAAATGAAGATAATACCCCTTTAAGCAGATGAGGAAATGGATAAGGCTCAAATCTGTGCATAAAATTAGGAGACTAAAATCTTCAAGCTAACATATGCACAACAATGAACACATGTGCACCTAGGATGAACTCTTTTCTTTCATTCAACATAATTATTACAGAGTTGTGCACATCTCTAATAACCATGGCTCCTTTAAAGTTTGTCTTGGTCGTCTTTCCTGTAATGCTAACCCCATCGCACTCAAAGTCACTAAGTTTGTGGAGCAGACGTAAAAAGCTAATGCTATGTTGATGCATTTAAGCAAGGGGTTCCAATTAAGGACCAATTAAGGACCACCTAATCCTTGCAGCCTAAGTATTCAATTTAAAAGCCTGTTAACAAAGTTTATACCCAGTCAAATCTTTTTGGAGAGGATTGCAAAAGGACTCCAGCAATGAAAGGTAAGGTACACAAAACTAAAAAAAGGAAGGTGCAATGAGCTTACAGATATTGCAAAGTAGTTGTCATGTCATGATTAGATAGCCTAGACCTTTCCTTTCAGGATTCACTGCCCGCCTAGGTTCCTGCCAACTAGCTTTCTGCAAAATATTTGTTAATAGAACTTTAGATACATTTTCATTTGCTTTCAGGAAGCATCTGCTCCAAAGTCAGTATTTTAAGAGGAAAAATTACTGATAAGTGATAACCTACAGTTTACTATAGAAACAGATAATGTTAAGACTTTGGCAGCAATCACATTTCTGGCTGCTGAGCAGGCTTTAAAGACTTATCAATCCTTGTGCTTCAGAAACTTCTGTTGTAAATGCATAACATGCCAAGTTGCCAACTGGAATGCTTTCCAAACACCAAGTCAATATGCCTTCAGTCCCTCCTCAAATCTAGGCACTGTTTGCCTCTTAACTGCCCGCTGATGACTCCCAGCAGACCGTAGAGAAAAAGAAATCCCCTTTTTCACCACAACAGAAATGTTTCAAAGAAAAAGGAAATTTTGTGGCAGATGCTGCACTCCCATCCAAAATGCAGAGGAACTGGAGTGTTGTCTGCTGATTCAGATGCCAGATCAGCATTCAGAAATGATTTTACCCCTTATCTACCAAAAAACTGGCTTTTGTCTGTCACGTCTGCAGGTATGCATGCTATAGGTTGTGGAGGTTAAACGAGCCTCTTTGGATCCCCAAAATGGCTGTTAATGCTTCCAAGAATTGTGGAAATTGGTTGCACCAGTGCATGTGAAAGAATTGCTTAACAAAAAGTTGATACATAAAGCAGACCAACAAAAACAAAGATTAGAAATTAAAATCTTATTATCTTTTTGGGTGATGCAAATCACTAAAGAACCGAGGATGCTCCACATCGGACACCCCAGATAAGAAAAGACATGAGCTTCAGCTTATGAATTTCAAATGAGTTTGTCCAAGGATCAATCATGACATTGATCTCATATGGACTCATCCAAGTAGCCTGTTTAGTTGCTTTGCCCTTCCACTAGACTAGATACTCTTGATACTCTTTACCACTTGTTCTCTTGATGACTTTAGAGTTGATGATTGAGTCAACCTCTTCCCTTCCCTTTCCAAGTAACTGATGTCTCTGATTTGGAAGCAGTGTTCCACGGAAACGCGTTTCCCCCCCTTTTCGGCCACATTTTGGAAACGGGGACGTTTCGGGGACGGGGAAACGGGTACTTGAGACATTTCCTGCCATCTCGCCATTGCCATTGGTGCTCTGCCAGAGACGGGGAAACGTCTCTGCATCTCCCAAGGAGACGTGGAGACGTCTCCACGCCTCCTGGGGAGACACCTAGGCCTTTCTCGGGAGGCGGGGAGACGCCTAGCCGTCTCCTGTCGAGCCCCACGTCAATGGCAACTTGAACTTAATTTAAAAATAAATTTTGATTTTTTAATGTTTTGGGGTTACCCTAATTTGGCGTGGGTACAAGGAAAGTCCAACGGCACGATGGGATGTTGAGCCAAAGGAGCCTTCATAGATTGATGAGAATGATCCTACCACTTCAGATGCAGGGCTAGTTGGTGTGAGCTTGATGGATCTTGATCTTGTGGAGTCCAGCAGTTCCAGTGATGAGGAGTTTGCACTTGCAGATGATTAGAGGCCTCCCTTCACTACATTTTGAGTTTTGACATTTTGGCATTTTGTCTTACTCTTTTGTAATGCTATTGCTATTATGTGATGAGCCTAGCTAGTTCACTGTTCAAAACCTATCTTTTTCTTAAGAGTATTTGTGTTTTTGAGTTTTTTAGAGAAATTTTAATAGATAGAAGAGAAGGGGCGCATCATATAAATGCTCATAGAATGAAAACTTGAGCTATTCTATTCAAACTGAAATTGCAGAAGGTGTTTATTTGCATCAACAATGGATTTAATACATACAAACATACCCGAAAGCCTCCAGTTTATTTGATTAAAAAATGAAGCCAGTTTGCCAGTCTGTACATGAAAATCTAACAAGATTCAGAATAGGATGAAACAAGGTCTGAATCCAATTGTGAAACTGAAGCTATAGAAGAGGGAATACAAAGTGCTGAAGATGAGGAAGTTTAACCCTTGAGAAGTTAGGCGCTTCTCCAAGGAGGAAACACGCCTTAGCTCAAAACCAACGCCCCTCAAGCAAGAAAAATCAGAAACCCTAGCAGAAGGTAAGCCCAAGCAGATTTGATGCCTACTATGCTGAAGGAAGAACACCACAATCAAATCCTCTGATTTCTGATGAAGAACACTCCAAAAATCTGTTGAAACACTATAGAACCCCTGAAATGAAGTCCTCTAAAACAACACCAATTCAGCTGATCTCTCACAGCCTCAGAAGTGCACTCACTAAAGAGATTTCGTTCTCCAATGGTGGATTTGCAGCAACTTGATCACAAGAAGGAAGCAAGGTAGAAAACCCTTAAGGCAAAGTTGAAATGATCAAAATATATGAGTTTCTCATTGCCCAAGTCTCTTTTATAACCAAGGAGGTCAAAACCTAAAGAGGCCGTACATTTTAGGGTTTTGAATCATTTAAATTTATGGAATACAACTTAAAGTCACTTTCCATAGTTTCTCTTTGATTTTTGGCGCCTCCTTTAGTGAATTAAAAGAAATACAATAAAATATTCACTTTAGACTTATTTAAGTGAAAATTAGAAATATTAAAGTCAATTTCTAACAAATCACTTAAGTAAGCCTATCTCCCTCCATACTTCACCGAATCCAGTGCCGTCAGAAGCAACTCAGACTCCAGTACTGCCAAGGCACACAATGAGCCCATCCACGATCTCAGAAAATGAAATAGACCAAACTCTCCAGAAGATACCATTGACCCTCTAACCAAACCAGTTAGCCCACAAGGGTCCAAGAAAGGGCTAACACACTGCATCAGGTGACTGACTAGAGTGGGGACATCACAGTCCGCCCTCCCCGAATTTGCTTGTCCGCAAGCAAACTCAAAGATGGATGCTGTAAAACACTGTCACCCTCCCAAGTCGCATCCTCTGCTGGTAGATCCTTCCACTTCACCAAGTATTCCCTGATAACCCTTCTCTGAAGACGACGCTCTCTGGAATCCAGAATGGCCTCAGGAACCAATATCAACTTCCCCTCATCATCTAGGGGTGGTAAATCAATAGAAGGAATCACATGTGGTCCCAATGCCTTTTTGAGGCGTGAAACATGGAACACATTGTGAACCTTGCTATCCATCGGAAGATCCAACTCATAAGCCACTTCACCGACCCGTCTAACAACTCTGAATGGTCCATAGTATCGCGGCTTAAGTTTCTCTGCGCCCTTCTTACGAAGGGTGGACTGCTTATAAGGCTGGAGCATCAAATACACCAAATCATCGATCTCGAAAGATCGCTCCACTCGCCTCTGATCAGCATATTGTTTTTGCTGATTCTGAGCTTTCTGTATATTCTCTCTGAGTGTCCTCATAATATCCTGGTTTTCCTGCAATAGATCACCAACACTAGGTACTCTACTGTCACTCAGTAGCAAATCTAGAAAGCTCGGAGCATCATAACCATATAATGCTCGATAGGGCGTCATCTGAATGCTCATGTGATGAGTGGTATTGTAGCAATACTCACAAAGGTATAACCATCTCACCCATGCCTTCTGCTGCCCTGAACTGTAATTCCGCAAGTATCCCTCCACCCATTTGTTGACTATCTCAGTCTGTCCATCTGTCTGGGGGTGGTAGCTAGTACTCGGAGTGAGTTCTGTTCCACATAGCTTGAATAACTCTTGCCAGAAGTTACTCATAAACCTGCTGTCCCTATCACTGACTATACTCCGAGGCAAACCATGCAATCTGAATACCTCACGAAAGAACAAATCCGCCACCTGAATAGCTGTGTGCGTAGTAGTGATTGAGAAGAAGTGAGTATACTTCGTCAATCGATCTACCACCACAAAAATGTTGTCTTTCCCTTGAGCTTTCGGCAAGCCTGTAATGAAGTCCATAGACAAGCATTCCCACTTCCTCTCAGGGATAGGAAGCAGCTGGAGTAATCCTGCAGGGTATGTGTGTTCTTGCTTGTTCTGCTGACAAACAAGGCATTCCCTGACATACTGGAGAACAAAGGATTTGAGACCCTTCCAAGTGAATCTTTCCCGTACCTGCCTATAGGTCTTAAAGTACCCAGGATGTCCTGCCATGGGTGCATCGTGAAATGATCTCAAAACATGGTTCCCCATCTCTGAATCGGGAAGTAGAAATATCCTCCCTTTGTAAATGATAAGATCATCTACAAGAGAGTATCTGGCATCCTGCAATGTTCCATCCACTATGCTAGAAGCCCACGGGTTCTTAGCATACTCAGCTACAATCATATGTCTCTAGTCCTCTGAAATCTGTGTAAGGGAGCTCAAGTGAGGACGGCGAGATAATGCATCAGCAACTACATTCTGAGTACCCTTGACATAGGAGATGTCAAAATCATAAGACTGAAGTTTGCTGACCCATTTCTGTTGTCTTTCATTCAAATCCCACTATCCAAGGAAATGTTTCAGACTATTATGATCGGTTTTAACACAGAATTTACTACCAATCAAGTATTGCCTAAATTTGGCCATGGCATGCATGATGGCCAACATCTCCTTATCATAGATGCTAAAGCTCCTCTCAGGACCTCTCAGCTTCCTGCTCTCGAAAGCTATGGGATGACGATCCTGCATAATGACTGCACCAATCCCTTCACCGCTGGCATCACAATGTAACTCAAAGGGTTTGGTGAAATCCGGCAAAGCCAACACTGGACATGAAGTCATGAGAAATTTGAACTTCTCAAAGCACGCCTGTGCTAATGGTGTCCACACAAATGCACCCTTCTTAGTCAAATCAGTTAGTGGCACAGCATGCCGCGAGAATCCACTAACGAACCGACGATAGAAGGCACATAACCCTACAAAACCCCTGAGCTGTGTCAATGTCTCAAGTGTAGGCCAATCAATAATAGCTCGAACCTTCTCTGGATCCATGCTAACTCCCTCACTGCTGATAATGTGACCCAAATAAAGAAGCTCGGCCATGCCCAACACACACTTGGACTCCTTGGCGTACAAGGACTCCCTATCAAGTATGCACAAAACCTCATCTAGGTGAACCATGTGTTCTTCCCATGATCTACTGTAAACTAAGATGTCATCGAAGAATACCAACACATGTTTCCTCAGTTGAGGATGGAAAACCCTGTTCATAGTGGACTGAAATGTAGCTGGAGCATTGGTTAAACCAAAAGGCATAACCAAGAAATCAAAGTGTCCACAGTGACATTTGAATGCGGTTTTCTCTATGTCCTCCTCTCGGACTCTGATCTGATGATAGCCTGTTCTCAAATCAATCTTTGAGAAGTAGCAAGCTCCATGAAGCTCATCTATCAACTCATCAATCCGCGGAATAGGATATCTATTCTTTATAGTTCTCTTGTTCAGCACTTTATAATCAATACACATTTGGAGTGTACCATCCTTTTTCTTCACCAAGACAACTGATGAAGCAAAGGGTGACTTACTCGGCCTAATGTGCCCCATAGCCAACAGTTCTTTGATGGTTTTCTCAATTTCATCTTTCAAGTGTTTGGAGTGCCGGTAAGGAGTGATCATTATAGGTTTTGTGCCCTCTTCCAGCTCTATGATATGCTCAATACCTCTATCAGGAGGTCTACTTGGTGGGATTGCACTGAAAACCTTTGTATGTTTGATTCTGAGTTTTTGTACATCAGGATGGTAAGAGGAAGCTTGCTGATCCAATTGTGAAGGCATTAACTTGCATTCAGCAACCCAATCTACCATGTCATGTCGAACCAAACGTTCCATTCTTTTGAGTGAGATTTCTTTCACATTGCTGTCCTTGATGGCTTTAAGAACATGGTTTGTGCCATCAACTTTGAATTTCATCTCCATGTCGATCAAATTGAGTGTGAACTCTCCTATAGCATGAAGCCACTTCATGCCGAGAACTATATCAGTTCCTCCCATGTTCACAACATAAAAATCTGCCTTAAACTCATAGTTATTGAGTTTCAAAGGCAAGTCTAAAATCATCCTCTCGCAATTGAGAGTATATCCATCAGCAACCTTGACTCTAATGCCTTCAAACTGCTGAGTTTGAATTCCTCTCTTCTCCACTAAACGTGAGTCAATAAAATTGTGAGTTGCACCTGTATCTAAAAGGGATATGACTCTTTGACCAGCCAAGACCCCACGAAGTCTAAAGGATCCTTCTCTTTGCATGCTAGATAAATGAGCCTCCTTTAACTCAGTTTCTACTACAATTTCAGCCTCATCTTCTGACTCTTCTCCATCTGTATCATAAATTGGAGCTTGCTGATCAGAAAAATCAGTCACTTTTTCTCCCTCATAAAACCACTCCATGTTCCTATTTTGCCCTTTGGGTTTGAGGGGGCAATCATGAGAAAGGTCATAAGGGCCTTTGCAGTAAAAACAAAGTTTCCTTTTACGTAGATCATTCATTGTTTCCCGATCCAAAGGTGCTGTATATTTCTTTTTCTGATCAGCATTATCAGCTCTTTTCGAATCAGATTTATTTTCATTGTAAGAAGTAGAAGGTTTGGTGCCAAATTGCTTTCGAGGATTAGAGAGCTCCATGCTGCGAGCTTTCCTCATGGTTTCCTATAATGTTGGTGGATCAAATGCTTTGATCCATCCCTTCATAGGCTCGAAAAGTCCCTCAATAAAGAGTATGATCAGCCTCCTCTCAGAAATGCCTGTAACCATAACTGACAACTTCTGAAACTCTCCAATATATGACTCCAAACTACCTAGCTGTTTCAGCTGTGCTAGGTCTCTGAAAAATAGCTCGGGGTCACGTTTGTCAAACCTCTCTACCAGTCTATCTGTGAACTCCTGGTATGAAGTAATTTGATCATGGTGAAGAGTAGCCATACCATGAATCCACCAATCATGAGCTACGCCATCAAGGTGTAATGCTGCAAATCTAATGGCATCCTCCTCGGGCATGGGACGTAGAGACAAGAATGTATCTAACTTGCTAACCCAAGCACGTGTTGTGACTCTACCACTGCCATCATAGTTCACCAAGGTGAGTTTGTTGGTAGCGTGTCTAAGATCACTGTGCTGGTATCTAGGTCTTTTGTCATTCCTGTTTCTGTTGTGATCACACCTCTGATTCATGAATCTGTCAAAGTTAAGGTGCTCCTTAACTCTTGGTGGTAATGTATCCCATTCATCATGCATAGCCACGATGTTATCTGTAAAGCTAATCTCACCACCCTGTTCAACCTCTTCCTCACCCTCTGGATCATTTCTAGTGAAGGTAGGACATGTTGCCCTCTCAAAAGTGCGAGCTGGAACAATGGGTCTATGAGGTGCGCCATGGATACTGCCCTCATGATTATGCCCTGTATGCTGGCCTCTCCGAAGAGTTAAGTTCTCTACATTTGTGCTAAGCTTTTCAAGGATGTCCGCCACCTTTTCTTGGCCTGCAACCATACCTCTTAGCACATTTTGAGCTTCTAAATCTTCATTGTTCCTATGAGAACTTTCTCCTTCCCTATTAGCCATATTGTCCAAGTCTATTTCCTCCTCCTGTTCTTCAAATGGAAATGTTGGAAAAGGATTATCATCACCTCTTTGATTTCTAGGGCCCCTGCGAGAATAGTACCTGTCATAACCCTCCTGGTGTGACTTCATAATTTTTTCTAACTCCACAAGTTGGCAGAATCAGAGCTCTAATACCACTGTGATGAGCCTAGCTAGCTCACTGTTCAAAACCTGTCTTTTTCTTAAGAGTATTTGTGTTTTTGAGTTTTTTAGAGAAATTTTAATAGATAGAAGAGAAGGGGCGCATCATATAAATGCTCATAGAATGAAAACTTGAGCTATTCTATTCAAACTGAAATTGTAGAAGTTGTTTATTTGCATCAACAATGGATTTAATACATACAAACATACCCGAAAGCCTCCAGTTTATTTGATTAAAAAATGAAGCCAGTTTGCCAGTCTATACATGAAAATCTGACAAGATTCAAAATAGGATGAAACAAAGTCTGAATCCAATTGTGAAACTGAAGCTATAGAAGAGGGAATACAAAGTGCTGAAGATGAGGAAGTTTAACCCTTGAGAAGTTAGGCGCTTCTTCAAGGAGGAAACACGCCTTAGCTCAAAACCAACGCCCCTCAAGCAAGAAAAATCAGAAACCCTAGCAGAAGGTAAGCCCAAGCAGATTTGATGCCTACTATGCTGAAGGAAGAACACCACAATCAAATCCTCTGATTTCTGATGAAGAACACTCCAAAAATCTATTGAAACACTATAGAACCCCTGAAATGAAGTCCTCTAAAACAGCACCAATTCAGCTGATCTCTCACAGCCTCAGAAGTGCACTCACTGAAGAGATTTCGTTCTCCAATGGTGGATTTGCAGCAACCTGATCACAAGAAGGAAGCAAGGTAGAAAACCCTTAAGGCAAAGTTGAAATGATCAAAATATATGAGTTTCTCATTGCCCAAGTCTCTTTTATAACCAAGGAGGTCAAAACCTAAAGAGGCCGTACATTTTAGGGTTTTGAATCATTTAAATTTATGGAATACAACTTAAAGTCACTTTCCATAGTTTCTCTTTGATTTTTGGCGCCTCCTTTAGTGAATTAAAAGAAATACAATAAAATATTCACTTTAGACTTATTTAAGTGAAAATTAGAAATATTAAAGTCAATTTCTAACAAATCACTTAAGTAAGCCTATCTCCCTCCATACTTCACCGAATCCAGTGCCGTCAGAAGCAATTCAGACTCCAGTACTACCAAGGCACACAATGAGCCCATCCACGATCTCAGAAAATGAAATAGACCAAACTCTCCAGAAGATACCACTGACCCTCTAACCAAACCAGTTAGCCCACAAGGGTCCA
>CM021102.1:732506271-732595123 GCA_007115665.2 Sequoiadendron giganteum
AGAAAGGGCTAACACACTGCATCAGGTGACTGACTAGAGTGGGGACATCACATATTAGTATCTGTATTTACTATTTGGCATTTGCTACTTATTGTAATGATGAATCATGTAATCATCTTTATAGACTTTGTGATATCTCATATGACATCAGATATTCATATTTTCGATATAATAGAAATCTCCAATTTGACAATTTCATTTGTCAAATTTCATTTAGCAATTAGCATTCAAGAAATCTTCGTATTTAGATTTAGTATTTCAAATTTTGCTATGTTATAATTTTACTAATTTCCTATAGTTTCATTTGAAATGTAATTCTTATACTGTTATACTGTTATACATCTTTTCAAAACTAGTTTTTCAAGTAGTATAAGTATATGTATAACTATATTAGGACCACCACCCTGCCACCCCCCCGCCGCTGTCTCCAAACTTAGGCCCTTTGTCCCCCCGTCTTGGAAACCTGTCCCGCACGTCCCGCCGTCCCCAACTCCCGTGGAACACTGTTTGGAAGTTGCACATCTCAACCAGCATCATCTTCACTTGGCTGGTCCTCATGGAAGGGGTACTAGTCTGCAACATTGAAGGTAGGTGAAATATCCATTTCATCCGGTAACTTAATCTTATATGCATTTGCTGGAAAATCACTTCATCACCTCACATGGTCCAATCTTTCTCCACATGAGTTTATTGTAGGTCTCTTTTGGAAACCTCTCCTTACTCAACTATGAAAAAAGTAGAATCATTCCCCTTTTGTGTCCTAAGTAGGCCTAAGACAAACTCCATGCTAATATGCTCCCAAAGCTTGTTCGGAATAGGCATTGGTTTAGACAAACCATACTTTTTGACTCCTTCCTTTTACCATCTGGGATATTCTACATCACTCTGCATACCTCTTTAAATCCATTGCCATCTTGGGCCAATAATATATTTAATTGAATTGTGTGAGACTTATCAATTGTAAGGTGTCCTACCAATCCACCATTATGCATCTCTTTGATCAAATTCTATCTCATAGAACCTTGGGGCACATGCAACTATTGTCTTCTAAGCAACAAACCTTCTTGTAAAAAATAGTCCAGCCATGAAGTTTACCCATGCTAGCCTGATTCTTACACATTGAACATGCTACTTTAAAATCTGCCATCTTGATATAGCTCTTTCATACAATCAAATCCAACTATCTCTACTTGCATCTCACACAATAAAAGAACTCTTCTACTTAATGCATCAACTACTCTATTGGACTCCCCACTCCTATGCTTAAGCACAAATGTATAGCTTTGAAGAAATTCTACCCACTTCACATGATGCTGATTCAACTAGAAGGCTTGACGATTGATTCAGAAAACAAATTCCTTAGGCAACAAATAACATCACCATTTATTGAGAGCTTGCACAATGGCATAGAATTCTTGGTTGTTAACTGAATATTTCCTCTTAGCATCATTGAGCTTCTAGCTGAAATATGTTATAGGTTTCTCTTCTTGAATTAAAACTACACCTATTGCTATCCTACTTGTATCGAAGTCAACTTGGAACAGTTTGTTGAAGTTGAGTAATGAAAGTTTGGGTTGATTAGTGATCTTTTGTTTCAATGTCTTAAAGATCCTTTGAGCTGCATTTGTCTATACAGATTCTTTTTTGTCTCCCCTCATAGTTTTTGTGATTGGTGCAGATATCCCACAAAAAATGCAAATGAACTTCTATATAAGCTTGCCAAATCATGGAAACTTCTTGCATTAAAGGTACATTTTAGAGGAGACCACTACCTTATGGATTTTACCTTTTCTGTATCCATCTTCAGCTCATTGCGGAACACAACAAACCCCAACTAAACCAATTTCTCAAAATTATACTTGCTCAAATTGACCAAGAAGTTTTTTTCCTTAAACCTTTCTAGTACTTTCCTTGAATGCAACATATGTTCTTCTTTTGTCCTACTAAATAGGAGAACATCAACAAGGTACACAATTACAAATTTACCCAAGAATGGTTTCAGCACTTTGTTCATAAGCTACATGAAGATAATTGTTGCATTGGTTAGACGAAAAGACATTATCAATCACTTGTACAACCCCTCCTTTGTTTTGAAAGTGGTCTTCCAATCATCACCTTCCCAGATTTGGATTTGATGGTATCCACTTTTCAGATCTTCTTGGAGAAGTACTTGGCTCCACTTAGACAATCCATAAGGTCATCCATGTGAGGCAATGGAAATCAGTATTTGATTTATAGTTTGAGAATCGATACACGTTCTTCACATTTTTCTTTGGTGCCAACATTGCTAGAACAGCACAAGGATTTATGCCCTCCCTTTATCAAAACTTTTTCAAGGAGCTCTTTCACTTTTTGATTTACCTCTTCATTCTCCATTGAAGTCAACAAATATGTTACCTGTTTGGAAGACTCAATCCTAGTATTGAGTCTATGTGATGACTAATAATTCTTATTGGTGGCAAAAATTCTAGAAGATCAATGGAAATGATCTCCTTGTACTCTTGGAGCAGCTCACTTACTTCCTTCAATACTTAACTTGTCCTTTTTGTTGTCCCAACCTTCATTGGTATAGGATGATAGAATAATATTCTATTCCCCTCTTATCATCTTCAAACATTCTTTACCTATTACTAAGATAAATTTTCTACTGTTGCTCATTTTATCTTCTTTTTCCTTTAAAGGACTTAAGGTGTTCTTCTTACCTCCTTTCTCAATGGCGATGGTGTTTTCTCTTCCATCATGTATGTCCTTGTGGTCATATTGCCATAGTCTACCCAACAAGACATAGAAATGGCATACTCCCATGGGCATCACATCACACCATATCCCATCACAAAATGAACCAATCTGAAAATTAATAATCCATTTCGCATTCATTATCGACTAATGACCCTTATGAAGCCATGACATTTTGTAAGGATTTGAAAGCACAATTTTTTTCAAGTGAAGTTTTTCTACCATTTCACTTGACACCAAATTGTTAGAACTACCAATATTGATAATCATTTTGCAGTACTTACTTCCAGATTTGCAAATAGTTTTGAATAGACTTTTCCTTTGCATTGGTTCTTTCTCCTTCTCAAGTGTGTTAGATCTTTCTCAACATGAGTTTTTCCCCTTGTTTAGGCTCCACAATTTGATTTGGGGATGCGAACAATTCCTCTTCTGTTTGTACCACTTGTGTGCTTGCCTCATTTCTTCTTTTTGCTACTATCATTTTGAGCTTGAGGGCATTCAAAGGCCCTATGACCTGCTTATCTGCATTGGAAACAAGTTCCACCAAATGATTTTCCTCTTCCTCTACCATAGTTTCCTCTTCTTCTTGATAGATATGTTCTTCCTCTTGATGGATATGCTCTTGCTCTAGATGGTTGATTTTGATCTTGTTAAATACTAGATCCAACTCCTTGCCAATTTTGATTTCTTCTAACGCCTTGCAAATTTCTACCTCTACCAAATCTTCCTCTAACTCTTACTGTACTTTGTTGTTTTCTAGACAGCTTCACCTCATCCTTGAAGGCGAAATCTTAGTTCATTGATGTATCTAGTAGTTGCTTTCTCTTCTTTTTGCATAGCTGTTCTGATTCATAAACTAATAATGTTTCAATGTACTCTTGTACAAACAACTCCTTTTGTCTCAAATTTTGAAATTGCTTGAACAACTTCTATTGGTGCTTTGAGGGAAAGAAATTTACCTTAAGATGCTTTAGTATTTTAGGCCATAACTTACTTTCTCCTTGCCTTGTTTTCTCCATGATTGTTAAAGGCTATCCCAATAGAGGGCACCATGTGACTTCACTTTGGTGACATCAAACTTAACCCTCCTAGGATCATCTTCCCCCAAGTTTTCCAAGTCAAAGTATTTCTCAATCTTCTTCATGCAATCTACAATGATGTCAGGATTTAATTCCCCTATAAAGCTTGAAACATCTATCTTGACCTCTCCCCCTTTATTGGTTATAGTTTGAATTAATATTTCCATGGGGTCTTGAGCCCCAATAGGAGCTCCTTCTACCTTTGCTTTATCCTCAAGTTTGTCATGTGGTAATCTAGCCTCTAAAGCCTCAAATCTCTTCAACAATTATACATTTGGGTCACTTGTTGGCCTTCTTCTATGTTTCCTAATAGCAACAAAATAAAATTACCTTTGAGCCATCTTTCTTCAACGAGTGATCAACTTGCTCTAATACACAATGACCTTATAGATTGTTGGTGATCTAAGCTATAGACCCCAAATACCTAAGGTTTGATAATCTTTCAAGTGCTAGGGGTGTCAAGATTAAGAAGATACCACAAACCTATATTCAGGTTGGGCAACTAAAGACAAATTATTGAGGTGGGTAAGACCTCCTTTGCTTCTGGCTCTACAAGACCAAGGGAGGTTTCCTTGAGTTGTTGGATTGGCTATTGAAACTATGATTGAAGGCTTCCTTACAAAAAACTATACCCACTACACAGTGTATCCCAATACCGGTGTCATAATATACCTATGTGCTAGTTTGGACATGCAAGGTTTAACACCTCATTCAATAGATGATCTACCATAAAAGTGTGAGAATAGGTTTTATAATAACCCCTTTAGTTGTTACATATAGTAGTTGGAACAAACACACAAATGAAACTGAAAAGATGTGTAAATGGTCGTATTTTGGGTGTGTTGAGGATGATGGTGAGAGAAAACTAGTCACAACTGGTGCCTTTTCCATTGGACAACAAAGTCTTTGAATCTAAACAAAAATCAACAATTGAAACCAAGGTAATTACCCTAATCAAGAAACTATGAAAGACTATACCTTTTAGAATGCATAAGCAAGCTAGGCTCTACACATACATTCAGAAAAACAATAAATGCTTGCAGAATATTAAGCAAGTCTATTTAGTAATCCTTGAATATGCCCACACATTTCCTTTATTATGTTGAAAAGATACCTTACAAAAGCTTTGCAAAGATTTTACAAACTTCTGGTTGAAAAACTAAACAACTTACATGTCTAGAAATGCATACCATATGCAAGGAAACACTCAACTAAGGTTGATTCTGCCTCTAATCATGCAATCTTTAAGATTTACAATATGTTATTACAGATTTGGAATAAGCCCATATCATTACAATACAAAAATCAAACTACCTAGGGATGGAATATGAAACCCTAAGGCATCCTCTGTATATCTCTCTATTGTTGGCTTTGTAACTTGTCTAAGAATTTAATCCTCCCTTTTCAAAATGATGAACATGGTTGATATACCCACAGTAGGAGGGCATGCAAGTTGTCAAAAAGCCATGGCACACATGGAGACCCTCACCACGACCTCTTCCAACACCCAAACAACAAGTGTCCTTTGCAAACACGATTTGACCACCAAGAAGTGTTAAAGAACATTCTTTTGACCTTTGCCATAGTCTTACATTGATGATTTGTGGGTTTGAGTGCAATAATGGACAAAAATGCCCACAAAATCTGCTAAAATTGCATCTAGGAGGTGCTACAAATAATAAAAGCAACATGAGTGCCACCTTTCCTCCTCAATCCATGTTAAAATGCATTTAAGACCTTTTGTCGCTTCCTTAGATCGATATTTGGTGGTTATAGGTGTTGTTGCAACATTAATGGCATTTTTGAAGGTCAATCCTTTTCAGTTTTACCTTTTTTGGAAATACAACCACCTATGGGATGTGGGCCTTTGACCTCCATCAAGATGTATGATACCTGCTAATGCTTTAGTCAATATAGCGGAACTTTGGTTGGGATCAAGACATAGTGGAAGATTGGGTCGACACAGACATATCTTGGCATCATTGTTTCCTTTGCAAGGTCCTATAGACCTTCAGGTCTTTGCAAAACCACTTTTGCGGGATATCAACTTGGGTCAGGATATGGTAAAACAACCATCAAAATCAGGCCATGTCCCTTTGATCTTGTATTTACCTTTTTCATGCCTTGGTTCTTCTTCCTTTAAATTTGCCACCTCCATCATGACTGCTTTTGGCCACCTTCATTTCATGCCCCTTCTTGTTAGAAACCTTGCATACATTTCACCCTCATTTGCACATAAGATGCCAACCCACACAGGAATACATGGGAAATTAGTGCTCAATAGGATATGCAAGCCATCAGCATAGATCGAGATATATCCTATTAGTTTTAAAACCTCCACAATATTGTGTAGACCCAAGAAGTTTTGCAAAATGGCATGGATTGAGATATATCCCATTAGTTTTAAAACCTTCACAATACCGTGTAGACCCAAGAAGTTCCACAAAACCTCTTATTGCAGAACATCAACTTGCATTAGGACATGCGGGAAAATCGCCTCCAAGTGGATATGCATATATCAGGCCTTTACCAAGTTCACTTGAATCATCGTCACCTTTTACTTTATTTGTTTCTTTTGTCGGGTTTTGGGTGTGTATCGGGAACATGTGGAATGTCCACGGTCATTTGAACTTCCTCCTTAGTGCCGGATAGAAAATTTACTCGCTACTGAACTCACCTTTTGGCTATGGGCCGGTTCACTTAGACTTTCTTG
This sequence comes from Sequoiadendron giganteum, assembly GCA_007115665.2. Classification (NCBI taxonomy): domain Eukaryota; kingdom Viridiplantae; phylum Streptophyta; class Pinopsida; order Cupressales; family Cupressaceae; genus Sequoiadendron; species Sequoiadendron giganteum. The sequence continues at coordinate 732,512,800 of CM021102.1, forward strand.
CAAGAAGTCAATAGTAGAACAAAAGTCTACAAGTGCATAACTTAGCTAACTTTTATCCAATTTTCCCCAAATTTGAATTGGGGATACCAATTTGGAAGTTTTACAAGGTGGAAAGCTCAAAAATCCTCTACATTTAGTCATTTTTAGGATTGTGAATTTGGATACTTAGGCCTAAAGGAAGGAATGGATACAACGAGAAAAGACAAACCCTAATCATGACAAACCCATGCATATTTTCTCAGATTGGTTATAGATAATGTGAAATAACAAGGGGGAAAACACAAGGCAAAGAACATACCAAAACATAACAAGGCAAGATGAGACACAAATAAATGGGGTGCCAACACAAATATTGCAAAGTACTTGTCATATCACAAGTAGATAGCCTAGACAATTCTTGTCAAGCTTCAATGCTCACCTAGGTTCCTACCAACTAGTTTTTTGTAAGAAGATTTGTTAGTATAACTATAAATACATTTTCATTTGCTTTCAAAAGGTATTTGTTCGATAGTCAATGTGGAAAGAGGAGAAATTATTGATAAGTGATAATCCACAATTTCCCATAGAAATAGGCAAAGTTAAGACTTTGGTAGCAATCACATTTTTGGTTCTTTAGTAGGCTTTAAAGAATTACAAATCACTGTGGCTCAGAAGTTTTTGTTGTAAATTTGTATCATGTCAAGCTGCCAACTAGAATGCTTTACAAACACCAAGTCATTATCCCTTTAGTCACTCCTCAAATCTAGGCACTGTATGCCCCTTGACTGTTTGTGGATAACTCCCAACAAACCATCTCCAAAGGTCTTAAGAAAAGAAAAATTCCTATTTTTCACCACAACATAAATGTTTCAAAATAAAAAGAAGATTTTGTGGCAAATGCTTCACTCCTATGCAATAGGCAAAGGAATGAGCATGTTGTCTATTGATTCAGATGCCGTATCATCACTCAGAGCTGATTTTGCCCCTTTTTCTCCCAAAAAATTGGCTTTTGTATGCCACTTCCTTAGGTATGCATATTCTAGGTTGTGTAGGTAAATGAGACTCTTTGGATCCCCAAAATGGATGTTAATGCTTATGGGAATCATGGAAATCAGTTGCACTAATGCATGTGAATGAATTCTGAACTATATAGCAAAAAGTCAATACCTAAGTAGACCAACAAAAACAAAATATTAGAAATAAAAACCTTATTATTATTTTTGGGTGATGTCGATCAATAAAGAATCTAGTATGCTCCTACATCGTATGTACATGTGAATGAAATATGAACTATATAGCAAAAAGTCAATACCTAAGTAGACCAACAAAAACAAAAGATTAGAAATAAAAACCTTATTATTATTTTTGGGTGATGTCGATCAATAAAGAATCTAGTATGCTCCTACATCACATGTACATGACACAATTGAGAAAATAACAATCAAGTACAAGCAGGCCCATCATCAATATTGCCAATAGCATCCATTAGTTAAGAGCCCCTTTAGTTGAATAAACTTGAAAGAACCAGCATTTTTTTTTTTGCATTTTTTATTTTATTTTTCAAATCCTTGATTGAAGGGTGTGATATTGGCTCTTGAAATCATTTGTTAGAGACTTAGAGTCATTTGGGACTCTACTACCTTCATATTCCCCCACTTGATATTATTAATCAGTTATAACAGCTCACCATCAAGAAAGTTAATCAAACCACATGAGGAAGTCCAGTTACAACCATGTAGCTGAATTTGTGCCACTTTTGTCTGCAAAGGAAGAAAAAAGAGGATGATCTAAGGTGGGATTTAATTGAAGAAAGAGAGTCTAAGAATAAACTGAAATAATCAATCAATTTGTGGCTGTTTCCAGATGCTTTCATCCTCAATTAGGATTTGGGGAGATTATATATATATTTGAGGGAGGGATGGGGTAGGAATGTTCTGAGTGGTTTTAGAAAAAATTAAAGCCATACTCCTCGTGGCTTTTTTTCCCTGGTGAAGATCCAACTTTAAAAGGAGATGGAAATAGATTTTATAGGTGATTTTAGACACATTTTATGCCCAAAAACATTCTCTTTTGCCAAAAACAGAACAACAACTAAACTCAAAACATATGAATCTCTGCCTGAACGTGATAGAACCAACTGTCTCAAGCTCTCTGGACTTTTACAGTCCAGCACTACTATATTTCTCCTCTCTATTTCTAACCCAAAACATAAGATAAAAAGTAATGAACAACTTCTCTCCTATCACTTTTTTGTCGCTGCACTCTTCACAATAGTTTCTTAGTAAATCACAATTCAAAATCAGAATAATAAGAATGCAACTACTCTTTCCTATCACTGCCTTCTTTACCAAACTTAGAATGATAATGGATGCCAAAATGATATTACATAGTCGCTGCTCTTCCCAAAACAGAGCCATGCATCCACAACAATGAATAATCATCCAAAAGAAAATGCTTTTCTTTTGCTTAAGCCCCATGGCCTCCACTAAGTTTGTTGGTTTTAAATTCCAACCAAATAATTAAAGCTTATATGACTCTTCGTGCCATGAATTACATAGTGGCTGTTAAAAAGCATTTAAATGACAGTTTCAACCACCACTTAGTGGCTGACAAAGCATTACGGATTGATGTGCCACTTTAGTGGCCATCACCTTGGCTTGAATGCCAAATTTTTTTCCTTTATTCATACCTTTGATGGAGGCTTATATGCCTCTCAAAGTGCTAGCATTTAACAATTTTAAAATTACTTTATTACATGCTTTTACAAACATGGCATATCTGTCAGTAAATATACCTTTATATATATATATATATAATCTCTTCATTTTTATATCTATTTATATATTATATATGCTATAAATCATATATATATACTTATACATATTATTATTTAACACATTTTTATGATAGTTGATTTGACTTGATAAATAAACAATATTGGCAAATTGATGAAACAATTTGATTCATAAACATATATCACTTTTGTTGATGAGTGTTTTTGCACATCACAACACAGATAAAACACAAGTGTTCTATCTCTCTTGAAAGGGAAATTTCCTCAGAAAACTTCAGAAAATAACCCCAAGATTTTGGATGTCAGGTCTTGACTTGCAAAAATAACTCAGTAGTTGATGTGATTTGCTGGTAATCACAAAGGGCATTTATGGTTACAAAACTGGAAGCTAATAAGATTCAATATGAGATTTTAAAATCTGAAGATAAATGCAAACCCTAACTGTATTCTTAGGTTTGAGATCTGAAAATCCTACGTTGCATCAAATATAACAGCTTGAGTGATGCCTTTTCCTTAATACTAACCCACATTCAAAGAAAATGCAAAAGATTGAAGGGTTTCAAAGAGGTCTAATCTAAAACCTAAGGACAATCATGTAAATGGAAAGTTCTTTAGATGGGAAAGTCCCCAATAAAAACCTATCTCTGCTTAATCAAGGAAAACCCTACAACTCCACAAAAATGGTGCAATCTTCAAAGGAATTTAAAATATTTTCAGACTGTAAATCATTCAATCACATACCCAAATTTTGGCATAATATGAATAAACATTCACAGTTGAACTATTGCATTAAAAATGGCTCAGACTAACCATGCACTATAACTTACAAGCAACAAATCACAAATGGTATGAGCAACAGACTTACCAATATTCCTCAACAGTTTTCCATAAACAGGAATGAACATGAAACTAAATAACTTGGAAAGCAAGAACCATGCAATAATATGAAGCAAAAAAGAATAGAACACCCAAAATCAATGTCTTCTTATATTAGCTCTAAAAGTGTTTACAACAATTCCAGATCCAACTGCAAAATGAGGGAAAACCTCATATTTATAGAGTTCATCATAAGTTTAGAGTTTCTAAATCAATGGCCAGGATTACATCAAGCTAAGCGCCCTAATTAGGTCAACCAAAACAGGTTGGCCTCATGTGATTCTAATGCCCATTTGAACTTAACATTTAAAAATCACTAAATCCCGTTTTTTACATTAAATGCCATTTCACATTTGAAATAAAACATGTTGGCATTGATTCCTAGGTTGCTAGGCTGTCCTATGATCTCCAAAAATGATTTGCACCGACTCCAAGGCCAAGTCATCCTATTCTATCCCTTTTTCCATTTGTTGTCTCTTTGTAAATTCCTAGAATTTATGTACAATATTATTTAACTCTTCCTAGTCGAGAATTGGAATAATTTTTATCTTGTAAGTTGTAGAAGCCACTGCAGCTTTATGCTTCTTGAGTATCTTATCCCAATCCAATTTAGACTCTTGAAATTTGTACATTAGACTGACATACAAGGCAACATTTTCTAGATGATCCTTGGTAACATTACCATCTTCAACATGTGTAAAGTTGTCCTTCCACCATTGTTTCAATAAGTTTAACATGATAGATTCCTTGGCAAGGACCTTACTAGTCATAGCTTCCAAGAATAAAACACAACTTGCAAAAATTTCACCTATGTCCTTTATGATCTTTGTGCATTCCTCCAACGCCTTGTCCATAATTTCTCTTCTGAATTTGAATGCTTCTATCCAAGCCTTGGGTTTATCAACATTTTCTATAGTGAGAACCTTTTCTTCAATTAGTACTTTCTCAGGGATATCAACCAACATGTTTAACCTCACTGTGGACTTGTCATCTATGACCTTGCATTCAACTTTAATTTCCTGCACTATGTCTAGACAAGCTGAACATCTTTCATATAGTTGCACAACTTCTGCAATCAAAGGAATTCCCTTTTTATAGACTCCTATTATCCATCCCTGTGCTACCTAGGCTGAGGATTTCATCTTTCCGAGCTCATTGATGGCATCATTTGATAAAATATTGGGCTATGCAAAAGAGCTAGATTTAGTCCGAAGAGGGCTAACCAAGTGGTTGATATAGCTTTAGAGTTCATCCACTTGTTTCTTTAGTTGCTCCTTGGATTTTACCTCCTTTTCCAATCTTTGCACAATAGTCTCCACAAAACCCCTTAAATCCTCAACCTCTTGCCTTTTGGTGGAAGGGCCCAAATTAAAAGATGTAACATTATACTCAGGAGTAATTTCCTCCTTACTCTTCTCAACTGTAGGTGTTGCAATGTGCACCACCCTGTTATTGGAATCATCCCTATTAATTCGAGAGATAACCTTTGCCGCCTTCTTCTCTTTGGGCTTATTTATGGTGGCCAAAAATTTATCCCAATCTAGGACTGCCACCTCAATAATTGGTTTGGGTTTTAGGCTCTCCTTGAGCCAATCAGGAGTTGTGGATGTTTCCACATTGGTATCCATTTCTTGTTGTTCCTATTCTTGCTCCTCCTGAACAACCTTACCCTTATTGGAGTCTTTTTCCTTACTATGTTCTTCTTCATTGACATTTTCTTGTTGCTGTAGCTGCTCATCTTGGGGCTGTTGTTGGTCATCTTTGACTGGTTGCTCAGGATTTTCAACATTTATTTCTTCAGAACCAACCTTAGATTGGGGGGCTTTGGAAGCATCTTCAAATGTTTGGCTTTTCCCCTCAACATCCTCCCCTACATCAAAAGGTTGATTGTCATCCGACTATTCTAGAACTATGTCTTCTACATGTATGTCTTGATCTGTAGCTTCCTCCTTTTCAACTTCTGCAACAACCCTCTCTATATTGGTGAAACAAAGAAAAATGATGTTAAGTGGGAAACTATTATGAAAGGGGGTTCACCACAAAGACCTATTTCTCTAATTTCATTCAAGGAAATGAGATCCACATAATGAAATGACAATCAATCCTCAAGGTGAATCAAATCAAGGTATGAATCAACAAATTTCCTCTCTATGCAAGGACGGGGGTAAGAGCTAAATAGCACTTTGGGGAGAAAGATTACAATCATCAAATAACTCCAAAATGCAAGCTATAAAATACAAATGAAAATGTATTCAAAACTAACATAAATAGCAATAAAAAGGCAGATCTGGAAAAGGGATAATGATGTGTACCATTCACCAAAAGTCACTTTTTGAAGCTCACTGAGGACTCATTCGCCCTATGGCGAATGGGTCCTGGCTAGGGATCTGCAAAAGTCCTTTTTGGGTTCTCTTCTGCTATGTTTGCACTCCCAAATTCCCAATTTTCACTGTCGGACAGCCGGAAATAAATCATGTAGAAGAGTTTCCATGAAATAACAACTTTTCTTGCAATTTTGACAACTTTTCAACTTTCTTCAATTTTTCTCTTCAAAGGATCTTCCACCTAAAATCTGCAATCACACATCAAAGAGAGAAAAATGTTGTTTGTTGGGTGAATGGGGGTTTTCCTTGGTCAAATCCCATTTTGGTAATTAAACCTTGAAATGAAACAAAATAACATGAAGGAATGATGAATGAACAAGCAATGCCACAACTCACCAAACCCTTGTTTGAAACTTGGATTGTAGATATGCAACTAGCATGAAATGGCTTCAATGGATGCGAATCTTGATCATAAAACTTGTTTTGAAATAATGCCTTTGATATGCTTAAATAGATCTTGAACTCTACATCACCATATTAGCTCAAACAATATGCATGATGCAATAAATCTTTGACATGATAATGGGATCTTGATTGCTGCAATAATCTTCAACAAATCTTCTCTTGAATGCCTTGAAAATGCTCTTGAATGATCTTGCTTGATCTCATGAAGTCACATAAAAGTTCTAGGATGCTCTCTTGAAATTCTTCTAGGTGAAACATAGTGAAATGACCTCTTACTTATACATATCTTAATATTAATTCCCAAAATTCAAATATCACAAGCCAACATCTAAATATACATTTGAAATCATTGAAATACCACCAAAAACATAATTTGAATTTAGGTCCTAGGTGCAAGTGAAGACCCATTCGCCCTATGACGAATGGGTCCTAGATCACTTACCTAGGACACACATTGCTCAATGTTAAACATTATCTTATGGCATTTATGAATGTCGGGTTTTATCCCTCGGAAATTGTAATTAATTAGGGTTGGATTTGAATTAAAGGGGCCAATTAAGGCAAATTATCCTAAATTAATTAATAAAGCCCTAGGTTAGTGTGAAAGTGTAAAGATACACCTTACAACACCAAAAATAAGGCACAATTAAGTCCATTTTAATTAAAAGGCCCTAAACTTAATGTGAATATGTAAAACATATTACAACACTAAATTAAGGCATCATTAGGCTCATTTTATTATTAATTATTCATTCCCAAATTAAGTGTGAAAAAGGATACTTTTTCGTACACTACAATTGGTTAAGTTAGGAAAGGGAATCCCACTCCTTGGAGAAGCCTTCCTTTGGTATACAGCTTGGGGTTTCTCCCCGGAACTTTCAATATCTATGGTTTCTTCCTTTGTTTCTCCTTCCGCTTCATTAGGAGGGGCCTCTTCTTCTTGCCCAGTTTTCTTTTTCTTCGGTAGAGGGATGATATCTACAAAAGCATCCTTTTGCCTAGCCCATGTAAGCCTTCTCCTTTTTGGGCTTCCCTCTGTAGTAGGTTTTGTTGGCTTTCTTTTCTTGGGGATGGGTTTTCTTTCAATCTCCTCTATCTTCAACTTTAGTTTTTGTTTAGCTTTAGCCCTCTTGATTATCAGAGGCTTCTCTTCCTCAAATTCTTCCTCTTCACCTCCCTCCTGTCATTCAGCATTTGACTCTTCCTCGGAGGATGATTGTGATTCAATATCACCCATCAAATCATAAGAGAATTTCACTCCATCTGCCTCTAGCTCCAAAATTTTATGATTGGCCCATTACTTGGAGTACTTGATCATGGGAGAAGTGACCTTATTCAATTCCACTACTTCCTCTTCTACCCAATCAATCGGAGGGAGGGGTTTGTTTGCAATGTCTATGTAATCATGATGTTGAATTCCATCCTCCTCATCCTCTACCTGATCCAACACATCCATGATTCTGTATAGTCTAATCATTTTAAGGGATAGCCGAGAGAATTTCCTCTTGAAGACTTCAAATTCATCCTGGCAATTGGCCAATAGTCTTCAATATGTGCCTTGTGCCTGTAATTCCTGGTTGCAACCTTTTGAGCAATCCCATAAGGAACAAAATACCTTCTCTTTGTATGAGTGGGCAAATGAAAGTATTCCATCTCTGTTTCTGAATGCTAGGCATTGAGGAAAGAAGGGCAGGCTTCCCATCCATTCATTTTAATGGGGAATTCAACCCCAATGCCTGTCTTATGCAAACTTTTCAGCACTTTATCAAAGGCAGCCAACTGCCTAGTGACTTCTAGGAGGATCAACTTATTAGTGGGATACCTTGGCAGCCTGTATGGTCTGAGGGGGCACCCATGTACTCTGATATAGGAATTTTTTTGAAATTGCAGAAACCAATAACCATATTTCTTCACCAACTCCATGGAATCTGCAGATAACCTGACATGCAGGGCCTCTTGCAATGTCCCGGTGATATACATTGTGAAAGTATCATTGACCCTTCTATAATGGGAAGTACTCGACAGGTGCAATTGGGGATAACATTCATAGACCTTGTCTTCTCCAATTGTTCCCTTGCAGGTTAACCCTCTATGCTTGAAACTCTGGGCCAGCATATACACAACAGAGGAAGTCATAGTGAACTTCTTGGTGTCCTGGACCTCTCTGAATTGCTTGTCAAGGTTGTCACTGATCAACCTAGCCCAATGGTAATTGGTCCCTTTTGTTATCTCTGCCATGATGTAGAACATCCACTCTTCAAATTGGAACACTCTCTCCAATCCCATCACTCTGCTCAAGAGAGTTATCATGTCATTGTATTCTATCTTGAAGTCACTTCTATGCAACACCTTAGGCAATTTGGTGTAATGTTGCCTAGGCTTATCTATCCATGCAGAGTTTATGATCTCCAAAGCCTTCTCAAGGTTGTCTGTATAGAATTTCCTTGTTGTTTCTAGGGTAAACATAGTCAACTTTTGATGGGATTCCAAATGCTTCAGCCAATGCTTCTTTTGTGAGGTTTTCCATGATTCTCCCTTTCAAACCATTAATCTTCCTTTGATCCGAGTCAGAATGCTTGGAGCACTCAACAATTAGCTCAGGACATTGAATGGAGTGAAGGAATTCTGCAGCTTGTGCCAACCCAGTCTTGACTAACCTCCTTTCCAGTTCAGTAGGAGCTAAGCAAGTCATTCTTTTCTTGAAATCTTCCAAATCTATGTGCCCCAAGTTGGTGTCCCCAACCTCTCCCCAATAGGAGGCAATCTTAGACTCTAGTAGGACACCCTTGAAATCATACTTCATCATCTTTGCTCTGGGTAGTTCCTCCTTCTCAGCTATGGTTTTCTTACCCTTTCCTATTTTTGCTTTTCTTGAATTTGCCTGCATCTGTTAGCAAATATTATAATCACTTTAAAAGGCAGGGAAAAATGTGGAAAGAATGAACAAATATCCCATAGGACTTCCATCATAAATAAATCATGAAGAAAACACTCACACCCACATTAAGCAATGCATAAGATGATATCATGAATAACATGCTTAAAATTCCCATATACAATCATTAAATTCATCCTAAAAGATCAACCTTGGGTTTTACACTCATACAGGAAATCTGGGTATTTAGCCTTTACAAGAAATCTGGGGATTTCATGTGTTCAAGAAATCAACAACGCTCCACATTGGGGATTTCCAGTGGTTGATAAATATGCGATAACTAAGATTTCAGGAATTTCTTATGGTCAAGAAATCCACGAGGTAAGGCCAAGTTGTGTAAATCTTCATCATTGGGAGCAATTGGACATCAAAATCATATTAAACCACCTCACCTTAACACACTACATTCAGATTGCAATCATCACCAAGTACCCTAAAAACCTCAAAAAAATCAAGTCTTCAAGAAATCATTTCATGATAGGCATAAAATTACGAAGAAACAAGACCTATCGGGGATTTTGTGAAGACACGAAATCCACAAAGATGACTGCATCGTGTATTTCTGAAGGGCAGGAAATCCACAACAACAGGCCCGCTAGAGATTTCAAAGAGGTGAGAAATCCATGACGATGAAACTATATCTCTCAAAATGCCTAAGTAATGCCATTTCGAATTCATGGGGGTTGTTGGGAATTCTTGGAGCGACTGAAATGCTTCATTCGACCTGAAATCTCACGATTCAACAGAATTTTGTAGGGGTCTATCACAATGGCTGGATTTTTCGGGCAAAATATGAGTGATTACAATTAAAGACCAATGTGGAATCTTGTTTTGATGTTTCTCCCTTTGATATACATGGTTCAATAATTTTTTACCAATTGTTACTCACTTACACAATCCAAGCATTCCGCCTTCTTGACAACAACCTAGGGTTTTAGAGGGTCTTTAGAATACAAGCTCGTAATTAACCTATGTAAGCTCACCATGGGTCATCATCTTCACTCAGAGTTTAAACCCTAGCCCTAAAATGAAAACCACGGGGCACTAAAACATACAAAGTCAAACCCTAATCACGGAACCCCCATGTTTCAATTCAACTTTCAAATTTTACTCCCTATCTCGCCTATATACGCGTTTATAACCCTCGCACAGAACATGGCTTGGTTGAGGGCTGCCATAAAATCAATAAAATTGATAGTTTGTGCAAAATAGGATGCCCTAAACCTAGGCTGGCTTCAAATAGATGCAAAATATTCAAAGATACTATGTTGAAACCAATGGAAACCACTCGAGATGCATAGAAAATACACATGATAAAATGATGCATGACAAACTAGCTTGCAATTGAACGAAAGTATGCAACTAACCTTTGAATTTGAAGGATGGAGGAAATGAAACACAAACCAATTGCTAATGCTCCTTAATCGACAACACAACCCTCACAACCTCACTCACACGATCAATTGGATGCCCTAGCTCAAAAATTGCCCGAATGCTTGACCACAAGTTTGCAACAGTGATGAATGGGAAAATGAGAAGTTAAAATACCTTTTAAACCTTTGCCTCCATCGCCATTAATGTCTTCCCTCATCATACCTCAAAATGCATTAAATTCGTCGAGACAAAAATGTCTTTTCGCAGCGTCACTTTTTTGAAGCATCGGGGATTTCATGCACTCAAGAAATCTGTGGGACAAACATACCTCAGAGATTTCAAATCAATAGGAAATTCACAACGGGAACACTTCCGGAGATTTCACATTAACAAGAAATTTGCGACAATAGGCCTGTCGGAGATTTGCAAGGTGAGAAATTTGCTATAGCAAAACCATCAGGGATTTCCAGGGATCTTGAAATCTCCGGCATATTGTGGTCCAGGGATTTCCAAGAGACAAGAAATCTGGGGGGTAAACACTGTCAGGGAATGAAAAGGAGCAAGAAATCTCTGAGATTCTTCCAGCTGAAATCCAAGGGACTCAAAGTGATGAATCTTAACAAATTTGATCTTTAGGACTTGTCGTAAACCAAACTCATTTTCCAACTTAAGTTATCCTCACAAGCTCGGGAAAACAATAACATCAAAATTTCAAAGACCCATCCCTTAAGGGGAAAAGGTAGCAACCTAAAGTAGGACTGGGAAAGAGAGGGGGCCCTTGTTTTGGATGGAGCATGTGTGCAAAATGCACAACTTTATTTTTCTTTATCGAGATAGAATAAACCAAGACTCAACTAGGTTAAACCTAACCATTCGACTCGACTTAACTTAGACAAAACACAAAATTGACTCAGTGATAGGATTAGGGTAGACCTATGTGAGTGTGTGCATCAACTCAACTGGCATACACTTTTTATTTCCGAAGTCTATATTCCTCTCTATGGTGATACTCTCCCTTTCCTTGTGGAGTGTAAGAATTTGGTCCTGCATTTACTTAGAAATCCAATCAATAGTTAGCCGTTATTAATTATAACACCATCATAATCTCGATTCAATAACAATAATAATCATTAAAATCAAAATACATTGCATTGCATTTAATTTCATCATAATATTGATTAACATATATTCATCATCTGATATGAAAACATATTTTAACATAAACAGCTAAACGTAATTTGTAAAACAAAATCGGGTTGTAACATTCATTCTCAAATGGAATTTTGGGAAAATCAGATCTTTTATTGGGGGGGAATGTTTTGAGCAGCTTTAGAAGAAATAAAGACATATCCCATTTGATTTTTTTATTGTAATGAAGATCGAGCCCTTCAAGGAGAGGGAAATAGCTTCTATGGGTGATCTCAAACATGTTTTATGCCCAAAAACATGGCCTCTTTTGCCAAAAACAATATTTTGTGAATTGTTGATTCCAAAAAATGAATTTGAAAGAGATTAAGCTATTTAATGGAAGATTCAAACTCCTCTCAATTAGTATTTTGATCATCATGAGGTATTAGTCTGATATTTGTATCAACTTGTCATCTAAATGTAACAATTTAATATGTCAAAAGAATGGTTTAGGATGCATTTTTGTTGTGGCAGCATACTATAGTTTTTGTTTTCATCTAAAAATAATTATTGCATCTATTGTAATTCCAATGGTTTTCCCTTAACTTGTCAAGATAAGTAGCTGCCATTCATTGTTTTAGTTTGATTGTAAGGCTGCAAGGTTAAGATTGTTGTTTGATAATCTTTGTTAACTTGACAATATCACATTGCTAAAGCTAGTCATTTATAAATCTAATCTGTTGACGTGCTTTTTATGACAACGCCAGCACAGAATAAAGTTGTCCAACGGTCACTCTATTCTCTCTTGATCAAAGTATTCCGCATGCTAAGATTGCGTGAAAGTTCATGCGTTCAACTCCAAGGTTCCTTTTATCGCGAATAGACTCAGTTGGTTGATGTGTATATGCTGGTTATTTCAAGGGGACTTACGTAGTTGTTCAATCACAGTGAAACAATGAGCGATTTTGACGATATTGCTCTGATGTTCGAATCGATCGGGAAATACTGAATTAAAGGGAAAGGGATAGGAATGCTACAATCTATTTCTAAGGATGGAAGGCAAAACTAGCTTTAACAATCTCCAAACCAAACTTTGTATCGTCTCCCCTTCGGACAACTCTGACAAAGCTGATGCAATCTTCAAAGGATAGGTAGATATTCAGATCGAGATTCAACATGCACACCCCTTCACCACGAAGCAAGTGGACACACAAATCGCAACCGAAGTTAAGTGCTGAAATTCCAGTTGACCACGCAGGGCAGACTTACTGTCAGCAAGCCTGCTAGTGGTATGGATATAAGGAGATATGCTCAAACCAATGCTGCACTCCACAATTAACGCTACTTGCATGGAAACAAAATCTATTCTACTTTACTCTATTCGAATTGGAAAGACGAAAAGATCTCGTCAACTACCCACAACACAAAATGAAGTCACCAATCAATGAAATCTTTATATTATGAGTCTTACACAACAATCTTTTGCAAAAACTTTCAAAGGGAAAGTCTTTCTTTCCTTTCCAACTAAGCTAACTCCTAGCTCTACTTTATCAATCTCTATCTCAGTCTAGCTCTGATCTGAAGTCTAATTCTAATAGATTACAAATGAGGGGGGATACCCCTTTTATAATAAAACCAGTCCAGTGGACGGTTCAGATCTGATTACAATAAAGGGCTCGGATTGAGCCACCCATGCCCTAATTAGGGTTTATGCCCTAAAAACCGCCACTGAGAGGAGTGGGGCAATGAATGTGCAGAACATTCTCCACTCCTCTGCAGGCCCACTACCTGCAATCAATGCACATCGTCCTCCTGCAGCAGATCGTCATCCAGAAGAGCATTTCCCTTCTCCTTCTCGCTGGCTGCAAATCTGGTGAATCTGGCTAATACTTCCTCAACTTCTTGATCGGAGATAGGAGGAATGTGATCCAACTGAAACTCTAATACTGCAACTGTTTGCCCATGCTGGGCACATGATTTCTTCCAGGCAACAAGGGCATCCTGGGTGTTCTGTATGATACTAGAGAACGTGGCAGTGTTCTCGAAATCATCTTGAGTGAAGGTTTTCACCTCAGAGAAGAATGGCGTCAATCTGTCCTTTAGTCCATCTGCAGTTATCTCTTCAGAAGTCAACCTCCTGGCAAAGATTGCCTCCAATGTGTTGAGAACTCCATCCAAGATGTTCGTCATGGCCTTCCTGACCCTGACCGAATCTGCTTGTGATGCATCATAGAATCCCCGGCCTGTGACTACTGAAGAATACCATCTGGCAAAGTCGTATCTATCTCCCTGCTGGATAACACCTCCCTCAACCAAAGTGTGTTGAGGTATGCTCATCAAAGCCCCTAGACGGAGAACAACTCTCGTCTGATAGATGCGAGCCTCACCCCAAGCATGGTTAACTGCCTCCACTCTAGCCATAATATCGGAAGCTTGCCCATAGGCATGTGCAAGATCTTCCATAAACTTTTTTGTCTCTGTACGCACACTGGCAACCCACGTGTCTGCCTGCTGTGCCATTCTCCTTAAATCTTCTAATCCACTGATTGACTCCCTGGAAAACTCAGCTGGGAGCTCGATTGCAGGATTTTCTTGCCCGCAAGGACGGGACAAGTGCTGCACGTAGCCAATCAGTGTCCGATGCTCTACCTTCAACCTTTTGTACTTGCCCTCAACATGGGACAATCTGTCCTTGAGTGCCCGATAGGAATTATCGCACTCCTCTACCACCTGTGCCCCAGTAGGGCGGCCTAGTTCCATGGTTGTCACAATATAGTTCTCAGGAACGGCCTTGTCTCTATCACATTCCTCCCGTGGAATTGCCATATGCAAGGTTCGGGATCCATCCTCATCTGTGGATATTCTGGAAAACTTCCTAGCCTTCTTCTTCATGGGAGGTGCATTGATCCTTTGTAGCAACTCCTTCATCTCGACTGCAGGATCAGTCTCATCAACAGGATCACGCCTCATCCTATCCCTAAGCCAGTCTGGCACCTCCTGTCGTGCGTCTGCTATGATGAAAGGTTGCTCTACCTCGGCCTCTACTTCATGGCCCCCGTTCCGACGAGGTTCATCATCATCTATGGGCTCAGTGTCTCCTGAGCTCTGGGCATCTCGATTGGAAGCAACATCATCCTCGAGAGCTACCTCAATCTCATGCTGAAACTGAGTATCTGTGGCAGTGCCTTCATCGGTCTCCTGCCGATTCTCCTCTTGATTATCCTCTTGGGGCACGTTGATGCTCTGGCCCACGGACTCCCTACGAAGTGGCTGGCTCTTTATTTGTACTGCCTGTTCTGCCTGTAACCTCTCCCTCTGATCAGCAAATAGGGACACTTCCTGTATGCTTGGAGAATGTGTTCGAACCGGCATGTGCAAGGATTCCTCAACTATCACAGGCTCCGATCGAATTGGCTCCTTTCCCCTAGGCTCTGGAGTTGGATTACTCCGTCTCCTCGGATCAGTTGTCTGCAACCTGCTGTCTCCCATCAAATTGTAGGTAAGGGGAATTGACCTTCCCTTTAGTCGGCTGACATGTCTCTCTATCCAACTCCGTGTAAATGTCAGGACTGGGATACAAAGTGTATCCAAGTCGGTGATCTCTGGCTCTGACCAATCTAGGAGTGGCAAGGGCGTGTTTCTTACTGTGTCGTAATCAACCTGTACAACGTTTATGTCCTCCTCAATCTGATCTTGCACAGGAATAATCTCGCACTTTCTGATCATTGCCAATGGTATCCGGGAAAACATCCTCTTTCTGACTTCGACCTCATCTATTGCACTTGCCCAAAAATCTTCTATTTGTGCCTTGTGCCTAAACTCCTCTGTCAATACCCACCTGATATTTCTATGAGGATCGTAGTAGTGCCTGCTGGAATGGTAAGAAAGCTGAAAGAACTGGAGCTCCGCCTCTGCCTCCCTTGCTGCCTGCAGTGATGGGCACACTTCATCTGAATTTCCCATAGCAATCAGGAACCCAAGTCCACCCTTCTTCTTCTTCTTTTGGATCTTATCGTAGGCAATTAGTTGCCTAGAAACTTCCAGCATCACTACCCTATTCGTGGGATATCGGGGCAACCTGTATGGGTAGGAAGAGAATCCCTGCAGCCTTATGTAAGTGAATTTTGGGAATTGGATAAACCAACATCCAAATTTCTCAATCATTTCTTGTGCCTCCCTCGATATTCTGTGATGGGTCCTTTGCTGCAAGGTCCTCGTGATGTGCATAGTAAAGGCATCGTTGACTCTTTTGTAATTAGTAGTGCTTGTCAAATGCAACTGCGGACAAGCCTCGAATATTTTGAATTGCTGAGAACCGCAACCGATTGGTTCTTTGTAAGAGATCCCCCTATATCTTGTCATGCGAGCCAGCATATAGACGAGGTAAGAGCCCATATAAAATGTTTTAGTCTTCCTCACATTGCGGAGCTGCTCATGTAGACCATCACTGATTAACAGTGCCCAATCCATGAAATCCTTGCCCTCCAGTACCAAGTTGATAAAGTAAAACATCCAAGGTTCGAAGACGAACGCTTGGGGACACCCTCCAACTCTACTCAGCATCATAATCAGGTCGCCAAACTCTTGCTTCAAGTCTTCGAAAATTATCTGTTTGGGCGACTTCGTACAAGTTGGTTTGGGCTTGATCATCCACCTAGTGTTTATTACATCAGCACACCGGTCCGTTGTAGATGAATACATTCTGTCAGCCCTGTCCTTCGTTTTGTAAATCATTTTCTCGTGGGTGGGGATCTCGAATGCTTCTCCGATTGCTTGTGGTGTCAGGTTAGCCAGCACCTTGCCATCTGGCGCAACGATCGTCCTCTTCTCTGAATCGTAGTGGTGAGAGCATTCCATAATGAGCTCCGGGCACCGGATGGCTGGTGGAAAATTTGCAGCTGCATATAATCCACTTCTGACAATGCTATGTGAAGTCACTGATGGGCGATGGCCTCCAGTCCCCATTATCCTTCTTTTGAACGCCTCCAGGTTAAACGAGCCCAGGTTTGTGTCTGCCAGCCTGCCCAACTTTGATGTGAATTTTGATTCTGGCAGGAAAGACTTGCTTAATTTCTTGATTACTGCCTGTCTGGACTCAGCGTGGACGTTCTTGCCTGCAGCTCTTCTGCTTGACTCGGCCATTCTGCAAAAAGGGTAAGATAGTCAGCAAACAAGATTTCATAACAATAAAATATCACTTCTGAGGGTGCCAGCAGATTTTTAAATAAAAAGGCTGCAACACTTTGCCACTTTCAGCTGCAAACCTCAACTGCGCCTGTTTACTTCAAGGTTTTCTTAGAAGTTTCTCTACTTGCAGCAACACAATGTCAGATGCTGGGAAATGTTTGCCTGCAGCAATTCGCCTTCAACAAATTTGAAACTTCCTTCTTCAAGTTCGTACTTTCTTCCTAACCTAGCAACTTTCAGTAACTTAAAACTTTCTTCACAAGTCGCACTTCAGCATTCAGCAACTTCACTTTGGTAAATTCGAACTTCCTCACAATTGCAGCAATTTAGAAACTCACTTCTCAGCAACTTGAAATCCTGACAAGGTAGGTCGCACTTCTCCAGCAAGTTTGTGACTTCAGCAACTCCAGTCCTTCAGGGATTCAAAATCCTCAACCTCCAGCTCTCTAAAAATTCGAAATCCTCAGCAACTTTCAGCTCTTCTCACAAATTCAAACTTCTCACTTTCAGCTCTTCAGCAACTTGCGAGGGAAAAATGAAGAGAACTTCAAAACTTATAGCTTGGGCGAATTCCTATAGAGGCTAATCTTAGCAAATATTTTGAATTCATTTTCCCTCTCTTTTCCAGTCGCAACACTTGTCGTCTGAAGCATCGGAATCTCAGACTTCTAGAATTATGAATTCATCACCTCTGCACAGGCCTACCTCGTTGCGTTTGATTTCTTAGAATGTTAAATCGTTTACTTCTTCGAACAATTTCGAAAAGTTTGGCTAAGTCATTTTGGCAAAATTTATCAAGTTCAAACTTCTTAGCGAAATTTCTCATCCATTTCATTCGTTTGCCTTAGAGAAATTTCTTAAATTTGCCTTAGGAATTTTATAAAAATAGGTACTGGGCAAAATATCCATCGAAACGACGTGAGTGGGGTGTGGAGTAACTTTGGATCACTTCCGAATTGCAAACGTCCAATACCCAGAAGAAAAATCTTCCTGAAATCCATTGTTTTCATGTGTATCCGGACGAAGGGGTACGTTTAATTTTTATTATTTAAAATAATAAAAAGGCTAATGTTTATTTTTCCCCTTTCGAATGTCTTTCACTCCTGCAATTTCGATCTTCTCGGCCTTGGAAAATTATCTTGATTTTCCCTGAAGAATTTTCCTCTGAGGATTTTTTTGTACCTTTGGCAACTGGCATCATCCTCTAGGCGTATTCCTTATTTATTTTCCCTTAAGAAAATGCCTTAGGAATTTTTTGAAAATTAAAATTTTATCTCTAGATGACGCATTTGAACATGTCATGGGTTTCATTTTATTCTTTAGGCAACTTTTTATTTTTTGCTTTAGGAAAAATTCCTAGAAAATTCACTTAAAATTACCCATGAGGGGCGTACTTCATCTTATGCATCAACTTTTGCCTTTACCTCTTAGGCATTTTCACGCCTAGAGGCTAACACCTTATCCCTTGCGAATTTTCATGTGTAGCTTCCACCTTCACCGTTTTACCTTTCATCCTTACCTTGGGCGCATATGCCATGGGGAAGAGAAATTCCCATGCCTAGGACATGACCCTTCATCTCCTTCTGGCGCATATGGGCTAGCATACTTTCATGTTGGGCGCATTGCTAGTGCTAGGAGGAATTCCGCCCCTTTCAAGTGTCCCTTCACCTCCTCTTGGCGCATATGGGGGTGTTGGCTTCCATGTTTGAGCGCACTTCATTCATGTGTAGGAACGCGCCTCTACCAAGTGGCTCTTCACCTCCCTTTGGCGCATTTAGGCCAAGCAACTTTCATTTCCCAAGCGCATTCTCCTATGCAAGATGGAAAACCCACGCCTAGCTAGTGGCTCTTCAGCTTCCTTGGGCGCATTTAGGCCATGGAACTTCCATTCTAGGCGCATTTGACATTGTGAGGAGGAATTCTATGCCTTAGTGAATTTTTTCACATTTTTTGGTGACCCTTCAGCTTCTTTAGGCGCATATGGGGGTGTGAGAGGGAAAAACTCTTTGCCCTAGAAGAATTTCAATGCCTCATGGTGACCTTTCACCTTCCCTGGGCACATATAGCCCTTGCTCAAGGAAATCTCACACCTAGAAAATTTTGAAGCTTTCATTCCTCCTGGGCGCATATGAAGGTGTTTATCTGTCAGTTATGTTTGTAAAATTTCCAACGCCCCAACCCTATTCTGGCTTTCTATTTTTAGTAAATTCGGAGAAATCAGGGTTTCATTGATTTTCACCCTGTTCTGAACTGGAACTGGCGTGGTTGTGCCCTCGTTGACCTGTATCACCTCGTTTATACCTGATTTGGCACCGTACATGCTATTTTTAGCCATTTGCTATTTTTGGCAAACCCTAGAATTGATCAATTTCGTATCTTCGTTTGCTTTGAAATTTGTTCCACCTGTACTTGATGCTGCAAGGGGCTCGTTCACACCTTTTCCCTGACAAGGACGTGCTATTTTTAGCCATTTGGTGACTTGCTAAAAATAGTAAGTATTCAGATCGTGTTCAAATTTTACCAGTAGGTAGCCTGAAGGATGCTGATTTCGGCGGCGTGCTTCGTTCTGTCATTTCTGCATTTTGCTTCATCTATTTTTAGACGTGGCAGGGGAAACCCTAATCTGATCTGCATGTGCTCCGATTTGTTCCTGGTTGTCCTTGATCATGCCTGATTGCACCTGATTGCTGGGCTGGAGTGGTGGGTAGCTGCTGGGATGATACTGCTATTTATAGTAAGTGCCCGGGAAGTGGTCACCCGGATGTCGGGCGAGTTTGCATGTCACAATGCCCATGGGATCTCAAAAAACCCAGAAAAACCCAGAAAACTGGTCAAAGTTTTGGCACTGGCTAAAAATAGCAAGTCCTTGAAAACTGACCCGATCCATCTGCATGTCATATCATTGCGAAGGCCTCGCAAAACCCACATGGAATATTTGGACATGCACTGAAAATTCTTGCATGCAAACCCTAAAAATAGCCTCGGGAGGCTGAACTCTGAAAGTCACCATCTCGGTTTGCATGTAACATCATCGCGAAGGTCTTGAAAAACCCAGATCAATTCCCCTATCATTCATTGGAGAATTGTATGTTTAAGCCCTGAAAACAGCCTCTGAAGGCTTAACTGCTAAAAATAGCCAGTTGTCAGAATCTATTCAAATTTTGCGCGTAGGCATTCTGAAGCTGCTTGACTGTGGTAGAACTGACAGAATTCCAAAATCTCGATAAAATAGTCCCAAATTGAATACTTACTAAAAATAGTAAGTTGCCGGAATACAGTGAAAATTTAGTGGGACCCTGCTGGAAGTCTTCTGACTGCTGTACTAAGCTCGAATTTCAATTTTACAACTCAGTTTGACCTTTAATAAGCCTGACTAATGAAAACCCTAATTTCACAGACTTGAACAATACTTCAACCCAGGTCAAACGACGAGACATCCCCGGAAGGACCAGAGATAGAGAGAGAGAGACGCACCAACAAAAGCCAAAAGACCAGAATGGAGCAAAAATTAGGGGGGTCCCCATCTGGGATGGGGTGATGTGTGAAAAAGGTCACAACAAGACCCCAAACTGAAACAACATCCAGATGTGCTCTTCCAATCAGTGACACACCCTGCCCAATCAGAATCAGTATATCCATGCAGCTTCAAGTCCACACCAGAAGAATATCTCAAGCCATACCCAACTGTGCCACGCAAGTATCTCAGGATATGCTTCGCTGCAACTAGATGTATTTGCCTTGGTTCACACATGAACTGACTAAGTGCACTCACTACATAGCAAATATTTGGTCTAGTATTGACTAGATACATCAACGATCCAATCAACTGCTTGTACATAGTAGGATCCACCAGATCTGAACTAACTGCAGCCTCCTTTAACTTCTGAAAATTTGTTTCCATAGGTGTAGACGTGGATTTACAATCCATCATATCAGATCTCTTCAAGATGTCTATTGTATACTTCCCTTGACTTAGAATAATCTCATTAGGCCTTTGCCATACTTCTAAACCAAGGAAGTAATGCATGTACTTAAGATCCTTCATTTCAAATTCAAAAGGCAACTCCTTGCATTTGATAATGAGGTGTTCTTCTCCAGTAAGAAATAGATCATCAACATAACGAACCAAGATTAATGCCTCACCATTAACTACCTTGAAGTACAAGTTTGAATCTGCATCATACTTGAAGAAAGATTGATATTCTTCAGCCATGACATCCTTCCATACTTGCTGACTTGATGCTTCCTCAACACAGGAAGGCTCAGCTATTAGGATATGACCCATTAATGTAACATAACTTGGAAACTATTGTCGTCTTTTGCTTTCTAGGAGTTGCAAACCTTTCTGCCTCCTGCATTGTTTGCCTAGCCCATAGAAGTTTCTTTCGACCAATAACAATGTCTGTAGGCTCATCAGTAGGTTCCAAAGGCTTAGCTGGATCACCATCCTCTTTTGGTTTAGTAGACTCCCTCTGAGTCTCCAAGTACTTACATCACCCTTCTGACCTCCTTTTCCAAGATTGCCTGCAACGCTCTCCTTAGAGAAATGGTTTCCAGCGCACACCTCTGTAGAGATTCAAGGCTGTCCTCTTCGACTTCATCACAGATCACTCTATTTTGAATAGGTTTGCGGAGCTACCAATGTCAAGTTCAGATAGACTGTCTTGTGCAGTTTTGATCTCAACTGCTGAGGAGGTCTTATAAGGCGTTAGCACTCGGCCTTGCAGCACTGCAACCTTCCCTTCTTCTTAGTGAGACACATAACTCCCTCTGAATGTTAATTCCTCCTCTTCAAAGAATTGATCACAAAGACAATCTGAATAGATTCTTCATCTTCGAGAGGTGTCTCTAGCCACCAACTCAATCCTATGGCTGCAAGATGTGTCTCCATTCTTCAGCCTACAGGATGCATCAAGCACTTCTTCTCTTGAAAGCAATCTCTTACGCTTCTTGTTCCGTCTTGAAATCATTAAGGAGAGATTACTAATAGTTCATAGAACTCAACTATTTTGAAGAGAAATACCAATGCTAGAAGCATACATGATTTACTATCTCAATGTTATAGCATGAATTAATAACTACATAAAAAATTCATGAACATTATTCAACCATGAAATACTTATCTCATTGAACTCAGAATCTTCTTAAGTGTTGCGCTTAGACGCTTTTCAGGTCTGCATTTATCTTTCCTGGGATCTGCTCATTATCTCTCAATAATTTTTCAGATCTTCTTCACATGATACTTCACTGAAGTAAACTCAGAAACAACACTTCAACTCATGCAAAGAAGTCTCTCACATCACCTCCATATACAACATGACACCAAACTTGGAAAACATAAGGTATCACGACAAACTTGACTTAACACTACTTCTATAAACAATTTAGACTCAAATTTAAAAGCAATGTACACTAACAATACTTACGGCTCACATGAGCAAGGCAACTCCCACATTCTAAGGCATACAGTAATTCAGCCCATGACCAATGCCTTCAAAGTCTGATTACAATGCTTATCATATGACTGAAATTAAATGCATCAATGTTCATGAAGTACTCTAATGACTGTGCCTATACTTCATACTAACAATAATGCATAAGACTCAACATGCCATGAAGAAAACCTGGAATTATACGTTGCAGCAGTCATAAGAATTTTTTGAATCTTCTTGGTATGGTTGTGTCTGATCTTTGGATGCTGCGCCTAGCCCTGTAGCAAGTGCGACCAGCCTTCACAAACCCAAATATGATTTTCTCAATCTTCTTTTGACCAAAATCGCACTCTTGGGGAGGTGCGTCCAGTTTCATATGAGCCTCCAACATGTCGACTCAGACAATGATGAAGAAAGGCGTCCTTCAATGCACAAAAATCGTCCTTTTCAAGGACTGAGATCATACCACCAAAATTTGCCAAAATCAATTCTCCCAAAAATCAGTGGTCTATAATCAAGTCTGATTACTTCTTCTCTCAGACTTGCTCTGATACCATGTTAGTTTTAGGATCAGAAAAGAAAGCAATTAGAAAATGCAACGCATAAGACAGTGAACACCACAAGATACCCAGGGAAAACCCTCCAACTCGAGGGGAAAAAACCCAGCAAATATATCGCTTATATATTCTGGAATAAGAGCAGAAATCTGCTTACAACTCAGGCCCAACACAAGGCCAAATTTGATACAATGAATAATAGCACCTCTCTTAGATGCGAAGATACAGAATGAATATATTTCTCCTTGAAATATATTCGCTGCAACAACATGATGATCTGCTGCTCAAGATCATGATCTGCCACTCAAGATGATGACCTGCTGCTCAAGTGCGAACTTCTTCAAGGAGTGTGAATATGATGAAATGAACTTGATGATCAAATGAAAGATCATCACCTTATATTTATACAAATCATTGTGTCTTTTCATGTAGGTCGGCCTCATAAGAAAATAGCAATAATTAAATAAATATAATTTCTTTAATGAGGTCGGCCCTATTTATTATTTAATTATTCACAATAATTAAATATTATAATATAGTGCCAAGTGAAGCACCTCTTCACTTTTAGCTATCTTAATAAAATAAATAGTCGATAGGCTATATGCAATTTTATGTCTTGACCTGAGGCTGGAAGGATGAGCCCGAAGCTGCTATAACATCAATAGGGGCTGTGTCTGCAGGGAGTATTGGTACAATACTATAATATTTTGTTAAAGGTAGTTTTTTCTTGTATCAATAAATCGCCTTTATCTTTCAAAAATAAACAAATAAATAATATAAAAAATGGTCAAGAGGCCTTTTTGTTTGTCTTGTCTTTACTACACACTCAATTGCTTATTTGTAAGCTTGTGTTGCTTTAGCTTCCACTAATAAAACATCGGGGACGTCCTTATATATCTCTTTGGGTGTAGATCACTATTGCTTGGTAAAACATTCTTAACCTCATATTGACATCTCCATTTCTTATAGCTGTTTGTCTCGCAATTACTTCCTGGAAAATGATGACATTTGGTGCCATATTGAGGATTTTCTTGAAATGTTGGATAAAAATGATTATGCAAGTTGTATAGAAGATCTTTGGTTAGTAACACTAGATTAGACATCTCTTAGAAAGCAAACAAAAACAGTATTAGAATACTTATCTTATTAAGAAACTGACACAATTCTCTTAGAAAGCAAGAGCATGAAAACCCCTCTGTGTAAGAGGTTGAGATAAGTCATTTGTTGACAGAGTGAAGAGACAAGTTGGAGAGAAGTAGCACACTAGAGCATTCAAGAAAATAATTTATCAAAATCTCTCTTTTACAAGAACTGTGAACATAAGCTTTCTTTCTTTTTGCCATATATTGCTGTTTATTCTGTTGTGAGTTCTTGTAGCTTCCTGCTGTGCTGTCCTTGGTCTTATTGATGTTAATAATGCACACAAATAAAATTCTAGTGCAATATGCTCCAGCTTGGTGTTTATATATCAAAATACTAGGCAGCAATTTATAAAAATGTAAAAGCATTTTGAGTTCATATAGTACCTAGGCATTGGTTCCATATTGTGTTACTTGGGGGCGCATCTCCGGGCCTAAAACCCCCCTTCAACGTCCTGGGGACACCAGGGGATATTTTGCCATCTTTTTCTTACTGAAGGTAAACTGATCCGCATGGATCATGAAAAGTGAAGAATGTAAATAGATATGTGAACGGTAATATGAATTTGTGAAAAGATCAATAAACGGCCTTGAGTTTGCAGGGTCTCATTTGACTGTGCAGGATGAATCTACGCATTCTGAATGCATATTGAGTATTGACAATGAATTTTGAACACAAATGTTATATGTTAAGGTTCTATAATGTATATACTATATATGCATGCTTTATCCATGTTCTCATATGAATATTTAAAATTTCCCTATATATTTAAAAATTTCCCTATATTTTATATAGCTGTCCCCAAAATTGGCTTGAAAAATCAGGGACTTGGGAACGCATCCCGCCGTTCCCTACCGCCCCCATCCTGGAAACTTGGGGTAACACTGGTTCCATATAAAGTTTTATTTGAAATTGTCAGATTATAGAAACTCGAGTTTGAGGATTATGGAAATAAGAAGATGCTGCTATAGCCATTGATTTTTTTCTTTTCGTTACTTTTGGAGCTGTAAATTACTAAATTTTGGGTTATATTTCAGTAATTTTCATCTCAGACTTGTAGAAGTTATGGCTGTAGAACCACCATGCTAAGGTCAATCTCATGTTAGCAAGTCAACAGTTTGGGTCCTATGCGATCAGAATGGTACAAGTTATGATGTCTTATTTCATTATATTGTGCAGAAATATATAAGTTGCAACAAATTGAGGTGAACAAACCCCTGGTGACCATGCTTGAACTTGTAAATTTGCAGATACAATTGTTGTCTTCGGAGCTAAATTAATTTGTCATGTTCCTTTCAGATGGCAAAATTAGCTAGAAGGGCTTGAGATTTATGGTCGTGGGATGCTCACAGTAATACTGCACGATTTCAATGGCTTAATTCTA
The DNA here is from genome assembly GCA_007115665.2 of Sequoiadendron giganteum. NCBI lineage: Eukaryota > Viridiplantae > Streptophyta > Pinopsida > Cupressales > Cupressaceae > Sequoiadendron > Sequoiadendron giganteum. The sequence continues at coordinate 732,538,375 of CM021102.1, forward strand.
CAGTTGAAGGTTGTCACTTGTGTACAGTTTTTTCACCCAATCTATCTATCTGCATTGATGATTTTTCCCTTTTCAAGATTCTCTTATTATGGCCGATTGTGAACATAGATTAGAAAGTAATAACAACTGTTACTCTTGGCATCATACAGATTTTAGACTTTTAGTTTATGGTGGTTGGTTGTGACTGGTAAATTAGAAGGCACTAACAACTGCTAATGTTTAGTGTTGCTTGGAGTCTGGTAGAGCTGGAGAAAAGATCCTGACCATACTCAAAATGATAACTTAGGAAGCTACAGGTTCCGAGCTGAAATGTGCTTCAACAGATGGATAACTGTGGCTAGTTTAATGTAAGCATGTATCTATGCAATCGAATCTCAATGTACCAGACCTTCATAGAACATAAAGCTCAGAGAATAAAGAACAGTTGCATCAAAAAAAATTCAAGATTTTGTTTGATAATAACATGGTGCATCTTGTCGCTGTACCTTGGTGCGGTCAAGGTCCCTGTTTCCCGTGAAGTTTTTTTTCATTTTTTTTTTGGTGCAAGAAAGCAACATTCTGCCTGTTTATGGTGCTTGCAGATGTTCAATGAGCTTGAGGCACAGAATTGGCTCTTTTAATCTAATTTTATTGCGAAGTTACTTCAAGGTAAGGTAAGTGCTTTTCTTATATCCCTGTGTTTCTAAACACAATATTTCAATGGAAATTTTATCCTTCTGGAAATCCTCATCTTCTTCACCTTAATTTTCAAATATATTATATTATAGATGTTATAAAAAGGTGCATTTTCTGATTTTCTTTGTACCATGGACAAATTTCATTTAGTAGATTGGAGGCCAAATTTGGAGTTATTTAAGCTGTATATTGACCCATTTTTATAAGAGTCTGGAAGAGTGCAGAGCACAAATCTGATCTTGGTCGTCTTGGACAGGATTTGACAGATACCATCCCATTAAGTTGAGGATTAAAAAATCTTGAAGTAGGCAACGTTCCTTCTGCTTTCTACTTGTATTGTCTAAATTTAATTCTTTCAAACATCATTCTGTGATGATGTGAGTTATGGTTTTAGATGTAAGGTTTGTGTAGTTATTTTGTAAACTTATGGATATGAAATAACATAGTTTTAAGGTTTGAACATTGAAAAGCTCAGTTTTCTGGTGTCACCACTGCTGCACATTATGACAATTCAGATTTGTATCTCTCATCTATTCAGACTTGTTATCAGGTGGCTGCAGTGCATTAAATTTTCTGTTGTCATAAAGAGCCTCCAAGTTTATTTTATTCCATAAAGTTCACGTATGATTGTTTAAAGTTTAAACAACCAAGGCATAACATTTCCTTATTTCTGCTGCTTGTTGTATGTCATGACTCACAGTGGCTTCTATAGGGCAAGGATGGTGCACTACGCGTTCTTCTATGATGCAAGGTAGGAGTTCTAGGACATGGGGTAGTCCACGTGCGCCTGTTTTAAGGACACAAGACATGTAAGGAGTAGTTTTGATTGACTAAGAAGTTGAGAAAAATTGGGAGCATGTGTTGTGGAAACGTGATCTCACAAAATAAAATAATATTATAGCAAAAGTTAGTTGCAAAGAAAAAATAGAATAGTAGAATAACAGACAACAAGACACAGATTTAAGTGGTAAAATTTTGACAATATGTCAAGGAAACATCCATGAGGCAAAATATCTAATTACAATCTTTATGTATAGCTTCAATTATTACAAAAAAAAAATGTATTTACGTTTAAAGGCTACAAAGATATATATAATATCTTCCACAAGATAGACACCATCAAACTTAAAAACAATCTAGATTTTTATCTTAAGAAAATTATGAATGATCTCTTAACAAAAAAATCATTTTTATAAAATAAAATATTAAGACAAGATTTTCCCTTTGCATTGTTGTCACAATCCAACAATAAGATAATATCTTGTTTTATTGTTGTCATAATCCAGCAATCTCCACCTTGACAACAATTTACCTAATACTTGTCCATGCCCACTCTTTTCCTTTTTTGCAAGCCAAGAGAAGCCAAACTCCTCCTCAACTTCTCTAACATTATTGGTTTTTTAAACATGTCTACATAATTTTTTGGTGTATGAACTTTCTCAAGAGCTACCCAACTTCCATCAATAACATGTCTTACAAAATAGTATTTAATTGCAATATTTTTCATCCTACTATAATAAGCTGAATTTTTAGCCAAATGGATAGCACTTTGACTATCACAAAATACAATCACCTTGTCCTACACTTTTCCAAACTCACCCAAAAGACCCTTTAACCAAATTGTCTCTTTGCATGCATGTGAGATAGTCATATACTCTGCCTCAATAGTGGATAAAACAATTGTTCCTTGAAGCTTTGACATCCAAAAAATAGGTCCTCCGGCAAGAGTAAAGACATAACCTAAAGTAGATCCCCTTTGTTCAAATCACCTACAAAATCTAAAACAACATGACCACAAACTAAATCACTACAACCATTGTACGTGATACAATAATCACTTAAGTCTTTAAGATACTGAAGCACCCATTTCACTACTACTCAATGTTCTCTACCTGGATTTCCCATGTATCTACTGACAACACCAATTACATGTGAAATATTCGGTATTGTACATACCATCACATAAATTAAACTTATTTTGCATTAACATATTTGATACACGAGACATATAATCATTTTCTTCTTTATTGCTAGGACATAAACTTGAAGAAAGCTTAAAATAGGAAGCCAAAGTGATATTTACTGGTTGAAGAATCTTATGAGGATCTTCTCCACAAATTTCTATTTTGATAACCAAATCTTATCATGTTCCTTGTCTCTATGTATTTCCATGCCCAAATTTTGTTTTGTTGCTCCTATATCCTTCATATCAAATGTCCTAGCCAACTAAGCATTTAACTTGTTGATCTCAATAATGTTTTTTCTTGCTACAAGCATATCGTCAACATATAACACTAAGATAATGAATAAACCATTTTTCAAACTTTTAAAGTAAACACAATGGTCATACTCACTCCTTTTCAAATTTTGGGTTACCATGAAGAAATCAAACTTCTTGTGTACCATTGCCTAGGAGATTGCTTTAGGCCATACAATGAATTCTTGAGTTTGCAAACAATTTTTCTTTTGCAATCTTGAACAAACCCTTCTAGTTGTTCCATATATATCTCATCGTCCAATTCTCCATATAAAAATGTTGTTTTAACATCTACCTGCTCTAAGTCAAGATCAAGTAAAGAAACTAGTGCTAATACAACCCAAATAGAAACAAGCTTAACAACAGGTGAAAAAACTTCATAAAAATTAATACCTTCCTCTTGAGAATCTTTTTGCTACCAATCTTGCTTTATACCTTTCGACTTTATCATCAACACATTTCTTCAAATTGTGGACCCATTTGCAACCAACTTTCCTACCCTTTGACAATTCTACCAAGTCTCGTGTTTTATTCTTTGCCAAGATATCCATTTCTTCTTCCATTGTTATTTTCATTTAGCACTTTCATTACCATCTATCGCTTCTTGATAACAACTATTTTCCCCATCATTAGAAATCAAAGCATTAGATGAAACATAATCATCATAAATTTCAAGTGGATTTATAACTCATGTAGGTCTCATTAAAAACATGGCATTTCCACATTTTCCTATATATTTTCTACATCCTCATCTTCTTCTTCAAAGCTTCTTCCTTCTCCCTATTTTTTTGTAGATGGACGAGTTTCCAACTGAATTAGCCATGCAACTACAAAACTTAGGGATCCCAAGGACATTCAAGTACCCATCCATCCTTGCACATTTGATCCTCTATCAATGTTATCATCTAGCCAACCTAGAATTTCCTATTTTATTAAATTATCCGACCTATTTATAGTATGAGCCCCTATCCTCTAGTTGACCAATCACTATTTCACATTTATAGAGCTATTCCTCATGCCCACACTTTCCTTCCTCTCAAATAAATATATTCCTATATTGAACAAAACGTATATGACTACATTGAATTCAATCCATGGAGGAGACTAGTTCTTTGGTGTATATCATACAGTTATAAGAGTATATGGGTTCACTAGGTTATTATACAAGCTTCTAAGAATGGTCCTACCATGAGTGTTTGCCTTAGAATTCCTACACTAACAATATATAATAAAAAATTAACATGGAGTTGACAAAGGTAGAGCTACATTCTACTCCCTCCTATATACCTTTTTGTGACGTCAATGCAACCAATATTAAGACTATGGGTGTCCTTCATAATGTCAATATAACAAAGAATAAAAAGTCTTGTCTTGGCCCTATCTATCTCTCAATACTACCTTAAGAAATCTTGTGTCCCTTAATCTTTATCATAGGTTGTCCCATGATGCTCACTGTGCATTCATTTACTCTTTCTACTATCAAATGTGTCATTGTCTTGTCATTGATCACCATCATATTCTCCTTTTCATGATTATTTATTTTATCATTTTTGGTATAAACGAGACTATTATATTCAACTCAAGTGAGGAAACTTAAAAATCATAATGGCAGACCAAAGAAAGAATATTGAAGCTTTTTATGGTAAAAGGAGACCACAATTTAATCACTATCATCCACAAAAGGTTAATGACATTGTCAAACATTTATTGCATATCTTAAACTATGACAAGGGTTTAATGAGGGTTTTGAAGAATAGACTCTTGACAAGTTAACTCCATCATTATGTGTTGTCATTGTATCTTCATTTAGCTCTTACTCCATTCCTTGCAACTATGATTCTTGGCTTTGTCATACTTAACTCAGTTGGCTAATATCAAAGCTCCTTTTGACTGTCATCTCTTCTTCTCATATTGGTTGTCATCTTTTACATTATGTGTTGACCCTTCTTCACTTGAAATTTGCCATAAAGATCTACCCTCACAAGGTCTTTTTATTTTTCAATGTGATTGTCCCTTGTTGCTTTTAAAAACTATCATGACTTATTTCATGGCACTATCAAATATCTCCCATGCATAATTAAATTTTCCTAGATGTCATTAAAGAGACCTACGACGGATAGAACAAAAATTATGCTACCTTGCAACTTTCTCTCCAATGCATTTGACGCTTTTTGCAACATGCAAAAACTTGTCGCCACAACCAAACAACTTGGAGATATGAAAAGATGAGAGAGGTTATTGTTGAGGGACCCTACATAACCTTGTAGTTTCAAATGAAACATTTCTAGGTGCCACAGTTTCTGAGAAACAACTCATCAAAGTTCGCCACTTTTTGGCACTTAGGGCTCTTAAGAGAAAGCGTTGGCACAATGTAGTCTAGAATGATTGGGCATGTTTGGGTGCAAAATAGGACCTTTTCTAGCATAAACCTACCCACTTGGATGTGTTGGCACTGTTGGTTTGGCCCCATGATGAACATAATGAAAATTATGCTACCTTGCAATTTTCTCTTTAATGCATTTGACACTTTTTGAACATACAAAAACTTGTTGCCACGACCAAACGGCTTTGGAGAAATGAAAAATTGAGAGAGGTTATTGTATAGGGACCCTACATGATCCTGTAGATTTCAGAAAAAACATTTCTAAGTGCTACATTTTTGGAGAAACAACTCATCAAAGTTTGCCACTTTTTGGCACTTAGGGCTCTTAAGAGAAAGCACCAACATAATGTAGTCTGGAATGATCAGGCATGTTGGGGTGCAAAATAGGACCTTTGCTAGCATAAAACCACCCAACCGGATGTGTTGGCACTATCAGTGTGTTAGCATTTATCATTAAGATTATGTTAAATGTTATAATATGAATGTTTATTTAATTTTTTAATTTTTTGTATCATTAATTAGTGATAGGGATGTATATGTTATCCAAATATTATTTGGTGATATATGAGGGGAAAATTACATAAAAATTAGATGTGTTTAAAATAATTTGAAGTGTTAATTTAGTTGGATAAGAGAAATGATTATATGATTTGTGTATGTTCAAAAAAAGAATTTATGTAGTGTTAGATGAATTGGAAACTCATTAATATATTTAATTTATATTCCATAAGGTGTCATGATTTCATTGGTTGCTAAATCAATAGATTATGGATGGAAAGTCAACTATAATCACTCAAGAAGAGTTCTAGATCTGTTTATAGTCTTGAAATATTCTTCAAACCATGAGGATTGATTTCTATATTATCATTAAGTGCAATTTATGTGGTATCATCATCTAATCTTTCATTGTTTTCCCACAAAAATTATATTGGTTTACACATTTATTATTCTCAAATATATTATTTAAATTGAAATTAATTAATTTTTATCTATATATTTATCTAGTTAAATAAAAAATTAAAATATTTTATTCATTTATAAAATATATATTTAAATAAAAATATAATATAAAAATATTCTATAAAATAATTTGGAAAATATTTTATTTAAAGAGAATATGACTAAATATAATATTACAATATAAAATTTTAAGTTAATTAATAAGAATGTTTAACTTGCATACCTATAATATTGGGTTATTCTTATATATATGTTTATTTTAAAAGAGAGATAATTAAAATAAATTAATTTTTAATCTTGATAGTTAAAAATTAATTTATTTGAAGTATAATTGTTGCAATCATTTAAAAAATATATGAATGTTCATTTATTATCTACAAAACATCTTTTATGAATTAAGTTTAATATTTAACTATATGTAAAAATGTTAATTATTGATTTACACAACAATTTTTACGAGTTAGCACCCAAGAGGAGAAATAACTAGAAGGAGTTGAAAAATGACTTTAGTTCAAAAAATAAGTTGGATTAGAGGAGTTAAATTAGTAAGAATACTTAAAAGTGTTATTGAATGAGTGATAGGCACATATTTAGATAATCATGCCAACTAAGCATTCCATCAAATAAATATATTAAAAATAAGTGACTTTAAATGTATTATAACTTATCAATATGGATGATTATTTGTAAAGAACCCCAACATAGATACAATAAGTATGAACTATAGGAATTTATAATTCTTAAAACAATGCAAGTTTTTTTTAAGATTAAACAAAATAATAATTTTCTCTATTTTTTAATGACATTCACATTCTAGATTTGTCACTTCTTGGATGCAATTGAATTGTTTAATTTTGTTGTTAACATAACTTGTATTTTCTATCTTATAGATTTGACCAAAAAATAATGGTGATGATATTCTTTGTAAGTTACAATATTTAACTTGAGAGATTATAACAAGCATCAAACCTACCCTCTCCAAATCACCAACATCTATTGTGGCCCTTTCTAACATAAAATCTTGTGATTTGTGTATGGCTAAATCCCATTTCATTTTGATAATAATTTATGTATGATTGCCCCTTGTAATAGGAAAAATAGGGATAAACCTTATAGGTCATTTGTGTCCCATGACACAACCACATAATTATGAAATTATACAACGAAACATAAGGAAAAGTTTAGTTGTTGAGTACATTGATGATATATTAAATTCTTTATAGGACCACTAACTATTCCTACATCCACCTACAAATTGAACACCAACATTATGCATTGGCCTAAACACAATATAACCACACTGTCTAGATGATAGTCATCAATACCATGTGATTCTATATGTCTAGTATCTTAGGTAGACCATGGGAAATCAATGTAGTGAATAATTTAGAACTCATCTATTGTGGAGGATGACCATATTATTTGTTGTGCATATAAATACATATGTGTACCACATATTTCATGTTCCTCAACACTCAAAGAGACATTATTTAGCCCATGCAAAATATGTATTTGTAATGTTTGTTAACATTTCTTTGAATCCGACTTGTTCTAGATCATGCCCCTATTGATGAAAAGTATCTCCAATGTTATTTACCACAAGTATTGCTTTAAAAAATTGTAGGGTACATAAACATTACATGTACATAAAAAATTTATATGGTTAGATCACATAATACTAATGCCATACATGCATATATTGACAAAATTTTATTACAACACATCAATAAAATGAGAGATGCCTGTATAAATGGTATTTCTTACATGAGTAGTAATTGGGAAAGATCACCAACTAGGATAATTGAAATTAACCCCTAAATTTGGTGTGGTGTGTGATGCAAACACCTATTACAAGTTTTTGTTGATATCAAAAAACAACCCGAGGCTTATAGAACTCATCTCATCAATGAGTATATTCAATATGCTTCAAATATTCCTACAATATCTAGCTAATAATTGACTAATCAAAGGCCATATATTATCAATAGCCTAAATTTTCAAGGATGTGTAAATCATAGTGGTACCTATGTCAAAATTAACAACTCCTATTGATGCAATGATGTAGGAGCATATGTGGTTGCAGGCAATCTTGCATCAACAAAATTGATTAAATTTTGAGGTGAGATGGTTTGAATAATGTTTTGAGTGATTAGTTAATTTATTTTTTCCAAAAATTAGAATTTAATAATTGGACATATTTTGGTTGCAAGTTGTAATGTGAGATAGTGCTAGAAAATGTAATTTTAAATGTTTAAATGGCAAAAATCAACTTGGGGCATGGGATTTCTTAGGAGTTATGGAATATTGCAGATCATTTAATTTACCTTATCATCTACATGTAGGAGTTGGATTCCCATGTTGTGTCGGTTGTGTTTTTGAAAAAATGCTCCTATTTGTGAGGGGAGAGAATCAATGTGTTGGCTAGTGGAGGCCACTCTTCTTGGGAGTGATTTGCACATGCATTAGAAAGTTAGATATTTTTATTTTTATGAACTTTAATTGATTTTCCCATGTTGGGCATGGATGAGTTACAAGCTTGGTGGAGTTAGTGGTTGCTAGAGAGGTGATTTTTGACAATTTCATTTTGACTTCATTTTCTATAAATTTTTGGAGTTGGAGAGTTTGGGTGTAGCTTTTCTTGGGGAGTGGTTGTAGACATGATTGTGGTAGGTTAGAGGTGTTAATCAGTAACAATTAATCTTGGGAGTTCACTGATTCATTGCGCCACTAAATTCTGGAAGAAGAATGTAGGAAGATGTTGAGTGAATTTGCAAAAGGAAGGATGATTGATGATAAATGACCTGTGAATGATCTTGTTGCTTGTAACTGGTCTTTGAGTTTTATTTTTAATATTATTCATTATTTTAGAGGGCTTCATATGTTGTCTTTTCAATTTGGTTATAATTTTCACTTGTTGTAGGAGACATTAAGTAATACAATTCTCATTAATTTGTTGCTGATTTTTGGTGTTGGTTTAATTCAATTATAAAATTATTTATTGTGTGATTGGAGAGTGTCAAGATTTGCAAGTACTCTCTTGCATCATTAGTATCAAAGCAGGTTTTTTCTGAGTCTACAGGCAAAGCGTTGAAGAGAGTCAATTTGCAATAGGATCTGTCAGTTGTGGGTGTTGAGAAAATGCCTCCTAGATTACATTGTTGCATTCATTTCAAGTAGATTCTTAATTACATGTACACGAATCATATCTTGTATTATGAATTATGCTATGTGATGTTTCCTTGAGTTGTTCTTTGGAGAGGTCAAGAAGTTAGAAGTAAGAGTCAACAATGCTAGTGAATTGTAGAGTTCAAGTTTAGCAGTTAACAGTTACAACATTAAGCTGAAGGTACTCGTAGCATCAGTAGCAGATTAAGTTATTTCCCCTATTTTCCAATCTAATGCTTTATTTAATTTTCCAACCTTTACTATTTTCTTGTACGTGTGTAAACCACCTATACTCAATGATATAGTCCATGTAGAGTATGTGAATGCACATATAATGCCAACATTATCAAAAGTTTATGAAGCCTTGGTTGATAATTAAATGAATTCTTTGTGAGGGCTTAGTGAACTGTTCAACTAGGAAATCCTCTGAATTGTGTGTCTAGCACCAAGTTGACTAAGCATTAGAAAGGCCTTACAAATACATCCATGTTATCTTTTAATTTATTTATTTTTAATAATATTTTAACCATTTCATCACAAATCAATGTTACTTAGCTTCCTACAAGATTAAATTTATAAAATATGATTTTTGTAAATATTCTTGAATTTTGTAGGTAGTGACTTCCTTACACCTCTTCATTATTATTGTATTTTACTTTGTTCAATAAAAAATGGCTACATCACACCTAGTTGTCCACCGCCACATACCAAATAGCCATGTTTCCTTTCACTAACATTAGAAGGATAGATATCTATAGAACATAAATTTGTTTTTCATTATTTTCCATTATTTAATCTACCTAGACTCTATACCTAACTATAATTAGGGTTTTATTATCTCCTCTTTCATTTTCTTGAATAATTTATAAGAAAAAACAAAACCTCTTTGAGAATATGTGTGAGTCACCTTCTATAAAATATCCATATTGTACCCTTGCACTCAAGATTATTTGATAGTGTGTTAAAAAATATATCTTCATCTTGCTCAAGTTGCTTGCTCAATATCTACACATTCAAAGATGAATTTTTACTATAAATAAAAAACCAATTAGACCTAAAAGGCTTAACGATAGTGACAACAAATGGATAGTATTATAATGGGGTGAGTGGGGAAAAATTCCACTTAACACAAATGGATGGTATTGAAATACACACCAAAAAATCCTTTGGGGGGTTGTTTGACCAATATATTATTATTGAGTCAATACTACTATATATTTACAAGGCAAGTAAGATTTGTTGTGGTTGTTGATTTTTAGGAGTCATGAAATTACGGGATGGGAATCCTAGATCTATCAATGAGGAAAATAACATGTGGAAGTGGGGGAGAGGTGTGAGAAAGTGGAGGAAATTACTAAACTAGTTGAAAACGTAATAACAAATAAGGCTCGTCCACATCATGTTGAAATACTAAGGGGAAAGGGATAAAGAAATGGAAAATAAGGTAGAAAGAGAACATTAAGGATGCTATACATGTCTAGTAGCCAAAAAGAATACTTCATAAGAGAGTTTTAACTCTCATGTATGAAAAATAGATGATTCCAAGGGAGAATTTAATGGAAGCAAGAAAAAAATGAGATCCTTGAGTTTGAATCTTCCATTGGCATTAATATTGTAATATCATAATGTATACATTAGGATTCACTCATCTACATTGGTAGTTAGATTTAGAGTTTTGGAATTCAATATTAAATGTATTTACTATTGGTTATGGAAAATATTGGAGCTATACCAAATTTCCAAAAAGTATGGCTGAAACATGGACAATAAATGATCTTTTGAATGAGTTTAAATTTAAATTATTTGAAAATAAAGAAGTAATAAACTACTCACCACTTTATGGGGATGGAATTGAACTACCAATTGGTTCAAGGTAATTTGGATTTGGAGATAAGAAGAGACCCGCAGTCTGACCAAACAAATGGTTTGATCTTGAGCTTGGCCTTGTCGCTCTAAAAATTTAGCTTGTATGTGTTTCTCTTGATGGAACCTCTCTTGTCAATACATCATGTCTTATTGAGGATATGGAAAATATTTTCTAGGTTGAGGTTGTACATTTCCTATGTATTTAGACCATTCTTAAGTTAAACGCATGATGAAATGCTTGGGTCCTAACACCAAAACAATAGGGGCTTCATCGAGAGGATCCAAAGGGGAATATGCCATAGCTTCACTATGCAATCTAGCAGGAATCAAGACCAAATCTGTGCCAAATATTTGCAAAGGTTGGAGCATGTTATTGATGGAGAAAATGACTAAAAATTGACCCTCTCCTGCCTTTGTGGAACACAAAGTATTTCCTATAATTAATTTCCAATAGTAGGCATTTACACCACATTCATGGGGTAAATTTGATATGAAATTTAATAGCTACAAAATATTATTAAAAATTTGATATAGTAGGATACATATAATGGATCATTTAGTGGAAGCAAGAAAAGAAAGAGATAATTGAGTTTGAATCATCCATTGGCACTAATAATGTCACATCATCATCTAGGTCAAGATTCACTCATCTAGGTTGGGAGTTAAATTTAGAATCTTGGAATGTGGTCTTAAATGTATTTCCCATTGGTTGTAGTAAAGACCAAAGCTACACCAGATTTCCAAAAGATATGGCTGAAAATTTAACAATAGAAGAGCTTCTAGATGACTTTGAATTTAGATTGTTTGAAAATATAGAAGAAATAAGCTACTTACCACCTTGTGGGGATAAAATTGAATTGTGCATTAGCTCAAGGCAATTTTAATTTGGAGATAAGAAGAAATCTATAAGATCAACCTAAAAAGGTTTTGATCTTAAGCTTAAAGCCTCGACACTTTGTGGACCCACCTTATATGCATTGCCCTTGATGGAGCCTCTCTTGTCGTTACACCATTTCTTATTGAGGACATGTATAATATTGTTTGGGTTGAGGTTGTATATTTCCTATGTATTCTCACCATTCTTAAGTTGAAAGCATGATGAAATGTTTGGCTCTTAGCATATGAACAACATGAACCTCATTTGGAGGATCTAAAGGAGAATATACCAAGGCTTTACAAGGAAATCTAGTAGGGACTAGGCCTAAAGCCATGCCAAATATTTGCAAAGACTAAAGCATGCTATTGATAACTATAGAAATTTGACTCTCTTGCACTTGTGAAATAATTATTTCCTATAATTAATTTTCAATAGTAAACATTTACGACACCACATTTATGAGTAGATTTGACATGATTTTCTATATCTACAATATTTGATTAAAAATTTGATATAATAGATAGTAGATTTTTATTCTTAATTGTCATGTTTGTGACAAGAAAAACAAATATTTATACAATAAGAAACAACTTTCTTACTAGAAATTATCACAAAATATAATATATCAACTAATAATTTTATATAATTCTTATTCTCTATACAAAATCTTTCTTTTCATGTAATATAATCTTCCCAAAATTTTGCACATATTGACATAAAACAATAACATTTATCTAACCCTAAATAGAGCTAAAATCTTTTCTCATAAATAACTTATTTTTCGCGCACATTCTTTGCACCAACCAGACGACGTTCTTTCTTGGCAACCTTACCCTATTTTTTATTCTAAATACGTCCCTTAATATGGCTAATTCAGTGTTTTGAATGTTTTCCAATTCACACTCTTTTATATTGGAAAAAAAGGCATATTCGAAGTACAATTCAAAAGAATGCCTGTTTAATTTGTTAGCCTCTTGTCTTTATTCATTTCACTGACTTTTCACACAATGTGTGCTTATAGACCAGCCTTTCACTGCTGTAATAAATCATATTTTATTCAGAGTTGTTTGTTAATAATATAAAAGAAAAATTTATTCATTTGCATTTAAGTTGGTTTAAGTTATTATTTATTTTTTTGGGTATGAATTTGGTTTTTGGAGTAAAGTGGGTCCAAATTATTAGTATTAATTTAGTTTTTAAAGTAAGGTAGGTTCAAATTAATTATAAATATTTATTTTGTATTAAGATAAGTTTGGGAATAAAGTTAGATCAAATAATTAGTATTAATTTAGTTTTTAAAGTAAGGTAGGTTCAAATTAATTATAAATATTTATTTTGTATTAAAATAATTTTGAGAATAAAGTTAGCTCAAATTATTGTTTATAAATAAGAGTGATATAATTTAATCAAAATATTATTTTTTACACATTAGTTTGTATTATTAAAATTATGTTGAATGTTATTATTTGATGATATATGAATTACAAAAATTACATGTGTTTATAATAATTTGAAATACTAAATTAGTTGGATAATGGAAATGATTATATGATTATATGATTTGTGCATATATTCAGAGTAAAATTATGTGATGACAAATGAACTCAAAACTTGTTAATATATTTGATTTTTATTTGTAAGGTATCATGATTTTATTGGTTACTAAATGAGTAAATTGTGGGTGGAAAGTCAATTAGAATTCACTCATGAAGAGTTCTAGATTTCTCATAGTTTTGAAATATTTTTCAAATCATGAGGATTGTTTTCTATACCATCAACAAGTGCAATTTATGTGGTGTCATTATCTTATCAATGGCTATTTTTCCAAGAATTAAATATTCAACCTCCTTCATTTGATTTTGTATATTCATTTACACATTTATCATTCTCAAATATATTATTTAAATTGAGATTAATTAAGTTTTATTTATATATATATATTTATTTAATTAACTAAAATTAAAAAATATCATTGATAAAAAATATATAATTAACTAAAAATATTATATTAAAATATTCTATAAATCAATTTTAAAAATATATTTTGAAATATAATATTACATATTAAATTCTAAATTAACTAATATGAATGTTTAACTTATAGATGTATAAGATTGGGTTCTTTTTAATATATGTTTTTTAAGAAGAGAGATAATTAGATTTTTTTTTTAAATCTTGATAGCTAAAAAAGTCAATTTATTTGAAGTATAATTATCACAATCATTTAATCATATCCAAATGCTCATTTATTATCTATGAAAAATCTTTTATGAATTAAGTTTAATATTTAACTATATCTAAAAATCTTAATTATTGATGCGCAAAACACTTTTTAAAGGATTTGAAAAATGACATTAGAATAAAATAAGTAGAATTAAAGAAGTTGAAGTAGTAAGAATACTTAAAAGTGTTATTGAATGAGTGACATGCACATATTTAAATAATCATATCAACTAAGCATTCCATCAAATGAATGTATTAAAAATAATTGACTTTAAATGTATTACAACTTACTAATATGGATGATTATTTTTAAAGAACCCAAACATAGATATAATAAGTATAAATCATACATTTTTATTTTATTTTGTATTCATAATTGTAATAAACCATACAAATTTATATTTCTTAAAAGAATGCAAATTTTTTAGATTAAACAAAATCATAAATTTCTCTATTTTTTAATGGCATTCACATTCTAGATTTATCACTTCTTCCATGTAATTGAATTATTTAATTTTTTTGTTAACATAACTTTCATTTTTCTATCTTAGGTATTTGTCTAAAAAATAATAGTGATGATATTCTCAATAAGTTATGGTATTTAACTTGAGAGATTGTAATAAACATCAAACCTACCCTCTCCAAAGCACCAACATCTATTGTGATGTTTTCTAACACCAAATTTTATGATTTGTGTATGGTTAAATCCCATGTCATTTTGACAAAGAAAAAGGTAGGGAGTTATTTGTGCTCCTTTGGTAACACAACAAGTTCTATCAATTCTTCTAAGCACCATCTTTTTAGATATCACATGTGAATAAGACTTTAAATATTGAGGGTGTAAAATTCAAGGCAATAGACTAGGGTCTATACCACAAAAAGAGGTAAAAAATACATATGTGAGATTAAACATTAATAAATTATGAATCGTTTATTCATCTTATTAAATCTTCATAACAAAATAATAAATTGATCTATTAAACATAAATTAAATTAAAATATCTTTCTATTACAAACAGAATTAAATACCTCAATCATCTTTATCAATTTTTATAATTCAAATAATTTAATAAAAATAAATTCTAATATAATTTTAATTTAATTAGAATAATGTAATTGTTATTAACTTTACTAAGCCTAGTATAGAAAATAATTTTTAAGAACTTTTTTATTTCTTTTGAATTCTATATGATAAGGGAGAGGAGTCGATCATGGGCAAAGGACATATGGTGGGTATAGTATGTGACAACCTGGCCCACTTTTGGGCAATAAAAGAGCCAAAAAAAAATCAAATATCATTTTTAATATAATAGGACGGGTTCATATCAAATTCACAATATGTCCTATCATAGGTAGACTATTTTTTTGCCACCTTCCCAATATTAAGTGAATGCAAGCTGATAAACTTATTTACATAATATAAATAATATTTTCCACCTTCCCAATAAAAATTTATTGCAAATGGATATATTTTTATCTAAAATATGTCTTATTGCATTAAAAGTGAGTTGACATGTAGAGAAGCCATTATCAAAAGTTGTAAATATATTTTAACAAAATACATTAAAACATGTTCCATTTCTCATCTCTTTTTTTTTACAAACTACTAGTTCCACCATGTCCATATACACCAATCTTTTTGTGAATTTACCTGCAAAAATGAAACAATGAACTCTTAGGCTCACTATGAAATGCAACTTTTTAATAAAACACATAATTATTAAAGTATTATTTACAAATACACATAAAATTAAAATAATCAAAATTAAAAATTAAAACTAGTTAGAATTACAATTTTTTTTAATATCATTTCTAATCACCAACCAAAATTTCTACGTACCCATTTCCTATCACTTCTACCATTAATTCCTTAAATGCCAAATAAAATTTCCTCCTAGAATTCAAAATTCTCCACTTGCACCTACCAATTCAAATTCTATCAATCTATTTATTTATACAAGAGACCTCAATTGTGTGATGCAAGCTACCTATTCATGCATTCATGCATGATTTCGTTACTTTCAAATGCCTTTTCCATTTACATTTAAATGAATTAAATTTGTTGTTTAACCCCAACCCAATATCGTCCAGTCTCCCTTAAAGCTAATTGTGATATGTTTATATACCTTCAAACTACAATATGGTACAAATATTTCCAACCCTTTCCAATACAACATTATGAAATACACACATATATATATACACACACATATACTGACACTTTTATAATACTTTAAAGTTCAACAACAGTATGGTACACATATTTTCAACCCTTTTTGATACAACATTATGATATATACATAAGTTAGGTATAGATTTGTTCATTTACATTCAACTTACTTGTCTATCTATCTTTACAAAATATATATTAACAAACTTACAGAGATACATAGATATGTAAGTTACTTATAGCCTTGTATATTTACATTCAACAAACTAACCATGCATCTACATGAGTTGATTGCAAATGATCAGGGGTGTGTGTGCAATGAAACAAAAAAATGAATGTTATACTATCATATCCCCAATTTTAACTCTTACAAATAAAAAAATGATATGTAACATCCCGCTATGAACCCTCAAAGTTAAAGAGTCAAAAAAGACGAGATAATTTTTTTTGAAGAAGTGGTAGCATACACATAAAGTAGTTGTCAAATCGATATATTGACAGTATTCATGGCCAATTATGGCTGAATGTACAACCCAAAGGAGAGTACTAATTCACCCTCCAATGAAAATCTAAATAGGAGCAAACAACTCCATAATTTTTTCTCTGAAATTTCCTACCCCGAAACTTTCTGCTGTAATATCATAGAACAACATATAGAAAGCTCTAATGCATCGGAACTTTTGTAGCAACAACATAGGATAGCAAACAAAAAGCTACAATGTGCTGAAACTTTTGTAGCAACAACATAGGATAGCAAACAAAAAGCTACAATGTGCTGAAACTTTTGCAGCAACAACATAGGACAACAAACAGAAAGCCCTAATGCTCTAGAAATTTTACAACAACAACACAGGACAACAAACAAAAAGCTCTGATGCGCTGAAACTTTTGTAGCCTGTTGTATGAAGGAAATACATAGCCATAACTCTGATTTTTGCATGAATTTTTTTTGAAAGAAAATTCATAATGATCATCATAGAACAAGCAAGTCTGATACCAATATCAAAACTCATAAGCTAAATATAAAACATCACATTTCTTCTCATTAAACTATATGATTACATCCTCTTTCTTAACTTTACCCCTAACACTAATTATAGTTATAATTATAATTCTAGCTCTACTTCTTACCATAATTTTAATTATAACCTTAACCTTCACCATAACCTTGACTCTAACCATAATTCTAATGATTCTTGAATCATAGTAAGAAGAATTAGAGTTAAAATTATAATATTATTAATAGTTATAAAATTAAGGTTATAATATTAATTATCTCAATTATATCTCTAAAATTATTAATTATAACTCTAACCTTAATATATAATCATGAGTTTTAAAGCATTTAAAAATAATTATTTAATATATTTAAATTTATAATATAATTTTATTATCTCTCTTTATCTAAATTTGGGTTCATCTTTTTTCTGACTTTATTTTTAGGTACCTTTTATTTATTTATTAGATCTTATCATATTCATGTGTGCACGTATACTTCCCCATTCATTATGTCTAATTTTTAACCATATTTTTATATTAATTTTTTATATAAATATTAGATGAATCTCACACTATAAATTGTGATCTTCAAAATATAAAAATAATTTTTAAATTTTTCCCACTTCAATTTATCATTTATGTTATTTGAGTTAAAAATATATATAAATCGTACTCCCTATTTCATTATTGAAAAAAATGATATATAAGTTTTTTTAAATACATTTCAACTTATTTTCATAATTTGTAGAAATATTGTTTTTTATTTATTTTTATTTAATTAATCTTTCTATCTTAATTTTTTTTCTTTTATTATAGTTTTGTGGCCGAAAAATGTTGGGATAAAATTTTGTATAGTTAGCATTCCTAAAATCCACCTCCAAATTTTTTAGCCAATCAAATTAAAGAAAAATAAATTTTGGAATTTGAAAAGTTAAAAATTGTGTATTTAACTTTAAGAAGCTTCAAGTATAATGTATTAAAATTAAAATATATTGTATAAAAAATAAAATAATGAAATTTGATTGGGTACAAACAAAACATTTAATCACTAGTTAAAGCACAGATGGTGTCTTTCCTTGACAGGAACTAATAATCATACATACAGTGACTAAAATATAATTAGCATAATTATAAGAAATTAATGTTAAAAACAATTGAAAATTAAGATCATAAAAATACTATGATACAAATTTAATCTTATCAATGTTCTCTCAATTCTATGAACTATTCACTATTTTAAAAATAAAATGGTATTATAGGGTTCCTATTAGTACTTTAATATTTTTATTCAATTGATATAGTTTATATATTTGAATTTACATTTAGAAAATCCGAGACTCAAACCAACTACGCTAACTCTATGGGGGCTTGTATAATTTTATTATTATTTCTGGTTTATATATTTGAATTTACATTTAGAAAATAGTGTTACATATAATGTTATTAGTTTTTACAATCTATAAGATTAACACTTCTATTTTTGGATTTGATTATGTGAGATCATATTTGGCAATCTATCATGATGATGCTACTCTTAATGATGGATCACATAATATGATCCAAAATGTTAATACTAAAAATCTCATACAATCAAATCCAAAAACAACAACATTAATGATGATACCCATTCAAAAAAATAAATCTCATCCTCAACATAATTACAAACAACTACTAAGTCCAAAAAAATAGATTTTCTTTAACTACAAATTTAAATACACAAAGCAAGAGTGCCCATAAACATAATAATACTGCCCACTAGATGGCAAACATGTTTTTAAAGCCATCTCCTTCATTATGTAGCTGAATTTCCTCGTACTTGAATGTTAAAAGTGTGATGTTATGTATGCAAATCATATACATACATCCATTGCATACAATACCATTTATCTAACCCTAAGTAGACCTAAAATCTTATCCCATAAAAACCTTATTTTTCGTGCACATTCTTTGCACTAGCCAGAGGACGTTCTTCCTTTGCAACCTCAAGAATATTTGTTATTCCAAATGTATCTCTAGATATGAAAAATTCAATGTTTTGAATGTTTTCCAGTTCATAGTTATGTCTCTCTATTATATTGGAAATAGAAGCATATTCCAAGTACAATTCACAAAGAATGTCCTCTTTAATTTGTTAACCTCTTGTCTTTATTCATTTCACTTACTTTTCACACAATGTGTGCTTAGAGATCAGCCTTGTTACTGTTATCATAAATCATATTTTATATTCATAGTTATTTGTTAATAATATAAATGTTTTTCATTGATTTGGTTTTAATGTAAAGTAGATCTAAATTATTCATAAATATTTATAGTGTATTAATTTGGTTTTGGAGTAAAGTAGGTACCGATGAAGATGAGATCATAGTTGACGGAGAGGTGACCTAGCTCTTTGATTGTAAGTGGTATCAAGTGATTCTATGCACACACCATGTAATTGCATTATAGTTTGATTAATAATTTCCTTAATTAATTATTATTATATGATAAAAGAATAGAATATTATTATATTACTAAAATCATTATAATTTGATATTATTATTAATATTATTAATTTGATATTATTATCAATATCATTATTATTTGATAAATTACTATTAGATGCATAATATAAATATCATATATGTTTGTCTTCGTTTTAATATTATCATTTAAACCACTTTTTAAATAAGTGAAAAAAAAAGTTGTTTATATGGTAAATGGTAAAATACTTTATTAATTAATATGGAAGAAATAATGATTTTTTCAAAAATAATAAATAATGTTTAAAAAAGATAAAGTAAAGAATAATTTTTTTTTTAAATGATAAAATGGGAAAAGATTAAAATTTAGTAAGAGGATACGCATGAGATTTAGAAGATAAAACATTATCTTTATTTATTTTTTAATATTTTCTTTTATTAAAAAAAAAACTATTTTGCAAGTTTAAAATGGAATCACTATCTTTTGACGTGGGAAAGGAGTGGTTTAAAAAATAGATTTTTTTTTTTTTGGTTTTGTTTTAGAAACAAATAAAATAGAAAATTGGGTATACTACGGTTGCTCGGTTGTTAGTCGATCTTGACATCTCCAAACCTCTTCCTGGGGATGTTGTTTTGTTGGTGGAGGATAGACCGTGGAAGTAGCTTTTGGATTATGAGGGTCTCCCCTTTCGGTGTAGGAGGTGCTTTTCGGTGGGTCATTTGGCCTCGACCTGCCCTCTTGCCCGCCGCAAAGGTTCCGCATCTTGGTGGAAGGATGCTCTCCTTTATCATCTCACGGTGGGCTCTTCTTCGAATGGTTCGTCTGAGGAGGTAGTCCCTTAGGTTGTTGCTCCTCTCCCTGACCTCTTTGTTGTGGTTCCGCCTGTGGACCGTTTTGCTGACACTGTTGTGCCTATCCCTTCACCTGCTGTCGCTGCTCTGTCAGACCCTGTTCGGCCTTTGGTGGGAGCCTCTTTTGTTCTGTTTGCTGATACGATCTCTACTGCCTCGTTGTCGTCTTCCTCGTTACTTGGTGACTCTTCTCCTATGGTGGCAGGGGTGGAGCCCTCCTCTCCTTTCTCCTTGCTTCCTGTCTCTGAGCCCCCTTGGATGGTGGTTCTTCGAAAGAAAAATTTTGGGGCTGCTTCTCGGACTCGTGCTCATGGAGCTAGCCTTGACCGCTCTGTTTTGGGGGTTGCTTGATTTCTTGTTTTCCTACAGTTGTCTGTCTGCTGTCTCTAGTCTGTCTGGGGATGCTTTGTTCTTTGGTTTTCACAGCTGTCTGTCAGCTGTTTCTAGTTTTCTATAGTTCAAAGTATGTTTTGAACTATGTTCTCTTCTTTGGCCCCTTGGGCCCCTTGTGAAGGGTACATCACCCTGAAAATGATGCTTAACTTTTCAAAAACAAATAAAATAGAAAAAATAACATTCAAATTTTTTAATATACAATGAACTTGCATTATTTTTTAGTAGAAAAAATAACATTCAAATTTTTTAATAGCAACAATTTGATTTCTTGTAAAAAATAATACGGTTAGAAACTTCATTTTGGTTGTAGCAAAGAGGCCATAATGTTTTATTTTGATTATGCAAGTTTGAAGGCAATATTCAACCTATATAGACAACCATGCATGATGTGCATTTGAATGAATAGGAAGAAAACCATCATGCATGTATTTTAGTACTCAATTGTAAGTATAATAAGTACATCTAATGATAATGAAATTTAGTAATTTGTTTGTCAGGTTGATTTTTCATACATGTAAAAGCATATGTCTCTACATACACCCATGAACTATGTGTGGATGTATATAAATACACATACTCTTATTGAATGTAATACATGCATTGCATGTTATGTTGTTGGATAAAAGAAAGTCCATTCTCTCATATTGTCATTCTACAATTTCAAAGCATGGGAAAACAAGTTAGAATAAGATAATGAATGAAATGCTTGGAAATTCATGTGAAAAAAATGCTTTATTCATCTTAAATGCTTAAGAATAATTATGTTTCAAATCTACTTTTATTCGTCACTAAGCATGGTAAATAAAAAAATCCAAAGTTAGTAAAAGCACTTATATTTAATAAATCATTTGGTTTTGATCACATTACATGCATTTCTTAATCGTTATTGTGTAGAAAGATCATTAAGTTGTGTATTGTGATTGTCCAATTGTGCATGTTGAGTTGTTTTTTCTATGCATGTGTGTGATTTGGAAAGCTTAGTTTTGGGATAGGGTGTCGAATGTGGAGTCACAAAGAATGTGAATCTCTTTTCGGATTCACATTTTATTGCATGTACTTTGTCCAAAGTCAAGGGTTTATTGAAAAAGATGAACATTGCCTAGAAAATCTATTATTTGTTTTTTCTCTCCCACATCCTGATTAGTATAGCACATTCGAGATTAGGAATATGCATGTAGATCAGGCTTGCATCGGGATTCCCTCCTACTACTTGTCTCCAGGTTGCTAGGCACTTCGAGTAGGGTTGGTAGTTCTTCATGTCAGGAAGAACTCTGAGGAAGCCTTAAAGAACTCCGAGGAAGCTAAGGCTTTGTGGTTGGGCGGAAAAGTGCCTCAACTATGATCTCATCTCTCAATCTATGAGTAGACCAAGAGGTTATGGCGATCATAGGACTTATGTTATTATATTTGATTTTTATGTATTGATTTATCAATGATTTGTATTATTATGCAGTACTTATTCCCTTGTTGTAAATGTGCACTTGTGGAAAGGTACTTCATTATTTATTAATTTGATTACAAGGAGAGTTTTAATTAAATTTATATGATATGATTATTCATTTTGTTAATTATGTGGTTATGATTAAATTAATTTTGGTTGAAATATTAGTAAGGCTATGGGATTCCTTACAACTCTAAACCTTATATGGAGCTAAAGTCTTAAGTATAAAAACATAAACAAAATTGCTATGTGGCAAGATAGTAGTAGAAGGGGGAGGAGGAGGATCTTGAATATCTGGTTTACCCCATACATCAATAGGGTTTAAAGTTTCTACAGGAGGTTCCCACCCATCATTATCATTATCTTTATTTTCTTCTTTAAAAGCATGAGTGGGTGAGATTGTAAAAGCTAGCCTAGCGAGCTTGCTGGAATCAAACTAGCTAAAAGTACAATTGAGAGGCCACCCAAAAGTTCCTCCCTTAGGAAACAAAGAGGTTGAGTGTTAAAGAATTTTTTGCAA
Source organism: Sequoiadendron giganteum (assembly GCA_007115665.2). Classification (NCBI taxonomy): domain Eukaryota; kingdom Viridiplantae; phylum Streptophyta; class Pinopsida; order Cupressales; family Cupressaceae; genus Sequoiadendron; species Sequoiadendron giganteum. The sequence goes on from CM021102.1 coordinate 732,561,618, forward strand.
CCTTACCCACTGACCACAATCCCTTCTCATAACCAAGGGAGAAGCATATGAGTGAGTCTCTTAGTTACCTCGACTAGAGAGGCTACATCCATGAGCTTGAATTTTTTGAAAATAGTGAAGAAATAAATTTCTCACCAACTTATAGTGATGAAATTGAACTACCTATTGGCTCAAGGGAATTTAGATTTGTAGATAAGAAGAGACCTATATAGAAAAAACCGAAAAATTCTTTGACCTTAAGCTTGGCCTGGTCAATCTACAAATTGACCTTTTATGTGTTTCTCTTGATGGACCCTCTCTTGTCATTACACCATGTCTTGTTCAGGATGTGGAGAATATTATCCAAGTTGGGGGTGTATATTCCCCATTTATTCACACCATTCTTAAATTGAAAGCATGATGAAATGTTATGGGCCTTATTGGGAAGAGCTACAAGAGAATTGTTCGAGCTTCACTATGCAACCTAATAGGAATTAGGACTAGATTCATTTTAAATATTTGCAAAGGAAAAAGCATATTATCAATAGAGAAAATGATTGAGACTTGACTATGTCTTACCCTTGTGGAATTTTTTTTGTATAATTAATGTCCAATGGTGGGTATTTATGACACCACATTCATGGTTAGATTTGATAAGAATTTCTACAACTTAAAAAATTGATTAAAGATTTGATATAGTAGGATGCATCTAAGGGAGAAACTAGTGTGAGAAATAAATAAAAAAGGAGATAATTGAGTCTAATTCATTTAGTAGAAATAATATTATCACATCATCATCTGCATTAGGATTCACTCATCCAAGTTGGGGGTTAGATTTAGAATCTTCGAACATGTAGCCTTTAATATATTTCTCATTGGTTATGGTGAAGACCAAAGCTATACCATCTTTACAAAAGGCATGGTTAGAAATTTAACAACAAAAGAGCTTTTAAATGAGTTTGATTTTGGATTGTTTGAAAATAGTGAAGAAATAAACTACCTACCACCTTATGGAGATGGAATTGACTTATGCATTAGCTGAAGGGAATTTGGATTTGTGGATAGGATGAGACATGTAGTACCAACCAAAAAGGCTTTGACCTTGAGATTGGCCTTTCCACTTTGCAAATACACCTTATATGCATTGCCCTCGATGGAACCTCCCTTGTCATTACACAATGTCTCATTTAGGACATGAACAATATTGTCCAGGTTGAGGGTGTATGTTGCCTATGTATTCAAAACATTCTTAAGCTACAAGCATGACAAAATATTTGGATCCTAGCACTAGAACAATAGGGGCCTCATTGGGAGGAGCCAAAAGAGAATACACTAAAGCTTCACTAGGCAATCTAGTAGGGATTAGGGCTAAAGTTATGGAAAATATTGAAAAATATTTGCAAAGACTAAAGCATGTTATTAATTGAGAAAATAAATGAAACTTAACCCTCTCTTGCCCTAGTGGAACAAAAAGCTTCCTGTTATTGATTTTCAATGATAGGCATTTACCACATTCACCAGTAAATTTGATAATAAAAAAAAAATACAACTATAAGATTTGATTGAAGCTTTGATATAGCAAATAGTAATTTTTACGCCGAAGGCATGTCCTATTTGAGAATTGCAAGCTAATAACTGAAATCAACGGTCAAGAGATCACTAAAAACAATGCAATACGATTAAATTAATCCTGAACGTTCAGTACTTCCTATCATTTTCTGTCACCTTTTAAATTTATCATTTGTTGTGTTTCCTTTTTAACTATAATGTTCCTTCTATAAACAAGGCGACCTTTTAAATTTATCATTTTTTCAACTATTTTTTTGGCCGTTTTTAGTTGCTTTCCCTCCGCTATTGGTTTCCGCTCCTCCATTTCACGCCATTTGATCTGTGCAAAAGTAACGGTGTAAATAAAATAAAATATTATATGAGACACGCAATTACCATGCATGAAAATGGGTAACCGCCCAATAATAAAGGGAAATAAGAAATGGTCTGGGTGGATTTATTTAGACAGGCAGATGAACAGTTGAATGCATGTTGGACAAAGTGAGAAGGCATGAGTAACTAAAAGTAATGGCAAACGATTCCACTACCTTGCATGTGAACCATTTGAAAGCATGGTCGATACCAACGTATGGATTGATATCCTTCTCAGGTGTGGGGAATTTTGCATTTCGTACCTATGCAGCGAGGAGAGCGGAGCCACTTTCGCCTGCAACTCAATTTGGAAGAAGAAGCTTACAACGAACATTGATATCAAGGATGTGAGGCACGAGGTGGAGATTATGAAGCATCTGCCTCAACATCCCAATATTGTGCAGCTAGAGTCTACCTATGAGGACGACAAAGTCATGCATTTGGTCATGGAGCTCTACGAGGGAGGGGAATTGTTTGATAGGATTGTTGCCACTGGCCATTATATTGAGCGGGCTGTTGTCAAGGTTACTAAGACAAATTGTATAGGTCGTTCAGGTGAGGAAGAGAATCTGATTCAATATCGCTTTGTAATGAAGGAATTCATTTATATTTGCAATTAGAGTTTATTTTTCTTTCTCTTAGATTTCGCTATACTTATCTCTACATTTCAAGCTCAAGGCCATTCTACTAAGGATATGATTGCTCTTTTAGGTATTCGCAAGTTTTGAATCAAAATATTTTCAGGTTTTATTTGAAAATGTTCATGACAGAGTTAATAAGCAAGCACTTTCATGGCACCCATGCATTTTAGGTGCTCATACGATTGGTCAAGCAAGATGAACCACCTTCAGATCTCACGTCTTCAATTACACCAACATCGATTTTTCCTTTGCCACCTCTGTTCAGGAAAATTGTCCAAGAAATGGTGGCGATGACAATCTCTCACCTCTAGACCTTGTCACTCCCATTGTCTTTGATAATAATTATTACAAAAATCTGAAAAACTGAAAAGGACTCCTTCATTCTAATCAACCACTTAATGGAGGTTCTACAAAAGCTTCGGTTACTACTAACAGTACCAATCCAACTACCTTTTTTACTGATTTTGCAGCAACCATGGTGAGTATGGGGAACATCAGCCCTCTCACTGGTACCAAGTGAAGAAGTTAGAACAAACTATAGGAAAACTAACTGAAATGTCAAAAATATATTCAGTAAAAACGCGACACAAGATCGCTTGATATTGTGTGGATGGTTTGAAAGGTTGCTAAAGCTTCCTCTTTTATAATTTCTACTTCATCTTATTAATAACGTTTGGCAAAATAAACACCAAAATAATGTAATTTAAATTAGGAGAAAAAAATAGCTTGAGAATTTGGAAAGCCCACAGTTTTTTGTTTGAAACATTGAAGTAATTCGCTCTTGGAGATTGTCAGAATATTTATATTCCAAAAATTAAATTGTGGAGATCTCAATGCTCTAATAATTTTGATCTAATGAATAACTTTCAATTTTTGGGTATAATTCTAGCATTTTACAATTTTGTTTTAGGTTTAACTTTTATAATGTGATATTTATAATATTTCTTTTATACAAGACACATACATTCATTGTAGTGGTAAATAAGTTTATTTTAGCTAAATATTATATTTGTTGTAGATTTGTGGATGGTGTACATGAACTTCGAGCTCTTTTAGGAATGCACTTCAAAATCCATAGAATGAATATGCATCTTACATGTTTTAGAATTTGAGCTTTTTAAGTGTATGCTATTAATTATCTCATTCAAAATTCCACCACAAATGTTAAATTTGGTTCACAATAAATTAACTTCCACTTCAATTAAAGTGAAGGATACAATAAGACCATAAAAATAACAATGAGAAAGAAAATAAGAAAATTTGAATAGAAAAGAAATGGATAGAAATCAATCTTCTCTCACCTAGGGTGAGGCAAACAATGTTGTTCAAAGTTAAGGCTAGAGTTCAATTAGAGTTAGGGTTATGGTCCACAATTAGGGTTAGGGTTCAAATAGACTTAAGATGGTTCAATAACGATTAAGATTAGGGTTGGGGTTATGATGGATGCAACATTAGATTAATTAGAGTTAGGGTTAGGATTTGGGTTAAGGGTTTATAGCTAGACAAAATAACTTACTTAGGTCCGGGATTAATGTGGTGAATATAATAGTTAATACACAAAATTTAAAATATAAATATAATAATATTATTATATAATGAAAATATAAAATAAAATTATTAATAATAATAATTAAACAAAATTATTTTCTAATTGACCTCATGTATTACACTTATGAATGCATGAAATGAACACATATGAATTTTAACATTACGACATCCTTTACCCTAATTAATATATAATGTATAGTTAATATAGTAAAAAATAAATTATAATATTATAAATAAAATAAAATATTTAATATATAATAATATAATTAATATTTTTATAATATAGTATAAAAATAATAGTACAATATTTAAATAATATAATATAATATGATATAAATATTATATAATAAATATAAATGTAAATATAATATCATAAAATATAAATATAATATAATAGCATATGATATATTATATATTAGTATAATATAATATAAAAATAATAGTATAACATTCAAATAATAATATGATATAAATAGCATATATTTAATATTAAGATAAATATAATATAATATTAAATTTTATAATAATATTAATATAATATAACATTATAACATAATAATAATAATAATAATAATAATAATAATAAAATAATAATTTAATATTAAAATTCATAATATAATATTAAGGATAATCATAATTTATTAAATAAAATATTATATTAAAAATATAATTACATTATGTAATATAATATAATATAATACATAATTCAATCATTCATATAATAATGTAACATAATCCAAACTTGTTATATTAATAAAATAATAATAATAATATAATAATAAATAAATAAAAATAAAAATATACTAATATTATTATATCATAAAAATCTGTAATAATAATAATAATATAATATTTCAATAATAATACTAATAATCCCTTATTATAATTCTATACCTCTTCGGTCTATCCATTGCACACCAAGGTACGATTGCTAGTTTAGCCTTAACTACCAATATCCATGATTTAAAAAAAAGGAAGTTATATTTATACAACACAAAAGAACTTTTTGATTGAAAACTATCATAAAATATAATTTGTCAATTAATAATTTTATATAATTTTCTATTGTTTATATCAAAAAATTATATAATATTATCTTTAAAATTTTCTGTGAAAAATGTCTTTTATATGATTATAATCCCTAATCTAATTTTTATGTCAATATATAAATTAACATGAGACAATAAAGTTAAGATGCCAACAGGCTTTGAGGTTTTGATAGAGTAAAAATGCATCCTTCCTTCTGACATACTATAGTTGTACATAACAAAGTATTGACATATATGTATTGCTGCTGTCTTCAGTTTCCATATTTTTTTCTTAAACGCGAATGCATATCGAAATAACTGTTGACCATATAACGTTAGTCATTGGACCCGTTTTTAGAGAATTTCTTAAATCAATAGAGAGGCCTTTACTTAGAATAGACAAATGAAAGACATAAAAACAATGATGTTTGTATAATTTTATTATTATATCTGGTTTATATATTTGAATTTACATTTAGAAAATAGTGCTAAATGTAATGTTATTAATTTTATACAATCTATAAGATTAATGTTGTTGTTTTTTATATTGAACAAATTAACATGAAGATGTTATTCTTAATGATGGATCACGGATCTAAAATGTTGATATTACAAATCTCACACAATCAAATCCAGAAACAACATTACTGATAATAGACATTCAAAAAAATGAATAAAAAGATCACATCCCCAACATAATTAAAAATAATTATTAAGTCCAATTTTTTTAATTTTCTTTAACTACATAATTTAAACACACGCTAGATGGCAAACATAAAATGTTTGAATCTTCAGCGGTTGTAGTTTTTGGCAAACATAAAATGTTTGAATCTTCAGCCCGCATGTCTTTAAAACCATATACGTTATTAATTAGCTGAATTTCCTCGTACTTGAATGTTAGAAGTGTGAAAAGCATATTAACAAACCCACATACATCCATTGCATACAATACCATTTATCTAACCCAAACTAGACCTAAATCTTATCCCATAAAAACCTTATTTTTCGCGCACATTCTTTGCACTGACCAGAGGACGTTCTTCTTTGCAACCTCAGAGTATTTTTTTTATTCCAAATGTATCTCTAAATATGACTAATTCGATGTTTTGAATGTTTTCCAATTCATAGTTATGTCCCTCTGTTATATTGGAAATAAAAGCATATTCGAAGTACAATTCACAAAGAATGACCTCTTTAATTTGTTAACCTCTTGTCTTTATTCATTTCACTTACTTTTCACACAATGTGTGCTGAGAGATCAGCCTTTGACTGTTATCATAAATCATATTTTATTCAGTTATTTGTTAATAATATAATTTGTTTTTTCATTGATTTGGCTTGAAAGTAAAGTAGGTCTAAATTATTGATAAATTGTAGTGTATTAATTTAGTTGTTTTTTTTTTTTTTTTTGGAGTCAAGCAGGTTTATATTTTTTATTATTTTTTTAATAAATAAGTGTTTATATTATTATTTACAAAATAGTGTTATATGTATTTACAAATAAAAAGGTCAAAACAATTGTTCTTCTAAATTTCATATGGAGTTAAATCTTGAAGTATAAAAACATAAACAAAATTGTTATGTGACAAGAGCAGAGGCTCTGGAGTGTCTACGAGAGGGTCTGAGCCATCATTATCTTTATCTTTATTTTCTTCTTTAGTAGCATGAGTAGGTGAAATTGTAAGAGCTAGTCCAGCAAACTTGTTGGAATCAAACCAACTAGGAGTACAATTGAGAGGCCACCCAAAATTTCCTCCTCACACAGGCAAAAGAGAGGTTGAGTGTTAAAGATTTGGATGCAACTAGCCCCATTGACCAAAATCTCTTCTTGCAACCAAGGGAGAATCCTAGGAGTGAGTCTCTTGATTACCTCGACTAGGGAGGCTACATCCACAATGATGCTCACAAGAAGGTGAGCAACCCTTGAAGGAAGAGGGAGGTAGGGGGATTTTAGAAACCACACAAGGAGAATTGCCCTAGCAGTTGACGATCACCATAAATAGGCCACCTCAAATGCAACTTTTTTAGCTTTCATCTAAATCTACAATAAAATATTGGAGCAAAACATTTCTTTAGTATAAAGTGAAACATGACAATCAACATAACAATTGACAAAAATAGTCAAATTTTTATCTTTCCATATGCTATAGAATCTCCACCTTGAAAGAAAGTTAGATCTAGTTGAATTTGTGAGAGATGTGAGGAAAATTTCATAAAATAACTATATGCCATGAAAAAGGTTATGATTTGAAAGGTTTGAAAAAGTCATGAATCTAGATCCAAACATTTTGAGCTCTAGGATAAAACCAGAAAAGGTGTTTGAGAGACTCATGTTGCATAATGGGAAACAAGGGCTAAGGACTCCCAAATGGGATAACCTTGAGCAAATGGAAAGGCCTTGGAAAAGAACACACAAGGAAAAGCAGGCCAATTTAGGTTCCAAAACTATCGACCAAATGGTGTGGGATTTACATTTCCAAACAAATATTGGTGACTAAAAATTCCATGTTGATTTAAAATGGGAATCATGGGAAAATGAGGAGAGAGCCAATGATATTCTTCTCATGGTTTGCAATTTCAAAAAGAAGTGTTTGTATGCCACTTCCAATCTTTCCACTAGGATTTGTAGGAATCAATACCAATTTTGTGAGTCATATTAGTCAAAATGGTCACTATAACTATATCAAAATTTTCATGATCCAAATTCGAAATGTGAAAGTTGGCCTTAGCTTCATTCAATGAAAGAAGACTCTTGGAAGCCCTAGAGAAAAGGTCTTGCATCTAGTTCTAATTCCATTTTTAGAAAATCTCAAGTCATGAACCTAAGGCATCATTTCCAAAGGGTGGTCATGACCTTGCAAAATAGGGGACCACCACATGTTCTATCAATTAATGGAAATTCCATTATAGAATATTATTCAAAATGGTCACTATAACTATATCAAAAATTTCATGATCCAAATTCGAAATGTGAAAGTTGGCCTTAGCTTCATTCAATGAAAGAAGACTCTTGGAAGCCCTAGAGAAAAGGTCTTGCATCTAGTTCTAATTCCATTTTTTGAAAATCTCAAGTCATGAACCTAAGGCATCATTTCCAAAGGGTGGTCATGACCTTGCAAAATAGGGGACCACCACATGTTCTATCAATTAATGGAAATGCCATTATAGAATATTTAACTATTTCAAAAAATGCAAATTTTTGTATCTTCCTAGGCTCTCCAAATATTTTTTATCACAAGTCCCTTCAATTTGCACAAAAAAATCATGATAAGAATGTTAGAGTAAAAGGTTTTCCTAATTAATTAATTATTTAATCATTAGGTTCATTTTCCTCTAATTACTTAATCTTACTTAGGTCATGATCTTTTATGTCTCATGTCATGATCTTGTTTTATCATCAACTAGGGTTTCTAGGTCGATTGTCCTTTTATAAGGATTCTTTATTGTTGTAAGTATGTTAGCTCAATTGATCAAGTAACAATGAAATCAAAGCAATTATGATCTTAAAACATAAAATCAAAGAACCTACAAGATAATGATCAATCAAAGGTATACTCTTGATGAAATTCAATTACACAATACTAGAAAGATTCAATTCAAAGAAATTGAAACTAGACTAGTATGCAAACCTCTCAATCCCATTGTGGATCGATGCGTAAGTGTGAGATGGATGTGGATTGCTTAGTTTTAGCATTATCAATTGTTGCAAAAGCTTGATTGAAGATGCTTGATGAAGGTTGATTCACAAGAAATGCTCTAGAATGCTCAAGAAATGAGGATGAAATCCTAGAGAGTAATTTTTCTATGAGAATTGTGAATTGAAATGATATGAAAAAGGTTTGGTATTTATAGATTCTTGAGATTCTAATTAAGGGCGAGGATTCAAAATGCTAATCAATAAATGAAATTGAATTGAGGAGGTGAGTGTGGATCAAGTAGTTGATAATCCATGAGGCATGGATCAAGGATTATATCAAGGGTCAATAATCCATGAGAGGCTCAATAATATCCCTTAATTTTAGAAATTATGTTGGAGATATTTTGAGTTTGAGGGAAGAATTCAAATTTGAAAAGGGAATATTCCATGTGGAATATTCTTTATGCAAGTTGGAGAATTGGAGGAAAATTAGCTAATTAAACAATTCATGAAAATTATTTAATTGTGCAAGTTGGAAGAATTAGGAACTTCAATTAAATAATTGTGAATTATTTAATCAAGTAGGATTATTAGAATTTAATTAAATAACATTGCATTATTTAATTAAAAGGGGAGAAAATGATGAATTAATCAAATAACTTTAATTATTTGATTAATAAGAGAATAAAGTGAATTTAACCAAATATTTGGACATTATCTAATTAAATAGAGGAATTAGGTGAATTATGCAAGAAATGATGTTAGTAAGTGAAATTAGGTGTGTAATATACTCAGGACATTTTTAGGTGTCTACACTTGTATAATCATTAAGATGCACATTCATAATGATTCATGTTTTTTTGGATCAATACCTCTTGGCCTCCATATCATTTCTATTCTCTCTTTTTGTGATAGGTGTTTGATTGCAGGTGATCCTTGGGAGCTATGGAGTTGATTTTTTCCAACTTCAACATGGTATCAACTGCCCTTGTACCTGAAGGTTTTTTTTTAGCAAAAACTTTCAATTTGGTGGACTTCTATATTTAGAGTTGTTTTTGCTAAATTTGGCAAAGATCCTTTTTTTTCCCTGTTCAACCCCTCTTCGTTGGACATTTAGTTTTGCACCCCATCTTCTAGAGGTCATATCTCGTCCATAATGTGGTCTTTTGGACAATGCATTTTTTTTTTGAAATGGGGTAGAATATTGTGCTCCTCACAGTGGTACAGGTGGTTTTCAATCTTGGCTTCTAGCTTTTTCCAAAAATCAATTCTCTCAGTGTTGTTGTTGTGTATTTCTCATTTTGGAAACTTTGACAAGCCATATCTTCTGCATTCAAACTCCTTTTTGAGTCTCATTTTTTGAAAGTGCGTGATTTTTCATGTACTTCATCATGGTGCTATCAATTTCCTCATTTTATGTCAAAGATTTGTATTTTCAGCATGTGGACCTTTTTTGGACATTGTGAGCTTCCATTGAAAACACTTTTCATTATGTAAATGCACTAAAATAAAGTGCCTCAACATTGTACATGTATTGTTGGGATCTTGTACATCATATTGTGCCTTTTGTATTTGCACTATAATATAAAGTGTAATGGGGGCTAGTGTAGGTCTTTTATTTTCTCTCACACCTTTGTCAAGTGAGTTTCCCTTCCACAATAACAATGAATCACAGTTATTATTTCCTCGTGTGCATGTGTTTTTTTTTGCACACCCTTTTTTAGTTGTTGGTACTTTCAGTTGTACATTCAGATGTTCTTGATTCTTCTTCATGCATTGTATTTTGGCATTCAGTTTTAGTAGATTTGTCTTGGTTCTCCCTTGTCAGCACTATGGGGGGTTTCTACTGTTGGTGCTAAAATAAAAGGTATTTCCTAATTAATTATTTATTTAATTATTAGGTTCAATTTCCTCTAATTACTTAAGCTTAATTAGGTCATGTTCTCTTTACGTCTAATGTCATAGGATGAGGACACATGTCATGATCTTGGTTCAATTAATTACTTAAGCTTAATTAGGTCATGTTCTCTTTACGTCTAATGTCATAGGATGAGGACACATGTCATGATCTTGTTTTATCCTCACCTAGAGTTTCTAGGTTGATTGTCCTTTTATAAGGATTATTTATTGTATAATCATTAAGATGCGCATTCATAATGATTCGTGATTTTTTGGATCAATAGCTCTTGGCCTACATAGCTTTTCTATTCTATCTTTTGTGACAGGTGTTTGATTGTAGATGATCCTTGGGAGCTATGGAGTTGATTTTCCCAACTTCAACAATAATCACTCGCAGGAGAACAAGAGAGGTTAGATACATCTCTTATAATAAGGAAAATAATACAAAAGTTCTTAATCATAAAAATTATGTTAGTGCAACAATGGTGGTTAGATTGGGACACATTATGTTGCACGAGATTTCCCTTGTCCAAAAAATTTCACGGTTTGTGCTTAGAATTATGATTAAATTTTTTTTTTAAATAACAAAGACACCCAAGAAGTAATCTTGTTAATTACTAAGAAAAATGTTGGAATTAGGTTAGGAATATTAGTACCCATAGAATTAGGAATAATCCACATTAGCACCATCTCCAAATATCATTTGACAAAATTCCTTCAAGTTAGTGTGCCCTAGGTCGGTGTTTGTGATTTCCTTGATGGTGGAGGAAATTTTGAAGACCTTAGAGACTCCTTGAAACTTGTATTTCATGGTGGCTAGTACTTTGTCAAGTTTATCTATCTTACCAGTCATCCTACATATAAGACAATAAACCTAATGAATTCTCCATTTTTGCTTGATTCATCCATTACTAGGGTTTCTAATCGGTTATATGTATTTAAATCAGATCTTATTAAACATTTAAAACCATCTGAAAGTCATTGATGATCCTAAGGTCTCTAGATCTTTTTACCAAATAATTAAGCATTTTATATATCTTGGCGAGCCCGGGAATCAAGTTGGAACTGGAACTTACAACCTATAATTTAACACTAGTTGGTGTTAGGGAGTTAGGTTGGAACTAGAAGTTGGAACCTATAAGAATAGGTGGATGTTAGGTCATGAGGTGGACTAGGATCTTGGAACCTAGGTTCCAAGTTCTTGTCAAGCCTTCAGATTTGACAAGAAATAGTATGAAAGGATTTATTATGAGCATGAGGTGAGTGATAGGGTGAAATGAAAACTTGTGACCATTGTTCCAATTCCCTTGTGAAATGTGATGTCTATGGTATGCAAAGGGTTAACCATGAAGTGAATGGTGAAGAGTGGGAGGTGGAAGGGAACATGGAATCGAAATCAAAGGTTTCAAGTTTGCAATGAACTCCAAAGTCTAAAGTTCATGATGGAAAATAAATTTTACCTATGGGAAGTGGGAAGCAGAGAGGAAAAGGCAATAGGGATTTGAAACATCAAAATCTAAGTTTCCCTTCTAGACCCAAGGTCCAAGAGGAATGTTATAGGTATGGGAGATAAAATGAGAAAAAGGACTTCTAAGTTTAAAGTCCTGATTACCCTCTAGGACCCAAGGTTCAAGAGGAAAACTGATGTAGGTGCAAGAGCAAAATAGTGATTAGAAATGGGACTTTAATCATTTGGCACCAAGTTTCCCTTCCAGGCCTAAGGTTTGAAAAGGAAAAGGGCACCATTGTGAGCGCAGGGGTTAGAAGAGGAAAAGAACCTAGAGGTCACAAGTTTGAAACCCTGCAAGCCCAAACTAAGGGAAAAACCATAAATCATAGCTTAATGTTAGAATTGGCTATGGATGCCAAGATCTATGGACCAAATGAAAAGCACAAAGAAGAGAGAAAATAATGTGACAAGAATAAACTGTATTCAATGTCAATGATATAGAATAATTGATTTTACAATGAGAGACCCCTTGGTTATATAGCCAAGGTGAGAACATAGGAGTGCATAAGATTATAACAAGTGTCGTAATCTTATGACATGAGACAACAATGAAAAGCTATCACTCCACCTAAAGTGGAAAGTGATAATGTGATAACCACCACAAATAGTGGATCACCCACAAAAGGTGGAAACATAATCACATGATATGTCCATGAAAGGTGGAAGTGATAAAGTAATAAGAAGATAAATCCACCAAAGGTGGAAATTCTCCAACAACTCCTATGTGGTCCCTAAGTAAACTTAACTAAGGTGTAATTATGACCTAGGACAAGGTACAAAACATTTAATTACACCAACACCCCTCCTTAAGTGCAACTTAGGGAGAATCAAACAATGCAAGATGGGTCCAGGCAACTAGGCCATGTTAGGTACCCATGTACAAATGCAATACAATCTCTCACAAACGGAGAAAAAGAGAAAACCCAGTGGGACAAAACTCCTCCCCAAAAGAGAGATGAAATACAATAATGGAAATTCTCTCAATGATGCATGAGAAGGTAAAAACCCCATGTGAGGAAAAAGACCCCCCCATAAGAGAGAAATAGAAGAGAGACAAGGCAGCCCCCCCTCAATGTTGAGTCTCCTGCAATGATGGTAGAAGCTTGACATTGAATGCTGAAGATGATCCAATCTCGCCAAACAACGTTCCTCCCCTTAGGAAGAAACAAAACCAAGGATGTATGCAGGATGAATGATGTCTCTAAAGCATGCTCAAGTGTCTCCATGTCGATGTCAAAAGCTGACACACTCCAAATAGGCATTCTAGGCCACACTGCTGAAGAGTATAATCCAACATCTAGTAGAGAAAAATGTAGAACATGATCCAAAGAGAAAGATATCCCCTCTAAAGACAAATAAGCCTCCTCCAAATGTTGTCCAAAAGTATCCACACTCACACCAAACTGCAAAGAATGATCATGTAGAGAATGAACAAGAGGGTCTGAGTGTTCCCTCACAACAACTGAAGAAGGAACATCTTCATCAAAGAGAAGATGAATGTCATCAATGGTGTCCTCCAAATCTGCAAGATGAGACTCCACAAACAAGTTTGAAATACCTATCAAGAAGCCATCCAAAGTAGCCATATCTGGAAGACAATGTATATCCTTCTGCACTGAATCACAAGGAACCCAAACTGTGGAATCACAAGCATCGTCAACTACAATAGTAGATGGAGGAGATGAAATGCATGACTCAAGAACTAGATCGGATGTGAGAACTCCCAAGTTCAAGTAGCCAAATGTCTCCTCTGAATCATGGTTCACACTAGAAGTGTGATCAACAGCCAAAGGAACAATGTCACCATCAGAAGCAAAATTTGTAAAGGTATACAACCGAGATGAATGATCAACCACCCCAGTAGCAATAATCTCTCTACTCTCCATGTCTCGAATGATGATTGAATCAGGTGTGTACTCCACAGTTCTCCCATTTCCACCATGTGTAATCTGATATATGGAAAGAAGATTATTTGTCAAATGAGGAACACATAAAACATCCTGGAAAGTGTTGTCCCCAAAACTAATAGATCCCTTCCCAATTACACTCATGTATGTAGTGTTTCCCATCAAGATAGGAGACATAGAACAAGGCTGAAATGAAGAGAATATAGATTGTGAAGATGCCATATGATGTGATGCTCCTAAATCTAGAAGCCATCTACTTGATCCTAGACTCGAATAAGCACAAAGAGCTTGACCTTGATTTCCTGATGTAGATGAAAAATCAGCAAGACCTTTTCCCTTAGACTGTTTTGAAGAAGAAGGAGAAGAAGATTATGTCATTCTAGAAGGCAAACCAATTTGATTTCTTTTGAGAAGATTTTTCAACTCATCAATATCCTTCTTATACAATAATGTTCTTCATGTCCATCATTCTTGAAATATGCACAAAAGGACCTCTCCTTAGATGATTTCTCTTTTGAAAATGAATTTTTATGTTCTTCTATGGATTGTGTGTTCTTTTTAGGCTTGTACTTATTCTTTTTTCTATCACTTGAAGACTTCTCATCTTTTGCAACCAAGGCATGTGATTTTAAAGACTTCAAAGTACCCATTTGAATAAGCTTATTTTGCTCTCAAATCAAAAGATCTATGAGAGCCTCAAAAGATGGTGATGTGAAGTTGCTAATTGTCAATTGTTGAGTCTGAAAACTTGAAACAAAGGCTGCATACTCAGCTGGAAGTTTGTCCAACAAGTTTAAGACCAATTGATCATCTTCTTTCTCAATACCACAATCTTTTAGTTGTGCTCTTAGCTCATTTGCTTTAGTGACATAATCTTGAATAGTGTCAAAATTCTTAGGATCAAGGCTTAAGAGATCATTTTCAAGTTTGTATCCCTTAACCTTATCAACCTTGTCATACAAAGTAGCAAGCTTATCCCAGGCTTCATTAATTGTAGTACATTTATCAACATGAAAAATGAGATCATCTGAAATGAACTTTCTTAGTGTACCCAATGCCATAGAATTTTTAGTGAGCCAATCCATATATGCAATTGGATCTACCTTAGGATCCGTAGGTGCAGTTATGGTTCCATCAATGTAGTAAATTAAGTCTTTTTCCATTAGTTTACTCCATGCATGTACTTTCCATGTAGCATAATTATGTGTAGTTAAGAGTGGAACTGTAGATGAACCCTTGATGGAATGCAAGTGCACAAAATATACACAATCACACAAAAGAGACCACACCCCCCCCCCTCCCCCAAATTCACTCAATCAAAGTACCCCCCAAGAAATATCTAATTTGGCACTTTATAATTAGTGCATTTACAATTGCCACTGCCAAAAAATAGCAAAGTGGACTTTGATCTTGGTACATGCAAATTGCCAAAATAGGCCTCAAACTCAAGTACAATTTTTGGTATAAAATGAGATCAATCTAATCATACCACTGAGAAGTACACAAAAAATTATGCACTTTCAAAAGAAACGACACTCAAAAATGTTACCGCAGGAGCAAGTTATGAGCTCCCAAAGTTCCCAAAATGAGGACGAAGCAGCAACACCTGTGAGAATCTACAATTTTTGGAAAAACCAAAAACCAAAACCAAAACTTTATTGCACCACTGTGTAGAGCACAAAAAATTAGCCCAAATAAAAAAAAATTGCTTGAAAAAAGCAGCCAAAATGATCGAGATATGAGCCTTCAAAGTCCGCCTTCAAAAATCAAAATTCAAATGGTGAGGGGTCAAGAAATTTTAAAACTACTGACACAGTGTTGACGTCAGCCGACCACTGGATTAAAATTGATGGCCTACGGCCCATCAAAAAAGAATATGCTCCTCTGCCAAAATGTTTTATTGCCGGAAAACGTCGCCGAAATATGCTCTGTAGGTTGACGAAATATTCTGAAATTCGCTGCCCGGAATCTTTTCGACAAGGGAATCTGCTGGAGGCATGGAATGAATTTCGTTGTGGCCGCCGGTGGAATGGATGCTGGCCAACGGAGGGAGAACCCGCGTGGGCGAGTAGGGCCGGAGGAGCCGCCACGTGGCGGGTGGAGGGCTACCGTGTACCTGCAGGTACCAGGGTACACCTGCAACTTGCAGGTAGTCTGCTTATGTAGACTTTAAATATTTTTATTTTTATTTTTTTATTTTCAAATCAAAATTTACAATAAAGTTTTTCAAAAAAAAACACGGATGTTTTTTCTTTAAATTTTTCTAAAAAAAATTTCAAAAGAATTTCAGCGAAAATAATTTTTTTCAGAAAATCATACCGCGCATCATAATGACGATTTGAGGGGCCGTACGGCTCTTCGGGCAATTTTTTTTTTGCTTCACCGAATGACTTGCTCCAAAATGGATGAATGGATAGTCGATCTTAGGGTTTTTAACCCTTCTGGACGCGATGGCAGGGTCGGATTTGACCCAAAATGCTCCAAAAATGTAGCTACCTTTTGAATCTAGCAACATCAAACCCTCATAGATTTGGCCTCATATGTCCAATTTGGACGAAATAAAAGGCAAAATCGACATTCTCGAACCTTCCGGACGCAATGGTGAGCTTAGATTTGCACCAGCAAGCTCCAATATAAACTTGCAATAAAGAGCCAAAAATGGAGCCTCCCCAAATCTGGTACCTCTCTTCAGAAAAAGACTCTCCAATGACACCCAACCCGCTCTGATACCATGTTAGAATTGGCTATGGATGTCAAAATCTATGGACCAAATGAAAAACACAAAGAAGAGAGAAAATAATGTGACAAGAATAAAATGGATTCAATGTCAATGATATAGAATAATTGATTTTACAATGAGAGACCCCTTGGTTATATAGCCAAGGTGAGAACATAGGAGTGCATAAGATTACGACTGACATGAGACAACAATGAAAAGCTATCACTCCACCTAAAGTGGAAAGTGATAATGTGATAACCACCACAAATAGTGGATCACCCACAAAAGGTGGAAACCTAATCACATGATATGTCCATGAAAGGTGGAAGTGATAAAGTAATAAGAAGATAAATCCAACAAAGGTGGAAATTCTCCAACAACTCCTATGTGGTCCCTAAGTAAACTTAACTAAGGTGTAATTATGACCTAGGACAAGATACAAAACATTTAATTACACCAAAACTTAAACCACTTCAAAAATACTACCTACAAAATCCCACCTACACTAGTATGAAATAAACACTAAACCAAACACTAAGAAAAATCCTAAGCTAAACAAGCTTCAAAACAAAAATCATATAAGTGAAAACCAGGAAACCCTACTACTAAAATAAAGCACCAAGCAATAGGAAGATGACATAAATCTACCAAAAACCACAAGGATACAAAAAGAAAGAAGAGGAAACCAACCTAGACTGTGGTGGATGAGGTCATGCACAAAACCTAAATCTCAAGAGGACCAAACAACCAAGGAAGCACACACCATACATGGAAAAGAACTCACCAACGCTTTCCTCCACAACAATCAAATACACCTCAAAAAATTGGCCTCTAAATCCACTCACTCACAATCATGCTAGGATGTGGGAGAGAAAAAGGAAAGCATCAAATGCAAATGTGAGGATGAAAATGGAAGTGAAATGCAATATAAACCTTCAAAAAACCCCACACATGAACTAGTCATAAATGCTTAGTACGAAATGGGAGTCAAGTCGTGGGGTGAAGCTAGAACTTTGAACTTGGGTTCCAAGTTTCCTTTGGGCTTCACAGTCCATGAAAGAGAAAAGAAGTCACAAAGTGGCAAGGTTCCAAGAACCTCAAAGTTCCAAGGTTCTTTGTAACTTTGAAACCTCTTACAAAGGAGACAAAAACGATTAAGGGAAGATAAATAGCAAGATGAAACTAACAATAGGACTACAAAGAAGGTGAACACATGACAAAGGGGATAAAACAAAAAGGGTGGTCCCCAAATTTTCCAAAGTAAAATTAAGGGGTGTGTATGCAAGGCATATCACCTATTTTCACTCAATGTGAAATAGCTCTAGCAACCATTTCTAACAGTTTGATGAGATGTAGAGTATTTTTTCCAATTATCTATTCTACAAGCAACCTTCTACTAGGAATTACACATGCAAAATTATACCATATTACTATTAGTTAAAAAACTAGAATAGTTGATAGCAATTTACTTATCAATTAGAATTTTTGAATTTTACAAGGTCAAATCTAAGATCTACTCTTTCCAATAGCATAATATGATTTCCTTCTAGAATGATACACCTTGTCCTTCCATCAGCTTCTCCCCTTCCCCCTCAAAAAACCAGTAATCATAATCCTAAAAAAATATAGATCCATTTCCTCAAAAATACCCCCATCTCTTCCTAAATGCTACGCCTATGTAGCAATCATCTCCAAATTTTCCTTATGCCAAAGGATGTGGAAAGAATTTAACACCCTATTTTTCTTCTATGCAGTCATGCAAACTTCTCTTAACTCATTTGGATAGCTCCCTTATTTGGAGTTAATTTCCCATAATCACATTGTAATTCCCATTGGACTATTCTCAACTAGTCATAGAATTGGTCACATATTTAATTATAAATTAGATAAAAATGATATTTTGACATAATAATGCAATTTGCATATATATATGAAATTTTTTAATAAATCTAATCTTCAAAAATTTAATAATCTTATTGAATAAAATTAACTCTAAAGTGAACTACATGGAAATAAGTACTAATTAAGATGGCACACATACACAATCATAATGCTAAACTCTCTATATGATTTTCTATGTGGTATGTGTGCTTGATCCCTTCACGATCCCTAAACACCTTCTCCTTGATTATATTCTCTCTGTATATGACAAGAGTGTGCCAATATTTCCTTGTTGCACTCACACAACATGAAGAAGTAGTTAGTCATTATCAATATTAACCTTTCTAAGAATTTGATGTCAAATTTTTAAATAACGCATATATATTAAGTTATATGCAAAAACTTGAAAAAAAATCAACAAGTTCAAGGAGTATTCACAACAATCACTATTTGATAAATCCATAAATTATCTTATCAACATAATTAGCTATAAATAAGTATCTAAATACTTAGGTGTATTAGCTAGGCTATGACACCCTTGGAGCAAAGAAAGACCATTCAACCCCTTACAAAGGAAGATATGTTGCCTTTATAGATGTAAACAACATCCTTGGCAAGATTTGATGGCTTAGATCGATCTTCATCATAAATGGTGTAGATCTAGGAGGTACAAATCATGGTGGATGGCTCTGGCAAAGTGGCATGCAAGACATGGAATAAGCCTTTGAAATCCACATGTTTAAGTGCTTAAAGCAAAGTGAAAATCCTTCTAGTAGATGAAACCCTCCATCACATTCATGATAACAAGGATTCCCTCTTCATTATGTCATGAGAACACATGAAATCTATGTTTGAAGATGTGGAATCACTTTTACATGTGGGAAAACCCTAGGATAGTTGCAAAGGTCAAAACTAGTAAGAAATGCATCCTAGCTCATTTTGAAATGACTCCCACACCCACCATAGTAATGGTGGCTTTGTGCACTATAGAAATAATCCTTTTCTGGCTCAAAGTCCTACAAAATATGGATGAAAATTATTAATTCGAATTAAATATGCTTTCATAAATATCTAGGCATTTTGGGCAAATTGTGAGTATTTAGAGAGGGTTTGGATATTTTTTGAAAAATTCTAAACATTTTAAAAACCTAGCCATTGTGAATCTTTGACATCCTACTTCATTTTACTTTGTTGTCACCTTAATGATTTGGATAAATCCCAAACTCTGTTGGCATTTTAGAGAGGTAGGTAGCTTTGTAACTTGCCAACAATCAATTCAATTTACTTTGTTGTTTAGGGGGTTGCCAAGATTTCAAAGGTTCTATGAATTGGGGAACCTTCATAATGATCTTGTTAGGGATTCAAAGGTTAGATAAATTCAAGAACCTCTATCGGCCCATCGAGGAGTTCCAATACCTTAGAACTCACTAACATAGTTTTTGGAAGCTTTTTCTCTTACAATTAAAGACATCTTATGGAAATTGGAGGGGAATCGGACATATGGAGGTCTAGCAAAAGGAAATATAGTTGTAGGGCTAAAGTCCACAATTTTATACTCTTAAGATTCATTTGTTTGACTTCAATTTTAACCTATGTAGGATTTGGCAAGGGTTCTAGATTTTGTGGACTAGAAGTTGAAATGTCTAGGTTGTGGAGCAAGGCCAAACTCACAAGTATGAAAGCTAACTTAGTGTGAAGTACTAGAGTTTAGGAGTCAAAGATACATCATGACTCATGCCAAAAGTAGACAAAAAATGAAATCTCTACATCTTTGACACCAAAAGGATAGATAAAGCAAAGTATTGGGAGTCTGGGATCTCATATACGACTTACTTCTTACATCAAAGTATGCAAGCAAGGGTAAGTCTAGACTCACGATCCTAAAAAAGGATTATGCGATGCAAAATCTTGGGGACTAAGAGTCGAAAATACCAAGGAAACCATGTTGGATGGCATGTGGGGAAACAAATGACCAAACCTCCACCCAAAGAATAACATAATGTAAAGGATCAAGAGTTGTGGGTCGGGAACAACTCTTAACATATATACATGAGGGAAGGTGGCAAAGGAAACTATGCAAGTCTACCACTTAATAATATTCATAAGTTCATCTTTGATCAAGGTTTGTGAAAAAAGATTGGAGTTTAGAAGGTCTAGATATGAACATGGAATGACTTACCTCCACAGCCTAATTGGAATCCCACAAGGAAATATTCTTCAAGAAATTCACTAAGTTGGTGCTCCTCAACCTTGCGAGACTACTAAGGAGGTCTAGATGCCAAGCATGGGGCAAAGTTCAACCTCTAGACCCAAAGTCAAACAAATATCATGTGATAAAAGTGAAGGCATCCTTTAAGGGGGATTTTATGTGGGATAGAACATTGAACCAAATATGGATGGGCAAGAAAAGGTCAAGTTCCACATTGAAAGTACGTAGAGACAACTATACTACGAGCCTAAAGGGATTTTCTAGAAAGTTGGAGGATGTGGATGCTTTGACACATTAAGATATATCTCGATCCACTTTAGGATCCCACAAACATGCAAATCATTGACCTAAACAACTTTGTGGCTAATTGAAGGAGGATGGGAGGTTTAAACGATAAGGGCACAAATCATTGATCTAAAAGACTTTGTGGGGAATCAAAGGGATGATTAAATAGATGTTTAGTAGAGGGTCAATATCTCGCAAAACACATTCTCCTAAGGATTATGAGTGTTTGGCCAACAAAGGGAGGATTGTGGTTGAGGCAAGGACCTCGAGAGGTTAGGACATCAAGTCCTAATGTTTGGATATCCCTCGTAAGTTTGCATCTGCAAACACGGGAATTTTAAAATCTTCTAAGAAAAAGGTCCAAACAACTTGCAAATAACCATGAATTGAAGCACATGAGACCTAGCCACCATTTAACATTAAAGCACATTCTCTATGACCAAGGGCAAAACATTAGAAACTAGGGGAAGAAGACGAAACAAAAGAAAAAATGGAAAGGGGGGTCCACATTTTTCTAGAAGCAAAATGGGGTGTGTGTGCAAGGCACAACAAGACCTACCATGCAAGTTGAGTCATCATGCATTGATTGTAGTTACACATGTAATATGAAAAACATAAATTTCCATCTTGATTCTCTTTCACCAAAATGACAATAAACTACTTCCTAGGGTATTGCTACCCAAGATGAGGCAATGTAGTGCTCATTATTCCATCGTCTTCTAATCAATGAGTAACAATCTTCCTTCCATAGCCTTAGTTCTCCAACATATTTCCTCGCCTATATTTCTTTTTTCTCTTGGTTGTTGTCTTCTTCTGCCTGTGTAGCTTATAAATGCAACTTTGAGACGAGTGATTGTATTTTGTATAAACTCCCATAGGCCCTAATACTAGTATGATGTAGAAAACAAAGTTGTATGATGAAGAAAAGCAACCACAATAGATTGACAAATAAAAACTACAAACTTGTTGTGCTCAAACTCCAAGTTACATTTTGAGATTATGCATTTAGATAAATTTACAAAATTCAAATCTACAGAAGGGAGCTATATGAGCCAGGTTACAATCAACTTCTTCGTGTCCTCATACATGGTGTACCTTCCTAGTAGGGACTCGCAGGATTTACATTTAGTTACTCACTAGATGAATTGAAAGCTTATTCTTATAAATTATAAACAAAAGGACCAACAAGGGACAGACCTTCTTGTCCTCAGTATTGGAATCATCATGCAAGGCCTGTGTTTTCCTAACCCTTTTCTCGTCCATCAAAGCAACTACCTCCTTTAGCTCCCCTTCTCTCTTTTTGTAGGCTTTCTCCATTTTTCCAGGATTTCGTCTCTTTCTTTTTTTTCAGTTTTCTATTTGGCCCATACCTTCTCTCAATTGCATATCTATATATCCAGTACTTCAGCTAACAGCCCCAGCCCCAAGATCAAGCTATCCAACATTCAAGAAAGTATAAGTGGTAGGAGTAATGCTATGCCAAGTAATTCGGAAAATTTTGCAAATAAGCTGTTTAAATTCTTTCAAGTTTTAATGGTCTATCCTCCAAGTCTGCATTTGTGATCTGTACTTGCCTGGTTATGTTAAAACTTAATGTTCAATTCATAAATAGATTCTACTTAGTCTATGACTGCTCTTAATTAATTATTTGCAGATTTTAGGTACTTTGCTTATGCACAAACATTCATTGAGTTGTCTGTACTGCAGATTCAATAAAGGAAATGAAGAAATGAATGTGAAACATGGAGAAAGAGACCAAATAGCAAATACACAACAAATCAACGCTTACAACAACCCATCTTGCTTCTTTTGCATTCAATTCTCTATGCTCTTTATAGATAACACCTCCTACAACCTACTGCAGCTCAGAACTGAACCCTAGGTGATGTTTCAACTTCTTCCAAAACCTGTACTTATGCTGATTCCTGCTACAAACCGATACAAAACGCCTCAAATAAAAAAACATGTCAACTGCTGGGTGGTCGTCCTTGGTGGTCTGTTAGATTTACTGACGTATTTGGGATGGGCTCTGCCATGCATGAATCCATTAGTGATGCCTATATGACATATTCGACCAGAATTTAAAGGTTCAGTCATGCACATTTTAGTCACTGTGACACAGGTGACATGTTTGGCCATGATTACAGATTTGGCATTGCACAAATCTATCATTATGCCATAGATGACCCGTTCAGCTGTGGTTGAATCCATTTCTACAGATTTGTTCTTTAATGTTGGCAAATGAAAAGGGATCCCTGGGGGTCCAGACTGTCCTAAGGGTATCCTGCACACTTTTTAAGCTTCCCATAATTGTTTGCATCATTCTACATTTTTTTCCTTATCTTGGATTGTGAATGAGTATATATAGTTAATGTCTTAGGGGTTATACAAGACAATCAATTACATGAATATAGATGAATAATATGGTGCCTTTTTTACCAAATTACAAGTAAACAAAAATCGATCAACCTGCACATTCAAAAATTCCTTGCAACTACAAGAGCCCATTATTATACCTTATGTAGGCCATAGAAAGTTCAAGGTCAAAATAACTATAGAACTAAACACAATACAAACCATCTCCAGTGTTGGATGTGGTATATCAAGAAGTCTGTTGTACTCGGGAGGAGAACAAAAAATTTAGAAGTTCTTTCATAGAGAAAATTGCATTAAAGTTTTTTGATGTTTAGCTTTCAATATTTTTGACAGCACTGAGCAAAAACAAAATTCTGTCTTTTCATCAGATTCGACAACAATTGGGAAGTTCATATATTTTGCAACAACATATATAGCAGTTCTCTAAGTTCTACAATTAATTGCAAAGACAAATGTCTTAATCATAGTAACAGAAGAAGGATATAAATTTTAATCAACTGCTTAAGGGCAATATGGATATTGTTAGCAGATATAGATTACTTCCTGGTATGATGAAATGTATGGTTAACTTTTAACCTTATACAATTATTGAATCAGGATGCCCCTATCACCTCACACATGTTAAATAAGAGTGGATATGTTTACAATGTTTCGGCATTTTTAACTATGTCAAGATTTTTATCATTAAAATCTTGAAACTGTTAAATCCAGAAACATTGTAAGCATTACTATGGACCGTGGAAATATCATGGCTGTTATAAGAGTGGATATTTTTAGGAGGAAGATCAAAGAGGAGAAAACCATTCTGTAGTTGTGCCTAAATCAAGAGTTATGAGAAGCAGAGTATCATGGGGCCTCCAAAATTAGTTTAATCGGTAGCAACTAAGGTAAAGATCTTCCCTAACAGAAGATCGGTAGGCATTCAATTCAGAATGCTTTTTTATGACTGTGATTTGAGAACATTCTATAAGCAGCCAATGAACTCAGCTAAATTTCATTTTTTCCAATGAGAGTGATCTTGGATAATACATTCCTGATTATCCAAAGAATAATTTGGGAACGTACTGATGTAGACTTCACATCTTCTCATAGTGAGAAAACAGAGGTTAGCATGCAAGAATATATACACTGTAATCTCCAAAGGATTTTCCACATTTAATCAATATGTGTTTCTGTCAGTTGAAATTTTTGCAAGCATCAAACAAATCCACATAAACACTGTTAACACTATATAGATTGAGTTATTGTGCTTTCAGAAAAATGAATGTACATGCAAAACTCACAGACAGGATGCCCTTATTATCTCTCCTTGACAAATCTTTGCAAATTCAAAACCTTCACCTCAGCTTCATAGAAAATTGCAAACCCCACACAAGTAAAAGTGCAAACCCAACCTCCAGAAAATTTCCGTCTGATTGAGTTTAGCTTCATAGGGTGGCTATCGGATAGTTAGATTCCATGGGCTGCATAGACTCTCTTTATCTCTCTCACACATTCACACCCACGCCCACACCTCAAACTGTTACACTTAACAAGTAAGAACAGCATACTTAATGGGAATTCTCCCTCCCTAAACTACTTATAAGATATGTATGTGAGGATAAAGGACAGCAATTTTATTAATTCGGATTCATAAGAATAAGGACAGGAAGGAATCACCATACCTCCATACCATTTGAATTAAATCCGAAGAGACTATAATCATATATAGTTAAAATCATATCTTGCTCGTTCAGCAGCCAAAGTTCTACTCTCTCAGGCCTTATACATTAGGCTTGCTTGTTCAATTGACTACCACGGATTTGATACCTTAGCTCTAAATATTACTCAATATTTCTATACTAACCTTGTAATACAATAGTATAGCTCAATTCCAGCCCTATTCAGCTTCTTCAAACCTTGGCAGAAATTGAGCCATCACAATAATCTTGGCCTTCTTGCTGCTCTCTCCAACTCAGCTTCCTCCCTCCTATGAAGCCATTCAAGAAAAGTAACGCTCCTACTCTCCTTTCCTATCATCTGAAAATTCCTTTCATCCTCGCCTTCATAGGAAATGGCAAATTCCCGATTAGGTGAGTTGTCGACCTGTTTCTCAGGCTCTGGCTCTTCAGCAATCTGACAAAAATTATGCAAAACGCAGCAAGCGAGAATAGTCTGGGCAGCATACTTCACATCCACATTCAATTTCTCAAGTATCTTCCATCTTTTCTTTAAAACAGCAAAAGCATTCCCAATTTTTGCCTGGCCCCTGAGAAGATCCTCATCAAACTGATTCTCTCGAATTGCCTCGGGACTGGCCTCGTTAAAAGGAGTAATCAGAGAGGCACTTAGAGGGAAGGAACCATCGCCCACGAGAAAAGGCTTTGAAGTCGCCCCTGCTCGCAATTGAATTACTGGCTGCCGCAAAATCTCCCCTTCCCTGATCCTGTTCCAAATACTACTAGCCCTGAAATGGGTAGCATTATCCAATCCTCCAGGAGCATTGCAGCACACATCCCAAAAGACCATATCTGCATCACAAACACCTTGTAAAAGCACACTATAAAACCCGTGGGTTGACCAATAGTCAGCAGGCCTGTATGAATTCCTTGGCTTAAGCTGGAGTTTGATATGAGTTCCCCCTATAGCACCACATATGTTAGAAATACCAGTAACCGATTCAAAATTGCTACTCAATCTCTGAATTCTTTCCTCTGTAGGAATCACAATGTATTTTGAATATAATTTATTTCTATTTGCCAGCACTCCTGTGATGATCTTGGTGTACTTTATAACTGTCGAAGCCCCAAGATTGTACAAGTCCCCTATTTTCCTAGGGGAATCTCCGTGTGCAAGCCTGTGAATTACCATTGCTACGGCTTTCTTCACATCCACGGGCTCCCGAACGAAATCTGTATTAGGGTTTTCAATATAAGGCCTGATTTCTTCGGTCAGATATGTGAGAGATGCAAATCCCATTCTGTAATTTTTTCGCCACTCCTTGTCCCTGGCCTGGGGGTCCACGAAGGTACGGTTTTGGACCCCTTCCCATGCTGTGCTATTTCTGGGGACCTTCCAGCACTCTCTGCCCATGTTTGGGAGACATGATGATGTATAGAGGACTGTGCAGAGGACTAAGAAAATTGATGAAAGAGGGGTGTCTGATAGTAGATCTTCCGAATGAAGAGGCTGGCTGCTGGTTGATGGGATGTCACTTCCGAATGACTGGGTGCAGAAACACAGGAGCAGGAACTCTAATAACTCCATCTCCTCCTGACTCGTTTGCTTTAGGCCTACTTTTGTTTTTCAATGGTCTAGTGTGATTAATTAGCACGATCTTCGATGAAGAATAATAGATTCCTCTTTTTTAATTTATTATATATCTGGGACTTCAATAAATAAGATTCCATATATGTGTTTTCAATTACACAAGCAGATGCCTCGGTGAATAGCCATATTGGGGTTCGAACATATTTTTCAATTGAGAACCCATATGTCCATGTCTTTATGGGTTCTACTGTTTGCCGGTGTTCATCCCTTCGTAATCAATCGTTCTACTTCTAGAAGTTACTTCCCCTAAATTTTGCAAGCAGTCAGGTGGACTGTATAATGAATGCACAGCTCTATCCCATAGCCAGCAGCTATGAATTACTCAAGTAGTTCTCTTAATATTGCATCATTCAAGGGTGGCGTAAATACTTCCAAGTAGCTTAAAAAAGAGAGATTCGTAAAACTAGATTCCAGTGGTGGCTAGCCTGATTTATATCCCTCAACATCATAGGGTAAGATTGAATTCCATAACTTTCTACTTGTGGGTATGGGTTCTCAACCAAAAGACCATACTTAGGTTATCAGCTGGGGTAAACACTTGGGATGTATAGTCGTCAATCAGAGGAACTCCTAGTATGACAACATGGCTGTTTTTTAAGATTTTAACCTACCAGGTTTCCTGAATTAATCCTTTATTTGAGTTTAGAATTAGATACCTATCTAATCCAAGGAAAAAGATGTTTAATTTTTTCATTTGGAAGCTGTTTTTGGACTGCAGTCTTTGTTATGATGCTGCAGAATAAAGAAAATACTACCAAGTTGATGAATTTGAAGCTCCAAAACATATTCAGGTTTTTTCCAGCATTATTTTGAATTTCTGTTTTGCCTATGTTCCCTTGAAAATGATCATCTTCCCTACCGTGGCTGGAGCCCAGGAATTTTTTTTTTGCCAAATCCTTCTATCTACAGCACCCTTGTTTGGTTGATCATGATCTACTCCTGTTGCCATCTTATTTAGCATTGTTGCTATCTTATGTAGCATGGGTACTGCTTTGGATGCAAAGCAGATCCAACAGTTGCATAAAGATGACTGTTGATTAAAACATAGGATACTAGAATCAAACAGTGACAATATGTTGGTCGAAGCGTCTGGCCTAAGAAATTTGCATCTAGGAATAAGAAATTTAGACTGATACCAGGTACAGCATTAAGGACCCAATATGCTAGGTTCTCAACCCCCTCTGTAGTCTAAAATATCTTGATACTTTGTAACTTGAAGCTGATTAGCAATTTCAAAAAATTATTTACTTGGATTTTTAGCTAGCAGGGAATGAGTAAGAAAGAAGCAAGCAATTATATTAATGTCCCACAATGGACCAAAAAATCAGAACGCACTGAAATGTACAGCAGGTACAATAGCAAAGGACCAGGGGAAAAGGGCCCCCTAGACAGCAAAAACGAAATAAAATCTTTCTCACATTTCCAATATCATAGTCTTAAAGCTCACATTTCCAAAATCAAAGTTAGGCTGCATTTCTAATCATATTACTCATTAGAAAGTAGAAATACTACTACTCTGACATTATGATACAACCTGTCTCTTTGTGTTTTCAGTGGAGAGAAGATGATAGATACAGCAAGCAGCTGGAAGAGGTCAAATACCAATTTCTGCAACTTCATGAAAGAGACATTTGTTGTTCTAGACAGCTTAAAACTTGTTTAAATTTCGAGTATAATATGTTTTCCATCTGCTGTTTTTAATGAAAGATGAATCTCAAAAATGGTGTTATTAACTAGTGTTATTGTTGTAATGTTGGCTACCACTATGAGCTCTGTTATTGGGGTCAAATATTGTATTGTTGGATGTAATTCTTTGACTGTGTTATTGATGTTCTATCTTAGCTGAATTTGTATGCTTCATTTGAAAGCTAGACTGCATTGAATTTTTCTAACAAACTATTGCAAAGACCTATTTGTAGAAAAAATCACACCTTCCCTCTAAAAGTTAAAAGCCTAATAGTCTTATATGTACATATCCAACAAGAAGCTTTTTCTCATTCTCATTGGTGGTGTGCTTGAAAGGCAACTTGTATATTTGCACTTGCTAGTTCTATTGGAAGCCTAAGTTATCCTCTTTTCAATTTAGAAAGGATGATGCTACAGACAAACTCTATTGTTGCAACTACATATTCTAATCCAGAATTAGAAAGAACACAAACATAATGATTAAAACAACACCATAAAACTACATAGCATAATGAATCATGTAGCAGTCTATTGATTGCCTACTCTATAAACTATTTCATTCTAATGAGTACAAAAATTAATGTAGTATACAAGGAAAATTGCAAAGCCTAAGGAAGATTGCAAAGCCTATTCCAATCCTTTATTTACACTCAAAACATTATCAGCCTAAAAATCTCAATTAGAATTCCTCTCCTAGCAATGTATTCCTTTAAAACTATATAAAAAAAAAAACTAAAAAGAGAAAAAGCAATCATTGTGCAGCCACCATGGTGGTTACAATTTTTTTTTAAATATCATAGCATAAAGGAATAGATGATTGGTGGGGGCTTCAACATTCTGGGGCAGATACATCATCCTCCCTATCTTTTTAAGAGATTGAACCTCTCAGTTCAAACAACTCAAGAATTTGATTACATCAAGTTAGGTATTTTTATAATTTTTCACATAATTTATCATAGATTTATGGATTTTATTGTGTTTTGGTTATCTCATCTTAATAATAGATCATAAAGTTTGATCTAAAATATTGATGATAAAAATTTAACACAGGCAAATACAATTTTTTTATGATAAATTATTATTATGAACTATGGAACTTCATGATTTTAATTTTTCACACAATTTCTTCCTCTATTTCCATACTCTTGTTGGACCATATATCATCCTTCTCTACCAATTTGTTCTCTTTCTATTTTCTCAATTTTTGTAGGCTTAGACCCATATCTAGTGATCGTCCTCCACCACAAGCCATTATGGCTCTTCTCATCCAACCTTCTATTACACCTACACATAAATACTTAAAAATAGAAATCAAGTTAAAAGAATAAAAAATTCTCATAGGTGCTTCTTCCTTCTCTACATTTTGCCATTTAGGCATCCTTTCCAATTCTCCTTTGTAGTTTGCATCTTCTCTATTGCTTGTTTATGTAACAATCTAACTCATGCATCACAGTAAATACTTTGGTTTTCAACTTTGAAGTAAATAATTGCAATTCCTTAAAAATAGGGATGTAATTTTTTTTCTTTTCTAACATCATTTATTTCACATTACATAATTGAAAGTATAAAAGATTTTGCATCTGAAATATTGTTACTTTACAACTTGTAAAAGAAATACATCTTTCCAATTACAATTTCATACATGAATAACAAACAAGTAATTAAATTTACAAATTACAAATAAGTTTCAAAGTGAAGTCTTCCATATCTAGATAAATCTTCTATTTCACGAGCCTCGACGTTGTCATCTACAAGAAGGAGAGCATCACCTGAACGCCTTACCTCCAACCACAAACCGGCAGTCCCCCGTACACCTTCCAAGTAGAAGTGGCCCTACCCGTCAACGAACAGTATAGACTAAGGAACCCCTAGTATGCCATCTGAGTCTCTAGTGTTGTGTCCTGCATAACCAATATGGTCATACAACTATAGTCTTCTCTAACTAAGTATGACACAACTGGTTGGTTATGCAGTTCTGGAGCACAGTGAACTGACAAGTGCAAGTAGAGACTTTTGCACCTACTTTGGCCAAATGTAAAATCTGCCACTTGGGAACTACAATTTTCTTTTTTGCATCCACAACATCTACCAACTTAAATGATTGAGCACCTTCCATGAAGCTTAATAGGGTTAACTTCAATACTTCTCCATTCCCATGGTGGCATCAACTCATTAATCCAATTGTATGCTTGCACAAAAGAGTGTTAAGGTCCCAAGATTATGGTCTTTCCTAGACCTACGACCTAAGCCTCAAGGGTTCATGATGACCCTACCTACGTATCCCCTCATGGGAAATCAAAAGTTTTGTAGTTGGTGCAAGAGCACCCATGAGATTTTAGTTTTGTCATGGTTTTGGTTTTGTGTCTCTTTTATGTAATAAGGTCCTTTTGGATACCCTTTATAGCCTTATTTAACATATGAAGAAATCGGATATGGTTACTTTGGAAGAAAAGGTTCAAAACTTGATTGTTCTACTCTTGACTAGGTTTGAACTGTAGCAACAAATTATGGATTTTTGGCCATAATTTTTAGTGCAAACATGATATCAACAATATAAACATAGCTTTAGATACCCATTTGGGCTTTATACAACATACCTCAAAATCAAGGGTGGTCACTTTGTACGGATCCCTTCAAAAATTGGTTTTTCTTTTGTCAATTAGATCTAAAACATAAAGAAATACGACCTAGGGCATCATCAAAACATGTGCAAAACTTCTCCCCTAATATTGAAACTTTATAGAAACCAAAAGAAACCTATTTACAGTCATTCCACCAAGTTTCATGAGGTTTCACCGCTGGAATGGTGAGATATTCATTTTTTCTTCCTTCAAGGTACTAAACCTAATATTTTCAACCAATCTAGGGTAAATTGGCTCTAAAACACTCAATCTTAATGAAATTCAATGAGACAAAGTGAAATAGAAATTAGACTCAATTCTCCATCGACTCCAATTGGTTTTAAATCATGAACCAACCATACAAGGTCGTACCAAGCTCTACAATAGCAATTTAACGTTCATTAATGCAGAAACAAGGATGTCTTTTATTGATTTCACTTCAAAAATGTCACAATCAACCTTGGGTTTGACCTCCCTAAGGCTATTTAAACATGTACCAACCATTTACAATTGATTTTCAAATTACAACCGTTCTAATTCCTTCATTTACACCATGTGACTCTTCAAATTCCACAATTTGTAATATTTTAGACAATATTGACAACTTTTAAAACCTATAGCAACTTTTACATTTTTGACAACTTGACCACACCTATCCTCCTAAGACCTCATCTAGACCCTTACAAACATAAAGATGATCCAAAAGGACCTTATTACATAAGAGAGACACAAAACCAAAACCATGACAAAACCAAAATCTCATGGGTGCTCCTACACCAATAGTTCACCCCATAATGACAAAGGGAGTTCAATCTCTCCTCTTGTATGAGATCTATTATCTCACCTTTATCCTATAACTATTAA
The DNA here is from genome assembly GCA_007115665.2 of Sequoiadendron giganteum. Classification (NCBI taxonomy): domain Eukaryota; kingdom Viridiplantae; phylum Streptophyta; class Pinopsida; order Cupressales; family Cupressaceae; genus Sequoiadendron; species Sequoiadendron giganteum. The sequence continues at coordinate 732,593,637 of CM021102.1, forward strand.
TTCAGCACATGTAAGCTATTAACATATTCATTTATAATATATTGATAATAACTTGTCATCAAGTGTTGGATCCATACCAATCATTACCAAACGTTAGTGTACAAACATTCACAATATTCACAAGAGGTCATTCATACCATAATCTCAAAGATTATACACAATGGTAATCATGAGCATAAACCAATATACACAAGTTAATTATCTCATACACAGTACAAGTACAACAGTGATTGGATCATACACACATCGCAAGTCCAACAATGACTGGATCATACACAGATCACAAGTACAACGGTGATCAACTCATATGTACAACACAAGTACAACAATTATTATCTCATTCACATATCACAATTACATTAGTGACTGGCTCCAACATATATCGCAAATACACAGTGACAAGCTCCATCATACATCACATAAACACAGTGACGAGCTCCACCATACATCACATAACATAATAAAAATGGTTGACTAACATCCTGATGGCTAGCATGTCCATGTGCATCCAGTTAAAATAATATAGGTTGCATTTGCTACCACAGAGATCCTTTCCTTTTCTCTTGGTCTTCTGCCATTTGAGGACCAAATGGGAGAGAGGGATTAGTCATCCTACTACATTGGTGTGTCCTCAACCCCACAGGAGGCTTGGTATACATTAGAACAACTGGGAAGGGGATTGGTGCATCTTATACTACACCTCAGTCGTCCACCATCTCAAAGCTTTCCACAAATGGTAGACCTACCAAGGCTACGGTGGTTTGACTGGTGCCTATGGCCACTAGCAAAGTATGTGTCCACCCGGGGAAAGTAGCTCGAACTGTATACCTTTTAACCTTGGTAGCGACTGTCGGCTGTCTTCCAAATCTCGGGTAACGCTTGTGGTCATTTAGTGCTTATGGTGACAACGGTGAACCTCTCAATGTAGTTAGCACTGATTATATAGTTAATTAACGGATGGAATCCCTACGATGCGCTATCATTAATTAGTAGCTCATAACTAGAATTATTACTACCTTCTGCCTCGTGAACCTTCTAGGTGAATGTTGACTAAACCCTAGTAGTAGCCCAAACATTGGTCATTGGCATGGTCCAATGACTGCCTGCCACTGCTCAAAAATTTTGGAGGTTCACTCTTGAATGAGTCATACATAACATGAATCTCAATCTCAATCCACAGATACACAAGCCTATACATAAACACATAAATATGGATTTGAATTACATAGACACATAAGAGATACATGGAACCAACACAAGATGGACTTTACCCATCATATATACATATAATCAAATACCTATTATAAAGTAGTCAATCTTCACTTATTATATAAAATCATATTATGTATTAAATACACAATATTAGATTCCCTTAACTCGTTCATACCCATCCGGTACCCATTCAACCTCAAACTGAAGCCTACTAAAGGGAGAAGGTCAAACCAATCAGGAACAACCCCAACCCTTGGAGTTATCCCCCTAAACCC